>CM060949.1:58792325-59405592 GCA_030765055.1 Mantis religiosa
ACAATCTTATCAAACTTGACTATAATGTCAATTAAAACGCTCGTATCATAATTATTAACATCGCTTCGCCCCCTCTGTTTATATTAATACTAGTGTTTTAATTACTACCATTATAGACTCGTTGCATTGTACACTATTGCTGCACACTTCAAATGGGTAATTCTTCAACAATTTGTGCCAATTTAAGATAATTCTTAACTGGGTTTGCTGTATTTGTTTTCTAGACAATTTCTCTACCAGAACATGTAGTTTCCTATGCTAGTACATGGTCTGATATATTTCTTCCTGCCCAGATGGTTCAACAAAATGAGATAATTCTTCGATTTCTTTATGAATATACTGAATTTATCCACCTTTAAAATTAATAAATGAAATTTAAACATAAATGAACTTAATACTCCTTTACTTTTCATCACATTTGAAGCGTCCTTTTTCTATAAATCTCGAAGTAAAAGTTTTCACGTCTTTTCACTATAAAGATCGAAGTCATTATCCTACGTCCGTCTTCTACAGTGTTCAAATTTTATCCAACGCGTTCTTCTCCAGAGGAAGACTATTGATATATACTTTACCATGGCAACAAAACATTTCTTGTTGATATAGACCAATACAGGCTTCTTATTTAATTTTTAATTATATAACTTCACTTACAAACATAATTGAAACATATTAATACCTTAAACATTATTCAAAATAATTTTAAATTCCAAACAACATTATAAAATGCATTAAAAATATTAAATCTTTCACTTACGATGATGGATTAAAAACCACCGTTAATATTTGACTTTCACACATGACTTTCTCTACTTGGTTCTCTACACATTATTCTTATAACAGTTTATTATTCCATTTATTTATTAGTGATCCAGAAAAACTTTTTTGTTTACTAAAACATTTTGTATAACTTAAGTTTAACATTATGAAAAATCATTCGGAATAAAGAAACCTTTACTTGGCATTTCCCAAAACATTAAAAATATACATTTCAACTACGATGCAAATATTCTAAACGGACAATATTTTAACAGAAATGGTTACTCTACTAAATTTATACATTTAAAGGGAATCTGGAAGAGGTGACTTTCTTGAAAGCCTTTAAATCGATCGTAAAGTACCAAATATGGTATTTAGCGTCTTCTCGCTTTCCGTATCGCTGTTCACACACAAAACACACAAAGAGCCCCTTTCCAAAAGATGCTTTTTCAACTGAGGAAATCTCAAGCCGTGTATTGTCTGCCCAGCACAAGAAGGTAAGGCAGAGGAATGTGTAACGTAATCAGTAGTGGTCGGAGACGTGTGCGGTTTCCCCATACGTATACTGCACATGGACTGCACTGTTATCAGTTGCGCAAGAATACAACTGCAGACAGGTATAGCCTGACCATAACAACCGCCTTACTGCCAGAGGAACCAAAACAGTAGCGTTTAGATACACCTCGACCTTGTGTCTGCATACACTTGAAAGGCAATGCTTCACTATTTCGCAGAGTACTACGTTACGTTGTTTACGACGTTTGTACATTTAATTGCCGTGGGGTACATCTGACGTCATTTATACCCTGTGTTCAGCTAACTTGTATCACCTGCGAGAACACATCACTCCGGCCTTTAGTAACCACTGTTGCTGTGTTTATGCCCGCCTTACGGATATGAAAAGGGTGCTAGGTTCATGTAAAATATAGAGTGCTGTCACATAACTCATCCATATATAATATATTATCACTGAAATTACTGTAACGAGCATTAGATCTGACAGAGTGGGTGACTCATACGACTCTCATACACTCATTTCGTAGTAAACAGAAAAATAGTTCAAATCCCTCTCCCTCTTCACGCCCTGCTTGCGTTCCTGTAGTGGGCAGATAGCATTTGCAACGAGAGCGCTATATCAGATTTTAAACTAGAATGAAGTACTCCCTCTGCTCACTGCAGGTAATAGGAGAGAAAGCAATACAAATTAGAAACAAATATATTTCTGTTCTGTAAATACGCCGCTAATACATAATGTATCATAATCGTGAATAATTCTGTATTAAAATTGATTTTGTAGTTTATTCAAAAGAGAAGTTATGAAAAATATAAACATAAGCAAATAAGTACCTATAAACACTTGCTCACTTTCTTCTCGGGCAACAAGCCAGGTGAAAAGAATGTTGAAATCAACTGGACTTCCAAGTTCCGGAAGTGTACCGCATTCTCTGTGAATGTGGGACACCATATATAGGACAAACCAGAAGGACCAAGAATAATCGAACATGATTGGAGCATTCGTTTAATGCAGCCTAAGAAGTCTGGGCTGGCAGAGCATTCTTTTGATAACGACCATAGAGCCAATTTTCGGGAGACGATCATCATGGCGAAATGCAACAGTTACTGGGAGCAGAGAATTAAGGAGGCTTTGGTGATTTCCTCTGAAAGGGGCAAGCTTAATCCTGATGCTGGATTTCAGTTTAACTCCTCTTAGAAACAGCCCTTAAAAATGGAAATTCGTCCATTTAAGAAACAAAAATCAATACAGCTTAATAATCAAGTTAAGTAGTTACGTCTCTTTGGCACATTTTTCTATACTCATGCCATCTCCTGAACTGGCATTTAATTTACTGTTAATTTGCAGTTAGCTGGTCTACTAAGTATTTAGGTTCGAGCATAGGGTGTCACAATAACAAAAATTTCATAACACAAGCAATATATTGGTTTTAAGTTAACGATGTTGATCCTTTTGTGGCTTTTATTGATTTTTTATATCTGAGTTACGAAAATTAATATTTTCCTTTTTATTGTCAACGTAAAACTTCCCTTAAGTTGTTCTACATAACTTTGGTTTATAGGTGATGGTGACAGCCTCCCTTTGGACCATTTTACATAAATAATAACTTTAATGCACACATTCACAAATATGTTTGGTTTCTGTATTTTTAAAACTAAGGAAGATCCTAAAAAGTTCCCAATATATTAGAGCTTCAGAAAAATAGCCGATATCCAGCAAAAATGATGTAAATCCAAATAATACTGTGAAAACATCCCATTCTTCCTTTGTTCTCTCTGTTATACGTAGGTTCAATCAGTAATATGTGGCAAAATTAATAATGAAATTGAGATACTTTATCCTCTACGGCATTCGTCACTGCTACTACTCCCTTCCACTGGTTGCTATTGGTCCATTCTCAGAATGAATTCATTTTCATTACTCTTTATGAATGATTCTCTCTCACTCTGTGCACCTCAGAGATATTTATATCCATTCCGAGGCAAGGGGGTAATCATCCACGCCGGATGAGTGGCTGGAGCAACAGTCTGCAAACTTTACTGCCATCTGACAGCTGCTACTGTAACTTAAGTGAACAAATTGATGGCACTTTTCATTTGCTTGTTCCAGCAATGGCTGTAAGCATCATTACTAAAAGCTTTTCTCTCTTTTAGAGGTAAGGTATATGTTGCTTTCAGAAACTTGGTGTATACTTAACTCGACAGCAGAGAGAATTAAGTAATTACACATGTAACAGGCATTATGAATTACGACTTAACTCCCCGTATGTTGCTGCTCAGCAGTGTACACAAACGCAGAATAAACCTTTTCATGGTGGCATTGATTTTCTCAAGGGTAGGTACTCAGGGACCTTATATATGGCCACTTTCATTAATTATTTAAAATATTTTGTCTTTACCCACTTCTTAACGATTAGTGAGATTAAATTGTTCATTGCAGCGTTCTCTTCAGGGATTTGTCACCTGCTATAAAGAATGTGCTCCCGGAATCTGGGGCTCATTCACGTAACATATCTAAGCTTAGAATCAGCTAGGCACGGGTTCCTGGAGACCTAAATTGTATGCGAATATCTTTCGAGAATATCATTAAAAATGAATCGCCTCTACCCCTACCTTCAAAAAGACTCCTCTACTGCTGCCTAATGAGAGCAATTTGGGTATATGGTTGTTCAATTTGGAGTTCAGCATCCAAAATGCAAATCAACAGAATACAGAATTACAAAATCGGGTTTTGTACCTAATAGCAAATTCACCGTGGTACATATGCAATTCGACATTACACAAAAAATTTGTTTACTCTGTCCTGCTACACACGCCTCTTCACTTCTTTTGGTGTCTATGAAAATGAAATTCTGAGACAGATTCCTCAGCATATGCCACAAGAACGAGCACGGAGAAGATTGAAGCGAAAACGACACACTGATCTACTAAGTTGAAATGATATCAAAAACAGTTTAAATGAGGACAGTCTCTGGTCTGCAACCTCAATACACAATTATAATTCTTTTGGATAATTTTATCTTTTCTATCTAAACTAAAAATACTTGTAAGTAAAGGTAGAGAAATTTTTCAATAAATTAAAATACAACTACCAATCAGAGATCAAAACTGCTCTGCCCGCCTGGGTAGCGCAGATGGTAGCCCGTCTGCCTCAGGTTCAAGAGGTCCCGTCCCGAGGTCGAATCTTGGTTAGGGCGACTTACCTGGGCAAGGTAAGTTTTTCCGGACTTTTCTCTAATCCTCAAAGACAAATGTCAGGTAACTCTAAGCTCTACGGACCCAGGGCTCATTTGAGCATTATTTCACACCATTTCAGTCACCGTCAGATAGGGCTTGACGTTGGAGGACGTAAATGTCGCGGCATGGTTTAAGGTTCAAGCAGCGTAATTCAGTAGTGGATGGAGTAAAATCTTACATCACAATCGTGATATGACAATGCACGGAGAAATTAATGTACATGTATAAGGCAATGCAAGTACATCGATTGCAGTTTGTATTCTACCTCTAAGTGTAAGCTTCCATTAAATAACATGACTATTACGCCTCAATTTACGCTATACTTGCTTTTAATTTTTATAGTGAATATGAAGACCAGAAGAAATGGATGGAGGTTGTCTATAGTGCATTTTCTTTTTTATCTGTTAGTGGATAATTTCTTTGTGTCACTTTGGATTAGCGAAAAAAATTGCTTGTATATTTTTAGTAACAATCACTGATTTTATACAAGGTTGAATACTTCTAGGTGTTCAAAAATTATAATACGTAGCCATTTCTGTACAAATAAGAACTTGATACTTTAACATTGTAGCTTCAAAAACTACAGAAAACAATTAATTATAGTGGATACCTGCACATTATGAAATAGCTGGAAATGAATCAGCTGATTTTCTTGCCAAAAATGTTGCAAATTTAATTCATAACAAAAATAAAAACTTATCCTTTACATACATAAAAAGATTAATTAAAAAGAAATATGAAAACAAACAAAACCAATCAATATCTAACAAAGCCAAAGATAAAAATTGGGATATTTTAATTAAGAATCCAGAAATTATTCCAGAAATCCCACGTAAAGGTGCAGTAGCAAAATTTCTACTACTTGCGGAATATGATTATTTGACTAAACACTTACACAGCTTAGGAATTTATAGAACTCCAAATTGTCCTCTGTGAAACAAAGAAGAGGAAATGACTGAAGAACATCTTTTAACATGTGAAGTCCTACCTGCCGGACCCACTACACAGAAATGTTGGAGAGCAACGGAGTTCATGGCTTCATTGTCAATGCCTAGCGTTTGAAAACATCAACAACAACAACAACAACAACAACAACAACAACAACAACAACAACAACAACATTGCATGTATCCCATGGCTGCAATTGAGGGATAACAAAAATAACATTAGATTCTTACATACCAGTAACTAGTTAGTGAAAATAGCATTTCGAAAGACGTAAGAATAAAATAGCAAGTTATAGTTTAAATGAGCTGTAATAATTGGGTTAAGATTCTCGGATTCCAGCTTTTATGTATAAATTGGTTTAATTGCTTACATTGGCTATGAGATACTATGTTTGCGTTTAACGGATTTGTACTAATGGACCTTCTAAGGCACTCAGTATGGCCAAAGGTTATCGAGACTGTGGTGACAGATGAAATACTAGACTAAGTAACAACAGCCGAACGTCCATTAATTCTGTCGGTGCTTAGTACCCTCATGCCATACTAACATTAGTAAAATCTGATGTTGTACTAACATGATTTTTGTATATTTGATATTTATTTATTTTGTAAATAAGAAAATAATTTACAATTATATTACAGAGAACCTTATTATTTACATACTATTCTTCCTTAACCTATGTACAAGAATTGAGCGACTACCTTCTTTCACCCCTCAGCTAGCTTGGCATAACAACCTTATGCTTCACTGAGGGATTACTTATATTTATTTACTTATATTTTTATATGCTTACATCTATAAACACTTTTTCTCGTATCTACCTCAGGTTATTTGAGAAATGATTTTATCACTATACTGACCTAGATGTGCCGCGGTAACAAGTTCTACTCGCATTTAGGTGATAGGATCGATCTCCGCCGACCGAATAATTTGGTTTGGAATTTTTCCGTGGCTTTCTCTCGTAACCATGCAAATGGCTTCTCCATTTTCCAGAATTATTTCCTTTCCATGCTATCTTTATGGTTTAGTTGCCAACGCGGGTAGTTCCGTTGGACTCAAGCAGATGGTGCGGATGCATGTATTGTACGAACCTTCTTCTCTGGGCCCCCTTGAAGTTGCTACCCAGACCACTAACAGCCACCCTCTTCCTAGATGGTGGACCAGATGATGAACTATCCAACAGTTCGGGACTTCTGCACATCTCTGCGTTTTCGCTGACTTTGACCTCTACCCACCTATGATTTCCCTGGTGTAGCCACCACTCGTAATTACCCATGGTAATGATATAAAGTATTTGTGCCACGTGTGTATTTCTACTTTCAAAGACTTTTTGGGATATTTCTCGTAAAATCGAGTGGTGACTTACAAACTATCTCTAACAGACAAATTAGTTGCAAACCTTAAAGAATGAGTGCAGCAGACTTTCTCTTGAGCCTGCTAACTAAATTCGTAGATTGTGTAAAAATATGTGATAGGCATTGTTTACTACCAAAAAATATTTACATGCTGCTAATGAAGTTAAAATAATGAATACAGATAAGTACTAATACACTCCATTACTTCTGCTAATAGTTTTACTGTCTTGTTACTATTTGCTATTTTCAAGCAACTTCACTTAAGCTCTTAAGGTTGCAAAAAATAAGATTTAAGAAACAGTGAGTGATATAACAGATTTTTTTTACAACAGAGGAAGTACTACTTAGGATAGTTAGCCTTGCGTTTATTTGCGGCCAACGAGAACTGCGCATGCTCTGTATAACTGTAATCAGGAGACATCCAGGAGTCCATTAAATAATAGCAAACAAATAAAGAAAAAATATAAATTACCAAGAGAGCACTGCTTATCCTTTGTTAGGACACTATTCATGTGCATAACTCCTTAAAAATGTGATTACTGAGACTTAAAATATGTTCCAGACTCCTTTAAAAAGTCATCAACAATTTAGCTTATATTTACGTGCATCACAAAGTAGGGATGAAAAGTATTTATTATATCTATGCTCTACTAGCTCTTTAGTACAGTTGTTAATACATAGGGACAACAAACTTGGCAAGAAGAAATCACTTTTCAGAGAAATAGAAAAATAGTGTGCATTGCCTCTTTCACACTCGCTCTATGCAATGGCAGATCAGGTTACTAAGGAATGTTACTGCAGCACTTGCCATCATGTGTGATTCACTCTTTTGCATGCACGAAGGCTTCTTGCATTCTAAATCTATAAACTTGCATGCTTTGAATTCTGTGTTACATGACTCTTTGCACTATTTATGAAATTACAGAACTCTAGAGCTAAAAGTGTTGAAATAATGATAGCAGTAAGCAATTTTCAGAAATTTATCCACTTGGAGAGTATCAACATTGTCTTTTTCTTCACCTTTCATAAGCGAGGTGATCATACTGGATATAAAATGCTAGCGTTGGTGGTACGGTTATTTTCGCCACCAAGCGCTATAACCATTGTTATTGAACGTCACGACGTTAGTGTGTTGTTATGAAAAGAGCTTGCGGTAATATTAATGCATCGTGTTGGCATCTAGACTGTGAACGAGTAGCGCAACTCCCCTAAAATAAAATGGAAATATCTACTCTTATAATGATGTGCTATGTTTACTAGAATTCCTCCTGAAAGCACCAAAAGGAAAGATGGGGCAAGTTTGTCGTATAAAGAACATGTGCACAAGTTTTTTAGCTGGTGTGATGCAGACTACACTCATCGATTTTTAATATTTTTGCAAACTATAATGCAGATAACATTTTAAAATTTTAAATAAATGTACATCAATGAATGTAAACCAAATGGCCTGAAAGCCGTTACAATTTCCTTAAGATATGGAATAACATTAAGTAAATAAAAACAAAGTTTAAATTCGCATTTGTGAATATGACGTACCTGATTTATTTCTAAATACACAAAAACTACTTCATTGTATATCATCAGTTACGTTTTCAGAGAGTCCGAGGAGAATATTTGAAACTTTAATTGAAAATACGGGTAATTTTGTAAAAACAGAGACGCTTTTTAATCTTTCAACCATACAATTTTCCCAAAACTTATTCCTCTTTTGAAATTGGCAACACCTTTTTCTGTGAACATGTGCATGAAGGTGACGAATAAACACATGCAGCACACAAAGAGAAAGAGGTAGAGGGAGCGAGAGATAACGTTTTTGAAGGAAAAGTATGCTTTTTGTTTGTTTTTATTTTCGCTGCAAGAATGAGGTAGTCAGACGCCAGTTAACATATCCAACGATGAAATAACTGGGTGGGATGATGCTTAAATAAGCCCAGGGTACATTGAGCCTAGAGTTAAACGACATTCATCTTTCAGGATAAGGGATAACATCAGAGAAACCTTATCCATGTATCTCACTCACCCTGGAGAGATTAAAACTCGGAATTTCTTGAACAGAAGAGGCAAAAATGCTATCATCAACGCCACCGAGCCGGGCAGTTAGCCAATAAATGCACCTCTACTATTTCTTTGAATGGTCAAAATATATACATACCTCCTAGGTGGTTTGCTGTTTTAAAATCTTGCTTGTATTTCGTAGTTGCAAATTATGCATAAAACTATATGAACATGTTGGATGATGCTGAGGTATATAACTGTAGGTGTGATTCGCTGTACTGCCCTCCAGTCTAATTTGCAGTTACTCCTTGGTATTTTAGGTCCTCAATGAGTGACATAAAATATCTCTCTTTGACAGCGGCATTATTTAACACAGGCTATCACAATAAGTCTTTTAGCTGACATGAAGAAGGTCAATATAAAAGTCCAACTTCCCTTAACTTTTCTAATGAAAGTTAGCATACTCACAAACCTCGCAAACACTACCAGAGTGTTGGAATGGGTGCCCTGTAATTGAGGGCGATAAAACAGCTGATTAGCTAGACAAGAAGCGAGTTAATCCTCCGTACTAAGCATCGAACGGTATTACCAAATCACATGCTAGAGCCGTAATAGCATACCAAATCAGAGAGGAATGTAAAAATGTGGACACGTATCTCTAACCAAACGGGAACACATGGCTTATTATGTGTTTCAAATGGGAAGAGTTCTCGCCTGTAGCGAATCAGATGCGTTAGAGCCTTCACCGTTGCCACCTCGTTATCCCCACTCTTTTTATATTTCCCTTTCTCGCGCGCTAGACATAAGGGAAATAACTGAATTTTTCAAAGTTTTATAGTAATGCAGCTGCTGAAATCACAATTGCAACATGGATATTCGTATATTACGCAACAGTCTTAAATGTTTATTTTAAAATTAATTATAGTTTTTGAATTATTTATTTTTCTAAACTAACGAAAATGCCAGCGGTGCATTCGCATAGCTGTAAATGTTACATTTAGAGTCATTGTCATTGTCTTCTTTGTCTGAGTACTGCAAATTTATGATGATAAGTTCCAAAATCTCGTTACGTGTTATTTATTTCCAAAAGCCGTCTTCTTGTAGTTTATCTGATGTCTCACGCAGTTTTCCCAGTCTTGTGTCCCTTGTCAATTTATTCGCGAATAAGTCATTCAACTTCAGTCAGTTTAAAAATATTATTTCTGTTTGCAACATAATTTGAGCCCACATTAAATCAATTGGATTGTTCTGGCAGTAGTAAGTAGGAAGGTGGATTGTTTCTCATTGATCCAGCTGATACACTTTTTCGTGGAAGAGTAACTGAATACTGCTTTGAAATATAACTTTGAACTAAAGAGTAAATACAAACTACGAACCATTCATAAACAAAGATATAATGTGACCAGACACGTACTGCCAGACCAGCAAGAAGGTTATTGTTTCCTCTCTTGAAATTTAACAAACACCTTGGCTTATTCAACATACTCATTTCTCTTATCACGTCATGTCAAATGTTTACGTTTCAGTTCTGAGTAATTTCAAATATATGTTCACACATACATGTGAACCAATAATGGTGTTCAATACAGTTTTTAAGTCGCAGTGCATTGTTATAATATAGAGTTATATACTTTATTTGTATTAGGAGTTAATGTTAAATACATTACTCTCTTCTACCTCGTGGATCAGTTTTTGCAAAATCTGAATTTCTGTCTTAGCACGAATAGTATTTATTAGAGATTGATAGTTTGACACTCGTCGCACCACCCATAGGGGGAATGCAATACGACAACACCGCAGGACTCCGAATGGTTGCTCACCTAGTAGCAATCAAGGACAAACATCATCCCTTTTGAAATATAATAGCTGTCAAACTAGACACATAGTTTGAGGACCCAATAACATATTCACTGGACCACTCCTACAATTAAGCAGAAATAGTATCAAGAAGGATTTTTTAAAAGCTCCTGCAAATTTTAGGTATCCTTCCTGGCGTTACCAACTACCTACTTTGTAGGCAACGTTAAAAATAGCCAGAGGTCCTAGGGAAGAAAAAATATCAACAATCTACTATTGGGGCCCTGTCTCAGAAAATGTCAGAACTGGAGATACTAGGCTCTAAAGAACTCGAGATCTATAGAATATGCAGTAGGTATTGCATAAAATATCCATAGGTCGACATGTGAGACCTTACGAGTTTTCTCCAAATCTCCGCTGTCACTACTAGTACTTTGTAATGAAGCTAATTATTTGAACTGCATGATGCTTCTCCGAAAGGAAGTTGTAATGTTTCCTTTGTACTTTAGCAGAAAACTATCTCGGGATATGCGTGGGTGCGTGTTCTTCAAAGAAACGATAGCACCGGAATCCGATTTCAAAACTTTTAATAAATATTGTAAATTTTAAAGAAGAAGTTGTCGACCAATGGAAACTATTGTCTGGATGTTGGGTGTTTAGGTATTTGAATCCTCTACCCAGCGATAACTCGCGTTTCCATCCTTGAGGAAAGAATGGTGCAGAATCCGTTTACCAACTACGTCTTGTTCCACCAGCGATTACACCAGAACTGTCTAAGATTATCCCAGAATGTACTAATAGGCCTTAAAATTCTACTAATGACCCCCTCTTTTGCTAATGTCTCTAAGACTTCCACTGTTAGCTACGAATCCGATGTTGCCAGTTAATTTATACATTTCTAAAATTTTTCGATTTACAAACTTAAGTCCCTCTACAAATTTCTAAGTAATCCTACACTCACATTCCAAGAATCCCAAACTAGCCTTCCATACCCAATCTGTCAAGTTTGGATAACTTCACTACCGTACGACGCTAACTACCGTACTTAAATGTCATCTCATTCCAAGCGAAAATATACTTTTAATCTATTTTCAAACCTACAACCCCTTAACATTTAACACAAGCTCACAAGATATTGATATTTAGTTGTATTATCAGGTTATAATTTATTCAACAGATCCATAAATACTGTGTCAATAGCATGCGCCCATGGAATGACGTAGTATTTTGTTATTAATGAACATCTTGTGAAGTACCATTAAATGTCGTATCTTTAAGGTATCTAGTCTAAGTTTTTAATTTTTTTTTAAATATAAACCCGTGTAAAGGTATTCTTAGATGTATAGTATAACACGTAAGCCTCATATGTGAAATAATTCATCACAACTTTGAATAGTTTTGAGCAGCAGTTCATATAAATTACTCCGGTTTACAATAAATTTAAGAAAATGTTCATATATAATGAAAAAACTAGTAAGTTCTACATCAAGATGTTGAAAAATGCTACATTATTTAAACTAGAGATGGAGGTAGATTATTTAACGGAAGGGAAGTTTATCTAGCAATTGAATCTTCTGTGCCTACATCCTGGGAGGAATGGAAGAGTCGAAGGAACCATAGGAGACATGGGCTGCAGGAGCGGACGACGCAATCGGTAGAAACGCACTGAGTTCCCTAACAGTTACTGGCTTAACCAACCGCTGACAGGGAGTTGGGTGCTGAGGAACCCAAACGTTCTAGGATGGCTCCCATTCTGCAGAAACCATGGAAGGTTCGTTTCGGCAGTGGAGAATCGTAAGGCCATCTTCTAGTAGAGCCGATTTTTTTTTTAAATCGGAAGTTCCTGTGCTTTCTGTCTGCCATCGATCGACACACAGTTCCTGGGTCATCTTGTAACATGAAAGACCGAGATGAAATGAGAGAAAATGGGATGGAGGAGAGACCTGATAAAAGACTCCACTCCAGCATTCGAACATAGAAAATCCTATCGTTAGGTTTGATGCTACCAGGAATTGAACTCGGAATTTCCTCTTGCGATATCGCTTAGTCACGTCCGCCTCGGTGGCGTAGATGGTAGCGTGTCTGCCTTACGTTCAAGAGGTCCCAAGTTCGAATCTCAGTAATGCTGAGTTACCTGGATAGCTTTTTTTCCGGTTATTCCCTTATCCTTCAAGACATATGTCGGGTAACTGTAAGCTCCAAGGACCCTGGACTCATTTGAGTATCATTTCACCCAATTCATTCACCGTCTGATATGACAACGTTGGAGTACGTAAATTACAAACAAAAAAACAAAATCGCTTAGCCACCCCACTCGATTACATCTAACTCTGGACCGATTTCAACGGAATTTAAAATAATGTACTCATACATTAAAGTACCTATCACGTGTATAAAATCTCGACTCCAAACGTGCGTTTCAACAAGTTTACATACACAATTTGGTTCTAAAATAAAGGAACGGCATTTCATTTTTCTATAAACTATTTATATGATAACTGTCTTCAACACTCTTTTACTTGTATTAGTAATTTATAAGATAAGTTTCAGTTACTCAGAATTCACATGATCCGCCTACATAAACAAAACAGCCTTTCTGTTAAAGGTAGCTTACATTTTCAAGTGCAGTTATATAACCACCAACTTTAGTACACTGCTGAAACGTTTTTGCCGAAACTAGAACACTTGAAAAAGGCAAAGTTAAGAAAATATAAGCTGTGAGGTGCATATGCATTTTTAATAGTTTCATACAAGCGCCATGCAGTTTGCTCACAAAGCTTGTGAAAGTTGGGATTAAACTTTCCGTACATTTTGTATTCTCGCCATGTGGATAACATTTCCATTTCTTTATTTTTAGTACGAAATATTATATGTGTTCTGTTTATTAAAACTAGAGTGAAAATGTAGGTTCATTATGAAACTTGGGAGAGTTTGTATTAGGGCCAAGTGTTTATTAGAAAAAAACTGTATTTTAACGTATTCGCATAAACATCACAAAGGAACAAACAGCACTGTTCGCCTTATCGTGCCTGCTGTAACGTATGCGAATGGACTTTTGGGAGGTCGTAGGTCCACTGTGACCAACGAGGTTTCCTTCTCTCCACTGGTAAGTGCATTCTCTTCTTTCTAAACTTTCCTGTTTATTTTTTTATGTCCATTATGGCCTTTGTTGTCAGGTTGTTGGAACCGGCGACAGTGTCCAGCGGTTGCGCATGTGCAACCTTGATTGGTTTCCTCCCAGGCGGCGATCTGTACTGCCTGTCAGGATGTTTCCAAGTGCCCCCCGCAGGGTATAGACAGTATGTGGAATCGGACAGAATCAGGTGCATTCGTACCGGAAACGTTATAGGCTTGCATTTGTCGCTATCCAAATCAGGTCGTCCTTCGGTGCTCTCCCTTCATCTGTCCTATCAAGGGTCACGGTAGAAGCACGAAGGGAGGTGCACTTACCCTGCAACAGCCTGGTTGTGGGGGCTCCTTTCAGACCGACCATGGCTTTACTGTAACTTTTACTGTTCCGTAGTATCAATTAAAGGTAGAGCTGTCAATCTCTGTACATAGGGATGAACGTAAAAGTTATAATTTCATTAGAGCCTTAAACATTTCTCGGAGTTAACTGTTAATATAGTTTCCCTGCTGTTCAACGAGTGTAACATTGTTGTGCCAAGGCTTTGGTCATCCGTAGGCTTCCTCAGGGCAGCGCCGAGCACAAACTTTATATCGACAGCTAGCCCGTGATGCCACAGAAGTTAACATTATAAAAGTGCAGTCACATTACAAATTCACACGTGTTAAATCATTAAAAAGTTACTCTTCTCTCCGACATATAAACGCAGGGAAAATGTCAGGCAAAGTGACAGCAGTTAGATCGCTCCCGGAAAAATATTCAGCACAACCTGTTGCCTCCAAATCGGATATAGCGAAAACAAAAATTGTTGTCGTCGGGATTTTGTCGAAGCACTGATTTCGCTACACGAAAATCGACACAAGAGAGTTCGAAGGTCTATGATTCTAATGGAAATTAACATCATGAAGTCCATTCGTTTTATTTCCTTAGACGACTTTCCTAGCAAAACGGAGGTCATAGCAGCCTAGGAAGAACAATACTTCAAAGACATTTGATGGGCGATACCTTTTCGCTGCAGATAAATGATTATTGGATCACCGTAAAAGGTTTCTTTCCCTAAGTTTTCTTACATGCCCGAAGTTTTCTGCCACAAAAACAACAAATATGTAATATTCGACGATGCCTAATAATGCTAGTGTTACATAGATTATTCAGCCACAAGCTTGGAAGTGGAATACAGATGAGATGAGTGTGTTCATATAAGTGATAGTCATGAATCATTGTTAAGCCATGGGTCATTTATATTCGGAATAATAAATTCCAGCACCTATTATTTAGTTGGAGCTATCATGGTTCTGAAAACAAAGCTACAACCTTCGTGTGCTGTACGAAACCATTCATATAAACCTTTATTTTTGTATCTACCTCATGTAAACCGAATAAACATCTATATAAACTGTCCAACTACATTCATTGTAAGCACAATGGCAATAATAGAAACGGAAGGTTTGAAAGATAGTCAAACGTTTTAACATCTACTCTCTATCTGATGACTATGAAATTACATTATGTTTCTAAAGTCATGAAATTAGAAAAAAATCTCCGTATTTCAGAAAAATACATGTGTTTGAAATCGTGTTTTCTATTCAACGATGCTTTTTAACTGTTGTGGCTCTCAGTATCCCATTCTAAGCTGCATGTGAAAGAGCCATTAATGTTTTGAGGCCTCTTCATCATGCTAAAATTTCTTATACGGGTTGCAAATTGCGACAAAGGATCACCAGTTTTACTTCCCCTACAAAGCGAGCCATCCTAAGGATTTTTATAACTGAAAAATCCATCGCAATTATCCGGGATTGAGCATGTGATATCGGCAACCAGAGTGTAAACGTTTTCTTTAGAACCCGGAGGATGACTTTATGTATTTGAAAATTCATTACAATAACAAGAAATATTACCACCATTCGATAAAAGTAATATAAATTGTTTTAACCAGATGCGCATTATTTTTGCAGGAATATCTATAGGTTCACCAGTAATGCAAAATATATCTGGAATGAACAGGATTTCGCAGGTTATTCCATAATACTCAAGATGTATATTGTGATATCCCTGGAAATATTTCAATATGCCGCTATGAACCAAATGGTTGAACCATCCCAAGGATCGGTCGTGCCAGGAGATCGTACGTGCCAGGTAGAGAGGCAGGTAGAAACGAGCTGAGACAATGGGTGTTGATTTGGTGATTTACCGGGCGAGGATCGGAATGTGGTCGGGTCAGCGCTCACGGGGAGCAGGTAGTCAGCGTTAAGGAACTACGGAAACTTCACAGATTTATTTTGTAATTTTTGTATTAGTAACTTTACTAGTGATAGGGTGAATTGAGATTAATCCAGGACCTGTAGCGGACGAATTATGTGGGAGCTGTATTAAAGCTCTGAGGACCGGACTTAGGTGCAGTAATCGCTCGAAGTGGTTCCACTTTGGCTGCCAGAAAGTGGAGAGGGACATGAACATGGAGGAAACCTGGGTATGTAAGGAATGCAGGGGAGCCGAGACCGTCACGGCAAATCAGAGGAAACTGGAGCAGCTTCAAGAAGAAACACGGGAACTACGCATTTAGCTGCAACAGGCGGAAGATATCGTTCGGAGGCTCGAAGATGAAAACCGTCAACTGAGGGAGTATGGGGAAGAAACAGTCACAGAAGAGGAGAAATCTTGCCTAATAGTCGGTGACTCTATTGTGAGATATGCTGGAAATCCAACGGCGGAGGTAGTTTGCTATCCTGGCATAAGAGTTGACGGTCTGCTGAGGGAAATCGAGAGAAAGCAAGAGGAGATGGAAGGCAACTGTCGGACAATCGTATTACATGTCAGGAGCAATGACTTGCGGAGAAGTGTTAACTATGTGTTGGGTGACATGTACGACTTATTTAACAGGACAAAACAGCTGTTTTCTTCAGCAAAAATAGTCGGCAGTGGAGTACTAAGACGACGCGACTCCAGCTGGAGAAAGGTGATGCAGGTAAGTGAAGCATTTTCATGGGTAGCGGAGCGACTGGGTGCTCAGTTTCTTGACCCAAATTCGTGGATTGAAGACTGGGACTACGGACGGGATGGGGTACACTTGAACCGAAGAGGATCGTCAAAGCCCGCAGCTCTGTTCGCGAGGATGACGAAATGGGCTGACGACAACGAGCAGCAAGGGCAGAAATGACATCAAATTCAGGAAAACGTAGATTTTCAGGTAGGGGCTGATTCCTTAAGGCTGCTACAGGTAAATTTCCGTAGTATTATGAATAAAATTGTTGAGTTTTATAATTTAGTAGAAATATGCAATCCAAGTGTCATTATAGGTACGGAATCATGGCTTAATGTTGGCATTAATGATTCAGAAGTATTCAGAACAGATTACAGGGTGTTTAGGACGGACAGGGATGGAAGGTGAGGGGGAATCTTTATTTGCGCTAAATCAGAGCCAAACAGCAAAGCGTTATGGGTAGAAGAAGAGGTTGAGATTATGGCAATAGAAATTATTGATCAAGCAAACAAAGGGAACAATTTAACAATAATAGCTTGCTATAGACCACCTGGAGAAACTGATTATGCTACACTTCATAAACTAGTGGAGAAAATCTCTTCCGAAGGGGAAAAAATGTTATATTAGCAGGGGATCTGAATCTGCGAAATGTAAACTGGGACGTACAGTTAATAGGAGGTGATGCTCAAAAGTTCGTTAACATTCTGGTTTGGGAGCAGGGGTTATTTCCAGTCGTGAAAACTATTACTCGACAATCAGCATTACTGGACGTATTTTTATGCAAACCCGAGTCATTGTTTTCCGCATGCGATGTCTTGCCAGGTATAAGTGACCATCAGTGTGTGCAATTAGACCTAAACTGGAAAGGGCAGAAAAACCCGGTTTGAAACGGAACAAATAATTAGTTGGGATTTCCATAAGGCGAACGGGGAGGCTATCCAAACATTTCTCCGGGAAAAATATGGGTTATTTTTAAAATCTGCCACTAGTGTAAATGAAGCATGGGTTAATTTCAAAACACTTATCCTGGAAACAATTAGAGAACACGTACCTTTTAAAGTTATTAATCATAACGCGGAACCAGAATTTTATACAAAATGTATTAGGACACTTTAAAGAAAGACTAGGCACACTTATAATACAATGAAGATATCAGAATGGCATCTTAACAAATTTAAATAATTAGCTAAACAATTACAAGACGAAAAGTTGCAAGCGCAGGTATGATTCTTAGATAACACTTTTAGCGGGACAAATAATTGTTGGAGATCACTTTATAATTGTGTAAAAAGACGCAGGGGAAATAAAGAGAGCATACCAGATCTTAATGTTAATGGGATAGATGTATTAAGTGACAGGGACAAAGCTAATATATTAGATTCGCATTTTGTATCGGTTTTTCTTAAATCCGACGATAGTTCCGAACAGGAAATTTGGGAGAGTGGAGAAACGATTTTTCAAATAATGGCGCCCAAATTACGCAAAGGGATTAAGATGCTGCAAAACCGAAAATCAAGGAGACCAGACAATATACCTACTGAAATATTAAAGCTTGGGGGTGAAGCTCTTGTTCAAAGTGTCAATTAACAACTGTGCCTTACCGGAAGGCTGGAAAACAGCTATTATAGTTCCGATTTATAAAGGTGGTAATAAAACAGAGATAAATAATTATCGGCCAGTTAGTCTAACTTCAGTAGTATGTAAATTAATAGAGCATTTAATTGCAGAATATGTACGAGAGGAGTTAGAAAATAAAAAGTGGTTTAATGAAGCGCAACATAGATTTAGACCTGGGTATTCGTGCGAAAGTCAGATTACTTCATTACTTCAAGATTTGGCAGATTAGGTAGATGCAGGGGAAAGAACTGATGCAGTGGTAATTGATTTTTCTAAAGCTTTTGATGTAGTGCCACATCGTTTACTTATTTGTAAGCTAGGTAATACAGGAATTGACAAACGCGTAGACTGTCCGTGTGTAGGCTTAACTATGGAAAGATAGAGTCAGACTGAAAAATTCAATGCCATAGCCGATATTTGAACCATGGATCTTCTGGTTGCCTTCCAGCCGCTCTAACCTTTGAGCTACTATGGCCAACGTGCCGACATATTTTTCCACAGTTTAGCCTACACACGGCCACTGTGAAAGAAAAATTAATTTCCATTAATTGACCTAATAGTGGTTAACTTTAAAGCCCGGGCCTTAAAGTACTTACATGTTGTAAGCCGCCATTAAGGTAGCTGTCTCATGTGTTTATAAGAACTCTTAAGTGGTTTACCGGAAAAAACACGAGTCAGTTGAAGAACTTAATGTCATATCGGCACGTTGGCCATAGTAGCTCAAGGTTCAGAGCGACTGGACGGCAATCAGAAGATCCGTGGTTTAAATCCCGGCTATGGCATTGAATTTTTCAGTCTGACTCATCTTTCCATAGTTTAGCCTACACACGGCCAGTGTGAAAGTACAATTAATTTCCAAAAGGTAATCATGTTTTGATTTAAAACGGAATTTTCCACAATATTTTTGCAACGGGGAAGAGCAACACACACTTTCATTGTTATCTCTTTTTCCGCTTTAAGAAGGGGTCTATATCATGTAATAAAGTCTCCAACTCCAATACTCTGGAGTTATGAGAAAATATTTTGGATAGAAAATAGCAATTCAGTATTCAAAATAGTCACATGAAGTGAAAATATCAAGCATTTCTAGCCTTGTCGTTTACTAAATGTCCCTCCTTTTATAATTATTATAGATAAGTTGTTCAATAATGTATAACCCTGCTGAAAATTTTAAATATGCTACATTATTCCACTAGTTGTGACAATTCTACTACATTTTGTTTGGCAACTTTCCAACAATACATTGCAGAACGCATTGTAATTATGTTTACATACTTTGTTTTTGGGTTGGTTTTAAACTCGTGGGCATGATATTAATTCGACCGGAGATCTTGTATTCGCTTTTGTTAATCTAGCAATATACATTTATTTAAAAGTGTAACTCTCAACATGCTAAATCTGAAAAACGATCTGCACCATTTCCAAAGCTTTTCCTTCCGTTTTTATTTTCCATGGTCGCAATTTTTTTCTTCCATGACATGGAAGCACTCTGTGCCTTCCCAATTATTTTCATAAAACAAGCCATTATCTTTTTCTCTGTTGAGGCAATTAACAAAGTGGTATTGGGATATGTAGTTCGTTATCAGCTTTAAACAAACATATGGATATGTGTAATATCTCGATACAATAGTACCGATTTAGATGCCCTTGAGTTTAACTACAAATATGAATACTCAGAAAATTTATTTTTAGTTTTAGTATTTTTTAGCCTCAAGATGACGCTTTTACACAATGGTGAAAAACTCTAAAGGTGTACATTAAAAACTAAACCGTGATTAATACTTCGGAGTATAGTGTAACAATTCTAATATGTATTGTGTTTTTTTTTATTAAATTAGCATAAAAAGACTGACTTTGGTCATTTTTAAAAGCTTAAAAATTCATTATTTTCGCCCAAAATATTTATACCGATTAGCTTCAATTGCATATTTTATCTGATATTGCTAATGATGAATTTATCACACGTATAATGTCATATTTTATGTATTTTTATGGATATTTTACTCTTTCCTCCATAAAAACAGTTGTAAGAGCATATATTAATAGTGCCACCAATTCCCGTCTTAAGCATTACTTCCTATTTGCATTAACATGCTCTTATTCTGACTTAACTTAAGTTTATGGAGAAACTAGTTTTCCTTAAGTGTTCAAAATGATTTAAATTCTTGCCACATAACAATTTTTCACTTCCCCTATACATATAGAAAATTCCCTTAATAATGAGAAACGGACCACAGAGAATTTAGAAGTTTTCTAGCTATAATTCATACTTACAAATAATTACTTAGACCTCAATTTGTAATAACTTCTATTTCACATTTGGGGACGTAATGGGTCTACGAAGTACCTATTATAGATAAGTTTCTTGAATAATGCCCTTCAGAATAAGCAGACAAATGAATGCTGTTTAAGAATTGATAACTATACTGTTGCAACCACGGTTGTAAGGGGGATGAAAAACCTACAGTCCTAAGCTACAACCAGGGACGTAGCTATTGGAATAATCGGTGAACAGATGGTAGAACTAACTAGTAGGGGGTAAGGACATCAGGAGGGTTAAAGATAACACCTAGTGTCAAACCACATTGACAAATGTAATCTGTAATTTGGTAGAGTAAAACAAGGCAATCCCTCATCTTGAAGAGATCAAAGGTGCAATTTAAATATTATGCAAATTATGACAGTGAACTATACCTTCGTTTCAGGGATGCGTAGGTGTCTGAACGGATTGCTCTATGAAGGATATAGTCTAGTGTTGATCCTCTATCTTCACTGTTTCGGTTAGAACGTACACCAACAGACTTCTTGTGATCAGATCTGTACTCATCTCTCTCGCATACATACTTCTATTATTTAAATAGAAATTCCACCATAATGGCTGCCAATTGATATGTCAGCAGTTCGCAAGACCGTCGGTTATTTTGGCGGTTCCCATGTTAAATTTCTACCTTCCTGCTTGGTCCTTCCTACTTCCATGTTTACATGACTAAGAATGAGTTGCCTAAAATATTCCATTGTTTTCTTGACCAGGCAGGAAATGTCCACCAGTTCAATGACTCTATGCCTTCATCCAGCACAGTGAACGAACTGGTTAACACAGACCTATTCAAACTTGCAATACAGGAAATAAAATGTTAAATTCCAATAATTAGAATTCTTTCCAAATCTTGTTCAGACCATATACGCAACAATACTATATTGCAGTAGATGTACACCAATGTGTATAAAACTCAGCCTACTCCCCTAGGTCGTAATAGTATTTCACCCGCCTTAATATTTTCACCTTAGGGTGAAACAGCCCTATTGTCAGGAAAACAATCCTTGAGACAAAACGAACTAATGAATGATGTAATCGTTTTGAAGTGACGTGGTGTTAACTTCATATAAAGGAGTTTCACTATTTTTGGAGAATAACAAATTCTGTTTCATTAAAATAAAAGAAAGCTACGCCATTTATAAAACAGCTTTTATCATAATAGAGATCAAATCGAAACGCTTTTATGTTCATTCTATACTAGCTTCAGTGTGTTATATTTTATCTTAAATTTAAGGAAGAATTGCATTAACGATGTTCCGCTATTAAGAACATTATTGTCGTCATCATCATCATTTGGCAATTCAGCCAAGAAAAGAAGAATTAGGAGGGATGAAACTACCCTTCTAATCCAGGGGCTAGAAATTGTACTCGGGGATACGGTGTAGTTATGAAAATAATTAGCAGCGTTTCCTTAATGATTACATTTTATTCTCGTCGGTACCAAGGTGCATGTCGTATAGTATAAACAAAGTTGAAGTACTCCAGATCCATATAGCTAACCTTGGCGTGAAAATTCAACAGTTTTATTCTGTTTTTTACACTGAAAGATTTACATATATTTATGTATTTTTGCAGCAAAATTCAGCTTCGTTTGAATTTCAAATATTTAAAATCCGAAATTTTTTAAAATATTACATAATCTATATAGGATAAATAAGTTTGAGTTGCACTTAATATCATCACTTTAGTCATTCCTAGAAGAACTATAAATTTTAGTGCATTTATAAAACTGCTCCTTACGTCGAAATTTTTATTATATTTAATGAATACCGAAGATTTAAACTCCTGATTTAATGATGAAAAAAGTGTTCGAATGAAAATACTATGAAATTGTTTCCTAAAGGTTTTGTACTTCATTGCCAGCTTTTGCTTTTGCATAGTACACGTGTATACTTAATCTGAGAGCTTCCTAACGTAATATGTTTGCCTTATATAAATAACTACGAGGCATGTTTTTTAAGTCAGTACCGTTTTGCGATTCCGCCGCCGCAGCGCTACGATCGGCGTTCCGCGCATGCGCGCTGGTTACCTGCATCTCTTTACGCACTGACGCCATTACAGTCTGATTCTTCATTGTATACGTTGGTTACTGAGTGTTTAAGATGCCTGCGATAATCGTGAGTCCCGCCGATTGTGAAGTACGGGTTGTTATACGATTTCTTAGTGCTAAAGGCGTAAAACCGATCGATGAAAATCACGAGATCTGTGAAGTTTACGGACAAAACATTATGAGTATTGCAATAGTAAGGAAATGGGTGAGAGCATTTAAAGATTGCCGCACAAATGTGCATGATGAGGAACAAAATAGGCGTCATTCAGTCGTTAATGAAGATTTGGTGCAGAAAGTGGTTGAAAATGTGAGAGAAAACAGACGCTTTACAATTTCATCATTGTGCGACTATTTTCCTCAATATTCTCGTAGTGCTTTGTATCGCATTGTGACCGAGAACTTGAAGTACCGGAAATTGTGTTCACGTTGGGTTCCAAAGATGTTGACGAATTTGCACAAAACTCAACGTTTAGGCGGTGCATTGACTTTCCTTGAGCGGTACCACAATGAAGGTGAAGATTTTTTAGACCAAATTGTTACTGGTGACGAAACATGGATGGCCTACGTCACACCAGAATCAAAACAACAATCCATGGAATGGCGACATTCATCATCACCCACAAAAGTGAAGTTTAAGCAAACAATTTCTGCCCGGAAATTCGTGTGCACAGTTTTTTTTGGACAGAAAAGGTGTATTGCTAGTGGAGTTTCTGCCTTGTAATGAAGCAATCAATGCAGCGTCTTATTGTGAGACATTGAACAATCTGCGCCGTGCAATCCAGAACAACAGATGTGGCAAGTTGAGTAAGGATATAGTTTTGCTGCATGACAATGCCCGTCCCCATGTGGCTAATCGGACCAAAGGTCTCGTCAAATCTTTTCAATGGGAAACTCTAGATCATCCTCCATACAGTCCTGATCTGGCGCCCAGCTACTACCATTTGTTCAGGCACTTGAAGAAACATCTGTGCGGTCAGCGTCTTCAAGACGATAACAAAGTCAAAACAGTTGTAATACAGTGGTTAACACGTCAGGTGGCAGAATTTTATGAGGAGGGTATTCAAAAACTGCTGCCACGTTATGACAAGTGCCTCAATATTCATGTAGAAAAGTAGATTAAGGTACAGGCTTTCATGTAAAAAAAAAAATTATTGCGATATCTATGCACGTCTTTTTTTAATTCCAAAACGGTACTGACTTAAAAAACATGCCTCGTATATAAATACTTTTACATAATCACTATTTGGTCAATTATTTCCAAGGTTTCGTTCTGTTAAATCAAGAGATCCATTGTAAGGAACATTGCAAATGCTGAAAATATCGAATTGGTATTATAATTTGAAAACATATTTTAGCTTATAAGTAATTTTATATTATGTAACCCATTATACGGATTATGTTAATATATACGTATATATTGTAGGGCTTTAACTTCCAAAATTGTAAATTTTATACGTAAAAATATACGCATATGGTAAAATATTTCTCACTACGTGGTTTACGAAAACGTGAAAATCTTTTTGAAGCTATATGGCATGACATTTGCATAGCATGCCCATAAATTACTGTTACAAAAACCCACGTGAGAAATTTATTCGTGTACAAATGTAATAAACGTGTTCCACAAAGTGTCCGCGCACCTAGGTTTAATTTTCTAACGGTAGCAAAATCGCGAAAATGCAGAAAAGTATTGCGTTTAGTAAGTACAGACATGTACTGCATATACAGGATTTTAACCAGTGCGTTACCGAGCGGGATGGCTTAGGCAGTTCCCTCTGATCTGCATTCTAGAAGTCCAGCTTCGCTTTCCGTGGCCGACCTACCTGACCCATCGGATTTCCGATTTTTTTTAGCTTGCCAGGCAAATACTGGCTAGGTTAATTACATCTCCTGATTTTCCTGTCCCTCCAATTCATCTCTATTATCATTTCACATCATCCTATATCAGGTGGCCTCTATCAGCATAGAAGTGTCGGTAAGAGTCATGTCCACTAGGGGTATATGCACAATAAATCAGGTATGATCGATGTACCAAATGCTTTCCAAGATTCTGTCCTATTCTAACCAGTGTGTTTTAATTCTCCGAACTTGGAGTACCTGTGCGAATTTGAGATTAATCCGCATCTTCAAATTCGGCGTGCGTTAGATGAAAGAAGTTCACTGAAATTACATTGGTAGATCGGCGTTCTCATTAATTGCAGCGTCTATCTCCTCGACCACATTTTAAGATCTTCGCCACCGTATAGAATCTTGTCTCACAATTGAAGTAAACCTAGCCATGGTAAATAAACCTGAACCATTTCAATAGGCCATCCCTTTGAAACCAATAGTACACACGTGCAACTTTGGAAGTATATAATACACGATTGGGAAATTACATTACACTATTTTCATCTCAGAGAAAATGTTGCAAGTGTCTTCCCCACCATCTATACCTCACCATATTCTCTGAAGTTCCACGGAGAGTATCATCGACAATTTTACTTATTTCGGCTCGAATGGATTCCTTGAGAACATCAAATGTCCATGACCCATTCTTTTACACTCTATTTTGTATATACCCCAACAAGAAGAAATCCGGTGAGGGTTGGTCAAGAGATCTAGAGGCCACAGACATTTTGGGAGTATTCGACCATCAAAGAAACTGGTTTCAAGTTCCATGGTGTCATTAGATGTATGGTACGTTGCTCCATCTTGCTGGAAACAACCTTATCTCAATTCGATATCATCCAGCGGCTCCACAAATGTCTTGAAGATACCCATATAAACTTCAGTGTCTACAGTCGTATCGAAGAAAAAGGGAGCAACGGTCCATAGATGCTTGTGGAGGACACTTGCATCATTTTCTCTGAGATGTAAATAGTGTGATGTAATATCCTTATTGTGTATTATATTGTGACTTTGTGGGTTCCTAGAATTAAAAGGCCAAGTTGCAGAAATTAAAAATCTCCTTTATTTTCGCAGAAATACTCTTATTGATTACAGAAGCATTACGTTACATACACCATCAGTCTACCAAGTTCGATCACAATAACAAACAGTGACAGCAGATTACATCCTTAGCTCTCGTTACAACAACACAACTGGTTTTTCTCTCACAACTCACTCTTTGCGAGCCGTCACGTCCTTAAATACCTATTTCGTAATTTCGAGATATTTCTGGACCAAACAGGAATCAAATGTTCTATCACCTTCCAGAAGCGTAACACGATCGGTGCCGGCAGGTCTTTTATCTCGCGCTATCATTATTTCTTCCGGCATACTCCTTATCTCCAGACTCAGTGTGTACACAAGCCGCGCTATCGCGATCGGGTTCGCGACAATGTTCTCCAAAATTTGCACTTGTGTCCTTCTATAGCTTCAAAGGTTATGGCCTATTTAAATGGTTCAGGTTTATATGGATCACGCTGTACCACAGAAACATTTGAAGGGAAACCTACTGATATAGACATCTGAAACACAAGAGACGCCGAGAGCAGGTTTCGAACCAGAGCTGCAAGTACGACCGTTTGCTGTCACAGGAAATCTTAGAGATTTGTGCCGCAAACTGAGAAAAACACACTGATAATTTCTCGCATATTTACTGCTCCAAAATTTGCTTATGTATTTTCCATATATATGCGTGAATGTTATATTAATTGCATCATTGATAAAATAATTAAAATTATTTTCACATTTTCAAAAATTATGTGAAGTAGCGTCAGAAAGAAACAACACAATATATATATATATATATATATATATATATATATATATATATATATATATATATATATATACACTCACACAAAAACATCAATGTGATAGCACACCTTTCACTTAGAGTTGTGCAAATCATCACCTGAATTCCTCATTTACCCTCTTACGTGGTCATACAGAATTACACGAAAACGTTCAGAGAGAATCTAAAACTTAATACTATTATAAATCTTTAAAACTGACCATTTTAATCAATACTCACGATAGTTCCTCTTAGCACAGTGAATATCGAAATGAGAAATACATTACTACACCATTTTATCCAGAAAACTACACTTTATCCCATAAAAGGCGGCAGCAGTTGTAACCACTATTTGAATGATGACATACCGCCGTTTTTTCCAGTGTCTAAGTATATTTACTATCCTAGTGAGCTTTGCTGTTATTATAAATGCTAATTTATAGTTGAAACCATGTATTGCATCTTCCATTGATGCTCCACGCTTGTTAAGTGTCGAAATAAATTAATTGATAAATGTTACCAATCGGAAAAATCCCTGAACAGCTGTTAGTTTACTTTAACCCGAACTTACTACAGCATCGGAACATATATTGGATTCGCTTGAATATAGCAGCCAAGTGCTTTCAACTTTATCGGAGTTTGGTAAATGGCTGGAATAGTGGAGTGGCCTTCCATCAATGTCAGAGACAAGGATTATATTTTGAGAACTGCCTTACTTTTTAGGAAATATGACTAGTAGTATGGAATAGCCACTCAAATCACTCGCTTAAATATGTCTACGGTGCACCGTTGTAACTATTCATTACAATACTATGTTATTCTGAATAATGCAAAATGAGTCATGACCACTCGCATTTAAACACTACACATCATCATCATCACCACTGGCATTGCTATAGTTTATACACCAATTTTCCAAATCGACACTGCAACCTTTTCTAACTTATCTTCTACCTATATAATGCCACCCCTTTATCATATTCATTAAATAGAATATACCGCAAAACCATTATGATACTTCCCACCACCTCCATCACCACGACCACCACCAGTCTAGTTTACCAGTGGAGGAAAACACCAAGTCTAGATTAGTGGTAATATATGCCTTTTGACTTTCTTATTTAATCTTTAGAATACTCATACTTCAAGTATACGTAAAACTTAGGGTAATGCAAGACTATTTGAGCAACGCTACAGCCAATTAAAATAATCCAAACTAAACACTCTGACACTATTAGCTCATGCGCAATGCACACTTGTTTAGAAACTATTATATAATGCAAGGACCATATACTTTATTTATATTTGTTTGGGTAAATTCCGGCCATGGCATTGAATTTTTCATGTTGACTCTATCCATCAAAAACCTTAGCCTATATACGGCTAGTGTGAAGAAATGATTAATTTCCTTCAATTAACTAAAATAATAAAGAGTTAAATGATGAAGCCTGGGACGCAAGTACTTACGATAGTAAGTCGCTACAAACGGTGTATCTCGGATGCTAGAGCCTCTAGTGGCCTTGCCGGGGAAATATACGAGTCAAATGGAGAATTTAATGTCAGGACGGCACGTTGACCATGCTAACTCAATGGATTAGAGCATCTGGACAAAAACCAGGAGATCCGTGGTTCAAATCCCGGACATGGCATTCAATTTTTCATGTTGACTCTATCCATCAAAAACCTTAGCCTATATACGGCTAGTGTGAAGAAAAGATTAATTTTCCTCAATTAACTAAGATATCAAATATATGTTGGCATCTTAGTTTACCACATTTTTTAAGTTTTTAAGTAAATTAACCAGGTTACGCTGAACAATAATTTTAATACAAACATACCCTATTAAGAAGGCCTTATTTTAAATTTGTAGGAAGGACTTGTAACAACAATATTTTGCAATAAAACTCCAGCATAAATTAAGAATATATAAAGTTTATAGATTAATTATTTCGAACTTCAGTACAATAGCAAAATACTGGGCAAAAATATTGAAATATCTCAAATGAGCTACCGGACACTCTTAATGATATATTTCCAATGAAACATTAAAAGTAACCTGAACTTACTGGTAAAAGCAAATATATTTAAATTGCAATTTACAGAACCTTGCAACAGAACCTAGATGAAAGAAAGGGTGTTACAGTATAAGCCACCTAGGTAGGGTGAAGAATCGTTTGAAGGGCCAATTGTGCACTAATTGATTGCGAAAGCTCAGTTTTATAATTATTTGATTTGCGAGTATAAATCAGCAACTGTATAAATAATACTAGTGGAGCACTGGGAAATAATGTATATATTTCACAATAAATAATAAATAAATGCATAAAGAAATAACATCTGTACTAAAGACAGGACGAAATTAATTAGGTTGAGAGGTACTGACGTTTACCCTCTTAGTCATAGATAACAAAGCACTGTTAATAATAGTTGTAATTAACCTGAAAACTGGAAACCCGAAAAAAAACCAGGAGTCAGATAGGTCGGCCATTAAATCGAACATGGACCTTCCGAATGCAGGCCACAGACAAAACCGCCTGAGGTTGCCATCTGTTCTCTCCTCATGAAAGAGCAGTTCGCAGTTTGCCCCTCATTATATTATTATTGTTAATGTCTATGTTATTCTTTCATTTATACCCCGCCCTTAACTTCAATGGTCATATCGGCGTCCGTTCTCCTTTGGAACTTATCGAAGGTGTTACATCATATTCGTTGGGTTTTAATCATTAGATCATGCACACATTCGCAACGTCATTCATACTTCCAGGCTCTGGGGAAAATGAGGAATTATCTTGGTCGGAGAAAAATCCACATCCCCACTGCTGGGAATCGAACCCCGGACCCCTAGCACACCAGGCAGGTGCTCCACCACGTCTATGTTATTATGAACATCTATAGTATAAATTTTGCACAACTACTTAAATTCTGTTATATTGGCGTTCCCAGAAGAATCAAAACACGTCAGGGTCATTTTTTTTTTTCTGTTGTGTATTCCAGAAACTGGTAGCGCGTCACACCCGGATAAGCAGCTGTAGAATCATGCAGGTGAACAGCATTGTGAGCACTTTTACCAGCGTAAGTGTTGGCTTCTGTGCCCTACAGACCGCTTTCTCAATTTCTTCTTCCCTTTTTTAGAACCAACATATTTGATTTCTAATTATACTGAAATCTTCAATTATACGATACAACCAACGTTTTAGGATGCTGACTAATTTTTTTCTCTTGACATATTGAATACAGGTATGTATTTGACTCAGATATATTTTAAAAAGTCCATGTGTTTGTGAATGCATATCTAAAAGTGATAGACATTGAAAGTGCAATCAGTACCAAATTTGGTTCACCACTATCCAAAGATATGACAGATTTTTAAGAAAATCTCCACAGTCCAAACCATAATATGGAAACAGATCATATTGTGTGTGTGTGTTTTTTTTTTTTTCAGAGGTAACTTCAATATTTTGATTAAAATACTATTATATAAGATATTTACAGGACAAGGAAAATATGAATCCTGCATGTCCTGGTAATAGTCTATAAAGTCCTTCTGGAAGATGCTGATAAAATTTGGAATTTAACCAACCTTCACTTTTTATTACATAATACAACGGTGAGTTAAATGAAAACCTTAAATTTATAATAAGAAATAGAAATTTCGCGCCTTTATCCTGTAAGTTGGTAAGCGTGCTACAAACGGCGTATAGAATGGCCTGTAGGTAACAGCATAGTGTAGATGCATACATAGCTTCGCAGTATCAGTATAAAGATGGCCGCCCTACTTGCGACTTGCACCAGGGAAGAACAGCGTTCTATTATTCGGTATTTACGTAGTCAAGGTGTGAAACCTATTGAATTTCATCGACGAATAAAGGTTCAGCACGCTTGCATGTTTGTCACAGCAGCAGGTCTAAAAATGGAATTGGAATTTCGCAAATGGTGTGACTTTAGTGGAAGATACTCCAGGTCCAGGTCAAGCACAACGAGTTGTGACTCCACAGAACGCTGCAGCAGCTGTAGCCATAGTGAAGGAAAGCCGATGAATGACACTGAATGACATTGCAGCATGTTCACAGGTTAATCATGGGTCAGCACACCACATTGTATATGATGTGCTCCAGTTTTACAAAGTGTCCAAAAGATGGTGTCACGGCAGCTGACTCCTGAAATGAGTTGATGCTTTTGAAGAACTTTACTGGGGACGAAACTTGGGTTCACTTCCAGCAACCGGAAACGACGAGAGCGAGCAAGGAATGGCGCCATCCCTCATCACCAAAACCAAAAAAAAAAAAAAAAAAAAAAAAGTTTCGAACAGAACCTTTAGCAGGGAAGGTTATGCTGACTACCTTTAGGGATGAAAAAGGCGACATTTTGGAGCAATACATGCCTAGAGGGACCACTGTCACCAGTGCATCATACACAGATCACCTAAAAAATCATCTGTGGCCTGCAATCAAATCGAAGCGACATGGATTGCTGTCAGCGTGTGTTCCTTTGCAACATGACACTACAAGGCCCCTCACTGCCCGTACAACAGTTGCAACAATCACAGACCTGCATTTTGAGTGTATTCTTCATCCACCCCTCTCACCAGATCCTTCCCCAAGTGATTTCCATTTGTTTGGACCACTCAAAGACGCAATGGTACGAAAGAAGTTCCGCTCAGATGAAGAGATACGCTACGCGCTGCATGTGTGGTTGCGCGGACTACCAAAATAATTTTGCCTTTATGCACTTCGTAAGCGCTGGAAGACTTGCATTGAGCGTGGGGGAGGTTATGTTGAAAAGTGACACCGCTTTGTACCACTTCTGCACTGTAAATAATATTTAAAATAATATTTAAGGAGGAACAACAAAATTAGGTTATACAAAACATTAATAAAACCAGTACTGTGCTATGGAAGTGAAACATGGGTATTGACACAGAATTTGGAAGATGCCCTAAAAACTTTTGAAAGAAAGATTCTGAGGAAAATATATGGACCAATACAGGAAGGAGGGCAATGGCGTATAAGATGGAATGAAGAATTGTACAGCATATATAAAGATATAAATATTGTTCAGGATATTAAATCAGGAGGATGAAATGGGCAGGTCATATAATAAGAATGGAAGAAGGAAGAATACCAAAAAGAGTCCTTAATGGTAAATTCTACAACACAAGAGCAGTAGGAAGACCGAGAATGAGATGGGAAGATGCCATACAGAGAGACACACAACATATATTGGGAATACGAGGGTGGAGGAAGAGAGCTGAAAATAGAGAGGAATGGAGGCACCTGCTGAAGGAGGCCAAGGCCCAGAAGGGGCTGTAGCGCCACTCGAGAAGAAGAATATTTAAGGTCTTCATTTGACTCACCCTCGTACTTACTATTCACGACAGGCACACGCACATATACATCACAGCTACTTCCCCTCTTGAATTCAGGGAGCGTCATACCGTCAAGATTTGTGAAACTCAGTATCAAATATTACCTGCTTCCTCCACTTACTGGAGTACAGAGAGTGGCACAGAAGATAATAATTGGAATCTATAGGTATAAATTATTATACATTTCAAATAGTTTTTGTGCTAAAGGGCATTTTCAATCCATTCATTATGTTTGGTTTTAATTTTGGAATATACTCTGGAAGCAGTTTTTAAGAACATTCTAATCCAAAAACTACACCCTACTGCTAGCTTATATGCCTTTCATGCAAAATAGGTTTATCACAAATAGCTGCGTTATGTTTAGCTGAGGACCATGCATTGCCTACCTCAACTTGCTTATATTAGTAACGTCTACAATCCCTGAAACTATTTCGGCGTAGTTCATTAACATACTGTACACTTATTTGGTTTTCTTACTTTGCCATTTCTCCTAAAAGGTGTTAGCTTCATTATAAGTCAGAGCTTCTACTCCCATTAGTCCTGGACCCGTAGGACCAGAACCCAGGCCTCTCGGGTTTTTTCCATAGGACAGTACCCATTTTATAAACTGCCCCACCCCCACTGCACACGGCAGAGAGGACGGAAGTGGATACGCCACTTACGCGTCAATCCAAAATGGACCGGCTACCAAATAACCTTGGTAAGGCCGCCGGTGATCTAGCACCCCAGCTACTAGCTTTGCAGGCTAGCACCCGGGACTTATGAGGCAACCCTCTACCCCTCCGGGCGGCCGAAGCCTGGCCGGAGGTACCCAAGTGTGGTGGGAACGCACTGCCCCCTCAAGACCAACCCAATCCGAAAAGCTCCCATAGGGAGGGGCTGGAATGTTCGGCTCGAGGTTCCTCTAGTAACGTCAGAGGTACCACGAGTGCCGGCAGGGGAAGGGGACGGATCTCCTCCCCTACGGGGGTGTTAGCTACAATATAGATATGCAAATCTCATTGCAAGAGTGTCCCCCCACATAGCTGTATACGAGGGGGGCCCAAAAAAGGGACTCCTAGTGCGCTGCCACTCTTAGACGTAGTGTAGGGTTGTCACGCTAGATGGTGTTAGTAGAGACCTTCATGAAACAGCTGTGCAGACGGCGCCAGTATAGAGCTGAATGTGCAGCTGTGGTATTGTGTTTCTCTGACGGTTGACGGGTTACCTCTGCGAAGTCGTTATGGCAACTTTAAAAGAGCATAGAAATTTTGTTTTCTGCTTCAAAAAACTGCAACGAAGACACACCAAATGCTTCAGAAAGCTTTCCAGGTAGACGGTATGAGCCGCACACGGGTTTTCGAGTGGTTTGGGTGCTTTAAACGTGGTGAGACGTGTGTTGAAGACCAAGCTCGTTCTGGACGCCCTTCAACGTCGCGAAATGAGGAGAACATTGATAAGGTCCGCCGAAAGATCGACGAGTATCGTCGCCAAACGATTAACCAAATTTCAGCAGCGACAGGAATCAGTTAGAGCTCGTGCCAGCGGATTTTGAGGGAGGATTTGCATATGAGAAGTGCTGTTGCTAAATTTGTTCCGCGCCTTCTCACACAGGAGCACAAAACCATCCGCAAGAATGTGTGTCAGGACTTGAAAACAGAGATTGCACGTGATCCAAACTTCTTGAACAAAGTCATTACAGGGGATGAGATTTAGTGTTATGGGTATGACCGAGAAGCCAGTGGAGGACTCCCAACTCTCCCAGACAAAAATAAAGCAAGGCAAGTGCAGTCAAATGTGAAGACGATGATGATTGTCTTTTTTTATATTCGTGGAATGGTGTATCGGAAATTCGTACCCCCTGGCCAGACTGTTAACCAGCACTTTTACTTGGATGCTTCAAGGCGTCTGCGAGAGGATGTGAGGAGGAAACGCCCGGAACTTTGGCGATCAGGTGACTGGTTTCTGCATCACGACAACGCTCCAGCACACACGGTCTTAAGAGTGACCTACTATTTGGCAATTTCAGAGGTATGAAAAAAAAACGCTAAAAGGGGAGCGTTATGACGATGTGGAAGTGGTAAAAAAAGCTTCGCAAAGGGCACTGTACAATGTCAAACTTGAAGTGTTCCAAACATGCTTCCAACAGTGGGAAAAGAGACTTGACAAGTGCATGACATGTAATGGAGAGGATTTTGAACATGACTGAAGTAATTTTGTAAATAGGTTCAGCAATAAAGTTTTTATGACCCAATCCGTTTTCTTTTGGGTCGCTCCTCGTAAGTTAAGTCTCTTTAATATGTTTTATTTTAATAAATTGGCATTGACGTTCTTATTTTCCTCCAGATAAATATATGCTTTAAAGATAGGAGTAACATATAACTGAGTCACTCGCAGTAACTTAGAAGGCTGATATGTCATCATAATACGATCAGCAGTTCTCATAATCTGTACACACAGCATCTTGCGGTACGTTTCTCTCTCAGTTAATCTCGTTGCGGCAAAAGCTTCAAGCACTAAGAGAGATATATCTTAGTTTGTACTGACTGCAGTGATGCTTTCCGCCATCGTAGAGATTACAAAGGCAAGAGCTGTGTGGTCCTTTCTGTTTTACAATGATATTTGCAGATATTATCAACTCCATATATACGTCAACCTACTTTTATGTAGTATCTTGAGGCTAAATGAAGCGACATAAGACACGTGTGTTGGAAATCCGTTTTATCTTCCCTGTTACATCAAAATGTGCCTTAATTTAGTAGAACTTTGCCTATAACACGAGGCAGTGTATGTTTAGGTATGAGTGCATGAGTAAGTCAAGGGCCGGAATTCGCCTAATAGCAAACTCGATGTGATTGAAAAAGTTGTTTTCATGGAATCATTTAATGAAGTCCACATAAAGCAACCTTAACTGTTCGGTACCCTTTAGATATTTTTTCCAGAATTCTTCTAAACACTTACATTTAAATACTATGTGTGAAAAGCTTTCAATAAAAGGGAAAGTAAATAAATTAACATTTTGGAGAATTACGTTTGTGGTCCCTTCATTAAGAATGACTTTTGTATAATGGTAGACCAAAAAATGAAATTACTATGAGAAATAGTTTTAATATTCCTATTCAACCTACTATTCAATACAATAATCAAATTTCCCTAATGAATTTAAAGAGATAGTGCTAGCGATTGACAAAGGGTAGCTATGCAAAAACGTGTATGGCGATAAAGTGTAGGATTTTAATGAACTTCGAAGAGCGACGTTAGCCATTTTTGAAATTTTCCTTATTATTTTGAATTCTGAAATGCTTACACTTTTCAGTAATCTTAAGTGGCTGTAATCCAATTCCCACGTTATTCATTTTTTGTTGCTGTTGCTGTAATTTATCCAACGTTAAGTCATATCGGACGATTAATGAAACTGGTAAAATGTTTTTCAAACGAATCCGGGGTCTATGGGGCTTAGAGCTACCCGACATTCGCCTTTAAAGATAAGGAAAAACCCCGGGAAAATTCTTATCCAGGTAGCTCACCCTAACCAAGGTTTAAACTCGGGACCTCTTGAACGTGGGGCAGACATTGTAATGCAATTAGGACTGACATATTTTTTCACCATATAGTGACATACTTTTTAAAAAAAAACTGACTATTCCTTTACTTAGTGGGGTCCTCTAATGTGAAATGCTATAATGATTAACGAAAATTTAACTGCAAGATAGAACCTTTTTCCTAAGTATTGTTTGTGGAAAAATGAGTGAAGAAAGTAATTAAATTCCCTCAAAAATTTCTAAATGTATGTACATTCTAGCTGCAAAAATATAGCAACAATGATAATAAAATGATAATAACAATGATGATTATAATGACAATAACAATGATGATAACAATGATGATCATTAATTATTAATAATAATGATAATGATAATAAAAACAACAATAACAGCAATAATACCTTGTATATTTTGGGGCAAGAGCCTGTTACTCTTAGGGGTAGCTCAATTGTTACTCACATGGGGAGACCACTTGAGTTAAGCAATTTGTCCCTAAGTGGTGTAACGATATTACTTTTCGTTTGCGCAAAGACATAAATGCTATTCCAGAAATGGAAAAATGATTGATACAAATTTATTTTAGAGTAGCGCTGGAAACTCCTAGTTAAAATGTATGTGTTCTAATTAAACTACTTGAAATATTTGAAACATTCCGAATTATTTTCCTGGATTTCGTCTCTTTTAAACTGCTTCTGTTCAGCACTGATGCATTTAGCTGCCGATGTTACACAATGTACGATTATACGTATTATTATCATGGATCACTCGCATACATATCCTTCAACATTAAGAAACTTGACAGCAGGCTAGCAATATAAGCTGTAGAAAATTCTTTTCCTGGAGATCCGTCTTTACCGGCGGGCACGTAGGTACCAAATCGGATAGCCATTTCGCTTGCTTGACAATCGGACATAGGAGTAGCCAATTACGTGACCAAAAGAAAAAGTCCCTTTATGTCCCACTGTATAATTCACCATGTACCAGCCCCAAAGCACTGCTAAGCCAATATTCCAAGGAAGGAGAGCTACAAAAAGCGAATTACGATCAAACACCAAAGGCAGTTTCGAGCCACGGAGAAAATAAAGCACATCTAACTTTATCGTGCAACTTTAAGATCCTTTGTCGACTTTACGTGTACACTTAAGAACTATATATATTCCTCCCCTTCACTGTACTTCTATTTTATAACAATTATAGCTTAGTTGTTATTCTGTTTCTTGTTCTAAAGTATTTTATCCAGATAGAAACGCCAGCTTATGCCACGAGCATCTGTATTTTATTGAATCAGTGAACCACTCGCGTGTATCAAATTGCTGCTATTACTTTTAACGTCATAAACAAAAGTGTTACCTTAACAATGCTTATGGCCGAAATAAGTTAAATAAAACTAATAGCCCTCAAAGTTATTAATAAAAGTATTTTTAAGTCATTCTACTAGCTTTAGGTATTACAACTACATAAGGACATCATGGATTATTTGACAATAATATAGAACTACGTGTGTACAAAAACAAAGAAGCATCTATTACTAGAACGTTGATTTATCTTGTACCCTTGTATCTCTCCACAAAGAGATACACAGATTTTAAAAGAAATGAAGGACTTGCTTTTAGGACATGGTAATAGGACCTAGAAACTTGGGTCCAGAAGATAGTTGCGTTTTACTTTGTCTACCGCTAAACTGATATCGTAACAGCGCCACCAGTGTACGCTATTGTGTCACGTAGTTCATTTGCATGTCAGTAAATCTGGTTTGGTGCTGCAACACTAGAATCAGTAGGCCAGTTTCAAAGATAGAGAATGGTGCGTGTGTGTAGGTATGTGTGAGTGAAAACCATATCTCTATCTAAAAACAAGAATTTTCTTAAACAAAACACCTAGTATTTATATTGAGCTTCCAATTCCTTTAATGTAATAAGTAAAGGAAATTTGATACATCACCAATACTTCAAAGGAAACAATGTACCAGGAATAAACAACAAAAAAAGAAAAATTTGCGCGGTTCTTTGTTTGTGTGTGTGTGTGTGTGTGTGAGAGAGAGAGAGAGAGAGAGAGAGAGAGAGAGAGAGAGAGAGAGAGAGAGAGAGAGAGAGAGAGAGAGAAACTTCAGGGTTGTTTAAATACAAACGTAGCTTGAATTGGTGCTGACAATATAAAATGAAATCCCAGTAATTTTTCGCTATTTTTAATTTTCTAAAAACTCGCTTAAATTGATTATATTAAGCTTTCTGTGAAAATTCCAGTGAAAGGTTCATCATTTTCAATAAATTTTGTTTAACAAGTAAACTGTAAGAGGTGTACAAACGAATATGACATAAAACACAGAATATTATTAAAGCATAACCTTTTAATATATGACAGAGCTTTGTCAAAAACTATGAGACCTTAAAACTTCAAAAGCTATCCTTACTCATACTTTAAAACCTTGTGTATAACTTTACAACCTTTGATCATTTTGAAAAATGTTTGAAAATCTACATATTTGGCATTGACCACTGTAGCCTACTGTATGACGCATCACAGCTTCAACAAGCACAAAATAAACATGTTTTCAACCCTTTACAGAATACATTTTACAATTTCAGGTAAGGCAGCTAGTGTCCAGAAGTTAAATACAGATCTGGCAGATTCCATTGCAGTTGTACTGCATTCACTTGATGTAGGTAATGAGTGCACTATGTGTATGAAACAGCAGAAAGAGAAATCCAGGAAAACCGACAAGTGCCAGAGCTGCAACCACAAGCATGGAGTTGTAATCCGCTGGTGCTGCAAACCAGTACTCGAGTCAACAGGGCTACTGATGCAATGAGAGACCTTATCCAGGTACACTAGCTTAAAATATAAAGGGGAAGCCTGTTATTTTAATCTTATTTAAACACATATAGGAAACTGTTAGGATTACAATTAGGATTTGCATGGAGGGGGTTCGGCACTGCGACCAATAGATCAATTGTTTCCATGCCCCAAGTGGAGCACCCGCGAGAGGAAGGGTGAGATGGTGGCCGTCCCAAGGAGCCACAAAACTACATTTTACTTAGTTGGAAATTTCCACTGGTAGGGCACGACAAAGGATATCTCCCCAACTGTGGTTCGAAAGTTATACCAGCAGCCGGTTCGGAGACCGACAATCGGAGGTGGAAGTGGATCACTCAGAGCATATCATCCTGCCATGCACCGCCGAGTCACCTGCCGGCACTTCTACTCTAAAAGAGACCACCAGATGAGAGATGATATGAAATGTTGATGGAGGAACAGGAAAATCAGGAGATGTAGTTAACTACCCAGCATTCTAAAGGTGACCCGGAAATCCTTCGAAAAAATACCCATGGTACTGGAAGGTCGGCCATGGGAATCAAACCAGAGCCTCCCGAATGCCACCCATGGACGAGAAACCACCTGAGCCGCCCTGCTTGGTATCAAATAGTGTCACATAAGTGACAGCTACCGTAGGACAACCATGTAACATAGAGTGAACGCATCTTGTAGAGGGCGGCTCGCAGCTATCCAATGGAGCTGTAAGGTAACCTATTTGTATTAATGTATATTTTGAGTTAATGCATGGAACATTCTTAAGAATCCTGTCTACTTTGTAGAATTACCAAGAATATCCCAACTTCTCCTGCAAGCATTAGTTTCATCTGAGTTATTCCCCTTGATCCGACCTGGCAGTGTGGTAGACAACCATAATCCAGCCCCATCATTGGCCAGGTTGTGACAATGTGTTACATTCACATATTCGAGCAAGGTGGCACAGCAGTAACGTGTGTGACTCGAATTCATTGGGCTGAGGATTCGATCGTTGTCTACAATGCTGAGGTGGCTTGTCACTGGCGAGTGTTTCCTTCAATCGATTCCCTTCATTTCATTTCCTTATCTTATTTCAGGTTTTATTTCAGGCTCGTGGTGTATGTTGGTGACAGATAGCACCTTGAGCACTTCAAATGGCGTTTTCAGTACTGGGCGTCTGCTGTGTGAACACCGAGCACGAAATTTGACTGCGCAGTGGATCCTATAACCGGGTTAAAGATTTCTCAGCAGTCCTTAGGGGAATTCTGCAAATCGCTGTAACTGACTGCGACCGCTCTCCTGCAATTCCCTCACTTCAACCCTTCCTTCGACCCTCATTTCAGCCCGCATTATTTTTGGAGGGGACTCGGCACGGAGATCCAAACTTGGTCTATTATACCTATGCACCCAAGTGGGGCATCTCCAGGGCGGAAGGATGAGGGGAGATTCACAACAGCCATCTCGGCTTCTTAATTCTCTAACCTGGTGCCTAATGGTAATACTAGATTGCATTCTCCTTTTATTAGTCTTTTATAGTCTGTTTATTGTAAGGACAATACGGTTAGGTCATGCCCACCCTGTGACTCCACAGTGGATACGCCACTGACGCGCGTTAACCCCACAACCGAATAACTTCGGTGGGGCCACCGGTGATCTAGCACACCAACCACTCTCTCTGCAGGCGAGTACCCATGTAGCCCTCCGCCCCCTCCGGGCAGCAGAAGCCTGGCCGGAGGCACCCAATCTCGCATGCGTATCAGGAACCACTGTGCACTCGAGGCCTACTCAAACCGAACTGCTCCAACACGGGAGGGGCTGGAACGATCGGTCCGAGGTACCTGTAGTAACGTCAGAGGTACCACGAGTGCTCGGAGACCACAGCGCCCGCACCACGGCAGCTGATGGAGACGGATCCCCCCAATGGAGGATGAGAGAAGAGAAGACAGAAGGCGACCGTCCCAAGGAGTCATGACAATGCAGATGGCAGAATACATGTTACTTAGATGGAAGCTTCCCCGGCAGGCTGGGACATCGGATATCTCACCATACTGTGATTTGGAAATAGTCCAACTAAGAGACCTGGTTCCGAGACAGGCAAGGAGGAGGAGGTTTTGGATTATTCAGAGCATCTCATCCCGCCAAGCACCGCTGAGACTACTCCGACACTTCTACCCTAAAGCAAACCACCAAATGAGCGATGATGTGAAATTATAATGGGGATGAAATGGATGTACATGGGGGATGCATTCGGGGGATGTAATTTATCTATCCAGAATTTGCCTGGTGACCCGGGAAAGGCCCCGAAAAATCACGGGAAGGTAGGTCGGCACCGAAAATTGAGCCTGGACCTCGCGAATGAGGGCCAGAGATGAAACCGCCTAAGCCATCCCGCTAGGTCCTGAGGGTGTTAGCCGCAATAGATATTTGTAAAAGTTGCAGTGGGGAGGTTTCTACCTCCGTTGTCTTTTACCATTTTACATTCGTATAACCGTATCAGAGCTTTCACAAACCTATCTTAGCAAGTCCTATTACCTTCTCTACCACGCACATAGTAGGCACTGCAGCTATCGATGTTTTATTAGAAATACCGTTTTGAGGCTTCCAAAGCTATTAAGCGAGTTTGGCAAATAATTACTGGAGTTCAAAGTTTACATTTAGATTCAACGTTTTCCACTACTACAATACAGTGATTTTCAAGTAAAACTCTCTCCGTAAATTAAAATCGAATATGTTTCGTAAATTTTTATATTATTAAAATGCTTTGAAGTGTTTTATTAATGTTCCGCATTGTAATACATTTCAAAATAAAACCTATGTTGAATTTTATGGAAGTAAACTCAATGTTTCTTGTATAACTTGTAAAGCTTTTAAAGATAGGGAAAATCTTAAAATGCAAGAAATGCATGTTTCGTTAAGACAGTTTATGAGAAATACAGTTTTCCGAGATATTTCGTACCGTGATTAGGATTTCTTCGAACTGGAAGCCATTTGTTTTGCTTCTTCTGATCATGTGTCAATAAGTTTGAACAAATTAAGAAGTGTGAATTTTTATCCCTGTGATTGTTAATTCCTGGACGAGATATGGCTGACTCAAGTGTTTAACTACCTCTAGTGGATAAAGGATGTGAATAACACGCTTTGCTCGTTCACTTATACGTATAGAGTACAGAAAGGAATGGGACTTTCTTGTATTGCAACCTAAGAGAAATCATTGCGAAGGAGGGAGGGATGAAGTGAAGGAGCCACAGAGGGCTATAGCTTGCGGACAGACAGGCCACGGAATTCCCTAACACCCACGTCTGAAACAGCCTAGAAAGGGTGGACCGTAGATGAAACACCTCTCCAGGGTCACCATCTGTACCATCTGTTCGGTTCAGTTATACACCAGATGTGAATAACACGATTTTTTCGTCCACTTATACGTATAGAGTATATACAGGGGAAGGGGACTTTGTTGTACTGCAATCTAGGATAAATCATTGCGAAGGAGGAGAGGAGGGAGGCATGAAGTGAAGCAGCCGCAGATTGGCTAAGGTTTGCAGACAGACAGGCCACGGAATTCCCTAAAACCCACGTCTGAAACTGCCTAGAAAGGACGGACCGTAGATGATATACCTCTCCAGTGTAGTCATCTACACCATCTGTTCGGAAGATGACATGGAAAAGGAAGAAAAGAAAATGGTGAAAAGTCCAGAAACCACTGCAGAATTTGCCTACCAAATAAGAAAAGATACGAAAAAATAGGGTCTAATGGCGTTCGATGGGAATTAAACATAACTCGTAAATATCAATCGTACGCGTTACCTTGCATTCATATTATTTGGTATTTTATAAGATTAAATAAACATGTGAGAATAAATAATGATACTATACATTATTTTATTATGCGCTCACAAAAATTGCACGTGTGTGTAAGACAAGAAAGAATTATTAAAATAAATAATCCAATTACCATAAATAATGGCATATAAACTTATATGTGAACAAGTATGCGAGGAAGAAATATTATCATATTTGGGAGGTAGTCATGACTTGCTAAAAACTAAAGAACCACGCTCATCTTCCTACACCACAACTCTGCGACTAAGGACTCATGCGAGAAAATCCTACCGTCATGGGTAAGCGGAGCAACAAGGAACCTACATCCGCAGCTTCTGTGGACCACAAATCCCACATTCACTAGGTACACGGCGAAGTGTTGTAGCAGCCCCTCGGGCTAGTTAAATTAGACAGAGAAACTGCCGCATTCCACAGATTCCAAATAGAGGTATGGATGTTCAGAATGCGGAACAGGCATTCAGGAAATAAAAGGCACATACACTGACCGTATCTGAGACGCCGCCCCCGACTTGATTCGGAATACCCAATCGCTATTCGTCGTAATCTTCTCCTTAACATATACCGTTTATACTTTACCCAGGCTTTGGGTTGGAAAAGTTATATATTATAGATTATTTTGGTCTATTTAAAACCAGCTTAATAAGTTTTGTCCTTTTTAGGTATTCTTTTAAAGAGTTCTTCTTAGGAGCTTTCTTTATTGCCTGATTTGTGCGCTTGTTTTCTCAATATTGTCGTTGCTTCATAAATGTTATAGTTTATTTTCGTTATCATTATTTCGCTATGCTCCCAATTTTGTCACACATTAACATTTTTATGTGACCTATAACCAAGATATTTATTGATATACGTTTGAATTTTCCTATGCTTATACTTTCTGAAACAGTAAGTGCTTATTGGTACTTAACTTTCTCAATGATGCAGTCCTTGTCGGTTAGGAACCCCATAATGTAGGGAAGTTGACGGGCGAGGTCTACGGATGAGGAGATTTTTGGACATTTTGGAGTTTTTCTCGCGATTCGCTCTGCATGAACTCTCATCTCTGCTTCGGGGTAGGGATATGTCCTCACTGGATATGGGATTTTAGCGAAAAATACACCTCGACTGTTCTATTAACGATATATTATCGTTTGTATGCTTGTATCTCACTTGCCACCTGAAAAGTTGCTACTTGCAGACTCGTAATGGAGTGTGCCTGTAGTGTGTAACGATAGGGTTTTTATACATGGTGATAATCTCTGCGTGTAACAACAGAGTGTTTTATATGTAGTGTGCCTTCGGTGTGTCCCTACAGAGTGTTTGTACATAGTGTGCTTTCGGTGTGCCACGACAGATTTCTTGTTCGTAATGTGTGTTTCGGTGAATAACGGCAGAGTTTATACGCAATGTGCTTTCGGTGTGTCCCGGCCGAATGAGGAACGGTGTGTCCTTACAAAATCAGACATCGGCCATTGCTCGAATTTCCCCAACTTATGCTAAATTTTGGGATATTTGAGAAATCATGTGACGTGTTATTTGTTCGTCATAGGTCATTTCCTATTCGCATTTCTAAATCTAGTCTTGGTTTGAGTGAGTGCGCATTTTATTTTGCGACACTTTCTACTCCCACAGGGCCAGTCATTTTATGCACTGATCATGCGCCGCAAAACTTCGTCAAAATCTGGCCTCGCATTATCCACCTCACGTTCCAAAAATGTATGAATAAGATAGGTCCGCGGCGGACTGTCTCTGATGTGCCCCTCAGGCAGGATTTCCAAGCCTCTGTTCAAACAATAGCATGAGTCCTGGCAGAAACAGACGTGCTGATATATTTCTTTCCAGTAGACATTATTTTTTCTTATTGAGTTAATGAAATTGTAACTTGTCAATAAATGCTTATATTATTATACATTTGATATCAGCTTATAGTGGCTGGTAATAGTTATGCATGTCATATCACATTATACTTGTTACGATAATGTTCCTTATGACTGTGACAGTTACATCTAACACCTGCATAGTAGATGGATAAGCTTTATATACACCGAAACATTGTATATCGAGGTTACAAGAAAAAGAAATAAAAAATGAAATGTACATTTTGCATATTCTAGGAATGTCCACAGAAGTATTTTATTACTAATGACGTTTGCGTACCTGGTACTAAAACGAATGAGCTAAGCACGTCTTGTCTCCAAAGTGCCGAGTGGGAGGCTAAGGTTGTTTCGTCTCTGTCAGCAGGTGCAGGTTGGTTTCCCATGACTGACCTATCTGACCCATGGATTTTTACGGTTTTTTTTCCCGGTTCGCATAACTGGGGTCAGCCACTCTGTCTGATCTCACCTCATCCCTCCTCTCGGGGATTGACTTAAGGGATAGGTACAATAGATCAAGTCTAGCCTTGCTGCCGAATCCTCTCCGTCCTCCCGTAGGGGAGGGGGATCCATCCCTTTCAGTTGCTGTGCTGCGAGCACTGCGGAACACTAGCACCCGTGGTACCTCTGACGTTACTAGGGGAACCTCGGGCCGAACTGTCGAGCCCCTCCTGTAAGTGAGTTGTTCGGTTTGGGTTGGACTCGAGGGGACAGTGGTTCCCGATACACGTAGGAGATCGAGTACGTCTCCGGATGAGATTGAAGGAAGCCATATATTCCCGCCTAATAGCCAGCATAGCTAGTAGAAGTTGTGCTAGATCACTAGGCGGCCCCACCGAGATTGATCAGTAGCCATCCCCTTTGGGGATGGTGCGCGTAAGTGGCGTATCCACTTTCATCCTGTCTTGTGTCTTCGGACCCGTTGGGGGGGGGCGGTTAGTCTAAGTCTTGCCCTATGGAAAGCCACACGGAGGCGACGGGCGCCCTTCAGGGAGAGTTGGGTAGCTCCCTGTTCATGAAACGCCCCCTTTGTGAAAGCTGCCCTTCACATAGATACCCCCGCGTTATATATAATCCCCTCCGTGCATTTAATTCTATCCTGTCTCCAAAATCGTAGCTTTCGTTATAACACAGAAATTGTGTTAACACCTGTTTTGAGGTATGAACCATTTCTGAGATATTGCTTGTTACTTAGTTGAATTTTCTGCTGCTACTACTACTGTTTTAAAATGGGAAGCCGTTCTTCATTTCTGTATTCCTTGACAATGTAGAGAGAGCGGAATTTCTAAGTTATCATACAGTGATAACCTTTAAAGCAGTTTATCTCTGGTTAGAGCCTACTACATTTAGAAGAAAGTTAGCAATGAGATAATTTTTGCAAATGTTTATCTCAATTAATGAAGAACATAGAGGTATAGGCATATGTCAGAGTAGTTTCTAGAAAAGTAGAGAAAATGTGAGTGAAATACATTAAGTGTTTTCATGTACACCATTAACCAACTATGCTATCCTGAAATTCCTAAATTACAAGGTATTAAAACTACAAAATTAACATTTTCTTAATATATTTGGGTGAACGGTAAAGGTCAAGTAACTACGCAATATTTTTGGATACTTTGGCGTTGAGTTCAATATTTTCTTCTTGCGCCCTTTCTGTTTTCACACGTCTTCCTTATTGCTTCCATTTACAGGCGTCAAGGATAACAGAGTTTGGCGGCTGTTACTAAAATGCATTACATGCAGGAGGACATAAAACAAGGACAAGAGAAGTGGGTGTAAAAACTGAAGGTTGTAGAGTGCCACTAAAACCTTTGCTAGAGATGGAGTGTCTGGTATTTCTGATGGAGCAGATGATGTGGTTACAGTAATGGAAGTTATCTCATTAGTTCTCTGCTCCTCCTTCTCCATTCCCCCTTTTTGGTCAGAAAAAAGCTTTCCCCTCATCGGCCACTTTATCTATATTTATACACCAGAATCAGTAGCAAAACTGGCTTAGGAAACGCACAGTAAAATATCATGTGGTCTTTACACACTTCATCGCTGCTACTGCGTATACGTTTGTTAAATCTGCAGGGGTTTCCTTACACCAATTCAGTGCTGTCCTGGTAGAGATACAAATAAAATAGAAATGTACTGCTTTCGTAACTTACTAAGGTAGAGCGATCTCTTGCGGTTTGTTATCCGTAAAGGACTCGGGTAATCTCTTTCTCGGGTAAGAGGTTGTCAGATTTTGCAGTGGTAAAGGAGGATAAAGTCATTGGAGAGAGTGCACCAGAAAGCAAGTGTGTGACATTGTGATAAGAGCACTGGCTCTGTGCTGAGGTCAGAGCGATATACATACGAGAGAGAGGAATAATAGCTAGTCATAAGTAGAAGCAACTATCTACTGTAAAGAAGATTGTTTACATTACGTGGTTAATCGAAAATAAGTACCTACTTTATTTAAAATAAAAAATTAGGCATTGACCGACTTTATTTTGTTCGTTGTGATGCTTGGGCGTTAGGTAATAGTGTTGTCGTTCCCACGATAGCAGAAATTCTGGTCCACTATTTCCTGTTCTCATCATTTTATTTATCCGTTGCAACTTATTTGCTACAGAGCTTAAGGATAACTTATATTGGTATATTGCGGCGGGACGGTTAAGTTTATGCCTGGAATGAAACCTTCCTAAAGAATGGAAACACTCTCCCAAAGGATATAAAAAGAATATGTCTTATATCCTCTATAATATTGTCGCCGAGGCATTGTTGAATCGCCGCGAAAGTCAGTGCCCGGACCCGTGCGAAAGAGACAGGTAGTGCCTAAGCCAAGGCCACATGTGGCTAAATACCTGGGTGTCCTGCTTGATCGCGGGCTAAACTTCACTCCCCATGTCAGGGCTAAGGCGGGACTAGGCCATGTTGCACTCAGGCAGTTGTACCCCATTTTCAGATCCAATATGCCTGCACACCTCAAACTACGTATGTACCGGGCGATTATTCCACCCGTGATTCTGTATGGGTGCGAGGTCTGGGGATTGGCGGCCCCGACCACCATCCGCAGACTGCAAATCGTGCATAATCGGGCATTAAGGATGATATACGGTACTGGGCGTAGATTCCCTACGCACATCTGACATGAATACTCCCAAATCCCTTACATAGAGGATATGGTAAGAGAGAGATCTCGAACCCTCCGTCAAAAACTGTCTGCCCATTCCAACCAGCTGGTCAACACCCTGGGTCGGTATGACCACAGAGCTCCTCGCAGGAGGAGGAGGTACAAACTCCCCAAGGACGCCATGGGCTATTAGCCAGAAGGGGTTCTCTCCATCACACCGAAAACACCAGAACCAGAAATGGGTTTAGATAATTTCCCCACATAGCTTCCTATTCCCTCTGATCGTGCTGTCTTCACTCCGACCTTCTTCAAGCGGGGAGATCGGGTGAAGACGGCCTTGGGAATATATACCCCAGGCGGCAGCCTGAGTGGCTTAACCCAACAGATCAGAGAAACCTATGCCCCGACATAAACGCTTGAGACAAAACACAGACTACTACACTACCCAGATAAAGCCGCAGTAAGCTGCAAGGTGCTGGGCGAAACCATTCCGTGCAGGTTAACCTGGACGGCTCGATTCTTCTGCTCTGCTCTGCTCTACATGTGGACGAATGCTTGGCGCTTGTCGATGGAGAGAAGGGGCGGGAAGAGGAGGAGACGGAGTGATGTCTGGATAATTCTTTTCCTTCCGTCGCCAACGTGAAAGATCGTGTTAGATCGGTAACCTTCGGGAAACGATATTACGGTTACAAATAAGAGAGAGCTGAGCTGCTAGTCAGTTCTTGCGGACAGTGTGAATTGATAATCGTGTAGTTCATTGAAAGTGGATTCTTTTGTTTGTTTAAGTATGGTGAAGTAGCGAGAAGCCGCGAGAGGCTGTGTTGGTATATGTTACGTAATTCTGCTGCTGCAAAGGGCTGTAAAAATTGTCCTCCTACAGAAATAAAGAGCATTTTGAATTTCTGCAAACTAGACATTTTATTTTACGAACCCACAAAGTCACAAAGTTTTAATAAACGTTCTTCTTAATTTTCCTGAAAGTATCTCAACTGCTCCCGAATACCCAGATTGAGGACATCTGAAGCTGGGATTGACATCAAATTGAATAGTTGGGGACCTAGTTTTGCAGTGCACATATTCTTCTGGATCACTTCGAATAGCCCATTCAGCCCTTCCTCTCAGAGCTCACTTTGCAAAAGCAAAGGACACACATACCTTCTGTGTTCCAAATAGGTACCGGTGTCACCTCTGTCGAGTAACCAGATTAGAGTATACTATTATTATGAGTATGTGTCATTAAGGGCAAGGGCCTCCTATACTTAGGGTAGCTGTTTTGACTCCAACACGGTGAGCCACTCAACGGTGTTTATGTCAGTTTTTTCACCTTCCTTTGTTTCTATTCCCACTTATTCACTAGCACTCACCTACTATGTTTGCACTTGTACTTTGTCACCCATTTTTCTCCAGTTTCTTCTGTCTCGAACTGTTGTAGACCACTGCTGACCTCTTGTATTGTGTAGAAAGTCGGATAATAAGCTTAAAATCGAGAGATATTAGCCAAAACGCATTTTCCCACATTGGTGAGTGCACCTTACACATAACACATTACCTTTTATATGTACTATAAACAACCAGAAGTTCAAGCTTCTCCTGGAAATATATTCTCTAACACTTTGGTATGATATTGATTTCAATCACTGATTTGATATTCGTGCATTTAAGACAACAGCCTGTACCATTTAAGTCTATGTAAGTACTAGTTCAATTTTCTATTCGGCCTTTATCTTTTACCTTGGTAGTTTTTAATTTATCTCATAAATTTCTTCTTGTTGATTACTTATATGCTGTTTTCAGTTAACTTGCCACCTCCCTTGCAAGTAGGAAACGATTTTCATTTATTACAGAAATTGAGAAAATGAACCCAATCAATGCACAAATTTGTGTTATACAACGAGCAGCTCCTATGGCTTTGGCACCTTGATTAATTCAAAAATCAGGTGTCTGTTTTCACCTTGACATTCCATTATACTATATCCGCAAGATTTCTTGAGCATTCGGGTCTCAAGTCCTCATTCGTTAGGTTTCGCCTATTTCCGTAAATACAGATGACAACTTTGAAACAGGAAATGCGCTACACACTGTGACATCTAGTGGATAATATGCTAAGCTTTCACTTGTACGCCATTTCATTTTGAGCAATTTTGAGGTTAATTATTAGCTAACTTGTTTACAACAAATCTAAAAGCAAGACTATGTTGTCAGTGTTATGGCCCTCGAAAGGAGACACACTATTTTTCGTCTGCCTCCGTATAACTGTGATCTGAATGCAACTGAGCTGGCGTGGGCAAAAGTAAAGAATGTTTACGAAGTACTCAATGTTAACGAGAGCCACAAATCTGCGACAGCTTGGGAAGGATACTGCAAGAAGGTCCAGGAGCTGGAAATACAATATTGGACAAACAATGGCGTAATAGAAAATGCAATTAATGAAATTATTAACACATTAGAGGATACAGGCGATGAAAGTGACGCAGTAGACTTAGAAATCGAAGAATCACAAAGCGAGTGAGTGTTTATAGTTGCCATAATATTTGTTTAATACTTTTATGCGTTTTATAACAGCAAATATATAAGCATACCATATATCGGATGAAGTTCAATTGTTTGTTGCCACATCTCACACCTTCGGCGCATATCTTCGCTTATCTTACCGCAATCTGGCTGAATTGTGTTTTTCTAGGTTGACCACACTGCAGAAACGAAAGCGTGTTAGCTCTCTTTTCTTCCCCTCTGCCCGCACTACACCGTAATTACAGCGCTCAAGGAATCTTAAGCATATAGTACTGACCAGAAAATAGCAAGCATTATTTAATCGTACAAAACAAAACACGCTATTTTGTGGAGCACATAATTCACAGTTTACGTTATACACAAAAGTGACCTAAGAAAAAGTGGAGAACAATGGATCAAACTACTCGGTATGTATATCTCTATTTTACCTATGCTTTTCTCTCCTTTGGTCCTAATACTTCAACAAATTGGATTATATAATTGCTAACTGAATGATAGAAGCGAAAGTGAAAATAACTTTAAGAATGTAAAACCACGTTTAGTGTTGCTGAAAAGTTCCAAATAAAAGGCCAAATCCCGTACTTAGAACTATAAGCTGAGGATGACAGCAAAAAACGCCTTTTAGACGCCCAGAATTACCCTGTGTGTGTGTGTGTGTGTGTGTGTGTGTGTGTGTGTGTGTGTGTGTGTGTGATAACTGCCAACTGCAGCGGTTATCAGTGCCCTTTAAAAATCATTCATGGCAAAGGCCAGGTATAAACAGCTGTAAAACAATAAAAGTGTAAAGAAAGTCCCAAAAGTACATGTACACAACCAAAATATAAGGCTAAAAGTGGTACAAAATCCTGCATTAAATTCTAAAATACAATATAGAAAAGTACTTGAAAACTTTCTCCACCGCTTTGTTGTCATCCGCCAGCATCTCTGTAAAGCTGACCGGCAACTGCAGAGACGTTGGAAGGTGTGCTAGGTAAAAACACTCTAGCAACAGTGCCGGACAGATAAAGCTTCGTTGGAAAGAATTGCCCTCTAAGCGAAAGCACAAATCACTAACATTTACCAAGCAATAGGTTTCATACTCCAATAAGAAAGGGCAATTTTTAAAATGCCTTGATAGTCATAACAAAGATTCTGGAATGAGTGGTGCTTGAGTATCTGATTTTCTTTAAAGCATTTTTCAAAAGCTCAAAAATAGAGATAGTTACGTTTTTAAGGTTTTCACTCCCATTTAGTCTCTTTTCTGAAGGCTGTACATAAAATTCTCACATACGATTCAGCCGCTCTTTTAATGAAAATTTAAGTTATACGCACACACGCACACACCGAAAAAATACACGATGCTCATTTTTATCTGTAATTTTACAGCGCAAAATTTCACGTCATCAATAGCATCGCTGATGGAGTGAGTTTATATACGATTCCCCTAGCGGCTTGCGATCGCATTTTATGTGTTAGCAGCAGCTTTGAGGCCTCCCTCTACCGACAGGTAAATATACTATTTGAGAGGTGTGGGTCTGCCCACTAATACAAAGGAGCGTAAATTCGCCTGGTGCGTAGATAGGATAACTGTTTATATAAAAATCTATATACTGCAATGCAGTGCACTGCAAAGATAATTATGTAGCCTTAAAGGCAGACCATGAAGAAAATATGAAGTTATAAGACAATGAACACTTATTTCACTATAAACATCTATTTCTCTGTTATGGTAGATATATATGTATGTTGCAAACCAGACACATAAAATAGAAATATTTCAATTTGATCTCAATTATTTTCTTTCAGCCACAGCTTCCTCACAATGTAACTTCATTACAAATCAGAAAATTACCAGTACATGTTATAGGAATGAAAAATATATTAGTGTTACAATATGTGTAAAGTTTTTATCCAAGTCTAAACAAAACATATCTCCAGTACATAGTCTTATGTGTCCATTTTCTTATATTTCATTTCTCTCGTCCCCTTAATCACTGTACTGCGAGATGGTATGCTTGAGGCCTTTTTGTTATAACATTATTTATTGCTTTTAGATTGGAACCAGTCATTTTATAGTGTCCAGTGTCGTTCCTTTGCGAGTAACTGATCCTTTATCTTGGAAATGTTTGATGCCCCTATTAGTTTTAAAAGGCATAAGTTTACCAACATTAACAGACATTTTAATTAAGCGTATCACAAAAAATGTATATCGTTTACTGACAAAACGTAAGACGTTTATGTTCCAAACAAAAGTATGTGAATTTGACGGTACCTGGACACTTTTGACAACATTACGCTTCGAGGGACTTATCTGAATGCCGGATAGCTTTGCATAAACTCCTCTATGCAGCGGTTTAAATTACACTTATATTTCGCACCAATTTCAATGGCGGTACGAAAGTAGCATTCAGATATGAAGCCGCGGTGGTCTGTTTTCATATCCAGGGAAAGCTGTTTGTATTATTTAACAGCACAACAACACTAAGAGAGCTGTAATTTGTTCCGCAAAAATTACCGCTTCTTTTCTGTAGTGGGCAGTATTATTTCAAGACAGACTCAACAGTCAATTATGACGTCATTATTGCTCAATCGGAGGGCGGGAAATAACGAATAAAAATGAACACCGTGTATACTTTGAGTAAAGAGTTAACAGCCTTATTCACCAAAACTAAATAATTAAAAAATACTTTATATACCATTGTGTTATACATTACATTTGAAGTAATTACTTAAAGCAATTTTAGTTATTTGATTGGAACCAATTTAACCTACTCATTGTAGATTGAGTAACCGCTGTAATGTCCCTGACAAGCGCATTTAGCGTGGGAGGTAAGCAACCCAGCATATCAGCGGTTTGCTGACCGCTGACCTGCGGCAAACCACGCCCATAAGCATTACCCTTACTGATCCTAAACAAACAAAAATACGGTCTTCATCGTAGCTCTAGCAACTAACTACCTGCAGCAAACTTGTGGCCTGTCAGCCACTCTCGCTATCTCGGAATTTAATATGGTAATTTTTCCTCCTTGCTGTGTACACAATGAAAAGTCCAGAGCAGAAAAATATCGCACGTATAAAAACAGAACAGGGGCTTTGTATCTTGTTCTCTTTAAACAAAAATAAATCTGGTTGAACTTCACTTCTGTGAGAACGTGTAAACTGGCTAAAATATTGACAAACATAATTAACGCTTAGAACAAACTTTACCTAAAAGTCTTAAATTACATATAATTGCCAACAATGCAATTGTGTTAAAATGAATTTGTTAGGTATAGCTGTAAATTGGACCTGTATGGAGAATACGTATGTGGTCTAATGAACAACCAGTTTAAGTCTTTTTACTTAAATCTAAATTCAGTTTTAATTAATCTTGTTCTCCTCCAACACGGTTTAGGTAATTTAGACTGTTTGGGTTCCACTCTTGCTCCTTCCATCTTTTTCTTGGTTTTCCTAGGTTTCTTCTTCCTTGTAAGTGGTCCCTGTAGGTAGGTTGGTAGTTATATGTTACTTTAGGAATTCTATTTTCTTCCATTCTATTTAGATGCTGATTCTAGTAGGTTGTATATTCTACTATTGTTTTATTTAATTCTATTTTTAATTGTTGTCGTATTTCATCATTTTAAAATAAGAACTGAATTTCATGATTTTGTTTTTGTCTAATTTTGTATATCCAGCTATCCTATGAAACTTCATTTCTGCTATTACACAAATATAAATATTTGTTACAAAGGCTTCAATTATCTTAATAAATTGGTGTCAATACTTCTTTCTAATGGAGATCGATTTGAAAAAGAGATTGTTTTCATTATCAGTCAACTCCGTTGTCAAGAATTCCGGTTATCACGTTTTTCTTATGTTTTTTTAGTATTAATAACTTCTGAAAACGAAACAAACCTAAAAACAGAATCAACTGCTGGCGTTTCAAAATTCATTACGCGATGTTTATTTTTAAAATAAATATATTTTTATAAACTACTAAATTTATCAGACCATTTAATAGTTTTAATAATTTAAATTCTGGATTTATTTCATGGTTCAATGAACAAAATTATCTGTTACGGCCGACTTATCAGTTTGTTTATACTTAATGTTACGAAAATGTTCTTTCGTTCTGGTTTCCAAATTACATTTCGTCTTTTCAATATAAACCTGATCACAATCTAAACAATTAAACTGATAAATACTAGATTTTTTTTATTATTAAATGGTCATTTAACCACGAAACAAATCCTGAAGTTAAAATATTACACCAATTATATGATCCGATAGATTTAATAGTTTTGGAAATATATTTATTTTAAAAAATAAACATCGCGTAATGTCTTTTGAAATGCCAGCAGTTGATTCTGTTTTCAGGTTTGTTTTGTTTTCAGATGTTAATAATACTAGAAGAAACATAAGAAAAACATGGTAACCAGAATCCTTGACAACGGAGTTGACTGATGATGAAAACAATCTCTTTTTCAAATCGATCTCCATTAAAAAGAAGTATTAACACCAATTTCTTAGGATAAGTGAAGCCTTAGTAACAAATATTTTTATTTGTGTAATATTTATTGATTCACTGCAGCTAGCTTCATTTTCTACGTAATTCATCTCTGCTCTTTCTATATTTCTTTATGTTGCCGTCATTGTCCATGTTTCTGAACCATACTTTACAATATTAATATTGAATTTTTTTCTTTTATTCTTTAGGGTTATTTTATTGTAGCTGTTGTGTAGTTCAATGTTTTAATATTATTTAAATTAATATAAAACGGAATTTACCTCGTACAACTATTTCTACCAGCCCTGAACTATAAGACTAATGGTTATACTAACTTTGCACAGAAAAAACTGCGTTACTTAAAAATATTATCAGTTTGCAGGATAGAATTCCCAGCTAACGACTCTAAAATTCTGGTTAAAATTTTCGTTCAATAATTTCTCAACACTACTATGAACTCTTTGAGATTAAGAATTTATTCTGTTTTCTTAATCTTTAAGTCCCGTTGCCTCAACTATCGTCTCCATGGAAGTTCTATGTCTTTTCTTACCTGGGTTATAGTTACTGAGCAATTTCGGAAATTGTTAATGCTTCATTCTCTTAGCACACTGAAGCCAATTTTATTGAAGATGTTTAATTTAGGCTACTACATTTTTAACCCCTACATTTTACCTAGTGTAAGAATTTCTTTTCTAACCAAATTTTTTGAAGTCATGAAGGGGTCGCAAAACACATTTGAGATGCTTGGAACTGTTTTAGTTATGTACTGCTCAATATCCAAATATTACCTTAAGTTCTAAGTGCAGCTTTTGGTGTAATTTTGTCGATTTTTAAATTTGTACTTACTGATACATTTGCCTGTTTTAAAATGTGTCACAAAAGAAAATTACTAATAAATTATATTATTTCTTAAGTATCTACATAATGTCTACCACTCAGTGACGTGGGTGAAAAAGCAATCACATGAAATTGATTCATTTTGCCTCTAGTTTCAGCTACATTTGAGTATGGACGGACTCATCAGGTTTCACACTTTTTTGGAGGAAATATGACTGCAGTAGCTTCTCCTTGCTTTAGGACTTCCACTTTTTTTTCGTAACTTACAGGAAGGTACTACAGAGCAAGTCGTAGTGCATTTTGTGATAAAGCAGGCCTTTCATCTTCAGTAAAGCATTTAAAATATCAAATATCTCCTTGATTTGGGCTTCTAATTTGGATAAGATCAACATAAAATACATACATCTGATGATAAAATTGATGAAGCCTTAAAAATTCTCAACAATCAAGATGAGTCTATAAAATTTACTATGGAAATAGAAGAAAATGGAGTATTATCCTTTCTGGATTTTTAAGATTCTTAAACATCATAATAAACTGAAGTTTGGCATTTGTAGAAAAGACACACATGTGTATAATTATATCAAAGCAAATAACTATACTCCAGTTTCACATCAATTAGCTGTGTTTCACTGTTTATTTCATAGATTTATAAATGTTCCAACGCTTGAGTCTGAATATCAATTAGAACATCAACACAATTTACATGTTGCTGAAATCAATGGCTTCTAGAAATCAGCTATACTTAAAATTATCAATGAGCATATACACAAAACTCACATAAAATCAATTACTACTTTAAAGCAAACAGAAGCTCACCCATGTAGTTTTAATAAATTTGAAAGAATCTTCCAAAATTATAATATAAAATTAGCTCCAAAAATAAACTTCAGTCTCAAGAATTTACTAAATAAACGTTTAGATATTACCATTGACAAATTATCTGGAGTATGTAAAATACCTAGTAGTAACTGTGAAACATACTATATTGGAAGAACTAAGAGAAACTTAAAGACTCCTCAAAAGGAACACTTAAGATATATAAAACTTAAACAAATAGATAACTCAGCAGTTGCCAACCACTTCTGGAAATGCAACCATGAAATAGGTCAAAATATAAAACTGTTAAAATCTGCACAATCTGTTAGTGAACTGGATATTTGTGAAAAAATATTCAATAACGTCAACATTGAAGTTCAGCCAACTATTACGAAAACATATACTACAGATCAAGTTAAATATAATTGAGTTTCAACCAATCTAGGACTTCAGTGTAGCAGATGGAAGAGAAAGTACATTTTCTTCAACAGACAGCTGGTGTCCAGTGTAATTTTCCAGTCACGGAGATATAAGGGGAAGTACATTTTCCCTCAACAAACATCCAACAGTTTAACTTCTTTACGTCCAGAGACGATGCAATTCCAACTTGCTAATATCACAGGTGACCTCCAATGAACTTTGCCCAGTAAGATCATCTCTTCAGTAGAAGATTGTACCAGTGTTCCAGTTCCAGAAGTTGGCATTAGAAATCAGGAGACCTCCAATGGGCGGAGTTATAAGCCTCTTGGAGAGGAAGAAAAAAAGACTACATTCTGTATTTGCAGCAGCCCTCCCTTAAGATAGTCCAGAAGAGGATTGAAAAAAAAAAAAAAAAACGTTTTTCGGAGAAAAATTTTGAACATCTACTAGTCTGAGTGAGTACTCTTATAAATTAAAGTATGCCAGCTACTCATAATTATATGTAATGTACCTCAATATAAATACTTTGGCAATTCTCTACAACATGATACAGAATTGGATTTTCAGTGTTATTAAAGAAATGCTATTGCTTTCAATCCACCTAAATTTGTGGAAAGCAAATCAATAGGTACACTAAGCAACTGTTACCTTAAAGAATTTGCAACGCAAATACTTTTTAAATCGTGTTCTCTCAGCGTATTCACCATTTCCTTCTACCTGGACTAATACTTGCGCGCTGCATTACAAAAAGGACAACTCTTCCCTTAAGCTGTGTCATCCTCACTCCGCCCTAAATCTCATCTAAGAGGCAGATTACTTTGGAAATAAGAAAAAAGTTCTCCTCCAGCAAAGTTCATTATTCACTTCACTTCTTTCATTAAATCCTAAAACGTGTAGGAGCGGATAAAAGCGAGGCAGGTTTACTGCTCTAATTTGGCGGAAGAAGTTCAAATAAAATGCAGCTATTGGTGATACTCAGCATTTTGCAAGTCGACCCTGTGATATTTAAAACTCGCCTCACCTATCCACTGCATTAGATATTCTTCAAGCGTGTAGTTTACATGAATGATAATGGATGCTGGCTGTTTTGAAGAGATGAAGGAATTGAGAACAGTATTGCAATGGAAACGGAATACCAAATCAGTATCGTTTGACAGTATCGTGCACTGATAGGTGACGTATAGTATGACAGACTATATGGCAGAAGTGCAGCAAATGTATCAATGGAGAGTGAAGAAGAGTTTAAAAGTATGAGAGCAACTTGAATCCATAATATTTTTCGACGGGTTAGTGGATGAATCCTGAAGTTATTTTGTTACGTAGTACATGTTCATTTTCTCCTGTCCCGTTTTTAGATTCATTTTTGTTTTACTTCATTTAGTACTCTCAGGAGTCATATTGAAAATACCAAGTACTGTCCACCAAACACAAGAAGATAAGGCAGAGGAATGTGTACTACATGGCAAAGCGAGAGGACGTATCGGAACCACTCAGTGTTTTCAAATTTTAGACAACCACTTGTGGCGACTTACTATTGTAAGTACTTAATTACCAGGATTTTTATCGTAGATTATTTTTAATGTAAATTTATATTGAGTAATTAATCCTTAAAGAATTAATCCTTTTAAATACATTACTCCGGTACATGGGTGATTTTTAATTAATTAGAGCCAACTGAAAAATTCAATGCCATGGTTGTCTATAATTTGAGAACCCTAAGAGGTCTACCGGGAAATATAATGCGTCAATTGGAAAATTTAATGTCAGGAAGGCACGCTGACCATGGTAGCTTAAGGGGAGAGCAGCTGGACGGAAACCATTAGATCCGTGGTTCAAATCCCGGCCATGGTATTGAATTTCGAAATGGAATGTTTTGTCACGCTGCAATGAAGCTTTTTCTATTCCTGGAACCCGACTCCTCTAATGAAGAAATTCTCGTACTGATGACCTTCTTGGGTAATGCATGTCCTCAGAAACTTTATAATTAAATTACTGTGAATTCGGTTTCCAAGTTTTGATGAACATAAAAAATAATTACATTGCTGATCCTCGAACCTGGGTCGTTGGAGATTTGGGGCACAGGAGAGGTCATAATCCCATTGAGCTATTTCGACACTTGCCTGAAGACACGTTCTGGGTTCAGTGGTAGGACTTGTATGCCTGGCGCTATGCCTTTGCCACCTCGCGAGTACTGGTGCTTGGTTTAGCCTTTTAAGATACTTTTAATCATTTGCTGGGTGCTTTAATTTGACGTGAATAGCAAAAGCTGTTAAGCATGTTAATTGAGTTACACGAGCCGCAGTTTTAGCAAACATGTAAATAAACCAATGTTTAGTAACATGTCCGTTTTGACTGTACTCGTCCATAATGAATGAGGCGTGTCTCAACATTTTCCCTAATTTGTGGCATCCAACTAAGTACAAGAATCCGCCATTTACTTTATACCTGACGTTGTTAGTGTACTCATATGATAGGTATACTTTTCCATGTCGTTTAGTGAATTACTTTGTCATGCATACTCTAATAAAACGTTCATAAAATCGCCTGGTAACCGGAATTCACTCTCAGAAAAGGAGTCCTATGTTTTTGAGGTGTACTTCAGCAAGCAGTACGTTTTGTCCCTCAAACGGCTATTCCTGTGAATTTCTCCCATTCTTCTCTATGAGAACATCAAGCAATATAGTTTAGTAAGCACAAAACTGGACTAAGGCTCACATGCCGTTGGTGGGTGGCCTACCATGCAAACGAATAGGGCGCGGCTGACTCATGTGGTATATATAATACTATTTCGACGACATATAGAGACGTGTGCAAATTGCTAGACTCAATGGCGTAAATTTTAACATATACCGTTTATCTTTTATTTATTTAACAGATATAATATACCAAAATAATTTTTCAACTCTTAGTATTTTGTATGCATTCCTTTAGCCTTTATTACCATCTTGATGCGTTTAGGGATGCCTTCTACAAGGGTGGAGCACTTTTCCTTTATTTCTTCATCTCTATGTCAAATGCTTATCAGACCCTCAATAAGCTGAACTTTTGTTGTTTTCAATTTTGTCAGTCTATGTTTAGCAATACCCCACAGATTCTCTATTGGATTTAAATCAGGGCTCTTCCCCGGCCATGGTAGTACTTACATTGTTTTCTTTGAGGAAGTGGGTTACGGATGGCAGGGAGCACTGTCATGCATGAACACAAAATCACCATTTGGAAACCATTCTTTACTTTGCGGAAATAATCTTGTTTCTAATACACCTTTATACTGTTTCTGCTCCACAGATCCCAAAATTATGTATAATCTTCCAGGTTCATGGATAGACATAGAGCTCCAGACCATTTGTGATGTTGGTAGCTTTACTCTTTGATCGACACACTGAGGGGAAAATGCTTCTTTTGTGTCCTTCTTACATATTGGCTGCTCTCTTCACATAGATCAAACATGGATTCATCTGAGAAAATTACCTGACACAGTAGAAACCTCTATTAATATTAAACAGTTTTTAAATTGCTCAATGATAGTATAACAAAACCAACAATGAGAGAAACAAGGTTTATGCTGTTTATTTCATTTCCATAAAATTTACATGTACATACTTTAATTTTATGCTGTATACAATTTTCATACTATTTACCTTTCTCCAAAATTCCACTGGATGTTTCTGCATCTCTTTGGCCCATTCTAAACGTTTTCTTGCCATTGCAGGTGTCAGTTTAGCCTTTTCACGAGACCTGCGTGGTGACAAACCTGCTTCACATAATCTTCTGCGAACTACTGAGGCTGATACTTCTGTACCGTACAGTTTTAGTTGATTACTGAGATCAATGCTGGTTGCTCTTCTATTTTGTTTTCCATCTGCCCAAGTTTTCTTTGCATCCTTGGTGATAGCTTTCTTTTCCTCCCGCATTTTCCATCTCTTTGTGAGGTCAACGCCTCACCGAATGTTAAAGCTTGATTAATGCGACTAACAGATTCTTGTGAAATACACAATTTCTTAGCTACTTCACGTTGTGAATAAAGTTTCCTTCAAAATACTCCCAGTTACAACTACTTTCCTTGGGGATAAGTCAGCAGTTTTACCCATAACCTCACTTTTGAATCAATGTGAATGCTAAGGATAAGATACACGTTGTTACCTGGCTTGAGATCAATTAATGATAAATACTGAGGACATATTAGCTATAAAACACAATAAAGGCAAATATTAACAATCTTCAGTTACTACATTCACCAAATGAAAGCAATATCACCAAACAGTTGGATAAACAACCATGAAGAAAATGGCTGCTTTCAATTCAGAGCTATCACCATATTACTATAAGTAAAAGAAAAATCCCCCAGCTATTATTAGGAGAGAAATTTCATTGAATATGCTTCATATTATAGCAAGCAAAAGAATTACGACAAATTGAAATAGGTTACAGCGCTAAATAACTATTATTTTTAATGTTAAATTGAAGCAAAGTGAAAAGAAAAAACATGAATGAGTCTAATAATTTGCACACGTCTGTACAACGCTATCCTTTATGCTGGTATAATCTGATTTTGCTGAATCCATTTCCTAGACATTCAATACATTATCAATAAAGGCTATAATACACATATAATGTCAGCCACAACGCACAACCGTAGTGGCAGTGAGGTGTTATTAAACTTTCATTTCTTATTAAAGTGTAGAATATGTATAAAAAGTTTACTTTCAGTCAAGAGAGCTAGAAAAGCCTTTCTGAAAACAAGTTTAAGTCGCAATTTATTTAAACTTAAAATAACAATGGTCTTCCTTTTGCTATGAAAGGGTGTTATTTCTTCTGTGATTCTTTCGCAACTGTTAAAGGTATGCAAGAAGTGCATTACATTTAAGGAAGCATTTCTTCTCTTTATTCAGAGTTCGTCGGTTTTCAAGTTCCACAACTGCCGCCCATTAGGAGAGTTAGAGTAGCGACAGGTCCTTTTAACGACTGTTTTTAACCTCAGAGAATCTTTAAGTCTTTTCATGTTATTTTTAATGAACCACGGATCAAGCGTAACTATGGTCGCTTTTTATTGCGCACCACGGAGTGTTTTATACTTTAAAAAGAAGGAAAGAAGGTAGCTATCTACCAAGAAGGTAAAAGTTAACACATTCTTGGGAAAATGCCGCCGTAAAGGTAAATTACATCTTAGATCGTGCTGACGGCCTTACCACACCCTTGCCAGGTAACTGTTAAAGAGGGAGCATACCGGCAGATAATGTGACACAGTAAATTAATTAATGGGAAGCGAAGAAGATAAGCACTAGAAATGTACTCCAATAACGCTATTATGACTCATATTTCTGTCTATTAAACAAATTTATGCCTTTCGCTTGAGATCACATTGCAGCTGTTCGTCAGTTGTTTTATTAAATGGTTAATTATAATGCAACCGTTTCGTAAGATTGCTCCACTCGGCTTTCAGCGTCGTTTGTGCAGACATTGCTACTAGTAAAATAAATTCAGGTTAAACATGTGCTGTAATGTATTATTATAACTTGCTCTACTATGCACCTTCAGTTACTGAGGGATGTATTTTACTCTACTCAAAGTTCGATACCGAGATTTCAGCGAACATACATGCTTTGAGACTCCCTGAATCTCAAAATAAACACATTTGAAAAGAATTTTATGTTATTTGTGAAAAGTACAAGTCAAAAAACGGAAACTGTTTCGGTTCAGCAACTTCCAAGGATACGAAACAAAGATTTTCAAGAACGTCCCTCACCCCTACTACTATTTATGTAAAATATGTTTAAAAATTTAGTTTTCTCATTCTTGCTTAAACAATTTTGACTAAAATATCATATACTTAAAATAATTATAGAGCAACTGAAATGTGTATTTAGACTTTTTTTGGAAATGTTCTCGGAAGACCTTATTCTGAATAATTTTGAATAATTGTTAAGGCATTTTTATTAAAAAAAGAAATATAGAATCGAAAATAAGTAATAAGATCCTTCTTACAATTAGCTGTCTCAATTAACATAAAGTAGTTTGAAAAAAGAGCATCTTATATACATATTTTATCAGACTCTGTAGATAAAGTCACCCAAATTCACACAAAAATATTTACACAATCTTCACTTTTAAATTATCAAACGTCTAGTGAAATTTATTTGACAGGCTTAGTTTGAACTGCAAGCCGTGTATTTGGCCGTCGTTGTTTGGCCTTTACAGCATCAGCTCAAGTATATCTGTTTTCATGTCATGAAGCCACAATGGACTCTTATTGACCATGATTTTCTTATGGAAGAATCAAATGCGTCTTTGCCAAATGTGTGTTTTCAAAGTCAAAGAAGATAAAATGGGTATCTGCATTTTGGTATGAAAAAGTTCAACGATCATTTATATATTTCGAATATCTTTAAATAATGTCACGAGGTATTATTCTGCCGCTTGTAAGCGAACGCCGAGAGATAGAGAGAAGCGGGGAGTGAAAGAGACAGATAGCGCGTAAGCCACGCCTATGATCGCTGTAGCAGCTACGGGGCGAGGAAAGAGTCACAGAAATGTCTGGACAGTTCTATCTCCGCCTGCCGCCTTGAAATGCCGTGAAGCTTTGAATGGCTTCGCCAATCTTCGTGAAACAGCAGACCGTGCATAAATAAGGGTCCGCCGGGGAGTCGTGCGGTGAGTTGCAGTTGCGTACCAGCGAGCTTTGTGCAGACGTGCAGAGAAACAGTCATTCGAGAGTTATTAATGGTGCTGGATGGACGTGTGTCAGACAGACTTGAAGGTTTCGTACGTATGTGCTACGTCATTCTGCTGATATCAGCGTTGTACAAGTGTCTTTATAGAGAAATGAAGAGCATTTGGAATTTCTGCAACCTGGACTTCTTATTTTACGAACCCACAAAGTCACAACAATGACGTTTAAAATGTGGTTGAAAGTAGACTTTTAACAATTTTATCACTTCTAACGCTAAAATATAGTTTTAAACTGAATATATTTCTATGAAGGAAAATAAAAAAAAACAGATTCTTCGCTGGTATTTACATTATATCAATATGCTGAAACATATGTCATTAAAGATAATGTTAAAGCAAAGTCTTGCATTCTTCGTTTATGGAACGGAAAACGTCGTCGCTAGCTAACTCTCTTTCTACAAGTCCACGTAACAACTTGCAGGGTAAAAGTTGTCGAGGAAATAATGAAAGTATATGTTCTATCTTCGTGAATCAACAGTTTAAGGCAAATGTGTGCAAGACACAAGGCATACAACACTAGCAAACTGGTCCTTATGTCTTGGAAATGATAAAAGGCCACATGTGTGACAGTTGAAAGGGCTGTAAGCGGTCACAGCTCAGTAGTTAAACTACTGAAAAATTCAATGAAGAAATAGCAGTCGATATGTGGAAGGCAAATAATTGGTTCCAGGATTATACTGAACCAGCAATTCCTCCAGCAAATCCTTAGCTATTGAGGACAGTAAACAGGGCAACCAGGTCCCTTCTTGAGCTGTTGAACCCATGTGCGATTAAACATTAATTATTAAATATATTATATTTGGGTTAAATGTAAGGTGCTGAACGTTATTAAAAATGTAATAAATTGAGGCATAAATGAATCTCAATCAATCATTTATTCTTCCAGAAAATCAAATATATGATATTGGATACGTCAAATTACTATATGCAGAATAGAAAGAATAAATAGTTAAGATTTTACAAATAAAAAAGAGTCAAAATATTTAAAATATTTTCAAATACGTTACTACAATAGTCGTGGTACATTATATTGAAACACAAAGCAATTTATAAGCATATAAACACTATCTATATACAGAGCAGGAAGTAATTGAGTTTAACAGTAACTTAATGAAACGGTAATAGTACATGAAAGAAATCAGTGTCCAAATAATAAAGAAGTAGATGATGATCACACTGCTTAATCATAAAGTTATTCACCCGATACTTAGAAGATTTCCATTTTTGTGCTCTTTTATACAAATATGCCTATAACACATTTGCCTGTAATAAAATAAATCTGCCTTGTGTCTTGGCTTCATCAATTACAAACCTTATGTTCTGCTAATTCAGAAAGGTCTTCTTCAATCGAAAGCATTTACTAGTATTTGAAATAATCCGCCTTTATTTTAATCAGTACAAGCAATCTGCTCATCACAAGAAGTAATGTTTAACCCAGTCGCAGACTGCTACATTTACTAACTCACATACTCACTAGTTTTGCGAGATTAACTCCATAAGAACTCTACCAATTTTCGAGAGTGATTGGAAGTGGCCAGAACGTTCGAGATGGCGAAACATCCAGAAGGTTCCAGTATATGGCGATTACGGTGTTTACGGTAGGTGACATAAATTCTGACAGGCCTGCACTGATCACGGTAAACTTGGGTCATTGTAGCTGCCTAACAATATTACCTCATATAGGTTACATGAACACCATGTTATGAGTTGGGACTGTGAATCTTAGACAAAATATGTACAAATATCAATAGAGGAATAATATGCACACAGTTTTTATCAATAAAATAATATGTATTGGAGAGTCATGCAGTCTCTGCCGACATGCAGTACCGGGCACTACTGTGATTTCCTTTTCGCCTCCAAGAGGCAGAAGTTTCCAGTAAGCAGTAGCAAGCTTGTGCATCCACGAGCACTATAGTCGGATATATTCTTCCTTTCTTCAGTTCTTTGTACTCTCTGAGTGCTTGATGGTGGTTAGTGTAGCTCTTAGCGCACGGAAGATATTCTAAGATCTACAGCGACGCTATATTTTCGATCTCTGTAAACCAAAGAGCTAAACATTTGTGAACTGAGCAGAAATGGTGACAATAAGTTCCTGTGCTTTTGTATTCTACTATTGTTGTATATGTGGCAGTGCAATGTATCACTGAAAATCTATATTGTAACAGAAAAGACAGTGGCCTACTGCACGACACACTCTACAAGCGTTACAATTCTAGCTTTTTACTTTAGTTGCAATAAAGTACTTTAAATAAAAAATAAATATCATTACATTATACTATCTGTAGGACATGCCTTGAGGTAAGAGAATAATATAGTAAGATTCCGATTAAATACCACAGTTACAGAGTAAACTCAAAAACCTTAACTAAGCGGATACTGCACGACCTTATCCTATCACAGCTTTAAATGAAAATACTTCCAATTTATGTAAAAGTTAAAACTCATTTCCATCATAGTATTTCTAATAAAAATGAGGCAACATTAAAAGACGTTTCTATATGAGCAGTTTAAAATTGTTAGAGAAAATAATATTGATGTACATCATCAGGAAATTATATTCAATAATACAAATATAAATTAATCTGGAATAACTGAAGCTGAATGTTCATTAGTAGAAGATTTACAATTTTCACATAATCTCGATTAAAAGTGATAGTGAAGACTGATAATGCTAAAGCATATGAGGCAGCCTATATATATATATATATAATTTCGTGAAATTTAATCAGTGAAATAAAAAATTAATATCAGATATAAAGGTATCCTTTGAAGAATATAGCATATTCGTACACAATTAATTTGAGTATGAGCTGTTCAATAAAGAATGATCAAAACTTATTTGTTTTGATAACGTACCTTTACTCATCCTCATAATTTTGATCGTCCTTCTCAAAATAGTCTACCCTGAATGTGATTTCAGTCTCTCCAGCATTTCTGCCAGTCTTCAAAGACATGCTGGAAATCATTTTTGAGAGATCCTTCAACATCGCCTTCGCAGCCTTCACTACTGCTTCTGATGATGTATAATGCCTTTCACGACGGCATTTCTTCAAGTTAAGAAATAGAAAAAGGTCACATTGGGCTAAATACGGACTACAGGCAGGGTGTGAGATGCACTTCACGTTGAGTTTTGCAAGATATTCAGCAACAACATTGGCATATACGGCTGCACATTATCGAGGTGCAGCATCCAGTCTGCTTCACGTAAATGTGGTCTTTTGCGCCTGATATGGCCTTGCAAAGTTTTCATGACATCCCTGTAGTATTGTTGAGTTACTGATGTGTGTACAGGTACAACATGCTGATAAACCATTCCATGAATATCAAAGAATGAGATGACTCTAACTTTCCTAGAAGAAGCAACCACTTTTGCTTTTGGGGGGGCTTGTGATGGAGGGAATTTCCACACTGGGCTTTGCTGTTTGCTCTCAGGATCAAAATGATGTAGCCAAGTTCCATAAGCAGTGATTACGTTTGAAAGAAACTCTGGATCTTCCTCTAACATCAACTTTAACTGTATGTTACGTTCATTGCAGCGGTAGGCGATACTGAACATGTCTGAACTTGCCTGGTTCTCACAGGCGGGAACCAGGAGTACCAACAATGAAAATACTACGACGTGTTTGTTTTACATTAAGCTAACAGAATAAAGTCAGCTTGAATTTTAGTGCGAAAAACTATGACCGTAAAAATTGTATGCTCATTCTTTATTAAACAGTCCTCGTACTTAAATGATATATTTAACTTCTTATTGTGAATTTATCTAGCATTTCAGCATTTTTCAGAGCACATAATTGTAGTTTATTCTAGATTTCTAATCAATGTTATATATAAATTAATATTAGTTATTCAGCATTAATAAATGTGACAATTCATAAATATTTGAATGTTGGTTCATTTAAAATAAACTTAGATAAAATATTGTCGAGTTCCTCACAACATAATTACATTATGAGAATCTAATTAACCTCCTTTGAATTCTTGCCAAAATGTTTCTTATACAGTCTTCACCGTAGGAAATACTTAGCATTAAATTATATGAAATTACGCTTGTTTCAAGAAACTTATGCATAAAATAGTTTAACTTGCAAACAACATCAAGAAGACTAATTCTATTCGTTTTAAACCTCGGAGCAATTAAGGACATACAACGCATTTCTCGGATTTATAGGCTGTACGCTCTGGTAGTTCTCAGTCTTTACTGCGGATAAACAAAAGAACGAAACATTCAGTTAAAATAAACCCACTCCTGGCCTGTGGAAGTTACTGTCGGAAAGAAATACGAACGTTGAAATTTTTCTTCGGCAAACTTGGAATAAAAGAGAGAGAGAAAGATAAAAGAAACTAATTTCGCGTTACAACTCCACAAATCAAGAACTCTTTCAAAAACAGAGCACGTTCCCCTTCTCTCTGATTCCTTGAATATCTGTAATATAGCTACAGGAGTTTTACATATTCACTTTCTCAGCTGCCTTTTCTTTTATCTTCAGCAACCGCTATTCCTAGCTTTCTTTAACCTTCATCAATCAACTTCGCTGCACTGTAATCAAAACATTTCTTCGTGAATTGGGTTTAATTTGGGTGAAACGACTAGAACGAGCCTGTGAAACTAATGTATTTATAGTAACACTTCAATGAAAATTCAAAAAGCTTTCAGAGCGACATTATTATGGAGGATGGCAGAAAGTATTCTTGAAAATAATTCGTTGGATTTTTTCAAAACCGCAGCCATGGCTATCTCATTCATCGTTATTGGAAATGCCGATAGCTGAATGTAAGCTATAATGATAGAAGAATACTAGCAATTACTTCGATCATGAATTCCTTACAACACTTCCAATAAGTTAACATTTTTATTTCTCTATCATGCAGAGGGGAAGATACTGCAATTCATTCAAACGGCAAAACACGTAAATGAAAAGATACGTTCAGCATCGACCAAGCATGCGACATGAATACGTTGAAGAAAATCCCTCCAACCCAGACTAGCTTTGCAAGGAACATTTTCGAGCATTTTATTAAAATGGCTCGAATGACTTCGATTAATATAAGTGCCATATGTTTAAGACATTGTTATTATAAATGTAATGTCCTGATGTAACAGTTGCTTTGATTTAGGACCCAAGAGTTGTAAAATTGTTTAATATGTTTAAGGATTTAAGAATCCATATGGACAGGTTAAGGGTAGCTGGAACGGCCTGTCTCACCAATGTTAAAATGAGAGTTTCCTGGTACGCTTAGCTCAAGAACCACTAAACGCACCAATACTTGTTATTTTACAACACTTTCACAGTTTACTACAGATAATAGATCTTATTTTGGAGTTTCAATAAAGGATATGTGATTTTTTTAAATAAATGTCTTGAATTTACTTCTAAAAATATTCAAGATTTTTTTATAATTTCAAATTATCACATATCTCTGTACAAGTACCTTTAAAACAGTTTAAGTATTTCTTTAATTCCAGGGAAAAAATTAGACTTTTAGTTGCAGTAGTTTTGTAGATGAGCACACCCAAAGGTTTTTTTCCCGTCTCGGTAGCGTAGAAGGTAGCGTGTCTGCCTCACGTTCAAGAGATCCCGAGTTCGAATCTCGGTTTGGGTGAGCTACCTGGATAAGGTTTTTCCGGGGTTTTCCCTTATCCTGGATGGCCAATTTCGGGTAGCTCTAAGCTCCATGGACCCTGGACTCATTTGAGCACCATTTTACCAATTTCATTCATCGTCCGATATGACTACGTTGGAGGACGTAAATTGCAAACAAAAAAAGTTTCTGCGTGTTTTTCATCATCAGCATCCTTCCTCTTTCGTTTTTCGCTCCTTCTCTTCTTCCTAGATTCCATGGTCACTTGCTCAATAGTATTATGAGATACACAGATTAATATTAAAGGAAGAAACAAAGACTTCCTTTCCTAATGAGGGTGTGCTCTGGAATATAGCTTTATTAAGGTTACTACCAAGGAGAGAATACAGCTACAAATGCCTAATAGGGGGCATGGCACACTGTGCAGCCTTTACGAAATGGGTCTGTTTAGGAATTTTAAAACTATGGGACAGGAAAATAAATATCGTTATTCGCTTATACAAATATTAGAGAAGATTATTTTTGCAAACAACTCGTTTTAAATTTCAACCCAGAATGCCGTTCTGGGCCCCCTTAAAATGAATAAGATAGGAAATTGTTAAAATTAAGTACGTCATGAGATGACGCAACATGTAAGTGATATGATCTGAATCTTTTATCATTTGTAGTTTTAAAAATGAGATTATGTAATAGGTGAGTGGACCAGTGAAAATTAAGTTTGAGTGGTAGTGATGGCAATGAGAGAAGGAAAATTCAATAACTTTGGGAGAACATCTAGGAAAGAAGGCGTCTTCCAATTGCTTAATATCGAAGAGTACAGACACGTTTTGGATTGTGGAATGTCGAAGTGAAAGAACTAAACTATTAAATACAATTAAAACTGATTTTAAGAAAACTGTATCGAGTAAATGTCATTCTTATGTAGTGTTGCAGAAAACAAAAATGGCACAAAGTATCACAATAAAGTTACAAGTTTGTATGTTTACAAATAAAACAAAATGTATTTATTTCTGAGCGTATTTAAAAAATGATTATTTTGTATGCGACCACGACATAGAAAAGGGTTCTCATGTAACGACTTAAGCAGCGCAGGAGGACTTTTTTTATATTTATCAATACGTCTGAGTGCCAGATCTGATCCAAGTACTCAGATGGAGAAGAAGTGGCAACATCTAGGAGGGCAGCAGACATTCCACAGCCCCTGCAGCAACGTGGGCCAACAACATCTTAAATTCTACAAATACGTAAATACTGTAAAATGTCTTTGCAACCTTGGGCTTTGAAATAGTCTACGTGCGCATACAATCACGCCACGTACGTACGAAAACTTGTTCCAACGAAAATGCCAAAAAAATAGCTCTAATGATCATTTCTAAGATATTTTCATACAAATGAAATGTTTATCTTGAATTTCCACTGAAATATACCTTTATATTTCCAATGAAATCTTGGTATCGAATATTTGCTAGAATGTAATACTTTCCTTAATGTAGGTCTGTATTAGAGAAAATAGTATGTTTAATATACGGGAATTTAACTTATTATAATAAAATAAATTCCACTTTTAAGACAAAATAGAAAATAGAGCGTAAATACATTTTAATGGAAGGTTTGCCATTTAGTCACACTTACTGCAATATTTAAGTATTTAGTTCTTTCAAGCTGTGCGCCCTGCTGCAGGCATAATATGAGTATATCGATTTGTTTTCACTCCAAAAGAAATGGATTCACTTAAGTTCATTCCTTACATTTGTGTAAGAAGGTATTCCTCTGTCTAGCCAGTGAAATAATATATGTCTTCGAGCAACCGTAAAACGATTGTAATTTGAAGAGACATAGAGTAATTCGATTTTAATGGAGTTGGGATCTTCCATCCCTTTATGTACTACGCCACAGACGAATCTTGAATAGCTTTAGGCAAGTCTAACAAGAATAAGATTCAATCTGTAACAGAGCACTATATCCGGCTCTATTTTTATGCGTCATATAAGTAAATTTTGTGAATCTATAAAAACATTTATTAACTAAAACTTGCCTTTAAAAACAATAATTAGTTTGATTACTAAAGTTGCTGCACATTCTTTGGCTTTTATTTGACAGCTTAATTGCCATTCAGAGGTGTAAAATTAAAGTATATTTGTCTTGGATTACCTTCAAATGCTACTTCACTAGTTGCACATATCTTTTTCAGGTATACTCATGTTCACATTATTTAATTAAACAGATATAAAATGTGATGGTTTTGATGTTGCTAAGGCAACGTATTCTTATATATGGCAACTACAACATTTATTTAAGTAACTGGGGGTATAGAACTTCTTAGCCCCTTCCTGGGTCCTCTATTATTGGTCTTAAATATTCTGAGAAGAAAGTGGTTGAAGAGGTTGTCTGGACCCACTTGGAAATTATAATTTATGTAGCGCTTTACGTGGTTGGTGGTGCCTCAAATAGTCGCTGCTATAAATGTTTATCACCGTGATATTTTATCATTAGTGCCTCCACAGTCATAGCAGTGTCTCGGAAACTATGAAAGATGGAGATTTTCCCCTGTATACTTTAAATCTAAGTTATATACTATATACATATATTATATATATGAAAAGTATCGAAATATCCGAATAAGTTTTATTATAATTATGTAGATGTATGTGTTATAGTTTCTGGATGACAAGACCATCTAATAACTCTCGTATCAGAAAGTTTTATTTTGTCTCTTATTCCATCAATTTCGTTAGTTGGGTATGCAACGGAATGCAAAATAATATATAAAAATGGAAAAGTGCTTACAATAAAGATCAGTAATCCGAATAGAGAAGATAATTTCTCTGGATGGTAACACCCAGATGCAGGTGTCTAGAAGTGAGGATTATAATTTAATGGTATATGTTAACTGTTTCGAATGTGTAAACTAATATACTTTTCATGTTATTAAGTGAACAGGAAACAAAATATTTATGTTATTAAATAACTAGGAAAGGACACAAAGAGATAAAGTTTTAAATTCATCTGACATATTTGTCTAAAAAGTTACTGAGCCATTCTGGCCACAGACACTTTCATCATCATTGCTTATAGGCTATGCAGTATTTCTAGAACCTGGTACATTTTTGAGATAAGTTAAGGAAGACAGACATTTCCTCGCTATTTCACACCATTTTACGTGAATATCGAGAGAGTTTCATCCTTTATTAGGAATAGATGGGAACGCAGGAGATTTATATTATAAGCGTAGTTGGGATAAATAATTATATAAGCCCTCCACAGCATTTTATGGTAAGTTCATAAATAATAGATAAATTAAATGAAAATCATTCATTGCAGTTTAAAAAAAGGGTCCGTGTAACGTAAAGGAGCTAGGATATTAATAAACTTTTGAGAATTAAAGCCCCTTAGTTCAGAGAAAATAAAGTTTCTTTTTTATGCTCAGCACCTTTTATTTCCTCTGACACTATTTTAGTTAGTGGAAGCACAGTGTTCCGCCCAAAAGCCACGTATCAAATAACTCACCGCTTATATATTCTGATCTCTTGAACCCAAGAGAAATATTTTGATATGAATAGCCCTTTGGTTTCTATATCTGTAAATAGCTTAACCCAACATTAAAATTCAGCAACTACGAGGGATTTTCAATAAAGAATGATCATAATTTTTTACGGTCATAATTTTTGCACTAAAATTCAATATTATATTCTGTTAGCTTAATGTGAAACAAGCATGCCGTAGTATTTTCATTGTTGGTACTCCTGGTTCCTGCCTGTGAGAACCAGGTAAGTTCAGACATGTTCAGTGCCGCCTACCGCTGCTATGGAGGTAATATGAAGTTGAAGTTGATGTTAAAGGATGATCCGGAGTTTCTTTCAACTTGGCTACATCATTTTGATCCTGAGAGCAAACAGCAAAGATCACTGTAGAAATCTCCTTCATCACCAGCCTCCCAAAAAGCAAAAATGATTGCTTCTTTTGGGAAAGTTATGGTCATCTCATTCTTTCACATTTATGGAATGGTTTATCAGCATTTTGTACCTGCACACACATCAGTAACTGGACAATACTACAGGGATGCCCTGAAAACATTGCAAGTCCATATGAGGCGAAAAAGACAACATTTCCATGAAGCAGGCTGGACGCTGCACCACAATAAAGCGCGGCCGCATATTGCCAATATTGTTGCTGAATATTTTGCAAAAATCAACGTGAGGTGCATCCCTCACCCTCCCTATATTCCGGATTTAGCCCCATTGAGTTATCTCTATTCCCTAACTTGAAGAAACGGCTTTGTCAGAAGCAGTGGTGAAGGCTGCGGAGGCGATGTTGAAGCATCTCTCAAAAATGGTTTCCAGCATGTCTTTGAAGACTGGCAGAAACGCTGGAAAAAGTGCATTACATTTAGGAGAGACTATTCTGAGAAGGACTATCAAAATTATGAGGATGAGTAAGGGTACGTTTTTTAAAAAAATATGTAATCATTCTTTATTGAACATCCCTCGTACATAAGTTGATATTTAAATTCAGTGTCCCCCAAGGTGAGTCGGGATTATTAATGGAAATTTGTACACCTTAATAACCTTAAAAATAAATGCTTTATCAAAAACAAAACCGAAAACAATTTTCTTTGAAACACATACGTTTAATACATCAGTAAACATCATTGGTAGACTCCAGGAAGAGTCGGTGAATTCCTGATCATTTGCAATCGATATTGTTCCTTATTTTAAACAATTGGTAAACCGTAAGACATTGAAAAATACATGGTATATGAACGATGCACATATATTGCAATGAATTAGGGCCAATTAGAAGTATTAATACAAACATGTATGTTAACGAGCATTTAATGTGTGTGATAGTTATTATTTCCCTTTGTGTAACGTGTGTGCTAGAAAAAATTATATAGATTACTACGGGGTACTTTTAGTATCGTCTTAACTGCGCCGAGAAATGGACAACGCCTTTTGGTATAGACTGCCCGCTTTACAGATAAAGTACAGTCACTGGTCTCGCGAGAACGGCCCATTCTAGTTATGCCTCGGGCAAAGTAAACATGTATAGCTAGTGTGGGCCACGCCTACATAGAATTATTACCTAACCGGAAAACATATTACTCTTAGTAAATATTAATATTGAAATTAATATGAGCAGCAAATATTGAAATTAATTTAATTTATTATTTATGGACGCTCTATAAGTCCAATGGTTCTAAGCTTCTCAGTCAGTGTTGGGCGAGAAAGATAACATAGTTTAGCTCAGATGCCTCTTTATTATGATTGAGGAATTTTAGGTGCCTTAAATCCAAGACACAGTGCCACATCTCATTCGAAGGAAGCATACTAAGTATTTTGAGTTCTTGGAAACGAGAGGCTAGTCTGCTACCCCTAGAACACGCAGGAGGACAGCAAATATAGGGCACATTATTCATTAGACTGGCCTAATTAGTAATACAGATCTTGAAGAAGGCCATGGAGTTTGCAATGGTCGAAAGTTCGACTTTTATTAACTTGACACGGCTGATCACCCGCTAAGCCTTGATTAGTAAAGCTCGCCGTGAAATCTTCAAGTCTTACACTAGTACAAATACATTGACTTATACCCATAACAGTGTGAACAACAATTATATCAATGAAGTATTAACTGCATCCGAGATATTGACTGCCATTGTTTGGATTTCTAGTAGTTTCAACTGCTTAGACACCATACTTGGATTCTCGTATATGATGACAAATTGTGGCATGGAGACCGCTTTAAAAATCTATTACTTTAGGTCTGGTGATGGTTGCTGCCTTTTTGAAGCCGTTGCCACCCCAGAGATCCCACTTAGTGCACACACTCCTACTGCCTCACCCAAATGATCGTGTATATATATCGTATAGGGTCACCGAGCGGGATGGCTCCGGCGGTTTCGTCTATGGCATTCGGGAGGTACGGGTTCTATTCCCGTGGTCAACCTACCTGACCCATGGTATTTCGGGGGTTTTCCCGGGTCGCTAGGCGAAGCTGCGTAGGTTAATTATATCTTCCGAATTTCCTGTTCCTCCATTTCATCTACATTATCATTTCACATCATCTCTCATCTGGTGGGCTCTTTCTGGGTTGAAGTGTCGGCGGGTGTCTCGGCGGTGCATGGCAGGATGATATTCTCTGAGAAAAGCTACTTCCTCCTCCGTTAGGTCGGTTACCGGTCTCCGCTGCTCTGCCGAGACCATTTCGGGACCACCAGCCAGGGACCTTTGGCGCTTGGATCACCTGCCTGGGAGCGCTAGGGCTCGGCTGTTGGGCTCGTTGTCGTCCCGCTGTAGAGGAGCGAGTTCGTTGTCCTGGCCTGTCGGGGGTAGTCTGGGAGGTCTGTAACCAAGTAAACTGTATGGACCCTACCATCTGTACTGTCGTGGCTCCTTGGGACGGATGCCCTCTCTCTCCTTCCCCTCATCCTTCCTCCCGGGGGTGTCCCCACTTGGAAGCATAGGAACAATGGGCCGAGCATGGTGGCCTACTTACCGAATCCCCTCTGTAATGAAATCCTAATCCTATACTAGGGTCGGCCGATAAGTTCCGGGCCTCACAATAAGAAAACATTTAATTCTTTTTTCTTTTTACTCTCTTTAGCCTCTCCAGAAATACTAATGCATTTATCATATCGGTGTTCTAATTTAATTAAACCATCTCTGTAGTGCGGTTTATCATGGACCTCAAAATTGCTGCTTACCACATCAATGGCCTCCTTAATGCTATGTACACCTCATCCTCTAAGAATTTTTTGAGGTTCGGGAACAGATGTTAGTCACTGAGTGCTAGAACTAATGAATAGAGTGCATGTTCAATTAATTCGAATTTTAATTCGCATATTTTTCCCATTACAATGATTGAACGATGGGCTGGAGCACTGTCATGAAAGAACAACATATTTTTCTTTGCCAAAGAGTTCTTTTTCTCCGCCCTTTTCAGTTCATCACTCAAACGTTGCGGTAAGCTTGCGTAGTAGTCACCAGTCATACATTTATCCTTTTCCAAGTAATCAATGAAAACAATTCCGTGTGCATCCCAGAAAACACTCGTCATACGTTTCTTAGCTGACAAAATTGACTTTTGCGTTTCTGGAGTTGGTTCACACGGCGCGATCCCCTGTTTTGACTGTGATTTACTTTTTGGATTGTAATGATATATCCAAGCTTCATCCGTGGTAATAAGCCGCCTCAAAAGTTCACATGGAATTTTACGGTGCAGGTCCAGCTTCTTGACAGAAACAGCTTTTCTTTGCAACATTTGATCAGGTGTAAACAAACGTGGCAGCCATCTTGCACAGAATGAAGGCCTAAAATATTACTTAAAATACTAACTACACGTTCTTTTGATGTATTTACCGCCTCTACTAACTCAAACAACGTTAATCTGCGGATTTCCAGTACTAAAAAATGGTTTTTTTTTTTTTTTTTTTTTTTTTTTTTTTAACAATCTCTGGAGTTGTGACTTCGACAGGGTAGACGCTCATTACTAGCGCTAGTAAGTCCTATTTTAAACTTTGCAGCCAAACATTTAATCAATGTATGTGAAGGGGCAGGGCCTTTCAATGAAGTGCCGTCATTCTGGATTTCTGTTGGCGTTAAATCTTTCAAAAGGAGGTATTTAAGCACTGCTCGTTTTCCCAAATCCTCCATTTTCGTGAAACATCTACACCTGTCTTGTTTAAAATTCTGTAATTCAAAAACTAACAAAGCAATTGACCTGTAACTATGGATACAAGCTAGTCTAGAGTTAAACTATAGGATGCTATCCGTCAAACTGGCCCAATGGCGACGTCTATGTGAGACCCGGGACTTATCAGCCAACCCTCGTATATAGTGCTAAAATCTCATACAGTTATATTTCATAGCAATGAAACTGTACTGCACTTGTGCATTTCACAATTTCTGAGGTATTTGGCATACCTTTAGCATTGCAAGTCCTCAGAGCTGCTGAATAAAATTATACCTATAGTTTAGTTATACTCGTATAGTGTCCATGATCCATAAAACAGCGATGTCTGTTGGGAATTCTGTAAAACCCTACTTTCAGTGCCTTTCGCTGGTGACATCCTCTACGTGTTGTATCAGCGCACACGTGCGTGTTAACTGTACGACTGCTATTGACATGTGTCGTAGAGAGCGCAACCAATTCTAAAAGAATTAATCTCGGGACAGTTAACAGGACATTGACAAAAGAGTGCAGAGAAAGAAATGGCAATAACTCCACATTCGATTTAAATTCTCTGTACGGGGCATAAATCCACTGAATGTACCTACTGATAGGGGCAGTGAAGAATAATTTATAAATGAATGACTATTACAAAGCAAAAACCTACGTGCATAAAATTTGAACTAATTTCCCAATTTTAAACTTCTTATATTAACCAAATATATCCTAAGTGCTCATATGATACAAGTTGTCTTGTAAGTTTCTCTGAGCTTGTAAAGCTAAGTCATTTACGTTTTAATGTATTATATTTTGCATTCACTTTTCATTTAACCTCCTCCAGCGCAATTCATAATCGTATAGGGAATGAAATGGATGGACTAACGCTCTAATGAGCCCAGGATCCATGTTCTTTAGAGTTGCTTGACATTCAACTTTCAGTATAAGGGAAAAGCCATGGGTAAGGTCTTACCCACCATCCTGATCGAGATTCGTACTAAGGAGCTCTTGAATCCGAGGCAGACACCCTACACCCCACTTCAAAGGCGGGTAAGTTTTTAGGTTTACTTAAATGAATAACAACGTATTATGAAAAATACAAATTTAGCCCACCTATAATTTTATTCAAGTGCAGTAAATGAAATTCAGGGATAGATTGAAAAAATTCTAAAGCTTCATAATATTTAATATTAATTGTTGACAATGCAAGTGCATAAAGAGCAAGACACAGCAATTTCCCCAGCTTATAATTACGTAAACCAATCTAAATAGCCAATTAACAGTTAGACAGGCTCAGAATTTAAAAGATAGCGTACTTCTTTTAATTGAGGTAAAGTACAAAATGTGCATGAATGTTTGTATTTTACGAAAACAACTAGATCAATAAACAGATCACTGTTGGGGTCGGGTTATTTAAATTCAAAAAATATGTGTTAAACTATCATGTTTCTTTCCCCAGCCATTCTGCACCAACCATTTAAAAAGGGCTTATTGTTCTTTCTACTTCATGCTAATAGAGAAAAAATATTTGTGATAATGTTTTGTTACGTATGTCCTTTTAGGTGTCATGGAACAGGGAAATGTAGTAGGCTAAAGTGAGTCCAATCGTTTAAGAGCTGGAAACCCTCATTGTATGACCATGTGGAGGAAACAGAAAAGGAAGGAAGAATAGTGGTTTCCTAATCAGTACATGCAAACCAATAGAATGGAATACCTTGAAACAGGTAACTTTATAAAAATATATTTGACGTTATCTATATGCTTTAATTAGATCTATACCTTGTGTATAGTAGCGTTTCGTCTATCTTCTAGGATATACCAGTTGGGCAAATGTCGTTTAGAGATCTCTCCCGGAAAATTAAAATTTTGTTTTATTTGTTATGAGAATATCTTCAACATAATGCAGTTTTGTTGAGTCGTTATTTTCCACATAAAGGCCGATTTATCTGGGGAATCTTCTTATGCTACTTTGTCTTAACAAGCCTAACAGAAGTCAATTAAAGCACATTTTTGAGTCAATACCTTAGTCATGTTGTCATTAGTAATGCCATATAACGTAATGTTAAGCTAAACAAATATACCATGATTTACAGAGAAGACGCAAATAGATACGTAAAATTTTCGTCCATTGAGAGAAAAACTAATTATTTGAAAATACATGTAAAAATAAATTAAAAATTAATGTAGAAGAGAAAAATGTTCTTAGTACGTTAATATCCGCTGATGAACTTCTCAAATCCATCTCTTACTTCTATATCGATTGTATCAGAGAACTTTAAAGAAAGTTAGGAAAATATTTTTATGCATTAAGGTCAAAGCACTTTAAGTATTAACTAGACAATGTTCCCAAAAATGACATTTAGTTTTTATTTAGTTGCATTAACTGGATTTTGTCCTTAATTTTATATATAATATGTTTTAAAAGGCGAATGCGTGTCAAGTCTCAATTTTACTTTCAATTATACTAAATTTCTCAAAAACAACAAGTGCTCTTATATCCTTTGGACTAGAGAGATGCTCTAACAAATTTCGAAGCCTTTAGGATGTCTTTCAATAAAAATTAATACCATATCCAAATACGGCATGTCCAAAGCAATGGTGCCTTTTCTTTTTAAGTGTATGTGAGATTTCTTTTCTGGTCGGGACAGTGTTTTCTGTGAATAAAATTTTCTGATATAAATCAAACAGATTTCTCATGAACTATATGATTACTAAATGAAAAGATTATATGATAAAGCCGCATCAGAATGTGGTGACAGCCTGTTTAAGTGTTAGTAGTTTGTTCATATTTTTAAACCTAATTGCTAATTGATAATAATAAATGTTTTGGCAAGTTAAACCAAATATCTTCTTGAATACCTTAGTATTCAAGTATTACCTTAGTATTACCTTAGTATTACATAGTTATACTAATGTATATCAATAAATCTGGGGAGCATATATTTACATATCCCTTATAATCTGTAAAGACTTTAAATGGTTTCTAAAACAAGCTGGAGGTATAAGACTCGATACCTCGCCACAAAATATTTTGGCTACCCCTGAAAAATTTCATGACGCGTTCTTTGAGAGAAAATCGGAACGAAGTTCATTTGTGAAACAGCTGTTGTCGAGAAAACGTGCTAAGGAAAATATCGTGGAGAAAGCTTTGGGTACAACAACAGTGGGAGTTCTTATAGGATACAATATAGTGTTTTAATACGTCGATTGCTAGTGCTGAAAGTTGTCTGCTGGCGACAGGTTGTTTCAACATCGAAAAGTGTCACATTATAGAAATTAAATATTGACCTACAAAAGTGAAATGGGAAGTCTGTCATGGATAATTAGCGCAGACAGAAATGACGTTAGCTACACAACAATTCGGAGGAAAAAATGCAAAGTTAACATGCCTTGAGGACTAAGAAATTTCTGAAGAAAATTAAGCAAATATAGGTAAGTTTTTTGTTTTTATTCTATGAAAATACAATGATTTGCCTTACGAATTTTAGAAAAAAAGTTTTTAAATATCCACAGAATCAGATTAAAGAATTACGGTGTACAGTAAATGAACATCTCTAAGAAGTTAAACAATAAGAATGACACTAGAATAATTGAAACGAAATTGATCAAAATCAAACTTTGGGATTACAAAGCAGGCTTTAGTCTCAACTCAAATGTTAGACTCACACCTCATACACTCGCTCGTTTACAAATATTGCTTATAAAAGCTTATTGGTATACCTGTTTACTGAAATAAAAGCAGAAAACCATTTGGTATATCTCCTTGATTCGGGGAATACTCTCGGCTTTAAGTGATAATCGAATGTTTTAAGAGATCTTCCAATGTGATAACCCTTGTTACTCAATCCAACTAGCCATCATAGTGTATTTTTTAATTCTTTCTCATATCCTCAGAGATCGAGGGATGATGTAACGCTAGCTAAATGAAAATGATCATGCTCTAGAAGGGATTTGCTCCTGTATTGCGTATTCTTGAACTAATCTGCCAATAGGTAGAAGGTCTTAAACTATAAGGCATGAAATACGTTAAAAGAATTAGTTATTACTCATCAAATCAAGGTTTGCTTTAACAGGATCTACATATATAATGCGGTATGATTCTCTGTAGACACCACCTTTACTAACTATGTGAATATCAACTTAGAATGCAAATGATTTCATGCAAAATTTATATGAAATTTAACGCATACATTTCACTTGTCGCTAAAATATCTCAGACCCAGTTTACCAAGCGGGATCGCTCAGACGGTTTCATCTGTAGCCCGTATTTACGAGGTCCGGGTTCCATTCCCGTGGCCGATCTACTTGACCCATGGAATTTTGCGGGGGGTTACCTGGGTCGGCAAGCGAACTTTGGGTGGATTATTACATCACCCGAATTTACTCTCACTCTATTTAATCTCTAATATAATTTCACATCATCTCTCGTCTGGTGGTCTCCTTCAGGATAGAAGTGTCAGCGAGAGCCTCGGCGCTGCATGACAGGATGATATGACCTGGTAAGTACTTCCTCCTTCGGTCGCACGTTTCCGGACTCCAAGCCAAGGTGGCAGGCCGTTTCTGAGCCACGGTAGGTGGGATGCCGGCTGTAATGGCCTGCTTGGGGAGCTTCCTACTAGTTATTGTTAGGGACCGTCCCCTCTGCACTGTCGTAGCGCCTTGGGACGGTTGCCCTGTGTATCCTCTCACCTCATCCTTCCTCCATGGTATCCCTACTTGGGGCAATAGGTACTATAGAGCAATACTGGAACTCCATGCCAAGTCCCGACCTTAGTATAATCCAATCCAATCCTACAGTATTGTAATAAAAATCCTTTTAGGCAGTTTTGAGAAAATCTTGTAACCCAAAAAAATGTTCCATGTGAAAGGTAGTTTGCTGTAGGAACACCTTTTTAATGTTTGTGCTTCATCTTTGAAAAAATTCCAGACTTAGTTAACCAAGCTTAATATTGACCTGAATTTCGTTTTTGAACTGTATACTGTTCACACACACACAGCCATGCTCACAGGCACAGATACACGCGTAAGCCGACATTTTTCTAAGAGCATATTTTCTTTCAGCAACATATGTTGGGTGCATAGTAATTTCCCTATTTACTATATATAGTAGAGCTAATAATATTTAATTTAAAATCGGGGGGTCTAAGATTTTGCAGACACACACACACACACACACACACACACACACACACACACACACACACACACACACACACACACACACACACACACACACACACACACACACACACATCAACAAACCTCACTACCATTTTAACCGGACAAGGAAGGCTGAAAGCCTATTACAAGAGATTCAACATAATTAATGATGCTACATGCACCTGCAACAGAGGCGACGAAACCGCAGATCACATCTTGTATGACTACATCAAATGGAAGGTCCAAAGGGAAAAACTAAGGATGCAAATGAACAATAAAGAAAGAAAGTGGCCAGTACATAAACCAGCACTTGTGGGCAATATCTAAGGGACTTAAGTGAATATGTCAACACAATCAATCTAGAAAGCGCTGAAAAGCTAAATAAATAAATTAATTCTAAAAAACTATAGTGACTGTGTAAACACAATCTGAAAACATAATAATTGCAATACCTCAGTTAATATAAACAATCAATCTGGTAGCAAAGTAAACCAGAACATGTAATATTGCAAATATAATGGAACATGTGAATGAATAATGAAAAAAAAAAACACACACACATACACACGCACGCAAACACACGCACACATACAGGTATATATATTGCATCCTTCTTAAGAAATACAAGTTTTGTATTACTCCGCCACCACGTGAACAAGCGTGACAGTAGTTACACCTTCGCCCTTGTGTTACGCCATATTACATTCAAACAAGCTGTATGCACAAGAGTAGCTTACCAGTAGGTTTTATTTTGTAGGTTTTGTTTTCGGAATTGCTCACAGGAAAATGTGCTTACCAGGACGGCAGGAATATACAAAGTTCATATCTCTCTATGCTGGGGGGAAGTTTCACAAAATAGGCCGTACAACACAAACCAACTGCTATTAGGGTATATTGGAAAACCACGTAGACGCAGTGAATATTCCTTGGAGCTGTCTTTAATGTTGATAATCACGAACTATGAACCAAGAGTTAAAATGTGGACAGAGATATCACTAAATCTGTTCAACCAAATTTTTAAATTCTGCGCGTTTGTTTTACCATGACCTTCAGGAATAACAGAATAGAATATTTAAAGAGAAAACTCTCCATTTCCTGCACATGCATTACAAACTTTAAATATTCATAATTCAGGTCCAATATTGTGATTTCTCTCCCTGCCCCCTCTGTCTTATTGGAAATCAAACTTAGTTTCAAACTACTGTAAACAGTCCCCACTCGTGGAAACGGTTTCATTTGGCTTCAGTCACAAATTCTAAATGATTGCAGTAATACCTAATTGTTGCATAAGCAATGGTGAATCAAAACAGCATAAATTCTCTATTTATACGTATTTCAAGGCACATTCAGACACAGTGGTTCCTCTAGTATGAGTCTCTAATGTAGTTGTATTTCATTCACACTAATTAAGCAATAATGGCTATATATTTTAAGCAAAATTACTCAAATATTATTATTCCGCTTATATTCACTGCTCGCTAAATTTACCTTGGACATCCTTTATATTACACTGCTATTTTATATTCATCTTATTCCCATCACAGGAGCATGTGAAATCTTTGTCGCACTTAATCTCACAGTAACGACCACTATCGTGTTAATGAAAGTCCCAAAGGTTTTATAACCATTATTTATATTGGTATTCTTAGGAGTTTTTTACTTAAAATCGAGATCGCTATGACTTTCCCCGAAATCTTATTCAATAAAGGAGACCATACCTATACATTTCATCCACCGTGATTTGTTTCCAAACTGCAACTTGGAATGGCTTTGTTGGAGCGTATACTGGGCCGGAATAGCTTTGCGTTTGCAATATATCTCCAATAATGATCAAAGTTCTTATATTTGAAGTTTTACAGAAACACTCTCGTTAAATTTATATTCTTATTAACCTTCTTTATAAAGCAAATTTTCAGCCATTTTAATTAAATTTTTAAATGTGATGTATGATCCATGAAATACAAAACCACCAAAAATTATAAAGTTAATTTCCTAATGGCTTCGAAAACTTTGCTAGGTTATTGATGATTCATCCGTTTTCCATAACAAAATTGAAATTATTATGTGGAAAAAATAAATCCAAAAGCACAATTAACATTAACTTACTGATTTATCATAGCTATTATAACGGATATAACTAAATGACTATCGCTCGGTAGCATCTGATAAGTAGTTTGCGATTGTCATTTGTCTGCTTCATAGACATTCAAAGTTAGATTCACCAAAAAGCAACACGTCACCAAGCTATGTGCCCGCCTCGGTAGCGTGGTGGTAGCATGTTTGTCTCACGTTCATGAGGTCCCGAGTTCGAATTTCGGTCAGGGTGAGCTACTTGGATAAGGTTTTTCGGGGTTTTCTCTTATCCTGAAAGACAAATGTCGGGTAACTCCAAGCTCTAACGACCCTGGACTCATTCGAGCTTCATTTCTCCAACTCCATTCATCGTCCGATATGACTTAACGTTGGAGGACGTAAATTACAAAAAAAAAAAAAATAAAATAAAAATAAAAAAATAAAAAAAAAAAAAAATTATGCAAAGAGAAACTGAAAAATGCCTTAATCCAGCGCCTCCATCCATGACTTCCATCTATTAGTCTGTCAGATTAATTAACATTTTATTGCATTTATTTCCTTTAATGTTTCAACTTACACAAACATTTAAGGGCACTGGGAGGTTATTTTTACCCAGACAAGACTAATTGTTATCAATGTTAAAATTTGAATATATAGCAAACTAAACATTATCAGAAATTGCAATTTTTTATGATTACTGAAAAAGGACGAGTGCATTTAACTACTGTATAATATTTAAATTACGTTCATATAGGTCCATGCAAAAGGGGCATAAATCACAGCGCGTGTCCTGAAAAAAATATTGCACCCTATATTTCAGGTGTACTTTACTTGTAGGTATTTAAAGCTACATGCACTAAGTTTTATCCTAAATAACCTAAGATATAGTTTTATAATATCGGATAAATGAAAATCACATACATTTTATACTGTGCACGTTAAAAATTAATTAGTTTTGAGTAAAAAAAAAAATTATAATATTTTCAAGGACTGAATATTTGTGTTCATCCATTTTATAAATCACATGAATATAAATGTTAGCCGAATGTGTTCAAGTAACATTGGCAAATAACCACTATAAATTATGTGCCAATATATTTTACAGTTTTTTAGAAACATGCACCTAAAGTATGAAAAATCAACGTTTTGGGAAATCACGATCAAAGATTAAGCACCATTCTCAGGAAGTGGGCGTATCATTACGCTGCCATGTTTAAATTGACGAATTAAAGAGATTTAATACCATCTGACAACCTATGTTAAATATATCATTTTAAAGCTGAAGAATTATATAATTTTTTAACATTAAAAGCAAAAAATGTATTTTTTGAAGCCTCTACCTCCTAGTGTCCTCAAATCGCACTTAAGTTTTCATTTGCTCTAGTTCAATCAGCTGGTCTCCATTCGCAGGTTTCTGATTAGAATCACATCTTCAGTATGGTTAGTGTTGTTAATTCAAGGATGCGAGAAATCACCAATACTCAACACTCACTTGTTCTCGTTCTTTTATATTCAAGAATGAATGCAAAACCACTTTATTGTGATTATTACGTCAATAATTACTAAACCTTTTAAATACAATTTTCTGTTGATTTTAGTTATTGTATTTAATATAAGCAGATAATTAATAAAGCATTCAGCCAAAATAATTTGGGTGTTTTGTTTCCTTCTTCATTTCATTCCTGGTGTTGGCTAAACGATTTATGAATGAATGATTCTACATTTCCCCTCTAAACTAGGGGTTCACAATGTTCCTCTCCTCATAATGAATTTGGCCACTTGTTATATAACAGGATTTGTACGGCAGTTGTACATACCTCAGCTTGAAAGAACAACTTTCTGTTTTAGATAAAATTTGCTTCTCAAACTTTCTAATCTTGTTAATAATGGCGGACGCTTTTTAACAGCTCTACATGCTCTGGAAAGTTAGCGAATTTAAATTAAAGTTTATGACTTGTGTACGGTTTTGTTAAATATTTCTTCAATGCAAATGCGTTGTCACTGAAATAACTGGATTTGACGAAACTGAAGCAGCAATTGTTTCTGCAGCAAAAGTAATTCAAACCTTTATAATTATCCCCATGTGAAAGTTATCTATAGCATCAGTATAGCATAGGTGAATTTACTGTTAGAACACGATACTAGAATTGGTTTTGAAATTATACGATTACAGAATGAATCAATTCCAAGAGGAGCTCATAGATTGATGATGTACCTGCCATCAAGATCTCCAATGTAGGCCCTAATGCTACTGTTATCCATATTCAATACTTCTTCAGCTTTGGTATCTTAAATATTTTTTTCTTGTGCAGAAAACCGATATTCATCATATACAGATATTGAGGCAGAAGAAAATAGAGAATTTAAAGTTTTGGAGACAGAGATTAGCTAGCAGCCTCTCAATATACATCACAAGAGCCAAAACTAACATCTTAAACAGAAACAAAACCTCAAACGCTCTTGAATAATCAAACATGAAGGTAGAGAAAGAGGTTAGTTTCTTGACAATCGTTGCAACCAAATTTTAAGATACTTCAGAGCAGTGAGTGTTCCCAAAACAGATATACATTGGTTTGTCCTTTCTGGGAACTATAATGCTCCACGTTGTGATATACGGTTCAGCAGTGCAATAATAAATTACAATCTTGACGATCAAAGAAATATGAAACAGGTATCATTCCATTCAAACGTAAACCGATCTGGCCTTCTACATCACTCAGTGAAACAACCAGCAGAACTACATTAGCCCTAAAGGAGAAGGTATCCCACAAAGCGGCTACTCTGAGTCAAATGAAGAAAACTATGCTTTTATGATAGCTTTATATGTAAAACAGCAATAGACTTAAATTTTTCCTAAACTAAGATAATTTAATTCACCCCAACACGTTCCAAATTGGCATGTAAACACATTTGTATATCATGTTCTTTGGAGTATAAAGTTTTACAGTTTGAAATGTTCTGCAGCATAGTTGAACTTCCAATTTTGATTCATATCTAATTTTTCCGCAGGCCTGTGTCACGCCTCATTATTTGAAAAAATTGTCAAAATAGTTATCTGTAGCTTTGTATTAGAGTATAATTTTGGAAGAAACAGAATAACGGTTTCAAAAAACGTTAAGCCACAACATTATAATTCTGAAAAACCTCTTCCTATTTTTCCAAAATTTCTTCTTACCAACTTTTCTAGAGGTATAAAGAACTGCATTAGAAACACCCCAAAATTGAACTGAGAGCGCCACTAAACTCTGCCGATGATTGTATAAAAATGCAGAAAGCATGGTTGTGACACAATGCTTTAATTTGACAAAAGTAATGGTGTACTTTTAAAAGCCGTGTACCTTTTGCTGTCCGTTTGTCGTAAACTTGTACGTTTAGTTGTCGTTTTCCTCATTTATCGTTGACGGTGTGGCGTTTATTAGGCCACGGTAAACGGTGTTACATCCTCCGATGTTTCATACTCACCTCTTTTAATATGAAGGAGCTCTATCGGTATTAGAAGTATCATGATGTTTTATGAAAATAAAATGCCTAGTGTCCAAAGGAATAATTACCACTTAAATCCTATCAATCAGTGTACTTTAACTTCATTATGAATACAGAAGGAAGTAAACGGGAGTAATTGTTAAAGGCTTCCAAGTTAAGTGAGCCAGCTAGCCTACCATACACAAATAAAATGTGCGTCTTGCAAATAATTGTATAAGTATACAATTATTTTGACCAAAAATTGTTTTCGAGTGGTGAGATAAACTAAGCAATGGAGCAGTTGGAAAAACTACTTGAGTTGTCATACAACAGCATTAATTTGTAACCCGGATACATGCTTACGATGACTTCAAATCTTTCACCCTGTAAATGATCCAGCACTTACAGATTTAAAAAAAAAAAGAGGATGACATTGGCCAGTCGGAGAAGTTTCGAATACACTTAAGACTACATTAGGCCTACTTGATACCTGGAAATATGGTTGGAATGTTCATAATATGTTCTTTCAACACTTTTCAGTGGCATGCCAGATCTGTTGAATCAGTTAATGTTCTTAATAAACAGGCGAGTGCAGGTATATACTGTGACTGGCTCTATACTGTGATTGTTATGACATTTAAGATGTATACACGTGAGTAACGCTTTTGGAACAACACAAATACTGTAACCGACACACTTCTGCAGCAGATATCTTTAAGTCTGGGATTCCAAAAAGAAGCGTGCAGCTTCTTCCTGCTCTAGATAGCTAGCCAAGAAAATACCAAAGAGATATCCCTCCTTAACGTAAATTCAGGTGCACAGAACCCATCGCTGTTACCTGTAATACATATGAGATGAAACAAAATTAAGTCAAGGAGAAACTCGTGGAAGAAGAGGAACCACACCACCATGCGGATACGGATTTGGATACTCGAAATCAGAAAACAAACCCGGCATAGTGATCACACCAACTGTAATCAAACCTTGGACTTAAAGAACGGAAGCCTCACTTCTTTCCGCGGAGCCAACTCGTTTGGCAAGAACAATAAAGGATTCTGTGAAGTCAATATAACCATTTTCTTTCCAGAGTTCCATAAAGACCTCAGTTATTTTGCCTCGAGGAAAAATAAAAGATTTTAGCCATATTTGCCTATCAAAAGAGATTATGAAAAGAAGCTGCGAAAAAAAGTTTTGTTTATCTTTTTGAGTTGGTTCCATCAGCGCGCTGGATTATACTAATCTGAAATTTCCAATATCCTCTTCCAACTGAAAGGGAACCCTAGTTTTGTGCATAGAAAGGATCAGGGCACGGTGATTACAAAACGCAATTGACGCCACCGTAATTCGATGAATGGAAGATTGTAAAGAGAGAGGCAGATAAAGCCGATCCAACCGAGAAGCCGAAGGGTTTCTGTAGAACGTTTATTCAGCTCTGTGGCCAAGTTGATATTCCCAGGCATCCACCAGAGGATATTTTCGTAACCAATGAGAAGTCGTTCTTTTCTTCAGCTATTTTTTCTCTCTCTCTCTCTCTCTCTCTCTCTCTCTCTCTCTCTCTCTCTCTCTCTCTCTCTCTCTCTCTCTCTCTCTTTGCTTTTGAATGAAATTTCCATTATGAACTCCGTTATGCATTTAGATTTTCCTATTAAGCAAACATCGTTCCAATTTGATTTATCGACACATTTGATGTTACACTTGTTAAAAAGTATATTAAGTGCTCTAAGCAACACCAACATTCAACATTCCATAACAGTAAATATAATTTCTTGATTTTCTTATAAAACTAGCGTTTAAATGATATAAATTCTTTGGAACATGTTTTTAGTGAAGGAGAAGCATAAATGTCAATAAAGTGTTCCAATCCGAAATGCAACAAATTGTATTTGTAAAAGAAGATGGATATCGTGCAACAATACTTGAGGAATACAAAACCATCAGGATTAGGATTATTTCAGAGGGAATTTGACACCGAAACCTGCGGTTTATATCTACTAGGCTCCAAGTGGGGCAACCCTGGGAGGAAAGATGAGGCGAGAGGAGACAAGGTGACCAACGCTTCTTTCATAAAAGAGACCACCAGATGACAGATAATTGAAATGATAATGGAGATGAAATGGAGGTACGGGAAATTTGGGGGATGTAATTAACGTACCCAGCATTCGCCTAGCGACCCGGCAAAAACCCATGGGTCAGGTAGGTCAGCCACGGGAATCGAACCCGGACCTACCGAATGCCGGCCACAGACGATACTGCCTGTGCCATACTGCTATGTATACAAAACCAGATAAATATCTTTCTATCAGTAGATGATAAATGGTACTTTCGATTTGTATTGCAGTACCATAATATTTACAAGCTACGCAACGTCTATAACCGTTCCGTGCCATTTTGAAACCACCTGTAAAACTTGCAGGTACACATTACAGACTACTTAATACCTTAAAACATTACACATATGCTCATGTAAAATCCCATTCATATAGGTATATGGAGTTTGGATGGATGGATACAAGATGGAGGGTTGGATTTTCTTTTTTTTTTCTTTTTTTTTTTTTGTAATTTACGTCCTCCAACGTTAAGTCATATTGGACGATGAATGGAACTGGTTAAATGATGCTCAAATGAGTCCCGGGTCCATGGAGCTTAGAGGTACTCAACATTCGTCTTCCAGGATAAGGAAAATCCCCGAAAAAACCTTATCCAGGTAACTCACCCTGACCGAGATTCAAACTCGGGACCTCTTGAACGTGAGACAGACACGCTGCCATCTACGTTATCGAGGTGGGCTGGAGGTTTGGATGGCCAGGTGAATAAATGAATGGATGTATGGCCAAAAGCGTTCCATAAGAGTAAACGTAGAACTAAATAAAGATAAAAGAGACAAATAAAGGATTGCTCTTTTTATCCATCTGTAAACTCTCTTATGTTCACTCTAATTACATATCTATGCATAATATACGTAAGGGAATACATACTAAGAAAATAACTTGTCGAAAACCTCTGAAAATCCTTGGTACCCCCTCAAATAATTTAAATGAAACATCTGAGAACATCTAGGGTACATGTCATATTTCCTGCCCGGTGTGTAAACACAATGTCTCTTGAGCAAACCTTGGGTAGTGTGCTATCAAACAGGAGGAAGCTATGTATTCAATATAGCTAATGGATACTACATGGAGGCATGGTTTCGCACTATGGCACGCTCTAGAATTGAATAACGAATAAACTGCGAAATAATTCAAAGCAAAGCATCGTGATGTAAGACAAAGACAAATCTGTATCCTTCCCATTTTTGTTACCATTTATTTAAAGTCGCCTAACTGCATGGTCATGTAGCCACTTAAAAAAGATTTAACACATTTACAAACATTGATACAAGTATTACAACGACATATACGTTACATTATACCATTGATTTTACAATTTTTAACATGAATTAAGAATGCCATATGTATTTAAACATATATTTAACATTTAAATTCTAACAAATTTAAGCAAGACTGCATTGTGTAGTACATGTTACAATATTTTGTTGTATAGAATGGTACATTTAAAAACTGTATTACTCTATTACAGGCATATGTATCGCTCATTGACAGATGTAGATTTATCCTATATCCTTCGCATTGATAAGCATTTTACAACACATAGTAAAAGGTAAAGAAAAGTAGAGTTTCATATCGCTGTTATATCAAAGAGGTTTGGGATGGTAAAAATTGGTAATTATAAAGAATTTATCATTCGCGAGACAAATTAATATTTACCAAAACTTAGTGTGGCTAAGTTAAACGAAACATTTTAATAAATTCCTAGCAGATGTTTCTATAGAATCTATTTGCTATTAACCATACTAAATTTCATCTATCCATACAAAACTGCTGTTAAAAACAAAGACATCACGTTATAGAAAAACATACCTGTGCATTATCTGACACAATCCAGATATTAACGCAACAAATATTAAGAAATATCGTTTAAAATTCCTATCATTAAACATACAATCTATTTTATTAATGTGCTTCTCTCTACCACATGATAATCCAACTCTCTACCAGGAGATTTTCCACCAGTTAATCTGAATTGCTACACTCACAAGTCTTTTACAATCCATCCATCAACAAATCATTCTTAAGGAATTATTCTTTTGATTACTTCAGTTAATGTACAGATAAACAATGCCACTTTGAAGTCCAGTTGATTTTACAAAACAGGGAGAGAATAACCATTAACATTTGGGAAAAGTATAAATATTTTGACAACGAAAGCAACAACAAATGACAATTTAGAAATGATAAATGCAATAAAAATATAATTTACATAAATTCTATGCATCCTCTGTGCAGTAGGTTTTTATAAATTTCTTTCGGTTTACTATCTAAGCAGAAGTCGCCCGTATTGAACAGTACTGCAACGGCACATGTACATAAGGTTCAGGTATTTTAATCAAAATCTTTAAGAGCCACCTTTGAGAGAATAACGTCTTTTGAAAATGTATATGGTGGAGGATTTAAGTGCAGTGCTTAATTGGGTTTTTGTTTTTTATTGGCGTATTTTATGATGCTTGAGAAATTACGTGAAAATGTCAAAACAATGCATGGATTACCAAATACGGAAATATTCTCCTGGTGTGTATGGATTTTTTTACATTTACATAAAAATCATATCCTTAATACACGTCAAATGCTGTACATTCACTGTCAAAGACAATACCATAACCAAGAAACTGTATTACGTACCTGCTTCATCCTAAGGTTTACTCCTGTAGCTTAAATAAATGAGAGGATTAAATGTCGACCACGCATAGAGTTGGAAATAGCTGTTGTTCAGTAGGTGAGGTGCTTCATTTGACTATGGCTATTTATTATAAAAAGTCTTTAAGTTCTTTCACCTCATGTTCGCAAAATTGAAATGTGCTTTCATATCCATATCACGTATTGCCTGTTCTGTCTATAACATGGATAAAGTTATGCATATTCCTGACTACATAAAGAGTGATCGTATATAGAGCACTAACTTCCGACGACAGTTGTCTTAAACTTGCGGAGCTCCTCGTCATAACTTCAGAAGCAGCCACCTCTTTTCCTGACTGTTGCTCCATTTATCTTTAATATGTACTTTAGCCCTATTCAAACGCCGCACCAGAAAGCATTATTGAAATTAAAAGCAACTGATCCCCTTCTACATCGTCATTCTGATTTGAATTTTTCTACTTCACAAATACTTATCTACACTGTTTTTCTGTAAAAACGTTTGCTGGAACTCACTCACTCGATCATATTGTCCAACAAATGTACGAGTAAAAACATAAAACCTTTAATAACGGAAAAATAACAGTATTGCACTATAATCAAGCAGACTTACAGAAGGGGACTGCATATTGCCAGCCTGATCGTTTTGCCCTTGCATTGCCTTGTCTTGGAATATATCCTGCAAACTATAACCCTACTAATTTTAAGAAATGAAATGTAGCGATAGTTGGCTGTAAGGAAGTTTTAGGTAAACAGACGTAAGATGGCAGCACAAAACGCAGTGTATTAAAGAATTTCTTCTGCATTAATGATGATAGAATGGAAACTCTTGCCTCAGTATAGGAGGTAATTTCAACTTTAAATTTCTCTGGAGTTTGTAAAAGTTTAGCGTAAGCGTTCCGGTGCATTCCAGCTGACAAAAGCCCCGATAGTGGAACTATTCAACTCAGAATTTCGGTACCGAAATTTCACTGGTAGTAGAGGTTAAGGGCCTCCTGAATCCAAATAAAAATGTGTAGAAAAATAATCATATATATGCATATCTGGGAGTTCTTTTTTAATTTACGTTCTCCAATATTAAGTCATATCGGACGGTGAATGAATTGGGTGAAATGATGCTCAAATGAGTCCAGGGTCCATGGAGCTTAAAGTTACCCAACATTTATCTTTAAGGATAAGGGGAAACCCCCGAAAAACCTTATCCAGGTAACTCACACTGACCGAGATTCGAACTCGGGACCTCTTGAACGTGAGTCAGACATGGTACCATATACGCTACCGAGGCGGGCATATGGGAGGTGTGTGTGTGTGTGTGTGTGTGTGTGTGTGTGTGTGTTTGTGTGTATGTGTCCAATAAATGCCAAACGTGTTATTAAGGTACAGCATCTTCCTCAATACATGTGCAACGAAGATTTTTAAAAGCGATTTCCAACCCCAAACTATTTGAAGCTTCGAAATTCTCTAATTTCTCAAAATGGTTTCGATTTTGATTAGAATTAATCGTAGCTAGTTAAAATCATTTAGTTACTTTAAGACAAATATAACTATTGTGCCGAATTTTGTTATAATAGCGTGTGAAGTTCTCTATAAGCTAAATGTAATCTTTATTAACCGACACTTGTGTAATTTCTAAACCGTACGCAGCATTCTGCTTCACAAAACTAAAGCATAAAACCTATGACAAATGCAAAACATATGCGGATTTGATTTTTAAGATTTCTTTGTTAAAAGTTTAAATTTTTAAATAGATTTAAGTTTATCTTGTGAACATGCAGCAAGCGTTATTTCTCAAAGCTGTCACATAGCCATCCACTCTATAGTATTGCTTTGGCCTGCTCTACCCTTCTATTTTACATAAAAGTAGGTATTTATGTTTATAAGGATTAATACAAAGTGTACACAATTATAAGCTTTTAAAAGAATTGGAAGCGCGTGTATGGATTACTTGTTAACGTAACGCAATATATTTATAATGTAATTTGGGGACGAACGTAGCAAGCTAGCGTGAATATATATTTTGCAACAAAATTTAGCAGCTGATGATTAAGTAGGACAATAGGAGAAATGCACTGTTTCTTTAAAGTTATCCATGCAGCTGAGAAGGGCGGGTTAAGAAAAGGTGTAAGTCACCATCACCCACCCCTTTTAACAAGAAAAAAAGAAAAGAAAGTTGGCTAGGTTTCCCAGTTTTAGAACAAGAGCACCAGTGGGGAAAGAGAAAAGAAAGTTCGGCGTTGTAAATGTTTAAAAAGAAATGGGTTGAAGAAAAGAGCAGTTTACTCACTACTCTTCCCTAGCTCACTTGGGATTTTGGTTTCTTTTCCGGTGTACTGAAACGTAGAGAAAGCTTATGTTACTCTTAAACCCATGTTTTGAGTATTCGTAAATGTATTGCTAATATGGTCGCCTCCTTAGCGTACTGGTAGCACTGTTGCTTACCAAACGTCAGACTTGGATTCGATATCCAGTAGTGCCATGAGGCTTTTCTTCCGCCGAGAGAACTGATTCCAGATCTCCCCATTATAACTCCCTAAGCGAGAAATTAAGAAAATACTTGACTTAGAACTAGTGGCGGCTTGTTTAGAAGATCCCAGGTACCGGCCGAAAGACATCGGGTTGCTGGCCACGTTCCACCATTCAGTTATGCACCGCACCCACTACGCATGTGATGGGTCCCGTAGGGGAGGGAATCCGTCCCCTTCAACTGCCGAGATGCGGGCGCTACGGAGCCTTAGCACTCGTGGTACCTCTGACGTTACCAGGGGAACCTCGGGCCGAACTGCGGCACCCCTCCCGTCGTGGAGTTGTTCGGACTGGGTTGGACTTGAGAGGGCAGTGTGTTCCCGAAACCCACCAGGAATTGCGCACCAATTGCAGGCTACGGTCGCCCGAAGGGGATAGCGGGTTACCTCATAAGTCCCGGTTACTAGCCTGCAGATCTAGCAGAAGATGTGCTAGATCACCAGGCGGCCCCACCGAGGTTTTTCGGTAATCTTCCCTGCGGGGTTGACGCGTAAGTAGCGTATCCACTTCCATCCCGTCTTGACGTTGTGCTCAGCGGGGGTGGGGCTTTTTAGACTCCAGGTATTGCCCTATGGAAAGAGCCCCGGAGTATCCACCGCTCCCGGGTAGAAGGAGGCCCGAGTCCTTGATCCTGCGGGTCCAGGACTAATGGGAGTAGAACCTCTGCACTCAACTAACTATGCATTTGATGGGCAAAAGTGGCAGACGCAGCAGCTGGGCATTAAGCCTTGTCCGAAAAGGACTTTTGTAGCACCGAGTGGTATTATTCTGACAACAGAGGTATTACCTGCATTGTTGATCCACGAGTCACCTAAAGAATGTTTAGAAATCCCTGATTTGTCATTACTAGAACTCCCAGTATGAACAGAAACTATGTATAAGTTGGTAGAGGCCACGATCCAACTAATTAGTTTAAATTAGGGTCAATATTTTGCAAATTTGGAAAATCTTCAACACGCAAAACGTCACAAAAAGTTTATGCACAATACAAGTAATAATTTTTATGCTTGAAAATTATAGCTTTTAATACAAACAATAACTTTATTACTAAAATTATTCTGGCAATGCTGCACATGATGCATTCTTAAAACAGAACTAAAACATTAACATTTATTGTAAATGTTATTAAAAATATATCACTAGTTTTTTATTAACTCTTGATTGTTGCAGAGGAATTACTCTTGTACTATGCAACAAAATAAAAGCAACTTTTTATAATTTAAAAATTCGTTTCTAAATTTGGAGTTTTATTTAAAAATATTAGTGTTCTGGGTTCACGTACTTTTGGAAGATAGTGCAACAATTTTTAAAGAAATACTGAAAATGATTGCATCATAAATGAATTTTGAGTGTCTATGGAAAAATGGCAAGAAAGCTTTGTGAGAAAACAGGTTTTCAGCTCGACATGTCTAAACGAGACCCTTTCACTAAAATAGTCTAGCAACGCAGAGAATCTGCGTGTTACACAGTGAGACAAGGACAGCGAATGTGTGTGGCAGAGAACGCCTGCTACACAAGGAGCAGAACCGTTAAAAACATGCGCCCTATTCACTCTGTACACTAAAACCGAGATGATTCACTCACAAAGGTAGAAGCCGTCAGATTTTTTTTTGAATGGTCTGTAGCTTTACTGACATAGGGTGTCATATACCTGTCCAGGGAGGGTGTGAGAACCTTCGCCAACCCCCCTGCATCTCGTCCCTTGGAGACTTCCTCTCCTGTGGAGGAGTATAACTTCAGTTCATTGGTAGTTTAAACGCAACAAGTGAAGATAACAGAACTCTTTAAGTTTGAAATTCATATTATTTTATTATAAAAAAACTTGTTGTATAGTTTTCCAAAGCTGTTAACAAAATTCCTGATATGCGTTGTCTTGATATCACATTGTCATTATGTGTACAATTTCTCTGGAGTTTCTGTAATGAGTTCATTTCAGTCTAACTAGGACCCTTTATTTTAGTCCATGATTGTAAGAATAACCGTAGTGAATTTGGTCCTGCTGCATTCAACTTTACACACTCTTCGCAATCAATCCTAGCAGTCTCCTAAACCAGAGACCTTTGCCCTTATACTACAGCAACAACCTAGAACATAAAGAAAGAAATGTCATAATGACTTTGTTGAAGATGCCAAATAAAATAAATCTTTGTGCAATTAGTAGATTATAACCTCAACACCCGTGCTCCATACGACTAGTACAATACTGATTCAGTACAATAAGTTGAAAAATAAGTTAGTTGAGAACAATTTGTCTCCAGCTCACATAATTGATGCCACAATGGCAATTAAATGCTTCACCTTTAAGCCCCACTCTCTGTACGCATCTTTAAGTAATTTATTTAATTTACTGCGTACTTGCAACAAACAGGGAGAAAATCTATTCCACGTAATAATTGCACGCCAATATTTCACCGAAAATACAATTTTTCAAACTCCAAGTTAAAACACACACACACACACACACACACACACACACACACACACACACACACACACACACACACACACACACACACTTTGTATATGAGTGTGTGCATGTGCGTATGTGCGTGCAAGCAGGCTCTATATGACTACCTAGCTGCAGTTTGCGAGTAATAAGTAGAAAAGGGCTATCTGCTCCAGAAAAGGGTTACGGCTGTCAGTCATTCATTAAGAAACAATATGTGTGACCATAAGGAAAGTTCTTACTGTGTCAGTTCAACCACTGCGGACGTTTTGGAGGTAGAGGCACCAATAGTATCAATTACCTCAAGTCTGTTTAGTTAACGCGAGTGCCGCCTCCTTTGATGAACCTTTATAATCGTTTTAAAACACCGGCCCTCCTTCTCCCAGGCCTTTCTGCAGAGTTGCCACCTTTCTCGATACGTCATGGGTATCGTACGAGGTTTCGTCTAAATAAATTATCTTATATGTATCGCCCAGCTGCAATTCTACTGGATTCCATAATAACCCTTATCTTATTCTTACCTTATTGAAACCCAGCTCCTTTGGTAGACCGCGCAGAAGTGCGGTGCCCATAAGGAAAACCACAATTTTCTTGCAAATGTGCAACCAGTTTATCTAAGGTGGGCGCTCGCCCTTTCTCGGCGAATTAAATCGCATGTGAAATGATAGAAACGTTAGAGAAACGTTTCCTTTTGTCTTCACACTTGATGGCGTCTTTGGTATTTCTTTCGTAACAATTGTTCTTACTGTATTTCTGTGAATACCCAGAATTTATCAGGTTCATTGCATGACCCCTTACCAAGATTATTTTTCAGCACATATCTATATGTGTACAAAACAAGCGCTGGAATTTGCTTAAAAAGACTTTCGAGGTTTCTCCAGTAACGAATTTCTGAACGTAATGATACAGATCAACTGGAAGTTGGAACTTTGGCAACTGAGACACCACGTGGAGTAAACATGCGACTGTCATTTCAGAAAATCAGGGTTGCTATTGGTCCTCATCGACAGTATTCCATTTCTGAAGTGTGGAGGTAGATTTATGACGGTCATTAGTGGACGGGAGGGTGCGTTTTCTTTATGGGCAACTGCACTCGCGTTGACTAGACCTAATGTTAGGAATGCAAGTAACAGAGTATGTGTAATGCTCTCTTCGTCTAAAATCCTGTCCCAACTTATTCTTCTGATGAACAGCATGATTAAAAAACAAAAAGTCGGTTAAATACAAATTTTCAGCTTCTTCCAAAGACAAGACAAGAAAACCTTTCAATCCCGTCCTACCGTTTATCGGCACATACTTCGAGAATTGTTATTTTCTCAAAACGGCTCTAACTATTTTTAAGAAAACAATATTATCAAGGTGTATTCCACAAGTTTGTCCTGCGCCGTGGCGTAGCGAGCTAAGGCAGCATGCCTTGGTCCCTGGCCACGGAAAGCGGCACGGTTTCGATCCCACCCATGAGGTGGGGATTATAGGTCCCGGGTATAGGATCGTTGCCCACTCAGCATCGTGAGGAAAGTGAGGAGCTTACGCTAGGTAAGAGGCCCTGATACCGAAAACCAACATTCCGGCTGGGGGATGCCGAGATGCTGACCACATCTCCTCCCCGTATCGGTTGGATGATCGTCCACCTCTGCCGTGCGTAATTGGGCGTGAGGCCGGCAGTCGGGTTGGTAGGCCTTGGCCCTCTAAGGGCTGTCGCGCCATGGGTTACTATTATTATTCCACAGGTTTTTATGGGAGATTTCTTTTCCTTCTTTTTATCTCCTTTTTTAAGTTCCATAGATACAAAGCCAAGGAAACCTTTCCATCCCGTACTATCCCTTATCGGAAAATAATTCGAGAATGGTCATCTTCTCAAAACGACTACTTTTAAGAAAATAATGTTATCAAGGTGTATTCCACAATTTTGTATAGGAGATTTCTTTTGGTTTTTTCATCGGCTTTTTTTAACTTCCAAAGGTACAAAGCCAAAAAAACCTTTCCATCCCGTCCTATCATTTCTCGGAAAGTAATTCGAGAATTGTCATTTTCACAAAACGATTAACTATTTTTAAGAAAATAATGTTTTAAATGTGTATTCCACAAAATAGTATAGGAGATATCTTTTCGTTCTTTTTATCTCCTTTTTTAAACTTCACGTTTCATTCGTTATTTAAAGCTAAATAATGCCAGTTCAGTATTTAATCGTCACATACACACAAACACACAGTAATTGTCCTCTGCTACATGATTAGTTTCAGCGAGCTTTCAAAACATTCATTTTGTGTGGAATTCGGGCATAGATTTTTGGACAGAATATAATATTTCATTTGGTTTCCGCAACTACGTATTTAGTAGAGAATATAATAGGTCCTCGTGTGGAGAACACAAGTTTTATAATAAAAGCGACGAAACGGTTTCGCTTAACCTCTAAGTGAGACATACTCGCATAGCAAGTGAGTTGGACACAATAAAGGGAACGCTGAATTATATCTGATTGATCTGATAATTATTTTAATCTAGGTACTTGTTTTGAATAGCAAATGGACATTATAAAACATGACAAAAACGTAGTAAAGTAATTAAACATTTTATTAATTGATATTCTCTTTAATGTCATAATAATACACTGAATATATAAATATTGTTTTTATGAACATGAGGATAAAACAGCAGAGTCTAATTCAGCGCACGACTCCCTGACTACAAATGATAGGTGTCGTGTGGGCATATCTGGAACATTTTAATGCAGTTGATACGTTGCGCACATTTTAATCAAACTCAACGCGGTTTTATGGACCAACAAGTGTAAAATATGAGATCGTTATGTGTAATAACACTTACACGCAGCGTCCATTCCTTACACGTAAAAACAATATTTCACCAAGTGTTTTAATTAGGTTAAAACTTAGTTTTATGGGCAATGCATGCTAAAGATAGCACCCAAATAAACAATAACTGTAATGGGAACGCCGCTTACATATGTGAGAGAGGAGATAACAGCTGAATTACAAATGTACTTATTCGTTTGCTCCTTCTTCGTGGTTTACCACGAAATACTGTTTTCTTTCATCTTGACTTCCAACCATTTGCTTCGAATCGTTAATCACGAACAATGGGTTCAAACTGGAAGAAACTTTCCGTATATTTTAATTTTGAGGAAAAATATGTTAGGTAGCTGTAATTACATTACTTTCCCTAATCACTTTGATAAAAAGTGTTTCTACAAAAGCTTATTATTCTATCCATATATTAAATATAATCTACCCATGCCATATATCAAATATAAAAGTATTAAATAAAACTTAATAAAACATAAAGACAAATATACATCGTACAACTCAATGATTTTGTGACTTTATACGACAAGAACTTATCAAGGGTGTCCTACAAACGAAGTAATAACAGGCTTGCTATGTGTGCTACATTATTTAACAGTGTAAGACTAACAAAGGGAAGAAAATGGATACCCCAATATACATAATGTGACTTCGTGGGTTCGTAGAATCAAAAATCTTGTTTGCAGAAATTTAAAACACTCTTTATTTAGTAAAAATAAGTTTTGTACAACCCTTGCAGTGGCAGAAAGACGTAACATTGACAAACAGCAGTCTTCAATCCCGCCTCGGTAGCGTGGTGGTAGCATGTCTGTCTCACGTACAAGAGGTCCCGTGTTCGAAATCTCGGTCAGGGTGAGATACTTGGATAAGGTTTGTCCGGGGTTTTCCCTTATCCTGAAAGACGAATGTTCGGTAACTCTAAGCTCTATGGACACTGGGCTTATTTGAGCATCATTTCACCCATTCCATTCATCGTCCGATATGACTTAACGTTGGAAAACGTAAATGACAAAAACAAGCAGTCTTCAAAGTCGTCTCCGCCACAGGTAAAGAAATGAAAGAAATCCCTGTGGTACAGTTCAAATGTCCACTGTCGCAATAACCTTCAAACAACTGAACTCCACTACACAATCACAACTGACTGCTTCTCACACTTTGCTGCTAGTAATACCTCCCAGTCATTGTTATATAATGAAATATACCATTCGATAACAATCGTCACATCAGAAAAGCGGAAAATTCCAGACTTCTCTTTGTCTCTTTCTCTCTCGGCAACCATCCAGCTCGGCGCGCTACTCTCCTTCTTTCCTGCCCACGGCGACAGCTCTGGCTTTGTGGCGGTTCCAACACAACAATGCGATCGTTGACAATAATTAGCATAATGCCTATGGGCAGTGATGAAGTATTGGACGACTGTAACAATAAGATCAGCACAAAGTATTAAGAAATCAATTAATAAGTTAAGGATACAGTTTACTTGCTGTATTTCTTAATTTTATCTCGGCTATAACAAACTGATAAGAGAAACGTAGTTCCTATAGTACTTATAATTTAACCACGTTTGCAGATGATCAACTTATACTTACTGCATTAGAGAATCTAGAACAATACTTCGTTAATTACTAAATATAGTGCGATCCACATAAACCTAAACCATTTTAATAGGCCATAGCTTTTGAACCAATAATAGGACACAAGTGCAGCTTTGGCAGAATATATTACACAATTGGGATATTACATTACAATATTTACAACTCATAGAGAATGTTGGAGGTGTCCTCCACCAGGATCTACACATGTTTGCAATCGTCTCACCATATTCTTCGAAGTTTTACGGAGAGTGTCCTCACCAATGTTACTTATATCGGTTTGAATGGACTGCTTGAGAACATCAATTGTCCGTGGGTTATTCTTGCACACTCTATATTTTAGATACTCCACAAGAAAAGATCCGGTTAGGTTAGGTCAGGGGATCTGGGCGGCCACAGACCTTTTGAGATTATTGGATTATCAAAGAAACTGGTTACAAGTTCCATGGTGTCATTAGATGTATGGCACGTTGTTCCACCTTGCTGGAAATAACTTTTTCTCAATTCGATATCGTCTCCGCAAAATTTCAGAGAATATTATGAGACGAGTGTGAACATGTATATATGCTGGTGGAGGACACTTCTAACATTTTTTCTGAGATAAAAATTGTGTAATTTAATCGCCCAATTGTGTATTAAATTCTCCTAAAGTTACACGTGTGTTCTATTATTGGTTAAAAAGCTATGACCTATTGAAATGGTTCAGGTATATGTGAATCGCACTATATTATATATGTATATAATTTAAGTGTATTTACTTCAAAACAACAATTAGTGGGAAACACCCACTTAGACCATAGACAATATAAAGGATCACGCACAACATATCAGTTAGGCTGTGATAGAGGTAGCATTAAATAGAAAATTCTAAAGAAGACACGTAACTTTCATGCTAAGCGGAACAATCAAATTATTAAACAAAACAAGATAAGGTGCAATACTAAAATTGTATAAAGCATTATCATTACTTTCTATCCCGTATGGTTGTGAATGTTGAATGCTAAGAATAAAAGGAGCCTAGGAGTGAATGACATTTCCTAGAATAATCTGTTCAACTTTAGAGGAATAGGCAAAAGGAGTAATCCAGACATTACAGAATAACTGTATATGAGCAGTTTGGATGAAATAATAAAAACATCAAGCAAACTATGTTTAAAGGATGGAAGAGTACCGAACCAAAAACAGCAGCTAAAGTACAGACACGCAGGAAATGGATATGGAAGAACTCCAACTAAGAACTGGAAATATAAAATCAGAATTTGAGACAGTAACAATAAAGCTAAGCCATTAATACAATGACTTCTTCTTTTACCGTTTGAGTCATAAAGCACTCCTTAACTTTCATGTCATATCAGGGGCACTGAATTCTCAAGCATTTAATTGGTTTCGCTTACTTCCAGATTTACATTTCCAGGCTATGAGTGGGATAGAGAACGAATATTTGCTGATATTAGGGACCACGTATGCTTGCTCACGTGGTATCCTTACTTGCCTAAGGTACAGAGATTGCTGGAAGAACCCGTCACGCATTGCCTTATTTTTGGTCAGAAATTGCCCAGTGGTTGATGTACGTGTTGTCACACAGCCATCTAAGTACGCTGTTACCATATTTACTTGTAGTCTATCTCCTTCAGCACGACCAATATCTGTGATTATATATGACTTTGTGGGTTCGTCAAATTAAAAGTTCAATTGCACAAACTCAAAATGTTCTTTATTTCCACCGAATTACAGTTTGAACACTTGCCGATTACATAGAATTAGTTAGCGCGTACAACTCCTCCGATACACGTACACCGTCTTCCAGTCCGTTCACTCACACGGCTCTCTTCATGGCTGCTCGCCAAGAACTGAACTGACTCGCCCACTACAGGCCTTATATAGGGATACCGCTGTTTCTGGAAGTCTCGCGGTTCAGAAAATAATCCTGAGTGTTCCAGACGCCAGGGGGAGGGGAAATAGGCGACCAGCGACACTTTCCTAATCATCCCTTCAGTTGGTAACACGAGATAAATGGGTAGGCGTGGCCTAAATGGCTCCAGTCCCCTACTCAGTTGTCAGTCGTGCTTTCCGATAATTGGGTGACTATATATATATATATATATATATATATATATATATATATATATATATATGATATGAAAATAACCGTAAAGTTCTGAATACAACAGTTAGAATTACTAAACTCTTACACAATCATGGTGTTTAAATCTACAAGATCTGTCCTGCTCTGTAAACCTAATATTAACCCTAACCTTAACATCAAGATGACAAATAGGTACAACATTGTTAATATGAACTGAACACAAACACGTTTTCAGATGAACATCGAATGCATTATCAACTTCAAGAAAATAATTCAAGATTAGTCTGCACGTCGTGTGTGGACAGAGACATCTCTAAAGTTATTCTAACGTTTCTTACATCATAAAGACCATTTGACATATAATATATATATATAATTTACATAAAACCTCTGGTGTAAAGGTAAGTTCAACAAAAAGTATTAAGAAATCAATGCATAAGTTAAGAATATAATTTACTTGCTGTATTTCTTAATTTTATGTCGGCCATAATTAACTGGCAAAAGAAAGTTAGTTCCAATGGAATTATAATTTAACCACGTTTGCGGATGACCAAATTATATTTACTGCATTAGAGAATCTATAATAATACTTTGTTAATGACAAACTACTGCAATCCATATAAACCTGAACCATTTTAATAGGCCATAGCTTTTGAATCAATAATAGGACACACGTGCAACTTTGGGCAACACTATATATAGTGTTACTAAACGACATCGAAAGCACACATAGAAGCAGTTGCTCAGCTGGAATGTGACATGTAGATTACTTTTACAGCCATATTGCCACATTAAAAAAACGCTCCAAAATGAGTGTAGATTAGACAGTGACAGAAGCAACACCCCATGCCTCACGCTATCGAATTTCGCAGGTAGGTGACACCGTGCCGTCTATTGTAGCAGTTTGTAAACATACCGACATACTCCACGGTAGCTTGCTACTATTAAGAATTTCTTTGACTTATGACACCGCAATAAAGAAGCTATTCCTTAGTTATCCTTTATGGGAGTTTAACGTGTTCCAATATTCCGTTATAACAGTCCGTGATGGCAAATGAGGTGGTGGGCATACGTAACTTAAACCTTTTAGAGAAAAATTAATGTTAGTCAGATTGGGGATGGAAGCATAAAATGATAAAAAAAAAAAAAAAAAAAAAAAACGAAGAATCATATCAAAGAATTGTAGATAAATTTAAACAAAATAAATGCCTTATGCAGTGAGAAGCATATTGTTTCACTGTGTTTAATAATACTAAATAAAGCATTTTAACTTAAAAGGAAGGTGTTGATTTTACAGTAACTCGTTGAAAGTATTGTACAATTCAGTTCACAGCAAAATAAGCAACCCTGCAACTGTCCGTGTAATTAGTGGGTTTTTCCACAAGTAGCTGCCCTTTGTCCCATTACCTGAATGGTAAGGTAAGGTTACTGACAAAGAGCAAGGATCAGTGCTTTTGTTTTTGTGGCTGCTGCGTCCCAACAACAATTTTTGAGGTTGGCACAGCAGTGGTTTCTTCGCTACCCAATAACAAAATAATTTAATATTTAATACTGCATAAAATTATGCCTAAAAGAATTTCGAAGCAGCAACACCAAAATTTCTCATATGCAGTAGAACTACTCATTCGAGCCCGCCTTGGTAGCGTGGTGGTAGTGTCTGCCTCACGTTAACGAGGTCCCGAGTTCGTATCTCGGTCAGGGTGTGTTACCTGGATAAGGTTTTTCCTGGGTTTTCCCTTATCCAGAAAGATGAATGTCGGGTAACTGTAAGCTCTATGGAACCTGGGATCATTTGAGCATCATTTCACCTATTCCATTCAACGTCCGATATGACTTAACGTTGGAGGACGTAAAATTACAAAGAAAAAAAGAGAAAAACAAACATAAATACTCATTCGATGAGAACAACCGTAAGCAAATCATTTGACCACTACATTTATCAACCTCATTGATATGTAAAAGCATATATTGCAGACAAATTCACTATTTCATTTAGTGGTAGATTCACAGCATATGTTGCACTGTTACTCGTACATATGAAACTAAGTAAACCTAATATTCGGGGTAGAAATATCCACCAATTCATCATGAATAAAGTTACACAAGGCATTTCTCGCAGCACATGCCAATCACAAAAACACAAATGATTGTCTAAAACTCCGTTTAGTTATGCATATTATATCGTTATTGTAAGACTTAAAACTTTCACGGAGAGTGTTATTAATCAAGGCTTCGCGGGTGATCAGCCGGTCAGGTTTATGAATGTGGAACTTTCGGCCATTGTATAGTCCATGGCTTTCTTCAGGATCTGAAGAGAGCTCGACATTCATAAACCTGACACAATGCTGATCACCCGGGAAGCCTATAGTATATTGATATTGACGTCAAATATTCCGAAAAATATTAAAAAATTATTCTGGTGAACAAGGGTCCTAAAATCATTTCTTAAAATTATTAAAATTGCCTATAAAGGATGGACTGCACAAGAATACCACGTAAGATTTTAAATTACACAACCACAGGATGTAGAGATTTGGGACGGCCCAGGCAAAGATGGATTGAAGCAGAAACAGGCCGAATGGTCTAATACTTGTTATGCAGAGGCATTAAAGAACGACACCAATAATAATTTGGTTAAATTGCTGTCTACTAATTTTTTTGTTGCAAAGCAAAGAATTCATAAATAATTGCATGAAACTATTAATATATTATATATGTAACATTATAGAGCATAGAAGGCATAGAAGTATTTGCTATGACTGAACAGACTAACATGCGCTACCTACAGGTATGGCCTTTCAGGTGAGGCTAAACATGAGCACGTGAGCTTTATACAGAAAGGCAAACCAAGAGGCAGTGATTTTATTCAAGAACATTCTCGGGTTCACTAACGCTTTAGAGAGAGGGCGGCCCACATGTTTCGCATGTTATGAAACCATGGGGAAGTACAAGGCATTGACAGAGAAGGGTGAGGTCTTCAGTGTGAACGCAAAAACATCAAACATCACAAAACCACTGCAATAAGAGGTTGTCTGCATTAGCCACATGGCTACTTGCAGAATTGTGTGAAAATCTCCCTATCCCTTCCGCGGTTGGTTCCACCTAAACGTTTTATGTAGAATCACTCATAATCATCTTATTGGTCCTCTCATTTTTCGACGCTTGAATACAAAAAGGTGTCTACAATTTCTCAGAAATATTCGCATCATTTAACTGATGCTGTAACTCTGGATGCAATCCAAATGATGTGTTTTTTTACAATAAAGTGGACCAGGTAATTTTTGTCAGATAGCACGTACTTTTTTGAATGATTATTAGAAATGTATTGATGGAACTGGACTAATTCCATATTCCACTCGATCTCCTGATTTCGATCCAAGAATAGTGCGACCTTGTGGGTTCGTGGTTAAAATTCCAAGTTGCAGAAATTCAAAACATTCTTTATTTCCATTGAAATATACTTTGTACACTTCTAATAACAGCAGAACACACGTGTACGCAGTCCGTCTGCCGCAGTTCCATACTGCAACTCACTCGGCTCCTTGCCCAAATCTGACTGTCCATGCCATGCCACTAGGTGCTGGCTGTCTGTATATAACCAGAAGATTTTTGCTGCGTGCCCACTCGTTAAGGGTTTTACCGCAGGTAGGGTATTTGAATTCGTGATTGAACGTAGGATGAGATGTGGGTTTTGAGATTTGAGTTATTTATGAGGTTACAATTTTTGTACCTTAGAGTTGAAGGACACGATGCAATGCCTTGCACCCTGTTGTTTTAATTTTGTTTAAATTTGGGAAACATTTTGATTCCGAACAGATTGGAAAAATTATGTGTAGCTCATATTTTGCTGCTGTTAGGATTAGCTCCTGAGTTATCTCGGATGCCCGCAAGCCATGCGGGGTAACCGGTGCAGTCATAATCTCCCAATGATCTGACGAGGGCGCTTCTATGTGTAGGCAAAGTAGCGTATAATTTTGATTACTGACTCTCTAGTCCGGTCCAAGGTTTTTTGGTAGCTGGTTCATTAAGGACCGACGCGTAAGTGGCGTATCCACTTCCGTCCTGTCTGCCGTGTGCAGGTGGGGGGGGGCAGCTTATTAAATAGGTGCTGTCCTATGGTAAAGTACACGAGGCCCGTGTTCAGGTCCTACGGGGCCAGGACTAATGGGAGTAGTTCCTCGCATTTAATGTCTAGTCCGGTCCATTCTTTTTATATAATCATTCGCTGTATCATGAATGTTGGCGAAACTTCCCGAAGCTTCACGCCCTTTCGAGGCGGCAGACAAATGGGAAAGAACAGTCCAGTTATTTCCCTGGTTTCTTCTCTCCCCACCCCGTCACTCCTCTGCAAGTGATTAGCGCTCTGCAGACGCGGTGGGCGATGTGCGGATGTGGCTTAACGCTATCTGTCTCTTTCAGTACCCGCTTCTCTCTCTTTCTCGCCACACAATAAGCGCCTTGCCACAATATTTTCTGTGGACATTTGAAATATCTGGGACAACGTATCTACACTTTATTTCATCAAATATGAAACACTGTAGGTATTTAGGACGAGGGTACGTATTATCGTCGTAGCAGGATTAGGTCATTCATCGATGAGAACAACGCACTCCAGGGATTATTTTCATATTAAATGTTTTCTTGCACAACAGTCTTAAAATTTCCGTTTTAATATGGACTTTTATTTACATTTCCGATCATAGAAGAGAATGTCCGCATCGGTAGAGTAATGGTAGCGCGCCTGCCTCACGTTCAAGAGCTCCCGAGTTCGAATCTCGGCCAGGGCGAGTTACCTGGATAAGGTTTTTCCGAGGCTTTCCCTTATCCTTAAATACGAATGTCGGGTAACTCTAAGCTCCATGGATCCTGGAGGCATATTACCCTCATTTCACCCATTTCATTCATCGTCCGATATGACTTAAGGTTGAAGGACGTAAAATTTAAAGAATAAGAAGAAGAGAATCGACATAATATTTGATATCAATAAGCATAACCGCAAATGAAGGCCTTATTTTATAAATTGTAGTTAACAATGTTGCCAATATGCTCAAGTTGTTCTCGGAAAGCAGGCCAGGTGAGAAGACGGGAATACATCGACGTTTTGGGAGCATACACCTCTCCCATCATCAGGATATTTATTAAATGTTATAACCACAAATGAATCACTCCATATAACACAGTATCAGTGGAAGATTTAAGAAGAGAGTGGAGAGCTAAGGAGTCTTTAGCCATTTCCTCCTAGAGGAGCACGCTTAAACGTACAGCTCCTCTTGGAAACCGGCCTTAAAATGCAAATTCATCAACTTAAGAAGCACAGATTTATACAGCTTGATAATCAGGTTAAGTAGTTAGTTTCTTTGACCCAAGTAATTTTCTATATTCACGCCATCTCCTGACCTGGCATTTATTTTATTGAAATCAGTCTTTTGTTCAGTAATGCGAATTTTGATAATGTTTTGTCTTTGTTTATATATGTGTTTATATCCAGAAATTTGTTTGCGGTTATAACATTCTATAAACACTTGATGGAAGAGATGTGCGCTCACGAAATGTCGATTTCCAATCGACTTTTCCTCTGGCTTGCTTCCGGAGAAAAGATTGAACTTATTCGTCGGCAGGAATTTTGTTGGCAGTATAGCTGTAAACCTATACAAACGTTCATTGAAAGCTTCTTTGACAGTTACTTCTTAGCTACAAGCACTCAGCAGAGATTTTCAGGATATTTATTAATGTTATGTAAAACATCTTATAAAATCATAGGAAATTTTAGCTGTTTATACGTTATATTTTTGCAAAGTTTTATAGGCCAAACCTCATATGGAAAACCATTGCTATTTATACGGATGCAACAAACATTTCTATTACTTTAAATGTAAGTCGTTGTAGAACTTCCAGTCCGAATGCTAAAATCTTATTTTCCGGCTTCAAAGACAGTCTATCAACCTTAAAATCTATTTTTACTACTAAACGAAATCTTATTTAAGGTAAACGACATACTCCGTTGTTCCCTCGATAAAAGTGCTGAAAGGGGACAAAGAATGGAAGACAGCAGATACATGTAATAAAAGAAGAAACAGACAAATTTGCTTTGTCTTCTTTTCCATCCTTTCATCCCTTTCTTTTGCGCTGTACGTTTCTGTTCCTCCCTTTAATTTTTTAGACTACCTTTTGCCTTTATTCAACATTTTCTGTGAGGTTCTTTGAACTTTTTCGTATGGCACGCAAGAATCTTTGTCAATATGTCAGATTTTATTGCACATAGCTTTCAGAGAGGAAATCGACGTTTAATATTGAGTCGTGAATATCTGACAGTTGGGAGATATCCGCAAAGAGTATACGGATTAATTTCTTCAGTTACAATTCATTTTCACTCATTTGTAATAAAACAAAATTTGAACCACCAGCTATTAAACACGAAATTAACGAGGAAGTGTAGGCTTTTTTGGCGTAAATTACAAAAAAGACATAATAATAATGCGGCAGCGATCAAAATGTTTAAACCATTATACATTAAACAATGTCGGAAATAAATACGAGGTGCGTTCAAGTTTAAACACCTATTTTTTTCCAGGATTAGGGTCAGATAGGAACTTCCTTATTTTTAAATACACGTGGACTCTTTGTAAATGCGTGACAGATGGCAGCACTGTATACTGCATATAACTCGAGTGAGGGCTGTTTTTGATACTTAAAATGGCGACGTTTTCAATGAATCAACAGCGTGTAATCATTTGTTTTCTCCATTGTCGTGGTGTGGCTCCTATTGAAAATCATTGCCAGTTGAGTGAGGCATGTGGTGATGGTACCATGGATGTGTCTTATCTGCGTTCCTGGGTACGACAGTTCAATCGTGTGACAACAAGTCACACGGCCGGTCTGACGACATGATCCAGCGAGTGAAGAACGTTGAGAATTGCGGACATCGCTACCAAAATTGGCATTTCCGTGGGATCTGTGCACACTATCCTGAATGAACATCTGAAAATGCGAAAAGTGTCTTCCAGGTGGGTGTCACGAATGCTGACGGATAATCACAAGACTGCGCGCCTGGCAAATTGTCAGGTGATGTTGACGCGTAATGACGGCATGAATGGGACTCTCTTCCAATCGATTGTGACAATGGGTGAGATATGGATGCCCTTTTTCAATACTGAAAGGAAGCACCAGTCAGCTCAATGGAAGCACATAGACTTACCGCCGCCAAAAAATAATTTCGGGTGAGCGCCAGTGCTGACAAATAGATGGTGGCCATCTTCTGGGACAGCAGGGGTGTACTCCTTACTCATTGCATTCCAAAGGGTAATACGGTGACAGCTGCATCCTACCAAATTGTTACACAGAATAAACTCCTCCCTGAACTGTGAAAGGGTAGAGCGTGACTGAAAAATTCAATGCCATAGCGGCGATTTGAACCACGGATCTTCTGGTTTCCGTCCAGCCGCTCTAAGCATTTGAGCTACTATGGCCAACGTGCCAACATGACACTAAATTCTCCAACTGACTCGTGTTTCTAGCTCAAAAGGTTAGAGCGGCTGGACGGAGACCAGAAGATCCGTGGTTCAAATCCCGGCTATGGCATTGAATTTTTCAGTCTGGCTCTACCCTTTCATAGTGCGTCCTACACAAGGCTAGTGTGAAAGAGCAATTAATTTCCTCCCTGAACTGCTTGAAAAACGGGCAGAACGGGCCGAAGCGACACAGGAGTTTCTTCGTGACAATTTTGAAGTGACTGCTCATGCTCCCTACTCATTTGGTCTGGCTCCTAGTGACTTTTGGCTGTTTCCCACGATCAAAGACACTCTCCCTGGTCGCAGATTCACTAATCGTGCCGCTATTGCCTCAGCGATTTTCCAGTGATCAAAACATACTCCTAAAGAAGCGTTCGCAGAGGCCATGCAATTACATTGTGAAAAATGTCTAAGGCTAGAGAGAAATTACTTTGAGAAGTGACACTAGTTTCACATTTTTCTTGAAATTACTTTGTAAGAAAAAAAAGGTGTTATAACTTGTGAGTCCAGTTAATCATGTGTTTGAACGCAAGAAAATGCATAAAAGCAAAAGTAAAGCTTTAAATATGTCATAAATATGTATATTTTGCTGTAGTAAGATATGTTTCTCTTTTATTTTTCTCAATTTTTAACTGTTTATGGTCGCAGAACTCAACTATCTTTTGTTTCCTAGTATGCTATATGAACTTCGAAGCGATTAAGACATATTGTATTATGCTATGGAGGGGATTCGGCACTGTGGCCAGTCTTGATCTATTGTACCTATGCCACCAAGTGGGACACCTCCAGAGGGAAGGATGGACGAGAGGGGACACAGGGTGGCCGTCGCAAGGAGCCACGGCAGTGCTGAGGGCAGGGTCCCTACATTTTACTAGATGGAAACTCCGACCAGCACACCGGCAGCTCACCCAACTGCTGTGTGGAAACAGCCAACCAGACAGGGTTTCGGAGACCAGAGATAGTCCTACCGGAGGAGAGTAAGAGCTATAAAAGCCTATTTAAATAAACTTCTCTATATTCATTTCGTTTGTCGTGCCAAAGTGTCAAATTAAGGCATAAAGTATAACCATTACAGTTGATTTTGAAAACCTAAGAGAAAAAAGCTTTTGGCGTCTGAAGAATTCCGTGAAAAAGTTACCTAAAATGCCTCTTATGTATTCAGCTATGCCTTTCGAATGTGCGCTCTCTCTCCGTTTCTCCCATTCTCTCTCCCTTTCTCCATCTCTGTCAACAACCTTAAGGCTGTTTATATTTCCTTTGCTACTCCTCAAGCAAAATTAATAAATGTTACAAACAACATATGAACTAAGAACATACTATATGCGAGCGATAAGAAGAGCGATCGGGTTCCAAGTTCCATTCGGCAAGTTTCATTTAACTCCGTAAACATTGAAAACAAATTTGAAATGCGCTATACACTGACATCTATTGGTTAATACGCTAAGCTTTATCATGTCCGCTATATTTCGTTTTGATCAAATTCAAGGTTAATTATCTAACCAGTTTACAACAATCGTATGGTAGAATTAGAACTTCAGTTCGTCCTTGGCAACATATACATGTTATGAGACACGTCAAAATGTATAAATACAGTATATACATAAAGTCAAATTGATTTCATACAAGATACACAGTAAGCACCTTTTCTATGGTTTCATGTGGTATTTGCATACTAATTCACTACAAGAAATGTCATAATATGAATATTACAGCTTTCTGAATGTACTATGCTCCCAGTACTCATTTACATGGTTATAGTTCTAAAAAAACCATTAATCGTTTAAAACAGTGTGCATGAAACAATTTCTTAACCTTATTCTTAAAGTGTTTAATGGTGCAGCTTGTTTAAAATAATAGTTTTAGTTGTTCTCTTATTGTTTCAATTTTAATGTGATCTTTAACACTACAGCCAGCTACGTATCTCAAAAACTAGTTTCAAATTCATTCCAATATCATTAATATTTCTATACAGTACTAGCTGTGAGGCTATCTCCATAAGATTGGTCAATAAGTACGAGGGCTGTTCAGTAAAGAATGATCATAATTTTTGAAGGTTATAATTTTCCGCAATAAAATTCAACCTTATTATATTCTGTTAGCTTAATGTGAAACGAACACGCCGTAGCAGTTTCAATGTTGGCACTTCTGGTTCCCCCTGTGAGAACCAGACAAGTTCAGACATCTTCAGTATCGCCTACCGCTGCAATGGAGGTAATACGCAGTTAAAGTTGATTTTAGAGGAAGATCCGGAGCTTCTTTCAACTCACTGCTGATGAAACTTAGCTACATCATGTTGATATTGAGAGCAAACAGCAAAGCTCAGTGTGGAAATCTCCTTCATCACCAACCCTCAAAAAGCAAAAGTGCTTGCTTCTGCTGGTAAACTTATGGTCATTTCATTCTTTGATATTCATGGAATGGTTTATCAGCCTGTTGTATCTGCACACACATCAGTAACTGGACAATACTACAGGGATGTCCTGAAAACATTGCAAGTCCATATCAGGTGCAAAAGACCACATTTCCATGAAGCAGGCTGGATTTTGCACCAGGATAATGAGCGGTCGCATATTGCCAATGTTGTTGCTGAATATCTTGCAAAAATCAACGTGAAGTGCATCCCTCACCCTTGCTATAGTCCGGATTTAGCCCCATGTGACTTTATTCCTTAACTTGAAGAAACGCCTTCGTGGGAGACATTATTCATCATCAGAAGCAGCGGTGAAGGCTGCGGAGGCGATTTTGAAGGATATCTCAAGAATGGTTTCCAGCTTGTCTTTTAAGACTGGCAGGAACGCTGGGACAAGTGCATCGCAATCAGGGGAACTATTTTGAGAAGAACCATCAAAATTATGTGGATGAGTAAAGGTACATTGTCAAAAAAATTGTGATCATTCGATATTGTACAGCACTCGTTAATCTAATCTGCGGAAGATGCCGCAAAGCTGATGGATTGGCATCTCATCCGTTAACTGACTGCGAATCACTGGCAAAATCCAGGAGTAAACATTTTAAGCATTGGTTCATATCTTAGCATGAACTATCAATGGCCTCTCCCAAGAATCTGGGTTTTTATCAAGGATTCCGGTATCCTAAAGACTAGATGAAGGTTTGCACAATAGATCAGAATTGGTAGCAGTGCATACGGAAGTTCATGGCCCTCCATGCAAAAACGTAAGCCAAATACATGATGCTAACATATTTCCATCACTGAGCATCATCAAGTTGTCACTCATTGGATAACTAGGTTGTCATGCTCTTAAATGCCGCTCCACATATTCACATATATTTCCCGATTGACACAACCTTTTCTTCAGAAACATAATATTCATTTCACTGACTGAATAGAAACTTATGAATAGTAACTTTACCTTTGCTGCTTTGGCGCAATATCTGATTTCTTACCTGTAAAAGAAAAAAAAAACAATACAATTAAATTACAAATTATTACTCTGAATTTTTATAGAAAATTACAGTAGAAGTGCAAAAATGTGATGAACCATAACTTAAAATTGTACCAGTCTCTAACTCTCCGAAATATACAGCAAACATTACTGTTACTATATACACATATATAAAATATTTACTGCAAAAACTAGACGGGAGTTCGGTATCAAAGTGTATTTTTGAACGAATCAGACAGACAGGTAGTGAGGAAAGCTGTTCCAGTTTCGACGGGAAAGAATTCCATAGCATACATTTGGTCCCGGATAAATGCAGGACAAAGTACACATTTGGAATATTTGAGTTTAGAATGTGAGAATGGACGGACATTTTGGACCGGAAATTTGTGCGGAAACCACAGAAGGAACCAATGTACGAGTGGCTACCCAAAGTAAGTCAAAACCGAGACCTTTTAAATATAATCGTCAACATTACCGTGAAGACATTTTGCTTGGTTTATATTGAAATTACTGTTATTTCATCAGACCATTATTTAACTAGATCAATTAACTTCAAAACAGAGTTGTGTTTGATAGTATACCTGTATGATTAAAAAAATCGCTCAGAGTAGGTTTGTTTTAATCAAACTTAAAGAAACATCTGGATACGCTATTGGGAGAGACAATATTAATGTAGCAGTAAAAAAGTAGGTATTAAAATTTCTAGAGTATATTTATATCAGACACACACGCATTAAAGAAAAATAACCTAAAGAGTGAACCTTGGTTGTTTCGATGTCATTCATGAACAAGACTAAACAAGTCGCGAGAAATATTTTCTATATTGTGACTTCTTCAGTTTCTAAAATTCTAACTCCATTCATTTCTCTTTGTCATATAATAAACTCATCCTCTCTTCCGAGGGATTTCATTAAGCTGACATTGTCATTTCACTAGAATGATCTAGTTGCGCTGTTCACTATCTCTTAACTTTCTTTGAGGTCTTTCATCACCATAGTTTTCAGAAAGAACAGAAGAACCGCATTATTTGCTGACTTGTGCACTTCCGTAGTCACTTTGCGTCACGCTACTATAGCCCTCAGTAGAGTTCCGGGACTTTCTAGAAGCAGAAAAATCCAGCAGGTTTCACTTATCTGGCAACAGTGCTTAAGGTAGAGCGGGGCTATTCCGCTCATTTCAAATGCATGGTGTTATAAAAAAATAAAAAAACAGTTCTTGTATGTAAAATATAGAGCAGAAGGGTCTTTATTAATCCCCTAAAGCGTACATATGTTATAAAGACACGTACTTTACTTTTATAGTTGTGAACAAATAGAACAGCAAATGTTGCAAAGAAAGGAAATCTCAGAATTAACGGGGTTATTCCGCCCGGCCCTGGGGCTTTTACCACTCACAGTACTTTTGCATTCCAATTAAATGCATTTACACACTTCGTGAAAACCATAGTACACATTTCTAGTATTTGATCCAGTCTCCTTTGGATGCTGATTTCAGAGAATAAAACTTTAACCCACAAAATCCCTATGGTGCATATTTCTCATCACTGTATTCTATTTGGACTGGAATCAAGTAATCATTTGACTCACCATTCCCTCAATTTAGCTTTACAAAAGGTCTACGCTTTTCTTTCTTTTTGCTCCGGTATACAACCAAAGCATCTTGCTGCCAAGTATTTTAACCTGGAAACTAACTCTTTCTCCTCTTCCAAACTGAACACTCTAGGATTATCAACTGATTTGTACACTTCTCCTTCTAATGCTTCTTGCCGTTTATGTACATGGACTCGATCCTTGAATATAGAGTAAGGCACTCTGAAAAGGCCCGCTGCCTCTCTCATATTTACATCGCCGTTTAATATACACGTAACAGCACGAGTCACCCTCGTCCAGTTTCGTTCCAGCTTCCTTTGTTTATATGTATGTACCATCTAAAACAATCAAATAAAATTCAGTAATAGTTGTATAAGAAATAATTAGGTTAAAAGATTACAAAAAAACCTGTATTATAACTGGGCTGGAATAACCCCTCTTTGCTTGGGCAGAACAGTCCCAAATGTTTAACTTCTGAAATTGCGCCCCATGTGACAGCTATGATAAAAGAAACGGGCCATCTACCATGCATGGACGTAACCTAAAATATAGCCTACACTGACACTGATATTCAATCAAAATTTTCTATCTGCAAATACTAGACCCTAAGTTACAAACGGCATTTCTAATTCAAGGCAAATAACGCAACATAAGTTACCTTGTAACCTTCTTCTGTTAATACTATTAAAACAGCTGCCTACAACCTCCAAGCAAATATACAGAAACGTTACACAGACATCAAGCTTGACAATGAACTGGCAGGGAAGTCATTGCCGCCCATGATTGTTGGGCAGTAAACCAATTTGCTTATTTCGAGCAGAATAGCCCTACGCTATAGTGTCCGTACTGGGCGAGCGCGCTGCTTATCTGTTTGTATCTCCGACTGCCGGCACCGATCGTTAGAAATAGCAGTAATAGCTATTTATTCATATACTCAACAATATTATAGGAAAATAAAATCTAATAATATGTGATTTAATAATATAGTACTTAGAAAGATCACTCGTGACGACAATTTTGCTTGTGTATAATCGTGTACCACCTCCACTACTGTCTTACGCAGTAATACTGTAGTTACTGTTGTGATTCCTTTTCTATATATACGGAATCTGAAGCTGCATTAATAGACATCCGTGTATAACTTGTTAGCAGAGCTTATTCTGCTAACGTTGGCATTAGCTATTGCTTAGTCTGCTGCGATAGAAATTGGAAACTTGCTTGTATAATTACAGTGGCCGCTCCTGAAAGCCAACTAGATAGATATAATTATGTGCTATCCCCGCTTCTACTGCTAGTTTCCCAGAACATGGATTTTCTTCTGTTTCTCTCTGTCAGAGAAGCCAACTACCTACAAATTAACCAGCGTTGGTCTTCCAAGTTGTAACTGTTGAAGGACGTGTACATTGTATAAGTAAATAGAGCCCAAAGTCAGAGAGGATAGATATTATGTTACAAAGTTGTTTGCACGCTGCACATCTGCTGAACCTAATGGGACCTAATGGAATTATTCGCACGGACTGTCCATAAGCTGAAGATCTTATCAGGAAACGAACAGAGCGAGAAAATAGTATAAACGGCATCATATTCAAATGATACAGCATCCTTTGGATACACAGCACACGAGGGACAAAACCACGATAATTTATGGGTAATTTTCTTGCTCTGACTCACCAAAGGATTAAGAAGTCCAGTTCACTTTCATCTTGGATATCAGTCCCTGGAATGCATACAAACAGCTTCTTCTTCTTCTTCTTCTTCTTCTTCTTCTTCTTCTTCTTCTTCTTCTTCTTCTTCTTCTTCTTCTTCTTCTTCTTCTTCTTCTTCTTCTTCTTCTTCTTCTTCTTCTTCTTCTTCTTCTTCTTCTTCTTCTTCTTCTTCTTCTTCTTCTTCTTCTTCTTTTTCACTCCAAGGGCTAGGAAATGCTGCCTGTTCCGGCATAAAACATGTCTGACCATCGTCTTCGTGGTCTTCCCTATAACTCTTCTTGGGATCCTATCTCTCGGCATTCTCTCAATATGCTCTCTCCATTCATTTCTATAATTTATTATTTTTTCTTCTAAAGAGCTTATTTCTAAATCTTCTCTTATTTTTTTCATTTGGAATTTTATCTAAAAGAGTACATCCCTCTACTGCTCTTATAAATCTCATCTCGGCAGCCTGTATCTTGTTTATGTCTGTTTTTGTTAATGTCCATGTTCCAGAACCAAAATGAAAAGCAGGCACAGCCATTACTTTATAAAATTTCATCCGGGTTTCTTTTCTAGTTTTAGTTTTTAGGCTTCTATTTATTTTGCGCATATTTGGTGAAACATTGGTAATTTATTTTTAAAATCATTTTCATATTTATAACTGACATATGTTCCCAAATATTTAAAACCCGTAACTTGCTCTAAGATAATATCATCAATTACTATTTTGGTTCTAATGGTGTCTTTACATCGAAACGCCAGTGTTTTTGTTTTATTTTTGGAAATTTTGAAATTATAATTCTTACATAACTTATGTAAAATATATACTGCTCTTTGCAGCTCGTCTTTATTTTTACTTATAATTATTTTGTCATCCATTGTATGTATCCATTTGCTATACATTCCATTTCCAATATGTATGCTGATTGTTGTATCCTTATCCAGATTAAATTCTCCTGTTATACTATCTGCTTAACTGTAAAGGTAGCATCTCCACAGGATCGTGCGTTTATAAAACCATTTTGTTGTTCTAAAAGTAGAATATCTTTTACTTAAGATTCTTGCATATAATTTATATCCTGTGTTTAAAATACTTATTCTCCTATAATTCTCACATTTGTTTCGAGCACCTTTCTTAAAAATAGATATAATTCGAGCAAGTGTCCAGGATGTTGGGATTTGGCATCCATTGCAGCAACTATTAATTAAATTCAAAATTCTTTGGTTTAGTATCGGTCTACCATATTTCAATAATTCTGCATTTATTGCATCTTCTCCTGCGGCCTTCCTATTCTTCATTTCTTTTAATGCCGTTTCTAATTCTTCTAAAGTAATTGGATCTACATTTCCACATATAAGGTTATCAACTTCCAAAATCTTTATCCTTTTTCTTGCCAAGTTGTCTTAGTTGTTGTCCATCCGGCTCATTACCTTTAAGCTTTTTAGTAAGAAAATCTTGCTTGATAGAGTTACAAACCCTATGCCAGCAAACAGCTATAGAACTTTATATTATTTTATATTACTTAGTGTTCAGTTTGAATTACCTTATGCATTTCATGCTTTCCTAATGGAAACGATCACTGTGGTAAGCATTTATGTTACATTCATATTATTCTTCCTATCCACGATGCAGATGTACTATTATAAAGCTTCTATAGGCAAATGTTTATTCCTTTGCCTCAGGTTAAATGTAACAACCATTTCTGTAAATAATTCCGTTACAGAAAGGATAAGGACAGCTATATTTTAAAAGGGAGTAGTTACGTGGGGCTTTGAAATTTCCTCCAAAATATGGCAAGAAGCAGTTGAATAGCAAATGTAATTTGACAAAATTAATCCATATTAACGGATATTGCCTAAATTTCTGAATAATTAAAATTTATTCCAAGTAAGTTGTATGATTTAAAGGGTTTACTGAGTTTTTTTTTTTTTTTTTTTTTTTTTTGAGTGTGATTACTGGAAGTATTGCTTGAATCATTGGAATGCCTGTATAAATTGATATCATATTAGAAATATATAAATTAGAAATACATAAGAAAAACAAAAACTGTGGCATTTAGAGGTATTTACTAATTTCGGTCTAAAATGGTTCTAAAAATAAAACGATTGAACGTGTGTCAAAATTTAATTTCCTCGGGGTGAAATATCATACATGTTGAGAATAACATCGATAATAATTAAATAAATTTAACTACATAACAGGTACAATAAAAAGAAGGTTAAAGAATAAAGCAAGAAGAATCCAGCAATAAAATTATATAAAGTAATCGATGTCCAAATTGCAACCTATGGTTCAGAAACATGGACAATGACGACACAACATAAAGAAATACGCAAACGGCCAAAATAAAATTCCTAAGAGGCATAGCTGGAAATACAAAACTAGACAAAACAAAAAATGATGAAATACACAATTAAGAAATAGAAGAATTAAATAAAACAGTAATAGAAAATAGAACCAAATGAAAGCAGCATCTAAATAGAATGACAGGAAATATAATTCTTAAAATAGCTTCTAATTACTAACCACAAGGACGAAGAAATCTAAGAAGATCGAAGGAAAAGGGAAGGAGCAAGACTTGAGCCGGAACAGGCTAAATGGTCTAAAACGTGTTGGAGAGTAAGAAGACGAAGAAGATGTTTAGACATAGTTTAGGTAACAATGGATCCTAGGAAATTTTATGCTTCAATATGCCTCTTCTGTATTTTACTGTCTTTTAAGTCAATGTTTGTTTTGAGGGGTGAATTTTTACATGATTTGTTCTACTTGAACTCCTATCCCTATCTGAATGCCTATTCCAAGATTTTTGGCATCCATTGGGCTCTTGTTTCAGAAAGCAGCGAAGCATTATTACATTTCTTTTCCATTTATTTGAATCTGAAAATATTGTGGGGTAGCATCAGATTGCGGCTTAAAGGTTTAAGTTGACAGGTAAATGACAGATGATGCTGAGGGAAGTTAGGATATGAGATTCCGAGGAAAATGCTGAAAAGATTTCGCTAGTGCCTGTAGAGAAAATTATTCAATGTGATAGGTAAAGGACAAAGTGATGCAAACAAAACACAAAATCCTCTGATTATTCGGATAACTCAATCTCAAAAGCAGTTTTAATTAATATATTTGCTGTCCTGTGTTTTAAATATGTTTGCAACAGTCGGAGGTTGCCAGTGGCAAATCGCACTTTAAAACCTTGTAATGTATAACGAATGGAAAGATTTGAGGACATTAATTTCAAGAATATAAATGTGCACGTAAGGCTACATTTGTGCTGCGCTCCAATTTTTCGTGCTTTTTATTCTACGTTTAAATAAAACCTTCAAGATAAAATTTTAAGACTTATGACCATATTTTTAGGTCTCTTACCACAAAAATTACTCTTGAATTTATATACTTTAAAATGACATCATAAACGTGAACGTTGTTTAGTGTAAATGCTAATTATTTAGTATTTCTAATTTCTGAATTAATTAATATTGATCTATGGGGTTGTGGTTGATATATTATAAGAACTAAAATCAGGAATAAAGTTTATAAAACAAGAAACAATAATTTAAATAAATTATCCTGGTTTTCATTAATTCAATTTTGGCTAAATATATAGAATGACCTGAAATTATTAACATACTGAAATAAGGAGTTACCTATTTAAAAGTATTAGTGCAGCTTAACTTCGTTTTACCCATTAGCCTTTCCAATTCCATCTCATCCTCCTAATATGGAAGCCCTTACATCTTCCCCAGAACTTACAAATAAATGGTTACTGGGGGAGACGCCTGTCGTGGAGCAGAGGAACTTTGGATACGGGAGGATGGATATCACTAGGTTACCTTGAATGAGAGTAGAGGATTACTGAAAGGTGATCATCGAACATGTGATAAAATTATTGACAAGAGGAACCAAAGGAGAAAACCTACCAGACGCTGCTTCGTCCATCAAAATCTATCCATGCGTCCCCTGGGATAGAACACGGATTTATCTACTTAGAGCAGAGCAATCTAACCACTCGGTCATGGCGTTGCCATTTTATTTGGACCAAAGAACGTAACTTATTTTGATTTAAATCATCTAAAATTCACTGCAAGTTGCGCTTTTCGTGTTGAATTTAATCCAGAGTGCTACAGTGACTGAATTTAATATCAACTTGTTTCTTGCGTCTGTCTACTATGATTTAATACAAGTTCTACAGTTCATGTTAGTTATTTGGGTAGAGAACATGATGAAATCTTAAGTTTTATTCGTGGAATATTTAGACTGAGGAATTTGTAGTACACATATTGTTATCTTTCTCCAAAAGCCGAAGCACAGATAGATGTAAATATTGGATTTAAGCTTGTTGTTTTCTATATCAGAATAACTCATCTCCAAAGAGTTATAAATTCTTAAATTCATAATAAACCAATCTCCTGGAGTTTGGATTTTTGTTTTGAGATAAAACTTTAAATATACTTATAATTATTGGCTATAAATATTTTTAATTTTATTCTTGTTATAACCTACCAAAACTCAAAAACACTACCTACTATTCGTAGTAAAATGGCTGATTAGGAGGCTTTACAGGTAAATATCTTACACTTTATTACTACACGATATTTACAAGCATTGAGCGAGGATGTAAAGCACTTATGAACACAATATATATTTGATTCATAGAAAATAAAAGTTTAAAACACTCTCAAAGTAAGCTGATGAAATATTACAAAGATTATTCGAATTTAAATATTGTTAGATTTATGCCAAACGAATTAATTTTTGCATATTATGTATAAGTACATAAATGCGTTAACTTGTTTCCTTTTGAAATTATCTCATGTATATGATTTAAAATGTAATTTTTGTGTGTATTCATGGAGCGCAATGCTTGGAAACATGCTTTTTCGGTTGCTACCTAAAACAACTTAATTCAAAATTAGCAGCTTCTGCTATTGTTGTTGACAATCTCATCCCCCAGGATATTACACGTTAAAACAATTGAAATCCGTACGTAAATATTCGCATAGAATAGGAAAAATACCTTCATCGTTTTAGACTTTTTACTGGATTTTCGCACGTGTATTCATAAAACACATTAAAATGGTTGTAGGAGTAAACTTGTGAGCAATAATTATTCTGGTACAGAGAGTTTCACAACCAAATGATAAAAATATATCCATAGATATCATTAGCTTGACATGGATAAAAATTTAGTAGTTTATACGGTGAGCTAAATGAGAAGCCATCTTGATCCACCAAGAAATGTTTATAGCTGCTGGAGTATATTGGAATAGGAGCCTTAATTCTTGGCGCGATATACTATGTTCTAGAGTTACCGCAAAGATTCGTGCATTAAAACCCATGTCGTTGCTAAGTTACGAGTATGTCCTTTGGAGTCGAAATAGTCTTGTAGCACTGAAATTCAATTAGTTACGGCATCTTGGAGCAATAGAGATGGTCTTAATGGTCTTAGAGTTTTAATGCATGTAAGAATATCTTGACATAGCTGCTAGTCCTATGGCAAGGAATATCTAACGTCCAGGAATTGAAGTCCGACAGCTGTGTTGTGCTTTCCAGCACTTATTCTGTCCCCATTCAGCTTCCATCCTATATATGCAGCCAATGAACTAACTTAAAGTGAAGTTGGGATAAATGGTTGAAAATGATGTATACTGTGACCTTCTGGGTTCGTAAATTAAAAGTTAAGTTTAGAGAAATACAAAATGCTCTTTAGTTTCGTAGAAAGACACTGTCGTACAGCCTTGAGCAGCAGAATGACATAATATTGTCACAAGTGACTGTTTTAATTAATACAAATCATAGTTCATCTGACTTCAGTAGTACAGGTGACCATCCTTCGGCCTGAATATATGTATTTGACCGCAACCTCTTGAGACAGGTAATCGGCTACTGTGGCCACTTATGTAATGTACTGATTTGTAGTAAATATTCTTATTAAGTGTCATGTACATTTACTCTATTACCAAACCTTTTGTAGAAATGTAATCTGATAGAAAACCCAACTTCTCATAAACATGTAAATTCTACCTATTGAGCAATTACTCCGTGCATGATCTGGCAATGTGCTCATTTATCCAGTTCAAACCATAGTTAGGTCGTCACATAAAGGTGGTTAGGAGTCCAGTACAATGTTTATAACGGTACACTGTGAAAATTTTGAATTTATTTAAAAAAAAAAAATCTTTAACGAAATATGGAAATTGTGTAAAAAATGTAAGGCCAAGTGCAAACTTTTTTCTGCCTTGACATCTTGAAAATTCATGTTTACTGTACGTAGGAAATCTAAATAAATCTGTTCTTTGTTAAAGGGAACAACCAATTAATCGGGTGTTTTATTTCACGTTGTTTTTTTAAATGTGTCTTATTAAACAATTTTTTCCCTGCGGACTCCAACTTTATAATCAATTGGTGTTATTTTTTTAAATCTACTACCATCCCTTGTTCAGTTAGGTAGAACTTTTAAATTTAAAAATTGGTATGAACCAGTTAATGCACATGAAAACAAATAATTGAAATTTTTATCTTAGACTCAAGAAGATGGCATGATTTTTCGTATCCTTTCAGAGTATACATTGTCAGTGAATTTCAGAGACAACACAGATTTTCAATGAATTTGCATATCTTGTATTGAGAACAAAACAATAAACTTAAAAAAACAAGAACAAGAAGAAGATAAAAATGAAATTGTCTTTGTGAAAAATGTAATGTAAAATTCTTTTAAGATCATTGTAAACATTGATCTTCGAGGAAGCGAGGGAGAGATGTCACAAGTAGCTGTTTTATTTAATACAAATAATAGTTCAGCTGACTTCAGTAATATGGGTGACGTCACTCCCCCACTCCATCACCCGTTGGATAAGTTTGTGTAAGCCGGTTGCTTACTCTCTCTCTCTCTCTCTCTCTCTTGGACCATCCTTCGGCCTGAACAGATGGATTTGTCCGCAACCTTTACACCTTCAAATCACTACACGATTATCAGTTCTCGACTCTACTCGGTACAGTACAAATGTCCACACGTCTCGTAACTGCAACTCCTTGCAGCTCCCTACTGACTGGCTGCCCAGTCCAGTCTAGTCCAGTCGCTTCTATAACCAAACCATCGTTTCTCGAACGTTGCCGAAGTTTATCGAAGCTTCATGGCCTTTCGTGGTGGAGCGAGACAAGGGCAGAACTATCCAGACATCTCTGCCTCTCCCCCTCTCACCGACCCGTCGCTTCCTCGGCAAGTGATTTAGCGCTCATCACTTTGTGGGCGTGGCTTGTGCGCCATCTCTCTCGCTCACTCCCCGCTTCTCCCTCTCCCTCAGCAGCAGGCAAACAATGCCTCGTGGTATTATAAACGATTTTGTATTTTGTGTAATCTTATACATTACTTTCTTTTGAATTATATATTTAAAAAGTGTCATTTTTCGAAGAATGCTACACCTCTTAACATACAAGTGAAGATCCGTGGTTCAAATCCCGGCTATGGCATTGAATTTTTCAGTCTGACTCAACGTTTCCACAATTTAGCCTACACACGGCCAGTGTGAAAGAATAATTAATTTCCATTAATTAACCTAATAGTGGTTAACTATAAAGCCCGGGCCTTAAAGTACTTACATGTAGTAAGTCGCCATTAAGGTAGTTGTCTCATGTGTTTATGAGAACTCCTAAGTGGTTTACCGGGAAAATACGAGTCAGTTGGAGAATTTAATGTCATATCGGCACGTTGGCCATAGTAGCACAATGGTAGTGCGGCTGGACGGAAACCAGAAGATCCGTGGTTCAAATCCCGGCTATGGCATTGAAGTTTTCAGTCTGACTCAACGTTTCCACAATTTAGCCTACACACGGCCAGTATGAAAGAATAATTAATTTCCATTTGAGTAAGCATTAAAAATACTTGAAATGTCCGCAACATTAACGTCTGGAGTGCAAGGGAAGCTAAGCTTTAATCCTTTTCTGCCAAAAATTCCACCTCTGTTTTAAGTTGACTAAGAGAATTTACTTGAAAGTACTGTGATAGAACTGTTTTTGTTTACGCTTGCAAAAACAATTAACATACCCTTGGAATGACTGTGCAACAAAAACAGATTACGATACCTCCCTGCCCGACCACGAAATGAACACCAGGGCTCGTGGATTAGCCGTGACCGGTGGAGGCAACATTAATCACTTCATATCCCTCGGTTTCCGTCCACAGGTTCCGACTGGCGTCCCTCAATAAAATGGAATGAATGGTTGGGTCCTAAATACCTCACTCTACCCATTCACCCAAACGGCGTCTCTGGCGAGCGTTGGGGCAATAGAAAATCTGAGATACCCACCGAGTGGAACGAAACAAAGAACCATATCAGCTCCTCAAATTAAAAAGAGGCAATTGAGAAAGTTGAAGAAGTATAACGAGCTGTGAAAGATAAAAGAAGGAAGAAGAGAAACTTCAGTGTTTAGGCAATGAAAGTAATGATGACATTAAAAGGAACAAATTGAATAAAAACAGGGAATTAAAGAACAAAGCAGGCAATGTCATTTCCCAGTAATGTACAAACTTTGGACATTAGTAAGTACAATATTAGCCAAGAAATAAACTTCAAAATAGATAAAAAGAGGAGGGAACTTGTACTTTAACGGACATTCCGGAAGTATATAGTAGCTATTGATCAATTCCAATATTATAAAACCAGGATACTTGTACATGTATTTTATTAGGTGTGCCATTTTTTCCGCCACGCATTTCCTTGTCTTCCCGATTCGAGGGATAGCTTCGGATTTTTGCCGCTGCTCTTTTTGAGCGCTGCGATGTCCGAAAGTCTTCCGAGGTGTACTGCTTGAGGAGATCTAGCACTTGGTGTCGACGCAATTAAGTCAGCGGCAAGTGTTCTAAATGTTGGGTTTTTGGCAATATTTATTTGAGTTTTCATGATCGCTTTTGGTTCGCCGAAGACTTGGTTTAATGGGCTATTTCCCTTCAGTTCCGGAACCAAAAACATTATTTTTCTCCCTTTTCATGCTTCTTGATTTAAAAAGGGCGACTGCTTGCTAGCTTGGCTTTTCTACTTTGTTAAATGGGGGAGGGAATTTAACTATCGGCTTACCCTAAAGTTATTTAGGTATTCAAAGGTTTTGAGGTGTTAACCATGTAATTTATCTATTCGGTTACTTTGCTTTGGTAAATTCTGACTGTGTAGTTACTGGCTAGCATCACCGTTAATTTAAATGTTTTCCGAGACCCTTGTTACTCTCATACTTTATTATTGTTCTTTCAGGAAAATGGTTTGTGATAGAGTAATTTTGGACAAAGATTGTGATGCGCTTTGTTTCCTTGTAATATTTTAAAGACATTGTTATAATGAAGATGTTATATATGTTATAATCAAGCATTTTAGTAGTGAATTAAAGCATTTCAGTTGTTTATTGGGAGCAACAATGTGTCAGTTCTTTGTATGCTCTGTATCCTAACCTGCACCTCCTAGATTTAGAGTTTGTAAGGCCCAAATTCCTCACTATAATTTAGACTGTTTAGGAAGTGTTTAGGTGTGAAGTGCGTGGCTAGGGCTGGCCGGCACAAGTGTAATCCCAAAAACCACTCAATCATTTTGAAAATTACTGAAAAATTACCACAGAAAAGCCCTATTACTTCTGAAGCGACTCTAAGACAGATCGTGCTTTGAATTAATATTTACTAAACTGATTTAGCAAACGTTCAGTGAGAATGCCGTGCAGTAAAACATTACAATATTTACTGAGAAAGAGAAAGAGAGAGAGAAATCGAGAGAGGGAGGGAGGGAGGTGCAAAAGGAAATCCAAATTGTAGTCTGCAAAGAGTGCGTGATAAAAAGAAAGGGTCACATTTCGTTGCAACAATATAATAGATGGTCATAATGTAACAGTTGAACAACTAGAAGAAAGACAGAAAGACAGAGAGAGAGAGAGAGAGAGAGAGAGAGAGAGAGAGAGAGAGAGAGAGAGAGAGAGAGAGAGAGAGAGAGAGAGAGAGAGAGAGAGAGAGAGAGAGAGAGAGAGAGAGAGAGAGAGAGAGAGAGAGACTGCACTGGACTAATCTATGTAGGGGATTCGGCAAGGAGGTTCAAGCTTTGCTTATTGTATCTATGCCCCAAGGGGAGCATCCCCGGGGGGATGAGATGAGAGTAGACCGAGGGTGGCTGTTCCAATTGGCCACCACAGTGCAGAGATCAGGACTCCTGCACTAAACATTTGAATTCCTTCGGTAAGCCAGTGCAACCGGCGTCCCACCCTACAGTGATCCAAAAACGGCTCCACTAGACCGGGTTCGGAAGCCGGGACCGTCTTACAGGAGAAGAAAGTTTTACCAAGAGCATATTATCCTGTCATGCAACGCCGAGACAGCCAATAGCACTTCTATCGCGAAAGCAGCCACTAGATGAGAGATGATGTAAAATGATAACGGAGGTGAAATGGAGAGAAATAAATCATAGAGCCCAAAAAAGATGTTGTATACTGCTTTTGATCCATATATTGTTGCAAGTTAACTAAATATATTAATTCCACAAATCATATACACAACTTTAATAATTACAAATTCCAAAATTATATTAACAATCTCTATTGATCGGGGGATGTAATTAACCTAGTCTGGTAACCCGGGAAAACACCCGCAAAAATCCATTGGTCAGTTAGGCCTACCAGGGGAATCAAACCCGGACCTCGCGATTGTGGTCCACAGACGAAACCGCTTGAGCCATCCTACTCGATAGAGAGAAAGAGGGAGGTAAACAATTTGAAAATATACTGCCCGTAAGGACATAGGTAGCACATTTATGTATTTAATTACCGTTTAACAAATATTGCAAAATATGTTATTGTGTGAGAGTAAGAATTAGAGAGAAAAAGAGCCACAGAAAGAGAGAGAGAAGCTTCTGGATGTAACACTTTCTGATAACATTCATTTGTTTATGTTTTGCTTGATTTCCCTTACTGTTAGGAAGCTCCGCTAAATGTATAAAAAGGTAAAGATATCTAATAGAATTGTAAACGATATTGTATACTGGACATTTTTTACTTTTATTGTTGGAGGTAGTCTATGTGCTTTTTCCGTAAAGTTTCCTTGATGAAAAGTGTGGAAACCTCATATTTGCTGACGTAATTAGGCTGTTCAGTATATACGTTAAAGGTTTCTGTATGACACAAAAACTGTACAGAAACCTTGTTTTGTAATTAATATAGAGGCCAACGAGAAAGCAAGAGATTTAGCATTACACCAGCTCTAAATATATGTAAGGGCTACTCGAACAATGATTCCTCTTCAATTTAAGGATATTTACAGGGAAGTTAAGCATATCAGACGTTCTGTCGCTGTTTCATAACATTTGCATTGCATTTATTAGGCTTCTTCATTCGTTGTTAGCCGTTACCGTAAAAAATTCCAATAAAATCGTATATAACAGAGTACATAATTTCATAAAACTAGGAGGAGGTTATTGCAGTTAATTTTTCATTCCAGTTTTAAAACCTGCAGACTACTCAGAATGTCTACGTTGTGCGCTTGTTTATTGCTAAAGTCTGAAAATGTATGCTTTGTTTTTCATGGGTTCTTTATTTTCTATCAGTATTTATATTAATTAATGAAAATTAATTGTTCCTTCACACTAGTCGTATATAGGCTAAGGTTTTGGATACATAGAGTCAAAATGAAGAATTGAATGCCATGGACGGGATATGAACCACGGATCTCCTGATCTCCGTCCACTCGCTCTTACCCATTGAGCTACAATGGCCAACGTGACGTTATGGCATTAAATTCTCCAACAGACTCATATATTTTCGCAGTAAATAAACCACCAGGGGCTGTGGTATTCCAGATACACCATTTGTGGCGACTTACTATTGTAAGTACCCGAGTCCCAGGCTTCGTATTTAAACTCTTATTATTTAAGTCATTTGATGAAAATTAAGCGTTCCTACACCGTAGCCGCGGATACTATTTAATACGCATCCAATGATCGACATTTCAATTTTGTGGCGAAATATTCTTAAACTACTTAATGTAAATTACTTTATTTTTAACTGAGGCTGAAGAAGCACAATCGCGAACGTAAGCACATATAGATAATTTTCCTTTTTTCTAGTCCCATACGCACACAACCTTCTGGGTCCTATGTATAAGTAGAACCATCTAACTGCCCAAAAATTATTTCAGTTTTGGCTAGCTTCTACGTTTATACCTACTGAGCATTGAATGGCTAACCACCCTTAGTTCAGATCTTATTGGTTATGGTTTTAAATTTCGAACTTCGGCTCTAGTTTTGGTAACGTCTGACCCGCGTTATTCTCCGGGAAAAACTCAGGCCTTTCTCTCACCGACACAATGTTTCAAGTTTTATGTCCAATACGAGACGAAACACAACTTTCAGAAACATGTTATACCGTATATTTTGCCAATTTCGAACGTATTTCCTCAGGCATTTTTATATGTATCCACACAGGATTAAAACAAATATACAGGATTTCATTTTATATGCATTTCACAACATTTAAAATTCTCTTTATTACAAGTAAAAACACGCTTTGTACACCCCTTACAGCATAACACATGACATATACAACAGGTTCTTGAAAGTCTCTCGTTGCTTCACTACACGTAAACAAATAAAAGAATTCACTGCCAAATACTCATAATTGCTGCACAGCTGCAACTCAATTAACAACTCACTAGCAACTGACTGCGGTCTAACGCTTGCGGGCTTTATACTTCCGATCATTGTTCTAGAAAGACGCCGACGTTTCAAGGCCTTTCGCGGCGGCAAGAGAAAGAACTATCCAGACATCACTCCGTCTCTTTCTCTCTATGTTTCTGTCTCTGTCGGCAAGCGTTCAGTGCTCACCCACGTGCCGGCTGTGGCTTGCGGTAGCAAAGAAACAATGCGACCAGTGACAGTACTGTCAAGAAAGGGTTCCTTTTATGCAGTGGGGTTTACCGGAAATATTGCTACAACATTGCAATAAACTGCATAAGAGCCAAACATGACTTATTTCAATTAATTATTAGAATTGTTAACTCAAGAAGACAACTAATACTTCAATACCAGTTAATATCGTTTATCATTTATGGCCCAATAACCGAATTAACTAACAAGATTGGATAAACCCTTCTTACAACCACCATTTTGTTAATCCCACTATCTATGATATCAAAAGTTCATTTAACATACTCTCATTATGTACAGTTTCATTCATGACTTCATAATTACCCGTAATTTAATTAAGTTCATTTTTAGACATATTCATAATTTTCATTATTATCTCTATCTAAAATTCAATTTGCTCTCATATAATTTATTCTACTTTACTATTTATATCAATGGTAATTGGCTTAGCATGTTAATTTAGTACAGAAATGATTATATTTATTCTTGATGCAGCTTTAATGTTATTATTTCTTCTTCCTGTCTGTCTGTTACACTTACACATATGAAAAAAAGTTAAACAGCTATTTGGGAAGTTAATTATAATAAATTAAATTTTCTTTGCATCTTTAAATGTACAACTGCTATTTCAACTAAAAATGGGACTGGTGGAGATGGCAATAACGCCATTAACTCTGTTAGAATCTAAAATGAGTGTTATAAGCCGGGCTAAAACTTTAGATACCGAACCTACCCCGAGACCATAGAATTAGGTTTGCTTACAAAGAACTGAGGGTGAGAGAATAACGTTTGCTGAGCACGCTACACATGTTTCCTACTTTGGGTACGCAGTCCGTCGACGACAAACAGAGGCCCTTGACTAAGCGCGTATATATGAATAACATGAGAAAGTCCCAAAGCTCATTCATTATCTCTTTTGTGAACAGATACACAGGCGTATTTAAACAACATTGTTTAAACTTTAATTATAGAAACTAATTTTATTTCAGTGTACAACTACGTACATTCGTAAATTCTCAAATTTGAAACTTGTTCTATTGTCTGACAAAATATTTTGTATTGAGAGAATGCTCACAGTACATCGCATGATGTGATTGGAGCATACTTGAAGCAGTTTATACTTGAATCTGTGTTGCAATTTAAACAGTTTCGAATATGATGGATTGTTTTTAAGATCAAGTTGAAGTTTTTGTTTAACATAATTATCATTAGTATCATCAGGTACTTAGTTTATTTGTTCAAAAACTTTTTCCCGCTGCCCTTAAAGCAGCACAGGAGTCCTCTCAGCGCCATATTACAGCAGGAGTTCCTCAGGGATCCATATTGGTCCCAATCTTATTCAGTATCTATTACCTATGATCTTCCTGACTTGGCCCCTACCTCCATAGCCTTATATGTTGATGATACTGTTTTATATCATTCCGGCACAGATCTCCCTACGACTATTCAGACGCTACAAACCTCTATTGACTGCCTCGTTGAATGGTTTGACACTTGGCGCATACGTCTTAGCACTCAAAAGACCGCAGCTAAGATTTTTAGCTTACGTCACATCTCCAACTCTCCCGAATTGCATATTGAGCATGAATCAATTTCCTGGCTATCTGCCACCACCTCCGTCAAATACCTTGGAGTAATACTGGGTACTAAACTTACTTGGCGAGTCCATATTAATCGACTTATCTCGTTGGCATCAGGACGACTTTCAAAACTCGGCCCGCTACTTCACAGACGCACTCCTCTTGGGATTGAATGCTCTCTGCTTCTCTACAAATCTCTTGTCTGGCCACTTACCACACATATGCTTCCCAGGTATGGGGTACTGCTAGCAACATTCATCTCCGTAGGCTACAGGTCCTGCAAAATCGATTTCTGCGCATCGCCAATGATGCCCCTTGGTTCGTAAGAAATCGACAACTGCATAAAGAACTTGGTCTCCTTCCTCTTCACCAGTACATACGTCAGATCGCCTCTCGCTTCTCAAACCTGCCAGATGTTCGAGGAGTTGTGATGTACGACATCGGCGGACGAACCCCCCCCCCCCCCCCCAGCCAACACGCCTGAAGAGACGACTCCCACAGGATCTGCTCCTTAGTGACTCTGAATGAAAAAGACTATGAATATTGTTTCACAATGACTGTTGTTATTATCGCTTTGATTACTTGTTTTTTAACAGTTTTTTTTCTCTCGTTTCACAGTGTTAAGTAGATAATACGAGCCAACTTAATTTTCCTTACATGTTATTATATAGTTCATAAAGGTTCAATTAGTTAACAAGGATCTGTGAAGCATATACTGCTGATCGATCATTAAATAAATTTAAAAAAAAATAAAGCAGCACACATTTCAATATTCGAAGTCTCACCTCAGACTCTCCCTTGGAACGTGACTGTCCATCAGGACAGCAGTGGATCGTGAGGTTCCATAGGTCAGTGTCGCGCAACCTGCAGCCACCTCGTTCCAATGTTTTGGTGTCCAAAGCTGCTGCTCTGGTTATAAGCTGGTACAGCTGCCACAAAGTTTTTGTCATTGCATATGGAAAAAACACTTTTTTCTGATATATATATATATACCAAAAATGTTAATAACCGTGAATCAAAAAGGATAAAATCGTAAATAACTGAAGATTTTAAATTTCATGTGCAAGAAGCATTAGCTATATACTACAAATAGTATTTATTCCCTCATATTGATATTAAATTTTGAGGTGAATCTAGTACAGAAGGACAAAGAAATGTTGTGTTAAAATGTATTTGCATTACACAATTTTTAAGCAAACATGGTTTGGAAATTAATTGTTCTTTCACACTAGCCTAGTATAGGACGCACTATGAGAAGGGTAGAGCCAGACTGAAAAATTCAATGCCATAGCCGGGATTTGAACCACGGATCTTCTGGTTTCCTTCCAGCCGCTCTAAACATTTGAGCTACTATGGCCAACGTGACAGCATGACATTAAATTCTCCAACTGACTCGTGTTTATCCCGGTAAACCACTAGGAGTTCTCATAAACACATGAGACAACTTACCTTAATGGCGACTTACTATACTGTATTTTAAGGCCTAGCCTTTATAGTTCGGACCACTATTAGGTAAAATTAATGGAAATTAATTGTTCTTTCACACGAGCCGTGTGTAGGATGCACTATGAAAGTGGTAGAGCCAGACTGAAAAATGCAATGCCATAGCCGGGATTTTAACCACGGATCTTATGGTTTCCGTCCAGCAAGACTGAAAAATTCAATGCCATAGCCGGAAATTGAACCACGGATGTTCTGGTTTCCGTCCAGCCGCTCTAACCATTTGAGCTACTATGGTCAACGTGCCAACATGACATTAATCACGTCCCATTCGGGAGGTTCGGTTTCGATTTCCGTGGCCAGCCTACCCGAACAAGGGATTTTTTCGGGGGGGTTCCTGGTGAGCCTTGAGGATGCTGGGTAGGTTATTTTCATCCTCCGAATTTCCTGTCCCTCCATTTCATCTCCATTATCATTTCAAATCATGTTTCATCTGGTGATCTTTTTCAGTGTAGAAGTATTGGCTGGCCTCTTGGCGCTGCATGACAGGATGATATTGGCCTTTCACTTCTGGGTTTCCGTTCTAGGGCAGGACTATTGCGGCGTTTTCAGACCACTCTGGGTGGGATACCGAGTGACTTTCCAACTGGTGTATAGTAGGGACCCTGCTCTCTTCAATGTAGTGACTCGACCATCTTCTCTCTCCTCATCTCCCTTTTTAGGGCATAGATACCATAGACAAGACTGGTAGGCGTACCGAATCCACTGCGTACCATAATTCAATCCAATTCAAGTTATGGAAATAAGTAATATGAGGTGAAACATAGTCTTTTTGAGTACTACACATTATTTTTAAATCTATAATTCCTGAAACATTCCTCAAAATTTCTAGCTAATGAGTTACAAATTTGGTTCCAAGATGCACTTTGGAGTGTAAAAGGCGCTAAGACAAAGGAATGGTAGAAAGGCAGGTTAAACTTTATGGCAACACAGAGAATAGTACTGTATACCAACGACAAGAAGGCCAGAGCGGTGTGAAGGGGAGAGCAGCTTCAACTGTTTATCTGCTCCGGTAACGGATCTGTTTACTAGTAAATTAGTGTATGAGAGTGCACATGAGTCACCCATGCTGCCAGATGTTTGTTGCAGTAAATGCAGCGATAGGTATTACGTATGAGTGAGCTATGTGACAACACTTGTGTATTTTAAACGAACCTTCCATCCTTGCCATAATCGGAAGGGGAGCATATACACCCTGTGTACAGCAAAAGTGATTAGGAGACTTGCCTTCTTGTCCTGGGCAATCAGTATGTGCGAGTTAATCAAAATAAATTATAGTGGGCAGAGAAAGCCATGCAAGAGTAACATGTGGTAATTTTTTAAAATGTGTATCTCTATTATTTAATTCCGTATTATATGTGCTTTATAATAAATGCCTGGAAAAATGTCTTAGGTCAAAATTATTTAAACCAGAGAAATAGTTTATTTTAGAAGTGTATTTCGAACATAATGCTTTGGCAACATTGTTCGGTCAGTGCTTCTTCACGAGTTGTTGAAAAGGGAAGTCATGTAGTCTCTCAGTTGGCAATTTCACTCGACAGGACTGGGGAGCGTAGAACTCAAACGAAATATATGACACAAATATATTTAGACTTATCTCTCGTTAGCCGCCATTAGTGTGGGAGAGGTGCCCTCTTCATATATCCTGAGCTAATAGAGTGGCGACGAGAGGCGCAAAATTCATGTCCACTGAGTTTTTCCCACATACTAGTGTTAACGTCCGTTATTACTACTTACGACAGCGCAGGCGGTGACATTGATGACACTGCTATGAAATGTTAATGAAGAAACGGAATTTCTGTCCACATGTTAGGGTACCTCCCTGACATATTTTGTCAGTTATGAGGACGAAGAAGCTCCGGAAAGTAAAGGAGGCCGGTTGTGGATGAATTTGTCACATGTCCATGCTTTAAAAAGTTCGCCCAGCCAATCCGTTGGTATTTTTAACGTCATTTAGTTTTTCAGTGCCTAATTCATGAAAGTGTATCTTTTCTTTTAATTAACCGAATTAACCGAATCCAAATTGTAGTTGTTAGCAAGATAGGAGTAAAACATGTCGGTACAAATCTTAAATTTTGATTTTGGGTATTCAAATAGGGAGGTAAAGCGAAGCTTAAAACTGCTTTATTATCGTAAGCTTTTATTTTATTTCCATTGGAGCTGTCGAAAAACAAAACAGTTCAGGTATGGACATTTTTACAAGAAAAAGGTAACATATTATATAGTTTTGGCTTCTTCTTTTCCTGAGGGCGAAACTCCAGTGGAAGTAAACCCCGGCTTTTATATTCTAGAAAGTGGTATTCGGGTGTTTCTCATGATAGATCACGGAGGTGGCAAGAAGTTTAATTGAGTTTCATAGAGTTGCACGCCTTAATATGCAAATAAATATTTGCAACGAGGGATGTTCAATAAAGAATGATCATAATATTTTACGGCCATAATTTGCGCACTAAAATTCAATCTTATTATATACTGTCAGCTTAATGTGAAACAAACACGCTGTAGTGGTTTCATTGCTGGTACTCCTGCAATGGAGGTAACTTGAGGAACAATATGCAGCTTTGAAATTCTGCTTTCGTCTCAACAAACCTTCAGTTCAGGCCTATAAAATGTTACAGGAGTCCTATGGAGAGACTGTTCTTCCCCACAGCACAGCTCGAAGGTGGTTTAAAATGTTTAACGAGGGGAGACAATCATTTTCAAAGGAAGGTGGACCTAGTTCTCCCTTTTACTGCTCTTACGGAAGAAAACATCAACACCACTGCTGCCATTGTGAGAAAGGATCGACGAATGACTTAATATCACTTTCTGATATACTGAAAATTTCATTGGGTGCCACCGAAACTTTGGTGACAGAAACATTACACATGAGACGTGTTTGTGCGCGATGGGTTTCGTGACTGTTGATTCCCGAACAAAAGGACATTCGCATGCAGGTCTGCATGCAGTTAAAGTTGATGTTAGAGGAAAGTCTGGAGCTTCATCCAAACTTAATCACTGCCGATGAAACTTGGCTACTTCATTTTGATGCTGAGAGCAAACAGCAAAGCTCAATGTGGAAATCTCTTTCAACACCACCCCCCCCCCCAAAAAAAGCGAAAGTGGTTGCTTCTGCTGGAAAAGTAGTGGTCATCTTATTCTTTGATATTCATGGAATGGTTTATCAGCGTGTTGTACCTGTACACACATCAGTAACTGGACAATACTACATGGATGTCCTGAAAACATTGCAAGTCTATATCAGGCGCAACAGATCACATATCTGTAAAGCAGGCTGGATGCCTCACCACGGTAATACGCGGCCGCATATTGCCAATGTTGTTGCTGAATATCTTGCAAAAATCAACGTGAAGTGCATCTATCACCCTCCATATAGTCCGAATTTAGCGCCATGTGACTTTTTTCTATTCTGTAACTTGAAGAAACGTCTTCGTGGGAGGCATTATCCATCATCAGAGGCAGTGGCGAAAGCTGCGGAGGCGATTTTGAAGGATCACTAAAAAATTGTTTCCAGCATGTCTTTGAAGACTGGCAGAAGCGCTGGGACAAGTGCATCGCAGATGCACTATTTTGAGAAGGACCTTCAAAATTATGATGAGTAAAGGTACGTTGTCAGCCCTCGTATTAATATATTTCGTGCGTTAATCATTCATACATAAAGCCATAGATATGAGCTATATTCATTAGCAAGGCGATGAAGAATTGTGGCAAGTCATTGGCGATTCCTTTGTGCAGATAGTTAATTCAGTCGCCGAGAGTGCAATTAGTTCAGAATTACTATAATTAATTAGTGTCAAATGGTCCCGGCTTTCGCCAGGATACAAAATTATATGGGGCGCCTAATATCAAAGACGGACATTCGCCAATTTCATCGAAAATGTTAACAATCTATTTCATATTTGGCCTGTTCTGTTTTAATGTGCAGTCCGTTTGTTCCTGAAATATACCATTATACGTATTTTCCACAGTTGAGATATGTAGTTAGTTTCAAACCTGGACACTCCATGCTCAGTTAGTATCAAAAGTGGACGTGGCCGTTTGAACCAATCAAATCGCTGGAAATCATTGAAAACCCTCATGGCATTGAATCTATGGTTACGTGTTGACGTGATTGTGGTGTTTTAAGTTTCTTTTTCGCTTATTTTAATTAAATCAAGTCATGCTATTCTGTTAGTTGGAGGTCGAAAGTCCTCCTAACATAGCTTACGAAGCAGTGAGGCAGTCGCTGCTTCGGCAGAGTTTCGGCATTTAAAGCCCAGGGTTTTGGCTCATCCGGGAGTAGTCTCGCACGTGCTAGCGGAATCTGCTAGAAAGAACATCATAAAGCCAGGAGCAGAACCTTAGGCAAGGTAAAAGTCACAGTTTTCCTCATATAGATAATTTCTTTTGGTTTTGGGTAGATTCTCGAATAAACACTACTTAAGAAGAACTACATGACAAATTTTAAATTAAGCCAAACCTGCCTAGTAACCTAGACCTTGGTAGGAACATCTTCCTGAGCTTCCACCCCCCCCCCTCCTAGTGACGTTCAATTTGAAAGTATAGTTTACCTGCCATTGGTGCATCCGTGAATGTTGCAATATGGAGCAAAATGCATTGGAAAGTAGGTGTCAAAGTGAACCAGCTAAAACTTGTAGATTTGGGAAAGTTGCTAGCCAAGCACTTTGGAAATGTATGGAAGAGGAATCCCCATCTTAAGTGGTTTTCTGATATTATTCAAGGTTGTAGTGAAAATGACACAGAAAGTACATTCATTGCATTCAATCATAATTCATTTCTTTAACCTGGAAATTCTTTGTTTCATAAACGAATATAAGCTAAGTTTATTTTCAAATGCGTGGATTGCATATTTTGCACTGGTTTTATTGTGTTTTAAACAATAATTTTAATTGGAGATCTTGATTATTGTGCTATTAGAATTGCAAAGATTCCACACACAAATTTCCAGGTTAACGAAATGAAGCTGTGATAGTAAAACACAAATACCTCACTAGTGAAAAATATGTCCATCTTTGAAACTAGGCTCCTCATATGTCATGTGACGTTCTCTGAGTTTTAGAATGTCGTATAATAGCAGTCGCTTTGTAGATTAAAATTATAAACTTAAAAGTTGACACAAATTTTCAGCAACTGGTAGAATAATGCTTATATTAAATTAATTAAAGGGAGTGGATTGATGAAACATCTTTACAGAGTCTTAGAGTAGTGTATTCTTTGAACTATTATCGGCCTCTCCAGGGTTTGAATACCGAGCTTCAGTTATGTACATTTATACAACTTCGGCTTAGCATTTCTGCTGCTAACAGTAATGCACATTTCACATTATCATCGCGAAAATTTTTGTTTTAGTTCTAAAAGCCAAAATATGTCAAAAGTTAGCAGATGTAGTTCAGATATCAATTTCGAATGATAAGAATAAAGAAAATTGAATTCTCAGAGAGTTTGCAGCCCAGTTTAGATAAATTATTATCTACTATTAAGGCTTTGATAAATTTAATTGGTATTATTTTCACAGCTGCCTACGTAAACCAATAAATAAAAACCACATGGTTCTTCACAGGAGCTTCTGACAGCAGTTTAATTAAGAATGAAGAATGGAAGCTGTGTCTAAGGCTACCTATTCATCAAAAGTGTCTGTTCCTGAAGGCATCAAGTCCAATAATTTTAGCAGTCAGTTTCGTAATAACCTAAGAGTTATTTCGTATAAACCTTTTAAATCAGTTAATATGGAATAATATAATACTGTAACGATCTAACCAAAGATGATAATGGATAATTAGCACATGGCCAGATCGTTCACTGGCCATCCTCATTAAGTAGGACTCACATACTTTGTGAGGAGGTTGGGGTTTTCTATCAGGTTTAATTATATAATCACATGCCAAAACAACAATTTAGACAAGACAAGGTTTAATTCAATAAAGAAAGATACATGGGTGGCCACACCGGCCAGTTACCTGCCTCAAGATGCTGCGGACAAATACGTCCGTTCAGGCCTATGGATGTTACAAAAGAGAGGCAGAGAGATAAACCTGCTTGTACAGCTTGACTATCTAGAGGTTGAAGGAGTGGGGGAGTGACGTCACACATACTTCTGAAGTCAAATGAACTACTATTTGTGTTAATCAAAACAGTCACTTGTGACAATATAAGTAAAGGTAAACTTTTTCGAGGTATATAATTTCAAACAGGTTGGGCTGATGCACTTTGTCTTTCCTATCAGAAAACCTTATTAGATCTGGAACGCTCCAAAGTTAGAAGTTGTCATATTGTGAATACAGCAGTCTATGAACCAGATAAGAAAAGCAAAATGAGGGTGGAGTAATTCATTACGGATTATAATAAATTTAAAGTACTCCTCGTAAGCATAGGATTTACGGTCAAAGTGAGTGTTAACGCTTCATGAAGATGAGAGCTTTTATAATTCAATTTGGTATAATCCCTACTAAGCTCTTCTATCATGCTTTAAAAGTGTTGTCGGCTTTACGAAAGCAGCATTAACTCTTTAAGAAAAGCTATGCTGCAAACATGCAATAAAAGACATGTTGAAGAATCCATCTCTGTCTGGTCTATAAAGGAATCCACCCTTCCTAAACAAAAGACTTATTCTCTTCGATAATTTCTATATAAAAAGGAACACTACAAGCAGAACTTTGAACATTGGTGCCTGCGAAAATGCAATAAGAAGGCACAAAGTGGAAAGTAATGGCAAGATAGAGGACTGTCACATTCTTTTGTTTCCTGCGTTGTGTTTTGTAGCTGAGCGCCCGCGCCGTTGTGTATCGGAAAATAAGAAATCTGACTGACGACCTATGAAATTTCTTATTCACCAACCGCGGAACAAGGATAAATCTGGGAAATAGGGGAATATTGGAGGATTTCTCGCTAGAGACTTGAACTGATGGCTTCCATTTTAGCCTACTTCTCGTAGCTGAGCTGGATTCAGAAAGGAGAAATGATGGATTAGAATCGCTTCAAGACACGTAAATCGGGCGTAAAAAATGTAGAAACATTTCAAATGAAGGCCCGTAAAGATATACTAGGGCACGATAGTAGCGGTGATCGAAACTTCGACTTCCTCGAATAAACTCATCGGTTAGTTTGCCATAAAGAGGTGTTCTGTTTTGTAGTTCAAATCGTACTATTGAAAATTCTTAACCTATTGTTTTTATTTATCGGCATGAAATGAAGAGGTGACAGTTTTATGTAAAATACATTATGCTATTCTGCGCTTTATCTTTTTCTTTATGTCGAATAAATGGTCAAGTTTGAAAGAAGGGAAATTGTATTACATAGAATATATGGTATTACATAGTAATACAATTTGAAATGCGTGATTCAATTATAGATGTATTTTTAAAAACAAATAATTGTAAATTGAGAGAAAGATTTAAATTATAAAATGTAATTATAAATTGCTTTATCCTTTTCCGTGGTGTAGGGGGCATATCTATCTTATAATCAAGAATTCCCGATATAATTTTCTCTTTTCTTGTGAGTTCACTTGAGCTCATCCGTTTCATTCATTCACTCATTCATAGTTCGATATGAATTCTGAGATGCGTATTTAACATTAAGAATATCTCAGAAGTATTGGATAAATATTAACATTTCGTTGTGAATATATGCGTTTAGAATATAAATTTCTGCAAGAATTTCATTTAGTAGTGATAGGAATATAAAGAAATATCTACACTTGTATCACTAACACTGTATTTGGGGACTTATTTTATATTTACTGCAGAAGTAAGTCATCATTGCATCTTGTTATCAATTAAGTCTATTGCACACTGAATGCACATTGCATATGGAGGGAATATTTATGGTACATTTTATGCACAGTTATTTAACTCGACCTGTGTAATATACCACAACTTTAGTAAAGAATATGCAGTTTTTCATTCCAAAATAAGCAGTATTCATACTAATATAATTTGCTCATTCTTTCCAATAAATTGGGCATTGAGGTTGTATAACTTGTAACAGTAGTTTTCAGTTGTGTTTGGAAATGGTATGAAGGATTTATAAATTTATAAAAATATATGTAATTGTGTGATTGGCCGAAGTAATAATTGTATGACGTAATATGACGTAATGTTGTGGCGTGGCATTAAGTCGGCCAATCACAAAATTAAGAGAGGAGTAACGATAGTTACGAAAAATCTATAATCTAGGATAGAGAGATGTTTTATAATGGTGAGTGTGATGAATAGTGGTGCAAGATCAAGAACATTTAAATAATAGTTTGAATCTGTTTAAATACAACAAAGTAAGAATTTATCGATATGTTGGAAGTGGCTGGGAAAGGAAGTTCAAGTAAAGTGTAATCTAAATAATACAATTAAATAGTTACAAAATTTGACTTCTCCGAAACTTTATTCCGAACCACGCCTTAAAACCAAGAATCTCATGACTCTTAGTTAACCAAGTACAATCATCAAGAAACAAATCAAAATACATCTGCGCATCAAGCTACAGCACACACGAATCTCAGCACAGAGCTTACAGAATTACGAAAAGATATACAGGAGAAGCATGAATTCTCAATCAAACATCGCGACACACACACACACTCATGCTCCGGAGACTCATCAAGGAGAAAGTGGCCGTCCTCCAGACAATGTTCGACCGATCCAACACCAGAGGTCGACACCAACCGCCGCAGAGACCCTACACTCGTCAATAACCTTAATTCCTCATTCACTTCCAAACAAGACCGCTCACTACTCCCTGACATATTACCCAGAATCCAGTTACACCGCACTCCTAATAAGCAAGGGTGTAAGCAGGGCCTTGGTCATGCTTACGTCCTACCGCATTCCTCACCTTGGACCAGGCTTCGGCCTGGCCAATATATCCCTTCCTTGAATCCGCAGGTGCTACAGCGGCACTGCCACAGCATCACTCCTGAATAGTCACCGGTGGAGGTATTTTAGTGGGTAGGGCAGGCGGTTCGATTCCCCAGAGGAGGCCCACACTCCAATCCCAGGGTAAGTGCGTAACATGCATTTTTCCTCCACTCGAAATATATATATATGTAGGGAGTCAGCAGGGAGCTGCGAGGAGATGCAGATACTAGCTTTTTAATGTGTATGGGCATTTGAACTGTACCGAATTGAGTCGAGAACTGATAATCGTGTAGAGATTTCAACGTGAATTCTTTTGATTTGTTTACGAGTGCTGAGGCCACAAGAGACTGTGTTGAGCATTTGTAAAGAGCATTTTGAATTTCTGTAAATTATAATTTAAATTTTACGAACCTACAAAGTCACAGCATATAAGGAAATCCTTATGTACGTGGAAGTAAGATATCTATAAGCTCGAATACTGGCTGCAGTGAATTATATGTACGATTTAGAGCAAGTTCCGGGGATGTTCCACATACTCATAAGATGCATTTTGGCTAAATCTAAGCTCTATGTATCCAGACTCATTTGTATATCATTTCAGCCATTTAATTCATTCATGGTTTGATATGACATTCCGTAATAAAGAACGCATGTCAAACTCTTTAACTAAAAGTTTTTAGATTTTTTATACATAAGACATCATGAAAGTATAAATAGTAGATATTTTTCCAAGTAGCTTACATGCAAATATAAGCTCAAATTAAATAGTAATTCCAAAGTGTTCCTTCAAGAGATGGCACGTTGAGTATAACTTGCGGTTTGCCGGAAAACATATGAGTTAGTTCTGGAATTTAATATCGTAAGGCCATGTTGCTAGAGTATCTCAGTTGGTTAGAGCAGAATAAAGAATATTTGACACCCTCATCAAGGCAATGCTCTCTTCTAGTTTACTGGTGCCGTAAAATCTCAATTAGAACCGTCATTAGCAAGCTTTCATGCATGTTTGGGTCGATTCACCTATTAATTTCAACTGACTGAATTCTGCTTGCGGCGCTCTGTCGTTATTTGCAGGATTTTGCTGTCGATACGCCATATTCAACCGCTTTTTAGGCATCAGCAGTAAGCAATCACAGAGATTTCACGCTACTGCAGCAGCACTATTGAGAACAGAAAATTACACAAAAACAAATACACTGTACTAGATTACCACCCTCCTCATTATTATAATTGTACTATAGCTGTCAATAGCTGTTATGGCGAGACTGGTTCTCCTTTCTCAGCTATCAGTCGCAATACAGCGTGTTTGAAAATGGATTTTGCAGATTTTGATGACTTTTATGGTTACATTTTACATATTCTAACGACAGCCACATCGGACGCTGAATGAAATGGGTGAAAGGTGCTCAAATGAATCAGTGTGCAAACAGCTTAGAGTTATTCGACATTCATCTTTGGTGATAATGAAAAATCATCGAAACAGAAAACTTATCCAGATACGTCATCTTGAAAAAATTTGGAACTTCAATCGTCTTGAATGTACGGCAAGCACAGTAACCCGACACTTCAAAGGCAGGCTGTTTTAAATATTGCTTCTCTTGTATGAAAATTGCCATTTGAAAATGAGCTTGTGAATGCAATTTTAGGATTATGTTTAGAAACATCGAACGTTCTTGGCTTCTATATATCGTGCAAGATCTAAATATGTAATAACTAATCACATATAATGCGGTTATTTTAAGTAATCAATAGGTTATCCAGCTATAGGTAAAAGTTGCAGACACATAGGCCTAGTTTCTTCAGTAGCACACGAGTGGTATGGTTTTTCGTAATTCAATTAAGAATAGTGAACATCTCTAGTCATCGCCCGCCTCAGTAGCGTAGATGGTTGCATGTCTGCCTCACGTTCAAGAGGTCCCAAGTTCGAATCTCGGTCAGGATGAGTTACCTGGATAATGTGTTTTCCGGGGTTTCCCTTATTCTGAAACACGAATGTCGGGTAACTCTAAGCTCTATGGACCCCGGGCTCATTTTAGCATCATTTCACCCATTGCATTCATCGTAAGATATGACTTAACGTTGGAAGACGTAAATTACAAACAATAAAAAAATCTCTGGTCATCAATTGGATCTTTTATGTGTTTTGTCCGTGCCGCCCCTGGAGAAACGGATGAGGTGATTGTTCCAGGATAGGGGATGGGCTTCAGGAGTGAAACACGTAAGCAGGAGAATCTCAGAGGTCCCTCTCATCGCTACTTGTCAGTAGAGGCTCGAATGTTAACCCTCTGGCGGAATAGGGAAAAAGCACCAAAAAGCAAGCTATTACGTCATTGAAATATACATGGCTTGGAGGCATCTTCTAATATTTGAAGTGGAGACGAAATTACAGGAAACGGAGAAACAAGAGCCGGAATAGAAGACACCACCAAAGTATAGCAAAGAGGAGAAAACCATGGAGAACCAGTAGTCAAGCGGTTGCTTACCAGGGCGGCATCCGAATGCCAGCCTCATGCAGCCGAAGTGACCTCGCTTGGTCAATTAGATTACCTAAGACAAATGTTATCCGATTCGCTAAGATGACTACAAAGGGGAAACTATGCCAGTTTTATTCTCTTACCATAATTAAGGATAGGTAACATTTTAGGGTTATTGAAATTTAATTTATGGGTGCTCTTTAACTGCAGCGGCTCTCAGGATCCCATTCTATACCAGGCATGAAATACACACAAATTTGCTCAGACTCTGCTTTTCAGTCGCAAGGTTTCTTTACGTGCTGTAAATATATGCTTTTGGTTTATATCGTATATTGTACTGCTTCTTTGATATTTCGAATTCCATATAACCACATGTCGCGAATTTGATAGCTTATACTAATCGTCATTAGTAATGCATGATAATGGGCTTTGAGATCGCTATCCTGGCTCTGTTTTGTGAATATGTGGCAATATAAACAAAAGCATTCGTGTGGTTGCCATTGTCTGTTTCAGCTTGTAACTCTTGCGGAAATAAAACGTATCTTATAGCAAGTGAAAAAATATAAAAATATAAATGCAACGGTGAAACCGTATCCAACTACATTCTGTTTCGTAAGAGTAGAGTGATCCTATGCATTGTTCGCAAATGCATATTGTGGGCGCTTAGTTAAGAGGGCAAGGAATTGGGGCATTGAATGTGTACTACATAGTTGCACAGTGACTCATGAATTATCTTTGAGGAGAGTCATAAATAGAAAAAAGTAGGTTATACTGCGATTTACTCTACATAAAAGAGAAAGTAAAAATGTAAGTGCACTGATTGGTGGATAACGCATGAATGAGACCGTGCAGTGGTTAAAATGTGATCACGCATAGTAACTCAAGTGGTTATCGAGGGAAGCGGCGCATGTGATTTGATCTTTGGAGCTTGTTATTCCATCCTGTCGGCCGGCCTTCCTGGCACCAGATTTTTGGTTTCCCTAGGTCGCTAGGCGAATACTGGAAAAATTCCATTAATTCTCTAAATTTCTCATACATCCCCCCTTCCGCCGAATTTCACTCCATTAATTTACTTCAACTTTCATCTGCTTGGTTGCAAGGTATCATCGAATATCTCGGCGCTGCAAGCAAGAAAAGAAGAATGTTACTAGGAACTCCGTTCCCGTAAACGAGATGCATTTTTACAGGCCTGCAGCGACCGGTTGTACCAGCGGTTGTCCTGAAGTTTTAATTATCACCCTTTGAAAATGTGATAGAGAGTTTGTGTTGATATGTGTTTGTTAGTTCTCCTCTACGTAGCCACCATTCAGACTTACACATTTTTCCCAACGTTTCTGAACCTTCCGAATACTTTTATTGTAGAAGTCTGCATAATTCGCTTTAAATCACATTTCCACTTCACTAATGGCGTCATTGGTGTTGTCAAATCGACGATTATGCAATGGATTCTTCATTTCAGGGAAGAAGAAAAAGTCACTTGGTGCGAGATCGGGTGAATAGGTGCTATAAGGTCTCAAAGCCACATTTCCTTGTTTTGTCAATTGCATCTTGAGATGAATGAGCTGATGCATTGTCAGCCAGAAGACGAATATCCCTGGATAGCATACAGCGTCGTTTCTTAATCAGAGCTGCTCGTAACTGGTCCAGAAGGTTGCAGAAGTATCTGCCAGTGATGGTTTGAACCTTGACAAGATAATCTGTAAGGATGACTCCACGACAGTCCCAGAAAAATGAAAGCTAACCTTCCCAGCTGACTTTTGCACCTTTGCCTTTTTGGGAGCGGGGTAATCGGCATATTTCCATTCCATGCTCATGGCTTTTGTCTCTGGATCATACTGATGGATCCAGGATTCATCCATGTTTACCAGTCGATCAAAAAAGTCATCTTCATCGTGTTCCAACAGCATCAACATCGCACTTGAATGGTCACGCCATGCTTGCTTTTGGGAAGGGAGTAGTAAACATGGAACCCACTGCGCAGACGCCCTAGATATGTGCAGTTTGTCATGAATAATTTTCCACACACTACAATAACTAAGATGCCTCTCATTCATGATCATTTGGATGGTTGCTTCTCTGTCTTCAGTATTAAACACTCCACTTTCTTCACTGTGACAGCATCGTCTATCATTAACGGTCTAGCAGGTCTTGGCTCATCTGTCAGGGACATGTGACGAGTTTGAAAATTCCTTTTCCACTTCACAATAATATCAGATGATGGACAATCATTACCATATACAGCGGTAATCGTATCATGGATTTCCCGGGCAGTTTTTCCCTTCAAATGCAGAAACTTGATCACATTACAAGCCTCAATTTTCTCGATCTTACACCTCAGTCACTTCTGGCACTCACTATAAAAAGCAAAAGGATTCAAATCACTGAAACTACCAACTTAATGTCCCGAGAAATCAATGATACTGAAAAATTTTCTTCACTATTGCATAAAGACTACCAGGTGATAATTAAAGCTTTACGACACCCCCTCGTAATTCGGGGAGCTTCAATCTGGAATAGGTAGGGTCCGAAAGTTCTGAATTGTCTTGGCTCCTGGACCGGCTGACCTTGTCTCCTTTCACCTCACATCTCCCTCAGTCTAGGAAGCCCGAAGTCTCCCTCTACTTATATGAATAGTCCTTGCATTATGACAATTACCGCCTTGTTGCAAACCAATTATGACATTGCGATGTTTCTGTTTAAATCACCCTCTATGATGCTCCAGAGTTACGAGTGATACACAGGTTGCATCAGGTAATTGTATTTAGCAGTTACTCCCTTGCTATATTCTGTCTATAAAGTACATTCGATGGTAGGTAACATTAATATGCGAGTCTGAATTATGATAAATAGCAAATAGCTATCACTAGAAGAACTGTATCTGAAACAGTGTTTTATACACTTTGTGAACTTGGAGATAGAATATTAGAAAGTAAGCTTGCTGATAAACTTCTGCTCATTTCCGACTCCACTGTGTTGATTGTTTAGGTCTCAAAGATTCAAAAACATGGTATGGTGTGACGAATTAATTTGGGTGAATGCAATAGAAATATTGTACTAAATCCGAAATACTCGTGAGTAAATTCTATGGAATTCAACTGACACATATATTCAAATCACAATAGGTAACAGCTGCATATGCGTAACAGAAATCAAATAAAGAGTATCAAGGTTAACAGTGAGAATATTGGTAATACTGTGCTTGGTCATCATCATCATCATCATCATCGTCGTCGTCGTCGTCGTCGTCGTCGTCGTCGTTGTCGTCTTCAAGGTTAGGCCCTGTGACCGCTCCGTTTTCTTCAAGAGCCTACTGATCCTTCCAGCGTAGAGCTGGTCATCCTACATCTCTCTTTTCCGTCGGCATATAATCTAAAACTCTTCTTGGAAGGCGTTCCGCGTCCATTCTTAAAATATGATTTTTCCATTTACTTTTGTTCTTTATTATTTTGCTGTTTAAATGAAAAATCACAAGCTCTTCTCTTATTTTTTCATTTCTTATGTGGTCCATTCTTTCATAAGCTGTCACGCTTCTCAAAAATCTCATCTCTGCCGATTCTAGCTGTTTGCGTTGGTTCTTCGCCAGTGTCCATATTTCGGAACGGTATGCTAACGTTGGGACTGCCATTATCTTATAAAATTTCATCTGTGTTTCCTTTCGTGTTTTCCTGTTCAGCGTTCGTATTATAGTCCCACACATTTGATTGAATCTGTTTAATTTCACCTTCGTATCCTTGTTATTTGCTACTGTTACTGTGTAGCCTAAACAGTTAAAACTATTAAACTTTTCTATTATTTTATTGTTTATAACTATTTTTGCTTTTATTTTGTTCTTTTCTCTGAAAGCCATTACTTTAGTTTTGTGTTCTGAGATTGAAAGGTTATATTTTCCGCTATGTTGTTTAAACTATATACTGCTCTTTGCATGTCATCTTCTGAGTGGGATATTATCACTTGATTATCAGCAAATAATACAGTATTTAAAATTGTTTCCATCCAGTACATTTTGTTTTATACTTTGCTGCCATTCTAGTACCATATTATCAATATAAATATTGAAGAGTATAGGCGATAGAGGGCATAATTGAGAAAATTGCAAGAGTATTTTTATGTAGTAGATGACAAATATCTGTAACCGCAAGTTTATATTACTCATATTTTTAAATGAACTTAGACCAAACAAAATCCAATATGCCGTATTCACAGGAGTTCCTCCGGGTACTCATTCTTGTACACACGGCATAATTTGCTCCAACATTTTAATCTATTGTAACCTTTCCTTAAAGCAAGTTATTTATGAAGTTGTTGAAAGAAATTTAAGATACATATTTGGATATGATTATTCATAATATGCTTTAGTTATGTTAAGATTTTGAATTTGTATTCTTATAGTTATATCATACCAGACCAATTATGCTATTTGTATATTTAAGGTAAGTGGGGGAAAATGGAATTTGGGGGAAGACGAAAGATTCGTAATATTTTGCTCATCTGAGACCAGATAGCAGCACTTACCACAGCTTAGCATAGGGGCATCCAGTCGGAAGTGTGCTGTTGTGTTCTTCCGTTTTATGCCTTGCTTCATCCAGTGATAAACAAGAAACTAATCTGTAAACTTGCTAAGCACAAGCAATGTAATATTTCGTTGCCCATACCTAAGGTCTAACACTTGATGTACTGCATGGAGCTTCACATATGTGCGTCTTTGTGAGCACATGGTAGCTCGGACCACTATGTCTGGTAATGGACACCAAAAATAAGGTTCACTTGCCTCTTCCCCCAGGCATTGGGGGAAGTTGAACGTTCTGAAAGAATACTGATAAATTACATATGACCGATCACGACGGCTTGCGCGATCATTCTTCAAACAATTGAAAACATTTTGGCAGCAATCCCTGGCCAGAGAGCTACAAAGCTGCAGTTCGTTTCTCTCCTTTCTTGTTTGTATCATGTCTATAACTTGCGTTAAATTTACACTTTATAAAGTGTCTTACATGTTGTATTACAAATAATCAACTTAATTTATTTTGTAATTTCAAACTTCATACTGTTTCATCTTCCTCAATGTTGTTCCATCTTCACCACCACAACTCCCATCTTCCCCTAATGATGATGTAAGCTGTAAGTTTTGTTGCAATTAGTTTAATTGTACCGTTTTATCTTATCACATTTAAGGACACTGATCTCTGTTTCTCCCATTAACAATTAAATATACAGGCAATATCTTGAGATACTTTTTATATTTTTCTCCATTGCCATTTCCATGGCAAAAGGACATAAGCGTTAAATATGTCATCTTTCCCCGAATTACCTTATGTAAGTTTAACTATAAATCATTTGAATTGTGTTTATAAAATTACATTTGCACTATGCTGCTATTCGTATAACCAGATCACATCTTCCAAATTTTACCATCCAGGGCGGTAACTTAACAATTGTTTAGGATTCCTCATTTTCTACGAAAATAACGCCTGATATACAACACACAGATACATACGTAAGATAAATTTAAAACACAAAATGTTTATATTATTATTATTTATATGTTTTTAGGAACATCATTTACGTGATTTGATGCTCGGCCCCTATAGAAACTATGTGGCACTAAAAGTTATTATATATGAGTAGGCTTTATGCTACATAAAGCTCATGATGATTTAAGGATAATAAAGCTGTTGAATTATGTGAGTTTTGTTAATTTAAGTGTCAGTGAGCCAGTGGTAAATTAAGTAGCAGTGCATTAAACGCCGCATAAATATTATGTGTGTATGCGCAATGCGTTAACTAAGAGACTAACGCAATACAAAAATACTAAATTACCCCGTAACGTTATGCTGAAACCATAGTTTAAAAGAAAATGGAACAAAAAGGTTCATAGGCATTCCAATAATCTGTAAATTACTACCAAACTGTTCATCAATGCAAATTCATTATTCTGAGTTATGCATGAAATTTTGCTACGAATGCATGAGAGTGAAATACAAAAGCGAACATTTAAATTTTATTGCGATATAGGCAAAATTTTGTTTCAGTTGCACTTGAAGTGTAATTATTAAATTCACATTTAACTTCACTCGAAATTATGAGACTTAACAACTGCCAGTACTCGTATCGTCATTTGACATTGTTTTCATTTGACATTTTTGTTTTCAAAACAAAAGGAGGTTTGCTAACACAAAAAGAAAAAGAAGAAGAAAATTAAGAATGTTACTGTTTTCACCATCACTTAGGAAATACAGTGAACTACGTATGAATGCTACTTAAAAATAATAATAATTTTATGGTATAATAATTCTACTAGACAACAAAAACGTAATTGTTATGTTATTTTCCAGAAATAAAACAAGGCACTAGTTGCAGATAAAGTCTACTGTGATCTCTAGGAGGTAGGGATAAGGAAAGAAACCTGAAGCGCGACCCTGATCGGAATGCTGTGTGCAACTGTAGACGTGTAGAAGAGACCGGAGAAACCGGGGTAAAAGAAAAAGATCGAGAGTAAGCGATCAACGGATTCGAACGCGGCACCACCCTAGGCACCGTGAAGCCATTTTACTTCATGATGCAAGTTACCACTCTCCGTACTAAGTAGAACAGAATACTTATTTCGTCGTTAATATTGATTTTGTAACCGCAGTATCTGGCAGCGATTAGGAGGCGGCGAATTAATCGAAATCAGATAAATAAACAAGAAGATAAATTAATAAAAATACTTTGCTAAACTAATATAAAATATTGTTATAATACGACATTAGAATGGATAGAGTAATTATTAAAATAGCGGTTGACTTAAAGAATAAGAAGGGAAGAATATAATTGAATATAACATATATACCAGCATCAAGGCAGGAAAGAGAAAATATTCTTGTAAAAATCTGTACACGTCGGAGAGGCAGGAAGGAAGGAAGGAAGGAAGGAAGGAAGGAAGGAAGGAAGGAAGGAAGGAAGGAAGGAAGGAAGGAAGGAAGGAAGGAAGGAAGGAAGGAAGGAAGGAAGGAAGGAAGGAAGGAAGGAAGGAAGGAAGGAAGGAAGGAAGGAAGGAAGGAAGGAAGGAAGGAAGGAAGGAAGGAAGGAAGGAAGGAAGGAAGGAAGGAAGGAAGGAAGGAAGGAAGGAAGGAAGGAAGGAAGGAAGGAAGGAAGGAAGGAAGGACCGTTATCTTCTTTGTGCTAGTAAAATTTCAATGTCTGAGAACTATAGAACATTTCCAGCCAGGAATGTGTTGGGACAAAGGGGCTTTCAAAATGCAGGTGAGCATGAACGCTAAAGATATTTACTTCGCTGATTTGATAACGATGTATACCGTTACAAACAACTCCGGGTAGGCGTTCCCCACCTCAGGGTGGGCTGAACGTCAATGAGTTAAATGAGTTTTGCAAACCAATGCGAACATTCGAAATAAATGAGAAACAAATAATAATTTAATATTTGAGAAGGGTGAGATAGTTTGGTCATGTGATAAAGTTAGAGAGGTTCGAACTGAATCTTGAAGTAAGAAAAATTTACTTGAAAGGTTAAAATACGACAGGAAGGACGTGCTCATGCGCGTTAAGAGGAGAAGCGAAGATGTGTAAGTCTGAAATGTAGGGAAGTTAAGAATAGCGCAACCAGCGTAAGTGGAAGCAGCATTAGAAGTTTATTATAGCAAAGTAGTCGCCATTAAAAGAAGAAATAGAAACCACGCGGAAGTAATATTAAACAAGTAATCCAGGGTTTCAAGTAAAATTAAATTTATGTTAGGAATTTTTCTAACAGGTGGTCACCGATCCAATTCGATAAGCAAACTTAGTAGGAATTGAAAGAACGTAAGCTTTCACGGCCGGAGTCCATAGTAGGAATTAAACCAAATAATTCTGCACTAAACAAACTGTTATTAATACGAATGAGTAGCCAACAAACACCACATCCATTTCCTACAATCATTCACTTGAGGATAAGAGAACTCATAGCTCCAATTAGAACCCAATCAATTTAACACTGGTATGCGGGTTCGCCACACTAGGTAGAGATGTATTTTTATATCTTGACAGATGGAGAGCGATGCGCAGTGGTATCTGGACAAGTCCACTTCAGAATAGTTGCAACTGGAGGGGAGGGCAGGTCAGTTGCGTATCAGTTGCGAGCAAGCAAGCCAGTGGAGAGCTACTCGGTATTACTACAGCTTGTTTCAAAATGTGCGTGTCTCTAGTCCCAAGAGAGGATTTAGAAATGGTGCCTTCTAACAGCACATTAGGAAATAAAGTGCCACGTTTAAAAGCACGAGAAGTAATAACCAATGGCTATACATTTATAAAAAGGAACAATGATCTGGGTCTGCTACAAAAATCTGGGAAAGGGCATCTGAGGCAACAGTTGTGTCCGAAAGCAGTTTAGGTGAAGAGGAAAGAAAATCCATTGGTGTTAGTGCAACAATGTCCTTCTCCGTGTCCAGTAAACAAAGATTAAGAACATGCACAAAATCTCATTTGTATGTTTTAATTCAAATGTAGTCAGGCGAACAGCAAATAATGTTTGAAATACAGAAAAACAAAGACCAACTCTGAAAAAAGTACTTATGAGGCTTCAAAATTCTATAGACTTCCAAGGCAGTGTCTGAACATTAAGAAAACTTATTTTGAAGCTAGGATTTATATGAAAAAGAAAAACTAAGCGTGACAGACAAATTTTAGTCGAACATCGTACCATACGCGCAAACCTAGGCTTAAGTATTTACGAAATGTTATCGCAGTGAAGTTTATATAGTTTATATGGATGAAACTTAAATCAACTAAGCACATACTGGACCATATGCCTTGAGTGAAATTCATTACAGGAGCTCCGCAGCGATATCGAAAGGCCGACAGTTTGTTATCATGCCTGCTGGGGGAGAACAGGATTTTGTTCCAAACGCCTATGTAATATTTAAGATCAAATAAAAGCGTCGGGATCACTACCGTAGTAAGAATTACAACTTAGTTTATAAGAGCTGCAATACTGGCTTCAAGAGTGAAATTTGCTTTTATACAGCTTGTCACCACAATCCCCTCTCGTAATATTACGCGTGTGAGGCGTGTAATGCGTGTGCACTATCCCCACCACAGTCGCTACACATCCCTACCGCGCATGATTTCTGTCAAGATAAAATAATAGATCTGTACATGAATTAAGAATTCGTTATTCATCTAATGCAAATGTATTAAAAGAAGAAAAAATCCTATGGCTTGTTCGATAGGGGGAATTATATTATGTGGAATTCCATCATATACCTGCAGAAATGTTTCTGATACTGTATTTACTACAGAGCATTTTGGTTTCTACGTAAGCTAACAGCGCAAACTTAGGTCCCAGCGAAAGAAGCCTTATTGTAAAACAAGTATAAATTTGATCAATACAGAACCCTTATTCTTTAACCGTTCTCTAGCATTCCTATTGGCTGTTCTGCTGACCATTATCTGTTATTACGGATGCCAAATGACGATTCGAATGCCCCCATCATCGGAAAAGGAAATTGTTTCTGGATCAATGTTGGATGTTCTAACATTCAATTACAGAGAATCTTTTAGTTTTCAGATTCATATTTGAAGACTATGTTTTCAAATGTAGTGCATTTTCTGTTTATTGTGTGAATAGAAAAATTCCTATTCCATAAAAATTTATATTCACTGTTACAGATAACATTTGTAAAAATACACACAAAGAAGACAATCAGCTCTACAGTTACCATAATTGCACACTTATATTGGAAATATTTTCATATATGTCTTCATTTCAAAATATGAAGTATAATGTGAAATAATCTTGCCTTGCCGGGTAACTATACCTCTTCTACGCTTTTGAACCTACTGAAAAGACATATAGACTGATTTTCAATTCAAAATTTGTTTGTCTAAAAGTTCTAGCAAATGAGAAACCCCAGTTACCGACAAGCACTCTTTACTTGTTTCATGAACCATTAGTGTAGCACTATTAATAAACACAAGTGATCCTCAAATCAAAATTAAAGTGTTACTCCTATAACACAAGTGTATCGCTTCAAATGTCAACTGTACACTGGAAGACTGACGTAAGTGTATATTTACAAGCACTACAGAACTGAATCTCTGACAGGGAGGGTCTTAAATAAGGTCCGAACCCACGGCATAATTCAGTATTTATTCCAAAGAATTGTTCTTGGGCAACAATACTAAATACAATGAGTACTGTCCTCCAAGGCTATTGTTTATCTATAGGACCGTCTAGCCATTAACGCAGGACCTTGGGGCATGGCGACACTAAGTACCGATACAAGCGTTCAACTTGTAAGAAGGAGATAGTTTGTGCATATTTTACATGAATTTTACAAAGAAATGTAGAGAAACACTTTCACCGCAAGTTTTATCATTTAGAAAAGAATGTTATGGGCCTGATGGACGTTACTAGAAGGCAATTTAGGTAAATTTTCCCCTAAGGCGAGACAGCTGAGAAAGGCGATAATAAGGAAAGGGATGTAAGCCCTATCTAGCACACGTACTTAGGTTTATTTATACACCAAACCATATGAATAAACACTGCAATATGCAGTGTGAGATCTGCCGAGAAAACGTCTGAAGGCTGTTCCACACCCTGGAGGGAAAAGCGAGAGTATATACCGCCTCATAAGTAATGTCTTTTTTTTTTTTTTTTTTTAAGAAAAACAAATTTTTGAAATTTGTTCTGACAAGAAATTTTCTAAATTTATATGGTCTTAGGCCATCTTCCAGCGATATTTATTATCCCACAATGGTAGCAGTCTCTGGTTTTCAATGCGAAGATTCCGGTGACACCCACTTGCACAGTTTCAATGTTATCAACATTTCTTCCATGAAGAAAGTGGGCCACTGATCGAAAAATATGATAACCGATGGTACAAAATCAGGGCTGTATGCTGGTTGTGATAGAAGTTTGATTCCTCCAAATTTCTGAATGTTTTCCATGGTTGTTCTTGTACTATGGGGCGTTGCATTTTCCTGTTACAATAGAGCTCCGTTTAGGTTAACTTATGCTGGGTATCTCAGTTTCAAAATTTCATGAACTCGTTCATTTGTTAAGAGTAAAGGTCTGCATTAATCACTCATCCGTTTGGAATAAAGCCTCCATTGAATCACACCTTCAAAATTCCAAAATTCCAAAATTAAAAATTCCATCAGACACACATTACTTTGGGACCAAACTGATTTTTTTAACGATGATTCTTGCAGATTGGCATAAAGTCGCTATTTCGAGACATCAAGCTTTCCATAACATACCTACTTTTCATCACAAGTGACAATTTACTAGACAAATCTATCATCCATGGGATCATGGATAAGCCGACCACAGATATACACTCTAAGTTCAGCCTGTTGAGGAGTCAGTTCATGAGGTACGGATCAAAAGCTTCTGTATGATTTTCCAGATGCTTTAATATGGAAATGTATAGCATCTTTTGATGCACCAGGTTACTTTTGCAGATTTTCTCGCAATACTTGGCGCTTATTCTCAATATTGCATACTTTAGGTCTTCCAGAACGTGGCAAATCTTTAGTGTTTTCATCTCCATTGTTGAAACGTTGCGCCACACGCTCACTAACGGCACCTTTTTTTTCCGTTTCACATATTCTTCGAGTTGCGGCAGCACCCTAATTATCTTGTTTCTTGTAGTGTTTTAGAACGACTATAAGTTCAAACATTATTATCCCAATTTTCATCATCATCATCATCATCATCATCATCATCATCATCATCATCATCATCATCATCATCATCATCATCATCATCATCATCATCATCATCATCATCATCATCATCATCACCGTATAAGCCTTGTGATCCGTTCCGACTTCAGGGAAATTGATCGGACCATTTCATTTATGGCCTGCCAACATTTCTTCTACCTACAGGTTTATACTTGTATTCTATTTGTGATGTTTATCCCAATTTTGTGACTGTTTATTAACAACTGAAGACTGATACATTCCCGCAACGGACCAGTAGCCATGGCCTTCTGTAAATAGCATTGCCAAATCAAACAAACAGAAGAAAGTTTCCAAAACACCAAAATCAAAATACCGACATTACTTACTTCCTTATTTACCTATTTACCTATTTAACAATTTACCCATTTACACATGTAACCCATTTAACCCATTTACCCATTTAACCCATTCACCGATTCATCCATTCACCGATTCACCCATTCACCGATTCACTCATTCACCCACTCATTCACACATTCACTCACTAATTCACTCATTCATTTACTCATTTATTTATTTATTTATTTATTTATTTATTTATTTTTGCACTTTACGTCCTCCAACTTTAAGTCATATCGGACGGTGAATGAAATAGGTGAAATGATGCCCAAATGAGTCCGGGGCCCATGGAGCTTAGAGTTACCCGACATTCGTCTTCCAGGATAAGGGAAAACCCCGGAAAAAACCTTATCCAGGTAACTCGCCCTGACCAAGTTTCGAACTCGGGACCTCTTGAACGTGAGGCAGACACGCTACAATCTACGCTACCGAGGTGGGCATAGAGATTAGAGTTACCCGACATTCGTCTCTCAGGATAAGGGATAACACCGGGAAAGCCTTATCCATATAACTCACTCTGACCTAGATTCGAGCTCGGGACCTCTTGAACGTGAGACAGACACGTTGCCATCTACGCTACCGAGGCGGGCAACTAAAACTATGAATGTCGTTATTCTTATTTACATTGTATTTATATTCATTATTAAACCAACATGAGATTGTGTTTCATTAGTAATTACAATAATAACACCTAAAATTGCATACACATAATTTTGTATAGGTTAACGCTATGATACATTTAAATCATGCGGCAATGACCTTTTTGTATAGACTGATCGCGCTTCAGAAAATTAGTAGCACTACCATATACAACCTATAAGTATATAAATTATTTAGTAGAAAAAGCTTTCATTTAATAACATTAGTTTTATTTTAACTATAAGATTAAAAGAATTGATAATTATTTGGTAAAGGAATTGAATACTGAATCAGTAATCTCGAGGTTGATGATTTTATTTAATGGCGACAAAAAGAATGAGGCATCTTTCAATGACAGAACATTGCTGATGATGTGTTTGACATTATACCTTTGCCTGTTTAGTAAATCACTATTTTAGAAATTATTCCCGTTGTACAGATTTAACACACTAGAATATTAGTTACGTTATCGTGCAATAGTTCATGTAGTTGCAAAGTCCCTTAATAACAAAAGTGAAGTTACTAGTTCAGCTAGTTTTCTCTAGTTTTTTCGTTATGAAAATTGCAGCAGATAGGGCTGTTTAACTTCATTTTCATTATTTGAAAAATATTTTAATAAATAATTACATGGGGCCTATTTAATGCATTAATTATCATCAACGTAATTTTTATTATACTCCAGGTTATGTATTATAATGGGCTAACCATCCATATGACACACGCAGCTCTCAAGTGCATTTGTGATCGTCGGTTACTGTACGTCAAGTTCTAATCTAACTGAAACTGTGCGTCACTTCTAATCAGCAGATAACAAAACAATCGCAGCGCTGGTCACTGAAGGTCAATACATCTCAATGCTGAGTCGGAAAACAGCCGCCTGTGCTGTGGCATAGCGGACTTTGGCTCTGTGCCACTGAATGCGACCTTGAGGGTGCGGATTTTGAGTCCTGGGCATAGGACCGTCGCCCATTCAGCATCGTGAGGAAAGTGACGAGCTACACTAGGTAGCGCACCCTGATCTAGAAAACCAAATTTACCAACTGGAATGCAGAAATGCTGACCACATCTCCCTCCCATATCGGTTGGATGATCGCCCTTCTGTGCATTGTGTATGTGGACGTGAGACCAGCAATCTGTTGGAAGGCTTTCGCTCACTAGAGCTGTTACGCTACGGGCGTAACTGGCTAGGAAGATTAATCATCTTTTTTCTGACAAACCTCCTTTTCGCATCTTTTCATTAAGTGTTCATTCCAAAAATGGGCATCATGTTTATTTCTGAAAGATCTGCAAAATAAACTAAGAATGCCTATTTTCCCACTGAGAATCGCTTCAATAGTCTTATTCTTCTTCCTCTCCCTCTTCCTCCTCTTCCTCCTCTACCTCCTCTCCCTCCTCTTCCTCCTCTTCCTCCTCTTTCTCCTCTTTCTCCTCTTTCTCCCCTTTCTCCTCTTCCTCCTCCCCCTCTTCCTCCTCCTCTTCTTCTTCCTCCTCCTCCTGGTCCTCATCCTCCTCTTTCTCCCTCCTCTTTCTCCCTCCTCTTCCTCCTCTTCCTACTCCTCCTCCTCTTCTTCTTCTTCCTCTCTTTCCTCCTTCTCCTTTTCCTTCTTTTCTTTTAACTTTTGTACGAGATTGGCTTTATGATATATTAACGCTTTATGCATAAAACAATAATGCATCGTAAAGTAAACCTTATTAAATTCGACACTTCTTATTTAATTTCAAAATCATCCTATGGTGCAACATACCTTTTTGGCTAATAAATTGAATAAGTTTTAAAAGAGCCAAGATAGAATGTAATTTGAAACAAACATCTTTTTCCTCGTTGAAAATAAAAGTTAAATTATTGCTATTATTTACTACTACTGCATACTAAGAATAAACTTATTTGTTTTGTGTACCACATAAAGGTAACGTTCTCTTAAGACGGCAGGTTTTACGTCATAAATAAAGTTGTACTAGGAAGAAAAGTTAATTTATTTAGTACGAATCATTTAAAATGCGAATGCGGTCTTAAGATGGAACAGAGCTCACCTGAAGTGTCCGCGATGAATTAAAGGTGTAGTTAGTTTCGCGGCAGTGACGTTGTTTTAATTACTTGCTCTGCGGGTTGCTCACAGCAAGGAGTACTTCTCTCCTCTCTTGACCGTGTTTATGTCGCTTTTAACGTTTTCTTTACGACATTCAGCAACGCCTTTTGTAAATGGTGTTAAAATTCTAGTAGATTTATTCATCTTTCTCTCGGTAAACTTGAGACAATATTAAAGAGAAGAAAAACAAAAAGGTAACAGACTGCGTCACATTTCACTCTGCCAAAAATTATCTTTCATTCTTTTGATTACTAAGACTCACGTAGCCAAGAATAAAGAGAATAACAAATGAGAGAGAAAAAATTAATCCATGTCAGTTTTTAAACCTTCTACAAAGATAAAACCAACGTATTACAATGTTTAGGTTTCGTAAATTATTGGCATTAACACGTTAAGTTTGCCATAAGTGATTAATCTATTTTATTCCACAAAAATATCTCTCACCGAGATTTTACTGGAAGTATGCTATTTTAAGATCCCTGAAGTTAATAAAAACGAAAGTTTAGAAAATGTATAGTGATTCAATGAATGAAGTCCTCTATTTTCTTTTAAGTGGAACATGCACCTTCTGATCCGCGCAACCTCCAGGCCCGTAGGCAACTGTTTGAGGATCAGAGGTTCCCTGATCAGAAATATCCTTAGATGAGCGATCAGCCCAACGCCGGAAGAAAAAGTACGAGAGAGATGAACTGATAGAAAGGGTTTTTTTTTTTTTTTTTTTTTTTTTTTTTTGTAATTTATGTCTCCAACCGCAGGACCCGCAGAAAACCCACCCCACAAGATGACGATCTTGCCCACAAGAAATCTCACTTTGCCACCACCTGGGATCAAACCCGGCCGCCTTGGTGAAGGCCCAGCGGTCTAATCACTTAACCATGGCATGACCACTAATAAGTCAATAGCATAATACAAGAACGGAAATTTAGTTAAACATGGAAATCCAAGAAACTCTTCACCCACTCCCTTTAATTTTCACAGAAAATTGGACTAGCGATTTTGAGTAGATGTTTAACAAACAATAAATAGCCTCTGTGATTTTCTTCATTCTATATGAATTTTACATAATTGGAAAACCGTAAAACAATAGAGAAAATCTTCCTAAGTCAAACATTTAAATCTCGTTTGTTTATAATTTAGGAAATTTTTGTACAATGGTGCTTCGCAATTTATTGTATCAGAGGTCTTTTAAAAATTAATAAATAACATACATACCCACTCCCCCTTCTCTGTTAAATATTTACTTATTAATGTGCTTGTCACAAAGATATTATCCACTGTTCTCCTGTCTTGTCCAAGGCCTGCTTGGAAATCTTATAGCTTCCACTCGTCTTCTGCCCACATTTGTACCCTTTATGCCAAAACTCCAGTATATATCTTACCTAACACAGATAAGCTGTTTCCTCTATAATTTGCACGACTATCTAGCTCTCCTTTCTTCTTAAATATTCACACAAGAATTGTTTTTCTCCAACTTCTTGGAACAATATGATCTTCAAATATTTTATTTAGATTTCTTATCAGCAAACTTAATCTATTTTCGTTTTTACTCCATACCTTCCAAAACTCCCATGGAATTCCATCTATTCCACATGATTAATTCCTTTTTAATCTTTTTACTTTTTCTCTTACTCTTTTTTTCTTTCTCTCTGTCTTTTTCTTTGTAATTTTATGTCCTCCAACGTTAAGTCATATCGGACGATGAATGAGAGGGATGAAATGATGCTTAAATGAGCCCAGGGTCCATAGAGCTTAGACAGTCGCCTTTCAGGATAAGGGAAAACCCCTGAAAAAGCCTTATCCAGGTAAAGCACCCTGACCGAGATTCGAACACGGGACCTCTTGAACTTGAGGCAGACATGCTACCATCCACGCTGCCAAGGCGGCTTGTTCCCTTACTTCCTCTACTATTATCCTACTATCTAATTGTTGGATTTATCCTGTATTATCCAATACTCGAATACCTTGTCTTTAAGTATTTCCGATACATTCATTCTAATTTACTTCAATTTTCTAAAACTTATGAGTCCGCACTTCAAGGTCATCAAGTAGCCACATTTCCTAAACAATGTAGCTTTATCTTAATCTGTTATATCATGGAATAAAATGATCAAATGTTAACTTATGATTTTTCTTGTTTAACAAGAAGTAAGTCATCGTAACATAATTTCTTAGAAGGTTAAACAGAAATATGAGAAACATACCTCATTATTACTTTTTAAGAAGTAAGATATATACCCTCTTAAGGTTATAACTTGAAATATCTAAATGATTTTCATGAACCTTGGTAAACAAATGCAACCATTCCAATTTATCTTGTATACTGTATTATCTAAATTATCTTTTCAATTGGTGAATAACGTACAAGGGCTATTCAATAAAGAATGATCACAATTTTTTTTTTACAACGTACTTTTACTTATCCTCATAATTTTCATGGTCCTTCTCAAAATAGTCTCCCCTGAATGCAATGCACTTGTCCCAGCGTATCTGCCAGTCTTCAAAGACATGCTGGAAACTGTTTTTGAGAGATCCTTCAAAATCGCCTACGTAACCCTCAACACTGCTTCTGATGATGGATAATGCCTCCCACGAAGGCGTTTCTTCAACTTAGGGATGGGCTAATGGGCTAAATCCGGACTATAGGGCGGGTGAGGAATGCACTTCACGTTGATTTTTGCAAGATATTCAGCAACAACAGTTGCAATATGCGGCCGCCCATTAACGTGGTGCAGCATCCAGGCCTGCTTCATGGAAATCTGGTCTTTTGGGCGTGATATAGACTTACAATGTTTTCACTACATCCCTGTAGTATTGTCCAGTTACTTATGTGTGTGCAGGTACGACATGCTGATTAACTATTCCATGACTGAGATGACCATATATTTCCCAGCAGATGCCACCACTTTTGCTTTTTTGGGGGTTGGTGATGAAGGAGATTTCCACACTGAGCTTTGCTGTTTGCTCTCAGGATCAAAATGATGTAGCCAAATTTCATCAGCAGTGATTACGTTTGAAATAAACTCCGGATCTTCTTCTAACATCAACTTTAACTGTATGTTACCTCCATTGGAGCGGTAGGCGGTAGTGAACATGTCTAACTTATCTGGTTCTTACAGGCGCGAACCAGGAGCACCAACAATGAAACTACTAGGGCGTGTTTGTTTCACATTAAGCTAACAGAATATAAGATTGAATTTTAGTGTGAAAAACTATGACCGTAAAAAATTATGATCATTCTTTATTGAACAGCCCTCGTATATCCATCTCTCAATTTATTTACAAAATCATAGAATATTATGTATACATTTGAAATAAGAGTTTATCTGTATTAATTATAAGTAGATGAAACAGTAACCTCTTGTAAGAATAGTTTGCAGAAGACTGAATAAAATGGGTCATGTGAGATCAACACATGAGATACTCATTTTTATTTCTGATGTTATTTTTAAAGCTTTGACAGCTCATTTCACCTGGTTTGTGAATCACAGGTCTTCTACCGCATATATAATATACATACGCCTACTTATGTAGATTCTTAAGGTATCAGTTTATAAAATATGCAATTAAGGAACGAATTTGGAAAAGATTCCTACAATGGACATATTTATGAGTGCTCCTGTCATCTAAAAAGGGCAAACTTGAGATAACTTCAGGCATCAAAGGAGTTCTATGCCATCTTTAATTCATGTATTCATCAACCTGGAACCCTACGGCAGTGGGAATGGAACGCTAAAAGCTTTGTAACAAAAAACTGTAATGTAAACGCCTTCTGCTCCATTTTGTTCAAAGGTACATACCGCCCTTGTTTGGTTCTATGCGGATGGAAATGGTGCGGGGAAGCGCAAGCAGAAACGCTTCTGTGGCCAGCTGGTTTCACATGCTTAATTGCGGAACATATCTGGAATCCAGTCTTAGGACTACAACAATCAATGCACAAAATTATTTTTCTTATCCAAATAAAATTCATTTATAAAGCGTTACAGAAAGTTAAACATTACCGCAACTGCTTTTAAGTATATCTGTAAATAAAATAATTAACGCTATGTTGTCGCCTGAAAGTTTGGGATCACTTGACTACACGGGCAGCCATAGATAAAGTGCATCTTAGCTTAAAGTACCTGATGATTTAAATTGCGCTTTATGCTAATCCCTGAATGTTCCAAACACTCAAATTTTTACTGCACTTTATCAATGGAGCTTAAAAAGTCTCAGGCTACGATGGTAAATTTTATACAAAAGAGAAGCATGTAAAATAAGACCTGAAGCTTTCCTGGAGACAAATATGTTGGAGATCATCTCGAGAATCAAGCGAGGTGAAAAGACGATTAGAAATCGATGTTTCGGGAGCGCACATCTCTCCCATCATCAGGACATTTTAATAAATGTTATAACCACAAATGTAACACTGGACATAACAGTAATATAAAAAGAGACAAAACACTATCACATTCGTATCACTGAACAAAGACTCTTTTAAGCAAATTAAGTGCCAGGTAAGTAGTTGTTGTGAGTATAGAAAATTAACTGGGTTAGAGAAACGTAACTACTTATGATGATGATCAAGCTGTATATATCTGTGCTTCTTAGGTCGACAGATTTCCAAGAGGAGTGAACTGAAATTCAGGATTACGACTAAGTGTCTTCTTCTCGGAGGAAAATGCAAAGTCTCCTTAAACCTCCGTCGCCAGTAACTGTTACAAATTGCCAAGATGGTCGTCTCCAGAAAGTTGGCTCTATGTTTTCCACTGAAGCTTCCCTTAAATACTTTTTAATTCAAGCAATTTCATCCTCCAATATGTTTAATTAGAGGTAATATATCCTTAAGATTTTGATTTTCTTATGTACTATTATTAATTTATCGGTTTAAGAGACCATTACTTGCATTTCATTCATCTGATGATTCTGATATATTTGAAATTCAGTTTTATAAAAACAATGTCCTGCCAGTCCAGGCTTCTCAGGTTACATTAAACGAATGCTCCGTTCGTGTTAATTTATTCTGGTAGCGATGGTCCTTTCGGTGTCCCACATTCACAGGGAATGCGGTACCATCCTGGAACTTGGAAGTCCAGTTTGTCTTTCACCGGTCTCAACAGATGTTTAATCTTCGGAGGTGGCTTGTAGATGGTCCTGATGTTGAATGCCTTTGCCTCCATCTGCGTACGCCGGGCTATGACGCATTCATGGAACTCAAAAAGAAAGCTCTGTAACGCTTTCATATACAAAACGAACATAGTGGATAGAGTGACAACGGGACTCAATTAGCTCTTAAGCGAAAAGTTGGGCTGATTCATAGTTCAGAGAGAGAGAGAGAGAGAAAAAAAAGGAGGGAGGAGATTCTTCGCCACATGTGTACAAATAACAGCTTTGATTTATTCTCCTTATAATCACTTTACTGATATGAGGTCCTTTTTATTTTATTTTACGGCCTCCAACGTTAAGTCATATCGGAAGATGAATGGAATGGGTGAAATTATGCTCAAATGAACCCAGGGTCCTTAGAGCTTAGAGTTACCAGACATTCGTTCTTCAGGATAAAGAAAAATCCAGGGAAAACCCTATCCAGTTAACTTACCCTGACCGAGATTCGAACCCGGGACCTCTTGAACGTGAGGCTGGCGTGCTGCTATCTACGCTACGGAGGCGGGCAAGGGATGGAAGATTGAGGTATACTGACGTAATACATAATGGAACGCAGCGGTTTATGTTGGTGCTGACAATCTAGCTCCTCCCACAGCCAAACTGACCCGTTTTCAGGCATAATTCCAAACACTGGATTCCCATAGTGTTTTACCGTGCTCAAACCTCCTAAGGGAAGCATTGTATCTTAAATATGGAATTTAATGCCACACTGTCTTTCTCTGTATATCCATTTCGTCACTTCCGTTCGATAGCGGCAATAGTGTAATCTTGGTTTCAATACCACAGACTAAAGGCCTTAAATATATTTGGTAATCCATCGCCCAGTTTTAACAATACATGGAAATAATGCTTCACCCTTTCTCCCACAAAACCGAATTTATTTTTATACCAATGTTAGAAACTGGTTCTCTGAAATGAAGTGTGAAACGTGTAATATTTAACGTCTGCTTTTACTACAGGCGTCAGGTGGTGACACTGATGATACATGAGATGATGGGGCAAACCGGAGATCGCGTATTAAACCCGCCCCAGCACAGTATTGTCTACCAGATATCTCATTTTGCGGTCACCTGGGATCGAACTGGTAAGAGTCAAGTGGTCTAACCACTCAGCAACGGCGGGGCTACTGCTTCTCTAAGATACTTAGTATCTGAAACACCCTTTCATTTCAGATAGTTAATAACGTTACCTATGGGTCTACTTTTCTGTCTCTGGATTATGGTTTAGCCCAGTCACACAGAGAGCTGACTGAATAGTTTCGGATGAATTCACTTTACGCGCTGTAATAACATTCGAGTTATGGATTCACACTAACTGTAAACATACCTACAATTTGCGCACATGACCTTAGTTGGTTACAGTGGAGGGCAGAGTACACCTTCAATGATGTCCATTGAACAAGAAAGTAACTATATGTGTAACACTAACTGTAAACACACCTACTATTTGCGCACATGACCTTAGTTGGTTACAGTGGAGAGCAGTGTACACCTTCAATGATGTCCATTGAACAAGAAAGTAACTATATGTGTAACACTAACTGTAAACACACCTACTATTTGCGCACATGACCTTAGTTGGTTACAGTGGAGAGCAGTGTACACCTTCAATGATGTCCATTGAACAAGAAAGTAACTATATGTGTAACACTAACTGTAAACACACCTACTATTTGCGCACATGACCTTAGTTGGTTACAGTGGAGGGCAGTGTACACCTTCAATGATGTCCATTGAACAAGAAAGTAACTATATGTGATACAGGGTACGAGTTAAATTTCCATTGAACCCAAAATGTTAATTTCAATGTTGCATATGCTGTAAAAAGATTTACAGGGCAAATCTGAAAATTAATGTAACAGGTATCACTCGTGAACTGAATACCTCTCGTGACTATGAACCTGACGATGTCCAATCGGTCAAGGCAGAAGGTAAGCAACTCTTTACAATATAAAGTGGTTGTTCAATCTTTAAAAAACCCAAGCAAAATTCTCTATGCCGAGATTTCTGTTCATGACACATATAGTTTAATAGCAACGATGCCGTTATGATTATATTATATATCCTATTACATTGCACTCGCTTATGCCTAACTTTCTAAACAAGTTATCAACTACATCAGAAGAAAATTGGCAACTTTTTAATGATATGGGAACAACTTTGTAGGTGTTAGAGGGTCGTGGGTTCGATTCCCGGCTTGGGGAGGAAATTTTTCTCCAGCCAAGATGATTCTTCATCTTCCCCAGAGTCTGTAAGTATGAATGAGAGTGTGAACGTATGCGTGATCTAATGATACAGTTTAATGATTACGAGTTAACGCCACCGTTAGCGTAGATGGTAGCGTGTCTGCCTCACGTTCAAGAGGTTCTGAGTTCGATTCTCGGTCAGGGTGGGTTACCGGGATACGGTCTTTTCTGGGGTTTTCCCTTGTCCCGAAAGACTAATGACGGATAACTCTAAGCTACATGGACCCCGGGCTCATTTGAGCATCATTTCACCCATTCCATTCATCTTCCGATATGACTTAACGTTGGAGAACGTAAATTAAAAAAAAAACAATAAAAATAAAAATGTACATCGATATGTTCCAAAGGAGAACGCCCGCCGATATGACCACTGCAGTTAAAGGTGGGGTATAAATGGAACAACAAAACTTTGTAGGTCTCACTACAGGAAAAAAAAAAAAATACTCAGACTTTGAATACGTATGGCATTATTTATAGATGATATTCCTACAAGCTGCCTTTCCCTGTTTAAGCAACCATTCATGGTGCATGGTTTTAATAATTATACATAAGTAATACTATTTGATTATACATTTGTAGTACACTCAGAAAGTCCCTCGACATCTGAGGTACCACTTTTGGCGAGTTTCCCTACAAGGACCATTTATGTTACTTTGAAGTGACTTATTCTCACTATTTGACCATCTCTTGCAACTTGAGCAGACATGATTTCGTAAAATGAAGTATTTGGGCATTTAGGAATATTATAGGCAGAATATTTGTTACGGGTTCCCTTTTCTTTCTGCTGGTGAGGTAGACAACTGTTTCATAAACGATATTATGGCCATGCAATCAAAGGACAAAGCCTCACGTGAGTTTTTAGCTTATGCGATTGAACAGTACATCGAACCTAGATGTTCATTTTATCCATCGCTATGGGCAGAATTCTCCTCTTCCCTGATACAAACGTAGAATGAATGCGAAAGTTTTGACTCGAAGCTGAACGGGATGTTCTACCATTCCCACCCGAACATATTTCAATTATTGGAAGCCAGCAGTGAGGTACAAACTACCGCTTGCACAAAAATGAACAGTACGAATTTAAAAAAAAAAATCCTTCAATAAAAATAGTGAAAAAGGAGGAATTTCTGCAGTAAATGGTGATCTAATTTACAGGAGATAAATAAGCCGTCCACAGGACACCAAAGCCGTAGCATAGAAATTTATACCATAGCAAGAAGCCGTAGGAAACAAATTTCTACCGTAAATGTTATAATATTCAATCACACCACAATTGCTGTCATAATATACCTTTTGATCAGTCCTCAGTCTGGTGAAATGGGAAAGAAAATGTGCGAGTTTCATCCCGGTTGTTTCAATATTGAGGAGGCACATAACACAGATGTCTGGAGCTAGAAACCTTAAGGAGGAAAAAGTAGAAGATACTATAGCGATTTGGATGAACACACCATTTTTAATGCAGGTAAATATACTTATTTACAAAGATGAACTATTTACAATTGCTCTTCAGCTAACCCTGCCCATTCTTTTACTGCTAAGCTACAGTAAGTATGATGCTTCGCTGACAACTCCAGGGCCTCACAATAAAAAGAAATATTTTTTCTTTAATTCTTAACACAATAACCAAAAAGGCTAATATACTTGTCATACCAGTATTCTAATTTAATTAAACCATCTCCATAGTGCAATTTATCATGTCCTCAAAACAGCTGTTTACCGCATCAGTAACCTGGATGCTGTGAAATCTTCGTGCTCCAAGGAAGTTTTTGAGATTCAGAAACAGGTGGATGCTACATCTAGCGAATAGGGTGGATGTTCAAGCAATTTATTCTTTAATTCACATATTTTTCCCATTGTAGTCATTGAACGATGGACTGGAGCTTTGTCGTAAAGAAATAAGATCTTTTCTTTGCAAAATGAGATCTTTCTCTTTTCACCTCGTCTCTCAAACGGTGCAGTAAGCTTGCGTAATAGTCAATAGTGATACTTTTTACAATTTTCCAAGTAATAAATAAAAGTAATGCCTTGTATTTCCCATAAAACACTTGCCATAACCTTTTTAGCTGACAAAATTCACTTCGTGTTCTTTGGAGCTGGTTCATCTGGAGCAACCCACTGTTTTGACTGTGATTTACTTTCTGGAGTATAGTGAGGTATCCAACTTTCATCAATGGTAATAAGCTGTCTCAAAAGTTCACTGGAAGTTTTCTTTGGAGCTCCAAATTCTAAACAGAAACAGTGTTTCTGTACAACTTTTGATCAGGTGTCAACAAACGCGGCACCCATCTTGCACTGATATTGTGAAAGCACAAAACATTGCTTCAAGTATAACCTGCACGTACTTTTGATACGTTTAAAGCCTCTGATATCCCAAACAACTTTAATCTGTGGTCTTCCATACGATGAAACTTTTCATTGATCTCTGGAGTTGTGACTTCCATAGGGCTTCCAGAGCGGGACTCATTACTAGTGCTCGTACGTCCCATTTTAAACTCTACAACTCCTTTTAATCATTATATATGAAGGGGCAGAGTCTTTCAATGTACTCCCAATTGATTTCTTTAGGCGTTAATCCTTACATATAGAAGTATTTAATCTGTGCTCATTTTTCCAAATCCTCCATTTTCGTGAAACCTCTACATTTTTTTGTTTAAAATGCTGTTATACAAAAACAAAACAAGCTATTGACCTGAATAGGACAATTATCTTGAGGTGGCAGCTGAGTAAAGATGCACACTAAATGAATTAATCTATTACTACACCTGGAAGGAGGGTGATAATAATTTCTACATTTGTAGCCATTGATGGTGCATGCATTAACTGCTCTACATGTAGAACTGCTCCTCACTCCACTTCCAGGTGTAGTAATAGACTAATTTATTTTGAATATATCTTTACTCAGCTGCCACGTTAAGATAATTGACTGTAACTATGGATGCAAACTATTCTGAAGTTAAACTGTATGATTCTCTCCGTCAAAATGGCCCAGTGGTGCCATCTCTATGTGAGGCCCGAAACTTATCAATCTACCGCCGTCGTACATTAACCGCTCTGTCCTGATTTGGTGCATAAATACCCCAAATATGGGGTAACAGTTATAAACATATAGTTGGAAATTATTCCAAGATTAGTTGAAGGTGGTTAGGTGATGTAATTTTCTTAAGGAAAGAAAATGGCGTGCTTAAAAATAACGTTAGCACAATATGATTAAAATCTTTCTATCTAAATGTTTTAATCATAACCTTTATAACTTTTTAGACAATTTAAAATAATCTATTTTAAAGGACATTTTGAGGTGCCCCTCTTTTTTTAATATCTTTCTGCTATATCTTGAACTTAAATATCCGTACCTATAATTATTTCATTTATAAGTTTTGCTCTTCTTGGTTAGGTCAACTGGCAGATACACCTTCTTCTAAAAATGTTTCTTTTATCTATTTCCAGCGAAGCCTAGGTATGTAACTCTTGAATGAAGTAGAATTCCCCTAAGTAAAGATTTGAGAAAGTACAAATGGCAGGATAGCAACACCCATTTTGGCCTTCTGTTTCTTTTCCTCATCTAGCCATTGTGCAAGTTATCTTGCAAAATGAATTTGAAACTGTTCATGCGTTAAAATGGCCTAGCTGAGCGAATGAAAACAATCGCCAACCGGATTCAAGATCGCAAGTACAGAAAGGAAGTACAACACTATTTATGCACAAAGCAACAATAATGTATAACAGTTATACTGATATATGCAAAACGATTTATTGAACTGGAAAGCTAAGCTTCCGGTTATTCCTCGGTTCTCATTCGTGCTTGTGCACCCTTTGTTAGTATAATGCTGTCATTGCGAGTCATTGGACAGCAGATATTTATTGTATATATGTCTTTGTGTATGGGGAGTAGAAAACCATCACGTCTTTCAGCCTTTCGCTAACTAAAGAACGAAATGCGTGCGTCCCTTTCATTGTTAACAGGTTTAACGTTAGCTGACCGAGTAGTAGACCCGCAGGGATGCTGCAGATTGGCCCACCGTTTCATCGTCCCTCCAGACGGAGAGAGTGAAGTAATCAGCAGGTTGCCATCCCCAGAGAAATGCTTGGTATCTACCGCTCAGTAAACACGAAATACAAGAGCTTCGTTACATTTATCTAAATGAGCAGCTCACCGCGCAGAATACCAACATGCAATAAAGAGATATACATACATTTTGGCATTAGGATACTCACAGCTAATACCCTTTGTAAATTTCGCCTTTTAATTAATAACGTTTCAAAAGTATCGTATGAGGATACCGCAATATCTGTGTTAATTTTCACGATTGTTAGTTTTTGGGAAAATCCTTTTGTATTATTTCTGCTAACAATTTATCAGTTATTTAAAAAAATGAGTTAATCGTTATTTCGAATATAATAAAGCATTACAGCATATAAATACCAATGTACAAATTTCGCAATTGAAATTTGTAACAAAAAAGAACACATCTAAAACAGCATCTAGTCACGTCCTCAATAATCACAAGGGGATATTATCTAGAACATTTAAGGGGAACAGATTATAAAATTTAAGTTTTCATATTTAGAGAGCTTATTGTTAAAATGTTGGCATTTCAAAATACCATAAAGGAAATTAAAGTAACATTTTAACTTTAAATTAATGTCCTAGGAAGCATGGGCATTGTCTTATGGAGAAATTTTGAAGGTAAATATATTTTACCGTTTACTAGTATCTGGTTGAGAGTACTAGTACTTAAGTTTTGTGGTTGTTGGCGTCCCAAACCACAATGGGCGTGAAACATCACTTTATTTTGCTTGAGAGCTGTTTATCTGCTTGAGGACCTCTCTGGTTCAGTAAAGCATTTCCACGACTGAGAAACCATTGTGCTGGGTGGGGTTTGAAGCCGCGTCTTGGAGAACCAGAAGCTGGCACCTTACTCCTAGATAGGGAAGGACGATTCGACTGTTGAGGACTAAACTCTTTTTGTATCTGAGTGTTTAACTTCTCAGAGGGTATGTGAGCCATAGGTAAATATGTACAGTCTGGTGCACGGAAACTTTCCGATATATAGAACAGCTGTTTATGTTGGTAGGTGAATGGCATTACGCCCCGAGTTCAAACCCCTTTCAGCGATAGGAAGGCGTACGCCTGTCCTTTGTTTCACGATTGGAGAGGTGAACCAGAAGCCCAGACAGTTTAAGCCACATTGAAACATAATTTAGAATGCGTCTCATCGGACTTTGGTTATTTTATCAGCGGTTATTGAATACAGGAGCAGATTGCCCATTCTTTTCGAATAATAGACCTTCTCAGTTTCTCCTCTTCGGAAGAGAATGAGGGATCGGACAGATTTATCTGTTTTATTATGTGTATCAACTTCAACTCCACATTGCGCATATTTATTTCGAATCATCTCATTTCATTGCAAAATAATTTAAAGCTGTAACTTACACAAAATATATCTAAACAAAGTCTACACAAGATATACCGAGCATACAAAGCATGCTTTCGTCACGTAGACAAACATTAGGGGAAAACACAAAGACGACAATATTTTAGTAATTAATCCACGAACCCCGTTCCTTATAACCCACTCTTGTACTACTTCCCGATTCCCGAGTTATGAGATCAAACCAATGAGTGACGGACACAGCAAGAATGTGGTGTTGACAATCGTTCCACTAAGGTTAAGTTCCGCCATATCCCTCCCAATGCACTACGCACTCCGGCTAAGCGCCATGTTCATCGCTCATTACTTTTGTTATTGGACCTTGATATAAACCAATAAGGGTTTGGCAAAGCCACGACTGGTATTAAACACGATTGGTGACACGGTTGTGCCAATATGTTATAAAATAACACATCAAATGATACCAACAGTATCGGAAAATTTACGTTCACCAGGACAGTTCATTAATTTTTTTGCCGTCCATCCCTTTTATGTGTCCTTACATTTAATAATTCTTACGCCATTCCCAAACTTAGTATTTCAAATTAGTCTAGTGCTACAGATACATAAGTTTGTTATAGTTACTTCCTAACAAATCAGTTTAATTACGTTTAATTGTCGTCATAACGGCCTACGCTAGACAACTGTTTTTCTACTTTCAAATTCTATTCTTCCTTCTCCCTTTTCAGTCACGAGGCTTGTGGCTTCTTCTAGGGCTTCACGTTATGGACATGAAATTATTTCACTTGGCTTCTATATTTAAATTATCAGCATATACTGTCCGCAGTTTTGATACGGTTCCACATCATTTCACTTTATGGTTATAGATGTCTAGAATTTCTCCGGTGTTGTCCAAATTTCGGAATTTTTAAGTTTTGTTCGCCCTGTTTTTTTTCTTTCCTTTTTTCATTTTGCAACTGACAAAAGTTCCCGTTACTTTCTTTAATATATATCAGTAAGTGAGGTAAGGTAAGCACTACCGATGTAGACTTTGGCACCCTGTGAATTGGTTTTGCTATCTTTGTCCAAAAAGGGAGAGAGATGGTACCCGAACCAGTGACCCTAACAGAGAAGGGGACCTAAGTATTAATGAGTGAAGCTTCCCTGCTTGAGTTGAGTACATTACTCTAGGAAGCACTCGGAAGCCGAAAGCCACCACCGGGCCATAGGTTTATAGACATCACGCCTCTTTTCTGCCAAGCAGCGCCTGAGACATCCGTCGACTCGAGTAAATTCTAAAGGAATCAAGCGGAAAAGAAGTGGTGAAATGACATGAGAAATAACGGTAACGGAGGTGGAAAGGAATTCGTTGGAGTAACGTACTGTTTCCAGCTCCTCCTGCCTAGCAACCGAAGAAACCACCAAGAAACTTATGGTTCAGTGTGATCGTGTCCACTAACTCTCGAAACGGTCTGAACCATCGCGTTCGGTTTCTTGTCTAAGTCAGTCTTTGGAACTTATTGGAGTAGGGTATTTTGGGTTTTGAATGCATTTTAATTTTCAATCCCCGTTAGCATTTCAAATGTAATGAGTAAATTTATTAGTGCTTAAATAAATTACGGGTACTTCAGTAAAGCCTAACTGCCCTCCTACTCTCCTTCCTTCTTTTATTTCTTTCCTTTTCCTTCCTTCCTTCTTTCCTTCCTTCCTTCCTTCTTATCATCTATTTGTGTATTCGGAGAATACCATTTCAAATGATCTTCCATCTTCACTGTTTTTTTTCCGACAGCTAAGGCGCAGAGAGTCTATAGTGCTACATGCTGTAAGTTTATATGAACTGTATCACATCTGAGATATAAAAATGGAGTATATCAACAAGTTTAATAAAAGAAACTAATGTTTCAGAAATATCACGCGGTGATCTAAATGTTTTACATTATTGCGCAATAGTAATATGTTTCCTTTTTATACCCAGAACACGTTTATGCCTACTATAACCCTAATGCACTTTACTCAATAAAATCCCAAAGAGCGTACTTAACATATAGACCAACCTATCTTTTTCATTGGGTTACACTAACTTCATGCCAGTAACACTCTAAAAGAAATAGGAGTTCCCATATTTGGAGAATCTCCTTAACAAATGCCTATAAAAGCTGAAGACTCGTAGGCAATTTTTGAACGATTGCTCCTTTGGTACATACCCAACTGATATCATCAAGTAGTTAGATTTAAGGTATTATTGCCAGAGTTATATATTGTTTAGAAATAACAATGTACGCTTGAGTACTTATTGGGATGTTAGTATATTATACTTGAAAAAGAGGAAATATACTTTTTTTTTCGAATGGAGGAAAGATCCCTTTACGGAGTCCCACCGTGTTGGAGGGCACAGTGGAGCCTGAGGGGCTCACCTGTTCTTCTCAATACCCACTAAAATCCTCCACGGGCTATAGGAAGGAAACTAATGGGAGAAATTACGTAGCCTCTTGCGGTTCCACATAGCAATCGCTGTAGTAATAGGGAGCTGCTAATCTGGTACCCTTTGGGTAAGAGCGCGTGGAAAGGTACTTCTAGGAAACAGCCATGTAACCTGACTGCAGCCTAGGGGCTAGAGGTGGTATTGGGTAAGGACAGGTACGGGATAAATGGGTAGGATGTTGACCCTACTGCACGCGGCGAGCCTTGGGCTCCTCCACGTACATGCAGCGGTAGATCTTACGCTGCTGTTCGGCTGTTTCAGGTTCTCTGCTGATGGTTGTATGTTGGAGTCGACGGAGTTCCTGAGGAGACCCCGGAGAATCTCAGCGAGTTCATCCAGCTTACGGTGAACGGTGTGTTGTTCTCTTGTGTAGTTTGCTGTCTAAATTGATGATGCCTGTATTCTCTTAAGAGGTACTCCAATTCGGTCAGCCCTGCCGCTTTGATCAGGAACTCCGAATGGAGATCTTGAACGGCCTCCACTAGACTCCGGACTTCCTCCCTGAACTGCTCCTGGTTGATGGTGTGGTCTGATGCTGCTGGCTGTTGTTGAGGTTGCTGATGGGGCGGCTGTTGTGCGCTCAGCTGCTGCTGAGGAGTTGACGGCGCTGGTGGGACAAGCGATCCGTTCCTTGCAGAGATGCAGCGGCAGAGCGCCTGATCGGTGTAGTGGTTGTGCCCTCCACAGGAGCACAGTAGTGGCGAATGTGGAGGTCGTGTTCTGTGCATATCGAGGTGAGGCTGGAGACAGCACAGTAGTGGCACCTCGGCTCGGCTGCACAGTACTCTGCTGAATGCCCGTAGGTGCAGCAGCGGTGGCATGGAGCTAGTCGGAACTGTCGACTAGTTTCGGTCCTCAGCAACCGTCCAAATACGTGCAGGCTGTTAACCAAGGCAGCTTCCAGGTTGATGTTGCTGGCTAGCTCCACTCTGACCAGCGGTATTGGGCCCCGGGCTGACATGGTGCGGTTTGCTCTCGTTGCTGAGGGCCACTGTTGCTTCGCTGCGAGGAAGCGTACTGCATATCCAAGGGTACTTCTGTTACTACGATGCTGGTGCAATGGTGGTGGTGGCGGCTGTTGGATGCCTGCTGCTGTAAGCTGTCCTGCTCCTATTTGGAAGACAGGGCCAGGTTCAGGCTGCGCTGAGCTCGCTGCTGAGGACGGTGGCTGGCAGCCGCTGGTGACGGGACTGCTCCCGGCTGGGAAGCAGAATGAGGTTCCGACAGAGGAGATGGTTGCAAACGAGGCAGCTCTTCGGTGGTAGCCTGCTTAACTGTGATGGAACTTTTTCTCGAGTTCTTCTTTACTCGTCCCATGGTGTTGCGGAGATGTTACTCCAGCGAAAGCTTGAACAGAAGTGTGGGAGCTGTACTATAAAGTCCTGAATAAACTGTCTAAGATAGAAAACCTTCAAGAAAACAAATTTTTTGCCTGAACAGAGTAACTATGTATTCTAATCATACATGGCAAAATTAGGTCTAAACCTTTACAGAACGATCCAACGTTTATCACTAGGACAATCTCGCATATGACGTCATTGCCGCTGCCAAATAAACTAAACATTTTGTAGTGAAAACTTTGCACAAAGTTACTCTCTTCTGTAATGGAGGCACCAAAAATTCTTTCTGTTGGGATTAACAGAGAAAGCATTGTCATACATATCGCAAGCTTTGCATCTACAATAGCGTTTCATGTGCTGAAAACATTCTATACTTTATATAAAGTTGGCTAGCAGATAGAGAAGGCATTTGATTTCGCCCAAAATTTTAATATCCCAATTTATCCACAGATGTATGTACTTGTTCTATTTGTTCCATTTATACCTCGCCTTTAACTGCAATTGTCATATTGGCGGCCGTTCTCCTTTGGAACATATCGAAGGTGTTAACTCAAATTCGTTGGGTTTTAATCATTAGATCACGCACACATTCGCACCCTCAATCATACTTCCAGACTCTGGGGAAGATGGGGAATTATCTTGGTCGGAGCAAAATCTCAACCCCCACCGCCGGGAATCGGCAGGCAGGCAGGTGCTCTATCAACTGAGCTACGGGGCCAGTATGTATTGAGAACGCTTAAGTCAGCAAAGAGCATTCTTAGAAACATTGGGAACACTTTTTCTTAGAATATATTGTGTGCGTCTGTGAGGTGCATGACTCAAAAGCGAAATCCTGGCAAACAACCAAAATGGATATCTTTAAATTCAGCGATCTTAAATGATGATGATCTGTCATTCGTAATGCTTCACGAAGTTTTTCAAAAACAACCTGCCAACTCCATATACTTCGCATGGAAAATATTTCGAATCCTTTCAATTCTTGAAGAAATATCTGACGATTTTAATTAATATTCTTTATGTTTTAGATATTGAATGACTCACACACACACACACGCGCGCGCGCGCACACATGCACTATACATAAATTTCTGAGAACAGCCTGCGAAGTACTCTTCATCCTCAAGTCCTTTGAATAACTGGCAAACCTTGAAAATATAAAGAAATAATTTACATTCCTATTCCCTAAACAAAACTTGCTGTATTGTTAACCATTTCCTGGAAATTCTTTCTTAAATGTTTAAATTTTCAAGAACCGATACCATAATGCAATCCCTCTAAATCTGAACCATTTCAATAGACCATAACACTTGAACGAATAATAGGACACACATGCAACTTCAGGAGAATATAACATACAATTGGAAGATTATATTACACTATTTACATCTGAGAGCAAATGTGGAAAGTGCCCTCCATCAGCACCTATGGAACGTTAGTCCCGTTTTCTTTTATACGGCTGTAGACAATGAAGTTTTTATGGATATCCTCAAAACATCTGTGGAGCAGCTGGATGATATCGAATTGAGAGAATGTTGTTTCCAGCAAGATGGTGCAACGCGCCACACATCTAATAGCATCAGGGAACTTTTAACCAATTTCTTTGATAATCGAATAATCTCCCCTGACCTAACCTCACCGGATTTTTTCTTCTAGGGTTATCTAAAAATAGAGTGTACAATTCAAACAGTAATAAGTAAAATTGGCGAGGATACTCTCCGTAAAACTTTACAGAATATGGTGAGACGAGTACAAACATGTATAGATGCTTGTGGAGGGTTGAAGGATACTTCCAATATTTTCTCTGAGATGTTGATAGTGTAATGTAATCTGCCAATTGTGTGCTATGTTCTCCCAAAGTTACACGTGTGTCCTTTTATTGGTTCAAGTGTTATGACATATTGAAGTAGTTCAGGTTTATATGGATCACATTAAATCTTCAAGACGTAAGTCGCTACTCAGTTTTTCTCGTCTTCATGCAAACAGCATAGAATTTGAGAGACGATTTTTGGAAATGTCCATAACACTTTATGGATAATAATCCTTCTTGTATATACGGAAATGTATATGAAAGAAAGTTCATTGCACTTCATAAATAAACAGAAAAATAAACTTTTGTAACAATAATTTGTAAAAAAAAATTGTGTAGATAATACTAATTTAACACATGATTATTTATTATTATACAAAAACTGCCACTTATATGCGTAATGTGTTGGGGATAAAACATGATTTTGGCTGAAGAAAAATTTCCCTGCTCCAGGAGTTAGACCCAGAATTAAAATTGACCTCCTAACCGCAAACAAAATCGATGAAATGCAGGAAGTAATAAATGTCAAATCAGTTCCTTTACTGTCGACTTCACTCACTAATTTAATTTTCATTACGTTATAACTGGTAACTAGTAATTTTTGCGTATTAATGTCCCAAAGCAGGCCTTTCAAGAACCTTAATATGTAACAAACAGTTTTCATTACACTCCAATTTTACGTCGTTGAAGAAGAATGCTGAAGCGTATTTTTATTACTTTGTAATGATTATCTACCGATGCCATTAGTTCTCGCAACCTGATGGAAAACGCAACAAGTCTGAATTGCCTCATCTTTTATTCTTTGGGGGCGAATAAGGTAGACTTGTGTGTGCCGGAGGCGTTGTCATGGCTGGAACATTTCCAATGCTCCCTAAGATGGATGGCCTCTAAGTGGAAGAAAGATTAAACCATCTCCCCGTCTTGCTTCCAGAGAGGAAGAAGGGAAGGAAAGGAATTTATGTGCAATAGAATTTTTTGTTGTTGTAGAATTACAAAGGGTGTCTTAGCAGTTTTTGTCCTGCGTCATAAAACTGTGAAGGAATTCGTCTTGGTAGCGAAACGAATTCAAAGAATATTTATATAGGATGTACACATTAATATAAGAAGCTATATGACAATGATGGGGTTGTGATGATCCTTTGTTTTAGATGCTTTTCTGTTGAGTTATATGAAAGCGGCGAGTAAAAACAAAAGCTGGAAAAATTTAACAAAAGCTAGGCAAAAATTTTTATTTATCTGCAACACACAGTATCACAGTATAAAATCTATTTCTATAGGACTGTTTTGACAAATGAAACATGAAGAATGATATGGACACTTGGTCATACTCTGGTTAGAAACAATTATCTTAAATACAATGCACATTTCTTTAAATTAGCAACCTGTCATATGAAGAATGTTGATAGCCACTTACCATATTGATTTTAAAAACGTAAAATGTATTTTCTGAGGAAAGACGATTAATTTGTGAGGAACCTACCAAATTTCAAACTAAGGCACATATTTTGTTTTTAGATTAATAAATTCAGAATCATATTGAAAAAATTCAATGTAGACTTGCGGCATAAACCCCGGATGTTACGCTCTCCGTTCGGTTGCGTAACCACCTCAGCTATCAAAGCATCATACTACAGGACATTAACTGTTCTCAACTGCTTGACAGAACAATAGTTGGTTAAACTATTTAGACCGAGCTTGAGGCATTAAAGCATTGAAAGTATCCATAGCTGTATGTTAATGTCAGAGGTTCTACTCCCATTAGTCCTGGACCCGTAGGACCAAGGACCCGGGCCTCCTTCGACTAGGGAGTTACCGAGCTGTCCCAAAAGGGGATTTCCATAGGGCAAGACCTAGAGAGACTAACAAGCGGGGGAGGGGGATCTGGTTCTATGAACTCAAGACGGGATGGAAGTGGATACGCCACTTACGCGCGCCAACTCCAAAATGGGAAGGCTATCGATATGACCTCGGTGGGGCCGCCTGGTTATCTAGCTCAACATATACTAGCAATGCTGGCTAGTACGCGGGAATATTAATGGCTTCCCTCAACCCCGTCCGGAGACGTACCCGATCACCCATTGATATCGAAAACACTGCCTCCTCGAGTCCAATCCAATCCAAACAATTTCCAATCAGGGAGGGGTTCGAGGGTTCCTCTAGTAACGTCAGAGATACCACAAGTGCTAGGGGTCCGCAGCGCCCACACAACGCTAGCTGAAGGGGACGGATCCCTCCCTTAAGGGGATCCATAGCTGTATGTAATGTCATCTCAAAATAACTTCAACATACCTTTGTGCTCTACCAGGAAAATACGATTCAGATAATTTAATGTCTTGACATGTTACCGTGATATCATTTTGACAGAGGAAAATGACGGAGGCCGAAAGTTCAGTGGTTTAAATCCCGGTTACGGAACTGACTTAAAATGTTTTAACTTCCTAACCTATTTTCACACAATGATGCAGTAAAATAACAAATTATTTCCATCGTTAAATTTAATTTATAATTCTTCACTGTATAATCATTTCATGCATAATTTATTAGTGATGAGAAAAGCTCATTCAAAAGTATCACAGTTATCCTACCGAAAATTTTTCAGAAATATATCACTTTATATTAAAATTTGATAATTGGAATACAATTTACTTTATGTGCCTCAAATCTGTAGTAGTGTTATTATGACAGAAGATTGATATATGTACGGCAAGATCTCGTAAATAATTAAATCCAGTTTATTTCCGTTCACAGTTCTAAATTTCTGTAGTTCCTTAAATATTAGAATGATAATATTTTGGAGTAGAAGTAGAGATTCTTGCTAACAAGACTTCGCTTTCCAGTGAAATCCAAACTAATTGTCATGTGGGATGTATTGTTTCCGCTACATTCTGTAAGTAGGACTTAGTGATGATTATGTAGCGACCACTGCTGGTTCTACTAGGTGCGTTAAAAATCATTGGCACTACAACCTTTTTTTTATTTACAGGAACCATTTATTAAACAAACTCATTCAAGTAATATTACAGGTATTACCCGTAAATGTCTATGCACTTGTTCCATCGTTCTGGCAGCTTCAGTAGTTGCGTATCAAACCATTCTTTGGGGGTATTCTAACGCCACTGATGGACAACTGCGTGAATTTCGTCATTAGTGGCGAACTTCTTACACCGCATCACCTCTTTCATCGAGTCGAATAGAGCATAGTTACTAGGAGCCAAATCGAGTGAAGAGAGAGAACGTGGCAGCACAGAAAACCCGTTGTACGAATGGTGGCCATGGTCTGGCGACTGACATGTGGTTGTGCATTGTCTTGTTGGAGAAGAACATCACGGCCCAATTTTTATGGCGACGTTGTTGAATGCGTCGACGGAGTTGTTGCAGTGAATTGCAGTATCGCTTGGAAGAGAGCCACTCCACCAGCAGTATCCCTGCCTGATCCCAAAACACAGTTGTCATGTGTTTCCGAACAAGTAGTCCTGGCCGTGACTTCTTAGGACGAAAGCTCGCAGCATGCTTCCACTCCATTAACTGAAGTTTCTTTTGCGTAGTCTCGTGAAAAAAAAAAAAAAAACAGGACTCGTCCACGATGACCAGTTTCGTACATAATTCCTCTGGATCTGCACTATACTGTTGCAGCAACTGTTGGCATACCTTCACACGCTTCTGTTTCTGCGCATTGGTAAGAATGTGTGGCATCCATTGTGTACACATCATTTTTATCATCAAACATTCGTGGGTTAGGGAGTGGAGAGTTAACCGTGATAGACCTGTTGCCTACACTAATTCATCAAATGTGATTCGCGTGTTTTTCAGTATCAGGCCATGGACAGGCTGGGTATTGTTTGGTTTGCGTGCAGTTGCTGGACGCACAGTATTTTTGTGTTTTTCAACACAGTCCTCACCGTCTTTGAATTTGGTCACCAAAGGAAACATGGACCTGCGACTTGGTGCAGACTCTCCACAAATGACTACTAAACTCTTGTGGATGTCTGAAGCAGTCACTGCTTCCCTCCAGAGAAACCACACAGTCCACCTTTGCCCGTGCTTGAGTGCCTTCATGTTGTTTCACTGATGTCCACAAACGTCCTCACCTGCCAGCCGCGCTAGCGGTCCCGATGTTCGATTACCATCCGTGGGAGTGGGGATTTTTCTCCAACCAAGATAATTCCATATCCTCCCCAGAGTCTGCAAGTATGAATGAGATTGCGAATGTGTGCGTGATCTAATGATTAAAAATCAACGAATATGGGTTAACACCTTCGATATGTTCCAAAGGAGAACGGCCGCCGATATGACCATTGGAGTTAAGTGGAAAAAATACGGCACAATTGCAGCTCCAGTGCGCCATCTATGGGAAGTAGCAACATCAGACAGTACTATCGCCTATCTTGACCCAAACATCCACACGTATTTTAAACTGTTACTTTGCAGTACTTATTGGGGGAGTGCTAATCCTAATTGAAGGAACTATATATTAGTCGGGGTTCCCGTTTATTCTTAAAACAAGGTTTATTGATTACTGGATCCACTGTTCACTAACACGCTGCTTTAGCTTGCAACATGACTTGTTCTTGCAAGACCAGATAGTAAATTTGTTATCAGTAACAGTGATCCTCATTGAAGACATTTTCTGAGGATTTTAGTTTCATAACCTTCAGAACGGATCAATAATATGTTTCTGTAAGCCCAGATATATTTTCACATTATATATTAGTGATGAATGCTATGCATTCGATTGTCCAATAGTTTGTAACACAGGTAATAAGTAAAGCAGGCTTTTAGAAGGTACAGCTCTCGAGAAGCCAAAGATCAAACTTGTAGAATAAACAGAATCCTTTCTGATACTTGTGAGTAGAAAGGGTCTAAAAAGGATTGAGCTGTTTTAAACATGAGGGCAACTCGTTTTATTGGAGAGCTTGAGGCATTGCGCATCAGTTGCACGCAGTGTTATCGAGTTCTCTTGCAAAAGACAGACTTTCGAAAACTGCTCTGGGCAATCGAGTCCAAAATTTGTCTCTCCATCCCCGTCTAGCCGGGCGCGTGCAGAGCGAGGATAGAAAAATGTCATTGTTGCTATCGTGGTTCTGAGACTGTCCACATCCTGCGAATCCCAATAGTTGGGAATCCACAAACTTAAATAATTATTTGTAGTTCATCAGATAACACAAACTTTACGAGACCACGGGCCGATACCCGCCTCGGTAGCGTAAATGGTAACATGTCTGCCTCACGTTCAAGAGTTCCCGAGTTCGAATCTCGGTCAGGGTGAGTTATCTGGATAAGGTTTTTTCCGGGGTTTTCCCTTATCCTGATAGACGAATGACAGGTAACTCTAAGATCCATGGACCCTGGACACATTTGAGCATCATTTCACCCACTTCATTCACCGTCCGATATGACTTAACGTTGGAGGATGTAAAATTACAAAAAAACAAAAAACAAAAAAAAACAGGGCCGATAGTGATGTGTTTTTATACACACATAGCTTCGGCAGTGGTATCATTAACTCTGCATTTGGAGTTGCAAAAGAAAGAATGTTTTGTTTACCTCAGTTACTACCAACAAGTACTTTAAACTTCATGCCCCTAATACATTCCTTATTTATCTCCTTAACTTAGATTTCGTTAAGCATCCTCCAGAAAAATAATTAAAATAATTAGGCTAAAGTAATTTTATAAAATGGATCTTATATTTCCAATCGTTAATTAGTAACAACCAGATAAATCTGGATCTTTACACAAGTGGGATATTTCATAGAGTTGGAGAGTTTGCTTAGGAGTTATAAAGCTCCTGAAAAGGGCTGTACACTGTGGAGGTAAAGACAATTCTGGCAGCTCTACTGCCTGTGATTTCAGTCATTTTAGTCTACTTTAAGGTCCTACGTTCCAATCTGTGTGTTATTCAGATGTTTTAGGTACCTGACGAGTGTGAAGTAGTTTTGTAATCACGAGAAATTCTAATGTGACCAGCACAGAGACGTTTCTTCTCAGGTCTTGAGGTGGTCTTTCCCCATTACCTCAGTTCGATCAGCTTAAAGGTTTAGTTGTCAGGAGTTAGCTTTCTGTTAATCTAACCCTGTTTTCAATAGTTTCTCACTGTAATATCGGCAGTGTGTGCACAATCTTTCAACACCCCAAAGCAAGAAGTATGCCCATGTAAAGAGAGAAGGGAGGGATGGACAATGAAGTTTAAATTGGATCAGATAGAAGACCACAGTTTTCGTTGTCTTATGTACTTAACTTTACGAAATAAATATGAAAACTACAAAAACTAACGCATTATATTGAAAAAAGTATATAGTCATATGGTATCTATAATTTTAAATTGTCTTTTTCTCAATTCTTCTATTACAATAGTTCTATCAACTAGGCAGCCTCTTTTGTTTTGTGCAGCTTGAGCTAGAAACTCAGGATAATTCAGTGACATTTGAAATTATAGGACGGCTTGCTCAACAACCTATTTAAGGTGCCTTGTTCGGTAACAGACCCGACCAGGGCCAGGAAGGAAACTTATGCTCGGAATCCAGTGACCCAATGTCTATACCACAGCCTTGTAGTTATCCTCCTATGAATAAGAATACATATATTATAGATAAGTTTAGTCTAAAACAACCGCTTGAAATTTTAAGAACAATTACTATCAAGCCTGCCTGACTTTTTTTTTCATTCTGAAGATAAATGTTGAGTACCCGTACGCTCTGTGGTTCCTGGGTTCATTTGAGCATCATTTCACCCATTTCGTTATACGTACTTGGAGGACACAAATTAAAAAATAGCAATCAGAAACCATAGAAATAAATTTTATGGCGATTATATCGAATTGAAAGAAGGTTATTTCCAGCAAGATGGAGCAATGTACCATACATCTAATGACGACATGGAACTTGTAACCAGTATCTTTGATAATCGAATAATCTTAAAAGGTCTGTGGCCTCCCAGATCCCCTGACCTAACCTCAATGGAATGCTTCTTGTGGGGGTATCTAAACAATAGGGCGTACAAGAATAGGCCACGGACTTTTGATATTCTCCAAGAATCCATTTGAACCGAAATGAGTATCATTGGCGAGGATATTTTCCGTAAAACTTCAGAGAATATGGTGAGACGAGATGCTGGTGGAGGATACTTCCAACATTCTCTCTGAGATGTAAATAGTGTAATGTAATCTCCCAATTGTTTATTATATTCTCCCAAAGTTGTACATGTGTCCTATTATTTGTTCAAGTGTTATGGCCTATTGAAATGGTTCAGGTTTATACGGATCGCATTGTACAACCCGAAAAGTTCATACATTAAGCTTCTATCTCTAGGTGAACATCAAAATTCCAAAGTCATTAGCAATAATATCTTTACTATTTACTCAAATCACCAAAAATGACATACTTGATAAGGTAACACTGTATTAAATATGCAAACCTGGGAATAATAAATAGGGTGAAACCCTTGTTGCTGTTAATAAAAACATGGTGTAACAGTTCGGCACGGAAAATATTGTTTTGAAAAGTTCTTTACAAAAGTGTCACTTCTAGGAACACCACATGCTAGTTTAACTTACTGGATGATATGTATTTGATTACAGGGGTGTCGAAATTTTGCATTGGAAAGTACGTGAGTTGATTAAAAACTAAATTAGTACTACATATGGAGCAAAATAGATGCTCTACTTTAAAACAACCAGTTTGTGTCTTGAGATCGATTACCAGTCTCTCGCATGCCAGAGAGCTGGAACGCCCACGTTTTTGAATTAGCGAATACATGTGCTTGAATCACATGTGCAGTAGGAAGTTCTGCTTAGATCGGATTGACTATTAATGAAATATTTTAAACCTATGGCTATTGAATGATATTTTATCGGTTTATCGATCAGAATTAGAGCACTCCAGATACTGGAACAAGGCATCGCACTACGGCTCTTTAGTGTTCCAAAGGGATACCTAAGAGGAAGGGATCCGAATGGGATCGTATCCCAACGAGATCTAGTTAAAAGGGGATCCCCAAGGATTTTGGAATAACACTAGATCTTTCAGCGGCACGATTGCTGACTACAAGCTGGGAGCCCCAGAGTGAAGCTATGCACTCAAAGGAAGGGCTGCCATTTGGCCAGTCAAGTGCGTGGTAGAGGAGGAACTAACCCAGCATTCGTTTACCAGCCTGTGGAAACTAAGAAAATGTTCAAATAGCATCTGCACACGTTACCATGGAGTCATATCACTCGTTGATAGATAATGTACCTACCAACTTAAAGCACTACAATATATTTTACCCGTAACTGGTGAAATTGGGTGTCAGATACCCAGCTGGAACTTCGATATGCCACTGCTAACAGAGGGTTGTGATTAGGTCTTTGTCCATCCCTATAGCTTCAAGTCTGTTCGTTCCAAGCTGGTTGGAAGTGCAATGTTCAACAGAGTAGTGAATTGGTTGTTCTTATTCGTGATTGTTATAAATTCTAGGTATTCATAACCCAACCTCACCATTTGCGTAAAATATTTGCGATATTCTCGTTTTCCGTTTTACGGGTAGTGTGGCATCTAACCGGTTATCTATCTAACCTAGTAACCCCGGATGCAGTTGCCCTCAAAGTGGTGAGCTTTCTTACGTCATTAGTTATTGTTAGAAATTCTGAATATCCATTATCATATCACTTGCCTAATCATTTTCTAACATTCTTGTTTCCCATTGAAAATCCACATATTTTAATAGGCTAAATTGTCACCATTTTACACTTACTGTATTACATAGTAAACCTTTTAATGTTTAGGTAGCATGGCATCCAGCAGGTGGTCTATGAAACCTAGTGATCCTGGGTTAGGGATTGGGCGAGATCTAAGACGATGACCATTAGAGATTGTTTTCACTCAAGAATATTAGACCGGTGAATGTTTATGTTATCTACAGCGTATTCCCTGGAAATCCTGAGCTAACCAGGTTGGAATACATCCGGCGGCTTACCAAAGGGAATGTAGAGCCTTACCTCAATCACAGACTTTTGAACACCCGGTTGCTGCGTGAGTTGCGACTAAACATCAATAGAATACTCCAGATGCCAATTTCGTATGAAGTCAGAGAAGACTCTGGCAAGCAAGTAATGCTGCAAGAAATGTTCGCCAGGCTCTGACAGAAAAACAAAAGATCTGCAACAGCTGCAAAATTCATGTATGCCGTGACTGCGTAGAGTAGTGCCTTACCAATTTGTACGTTTGCAATATTTTGTCAAATCGAAATTTGTTTCTCTAAACTTTCATTGTTGCTCTATAATGTAAGGTTAGAATTTGGTTTACTTCTTTATATAAAATTAGCCAACATATGGATCATATAAAATGTAGCAAATTTTTTAATTGCTTTGCATAAGTTCTCGAATTTGCAAGTTCTGTTAACTGTAATTTATTTTCTCTCTTATAAGTTGTCCAGTGGCATCAATAAAGATTAATATTGAAATGTTAGCTGAGATTTCCCTTTACCAGTGAAGTACAAGAGTCATGGAAATCACTGGGTACCTATAACCTAACCTCACCAGGTTCGCGCCGTGTCTCAGTGGTTAGACCGCTTGGCTCTCACCAAGGCAGCCAGGGTTCGATCCCAGGCGACCGCAAAGTGAGAATTGTGGTGGACAACACGGCGTTGGGGCGGGTTTTCTCCGGGATCTCCGGTTTCCCCCTCCATCTCATTCCACCGGTGCTCCATCTTTATCTCATGTATCATCAGTGTGATCGTCTGCGGTGCCATATGTAGTAAAAGCGGGCGTTAAACACTACACACACATAACCTCACCAGTTAATAAATAATAATATAAATAACCCATGGCGCGACAAACCTTAGAGAGCCAAGGCCTACCAACCCGACTGCCGGCCTCACGCACACTTACGCACGTCAGAGGTGGACGATCATCCAACCGATACGGGGAGGAGATGTGGTCAGCATCTCGGCATCCCCCAGCCGGAATGTTGGTTTCCGTGACCTGGACCGCTTACCTAACGTAAGCTCCTCACTTTCCTCACGATGCTGAGTGGGCACCGATCCTATACCCGGGAGTTAAAATCGAACCCGGGCCGCTTTCCGTGACCAGGGACCGTGCTGCCTTAGCCCGCTACGCCACGGCGCAGGACAACCTCAGCAGTTGCGCTACAAAAATATCACTCAGGAGTGAGGGGTTATTCTATACCTTCCGATAATTAGATTTCATTCATTCCCGAACTCCCATAAAAGTTCCGACAAATAAATTTCAAGGGCCATTGCAGGCTTGAAAAATGTGTAGGACAAGGTCCAGAAATACATTAAAGACATGGGATGGATGTTTTCACGTACACAAAATTGCACATCATATCATATACGTTGCCACGCCTTTTACAACCCTCGCTTCTACTGCGGTATCTTTGGCTTACCAAGCACATATGTTTTTATAGAGACGTGATGGTGTATTCAAAAGAATATCGCGATCTCAGGAAGCTGGGTGCTGGGTGGTTCACGACATCAGGAAGGCAGGGAGTGTGTTCATTTATACATGTTTACAAAGCATTTGGCTTCTGTTGACTTGCCGGAGGGTCAAGGTTAGTGCAGGACGTAAACGAGATACAACATTATGGCCGTTTCTTTGTCAGACGTTGGCGTCATATGCTGGACACTGTAAAAGGAAAAAAGGGCAATGAGAAAAAGAGAGAAGAATATTTCCAAACTTCCCATCGACATTAAACATATCACTTGCAGTCGCAGGATAGCAAGCAACCTTCAGCAAATGGAAGTAACTGGCATCTCCGATGAAAAGTCTGCCAAACCAAAAACGTAATGCAAGTACAGATAAGTACGTATGACCATTGTGACAAATATCTACGAGCCGTGCTAGGGGTCCCGGGTTCGATTCCCGGCGGTGGGGATGGGGATTTTTCTCCGACCAAGATAACTCCCCATCTTCCTCAGAGTCTGGAAGTATGAATGAGAGTGTGAATGTGTGTGTGTGATGTAATGATTAAAAAAAAACAAAGATTACGAGTTAACAGCTTCAGTATGTTCCAAAGGAGAACGGCCGCCGATATGACCATAGCAGTTAAAGGCGGGGTATAAATGGAACAAGGAAAAAAAATCTACGATGCAATCCTGGGTAACATAACTAGGGTGGGAAGCGAATCGATATAGCCCATAGAACCCAGAAGATGTTAAGACGAAATCTATTCTAATGCTAAAAAGAGAAATTAAAATTGTTAGTAGGTTAATTTAATAAACCACCCAACAATTTTGACAATTATTTCAACATTGAGAAGCCCATTTCACACTGACAGAAATGGGGATAAAAGACACCTTCTAATTTCACTTAATAAATTAATAAAGTATTAAAAGGATTTAAAAGGTGATTGTTGTTGCATGTGGCTTTATTTGGAACTTAATACATTATATTTTGGTGACTCTTTTAACAGGAATTGGTCACAAATCACAAATAACAATACAACATGTTAACATAGGGAAACAAACAAATAGGTAAATACACAAATAAGCAATAAACATATTTAATTTACACTGTCAACATTAAAATGACTCTGGCCTTCCAGTATAGATTACAAATATCACCCTGTTTCTGGAGATCTTAGTTTAAGCCTGGGCACAATAAAAGGTGGGAGGAATTCATGACACAATTCAGGAATGCAGATCGGGCGTTCACCTATCCTATTTAGGAGCTCATTCAAGAAACCATGTCCGGTTAACCTAAATTTGGCAACTGCTTCTTTCCTTGGTTTGTTATTATATACTTTCCAGATGCATTGAATGTTTTCCCATTTTTGACCAGTTGCTTTTTCTTTGGAGTAGTCCTTCCATAATACAGTTATTGTTTTTTGTACTACTTTCTTAAGTGTATTTGGTAGGAGTGGCGTTTGTCCAGACTGTAGTTTTCTTCCCTTTTGGCAAGATAATCTGCTCTTTCATTGCCAATAATACCTACACGAGAGGGTATCCATTGAAAAACTATCAATTTGTTTTTGACATTATTTGTTTTATTTTAGATATTATTTCTGTTTCATGGGGATTATTGGTTGCGACAACTTGGATAGCTGCTCTAAAGTCAAATAAAATTACTGCCTTGGTAAATAGATTGCTCCGATAACAGAGGCTGGTTACTGCTAGTATGATGGTTAGTATTTCCGCATCAAAATCGCTGATTAGGATTAAAAGGTTTTGTAGATGAATAAGAATGAAATTGAGTTATGAACGAATTTATTATTTGACCTATTAATGAGGTCGACTTTAGGTTGATTATGACATGAAGCAGAATAAATAATCATTATTACTCCATAAAAAATAATTAATTACTAAACTCTGACGAGTATAAAAACAAAAGCATAACACATTTTATTACAGTATGGCCAAGAGAAAACAGAGTTGAAAATCGGCAATATGGTCATGTGGTGTCGCATTTCTTAGTTGCAATTTATCAAACATTGCAACTGTGTATGTAACGAAATTGTAGCCAATAACCCTAAAATATTTACTCCATCTCTATATATGTATATCTCATAATTTCTTTATACTAACCAATGATAAAGCTTTTCATGTAAGAAACTTTGGTACTACATTTCGTATTTTTCTTTTAAGTTGTAATCAAGTTCATTAGCTCGGCATAGTAAATAATGAGATTTTAGCATTAGAAGTCAGTAAATCGATGTTCTATATTAACCTACAGTAGAAGATTATTTTCCTCTATGTTTGAAGATGAGTCTTTACCAAGGTTGGGTCTTAGGGGTGTGGTGTCTTATTTCGCAGTATATGCTAAGACTTTCTGCATAATGTGAAAATAATGTATATTTGACTTTGGCCATCGCAATTTAAAGCAAAAATTCAAATACTATAATAAATATCGGAGGAGGTTGCTGAATGAAATCAATTTTTCATTGAAGTTTAGAAACCTAACCGAACAACGTGAGGTATTCCAGTTAGTATTGTGACTTTGTTGGTTCGTACAATTAAAAGTTTTGTTTGCAGGAATTTGAAATGCTCTTTATTGCAGGAAAAAGAACGCTTTGTACAGCCCTGGCAGCAACAAAATGACGTAACATACACAAACGCAGCCTACAAGGTGTTCTCGTTGCTTCACCATACACAAACAAACAACAATTTGCTGCGGTACAGTTCAACGAACAATTACAACACAGCTGACACCTGAACTCCACTCAGGTAACTGACAACTGACTGACCCCGCTCTAACACTTTGTGGGGTTTTTGTACCTCCAGTCATTGTTCTACAATGCGGTAGATTTCAGGATAACAATCGCGACGCAGCGAGAAAAAGATGGAACTATCCAGACACATCTGTGTCTTTCTCTCGGCAAGCGTACAATTCTGCGCGCCACTCTGTCTCTTTCTTTCCTTCGCACGCGCACGGCACTGGCTTAACGTGGCTCCAACACAAAAATATTGCGATCGGTTACAGTATTTTAGATATTAATTCAAGTATTACAAAACATAACTTATAATAATAAACAAGTGTACAGAAACATTTAAGATCAATCAAATATTTGGTACACCATTTCGGGGTTCTCTGTACTATCGGCAGAGGCCCTCCAAGGTACACCACCTCTCGAACACACAGTACCTGCAGTGTATAATTTTGTCACTGAGTCCTATTATCTCATATTTCGTATACCACGCTTGTTTTAATAATTGCTCACGGATTATGTTCATCTGGTTTATTTTGTTTAGCTAATATTAGATATGAGCGTTTAGGAAGTCGGAGTTTATTAATTAATAAAGGATTATTAAATTTAATACCTAGAGGCATTACAGGTGACTCTTGATCACCTCGAAGCTTTGGATTTGCTGGTATAAAACGGATATTCTAAATCAATTTCAACAGAGAATAAACTACCAACATAAAATTGGCGCCAGTTTAAAGTATTTACTCGAGAATCGATAAAACTCGGTTAATTAAAGTGATTACAGTCGAATACTGAGGCTCATAAATGTCATATTATGCGTACAGTTGCATTTTATGACCGCAAGTAGCATCAAGGACTCAATAGTGTATGATATATACACAACAAACTTATGTAGGTAAAATAAAACGGATAGTCTAGGCATTTCTACTATAGTTTATCTCGATATGATAATGTGTCACAGATTAGATGTTTTAAAGTACTGCTGCTATTCATCGTTTCTTAAAAAATCATGTGAACTTGAGCATGTGATGGCGTGTTTCTAAAAACATACCGATCGTTCTGGTTTTGTGTATCCCCTTATACCAACTGGGAAAGGTACTACGTAACTCTCTTTAGTAATGCTCTATCTCGATAGTGTGCGTAAGGAAAAATATCTTTAGTGAAAAGCTGCATAGAGGTAGCGCAAAAATACAGGACAGTAGAGAAATTTATGCCTACATTGCAAAATAGGCCACGCCGTGGCTAAGTGGTTAGACGGGTTGGCTTTAACCAAGGCGGACTGACTTCGATCTGTGATGGACAACACGGCAGTGAGGCGGGGTTTCTCCGGTATCTCTGGTTCCCCTGACCATCTCATTTCACTGGTGCTCCATTTTCATCTCATGTATAATAAGTGCCACCGCCTGCGGGTCCCGTAGGGGAGGGCGTCCGTCGCCTTCAGCTGCCGAGGTGCGGGCGCTGCACTCGTGGTACCTTTGACGTTACTAGAGGAACCTCGGGCCGAGCTGCCGAGCCCCTCTCGTCTGGGAGTTGTTCGGATTGGGTTGGACTCGAGGGGCAGTGTGTTCCCGATACCCGTGGGAATCGGGTACGTCTAAGGGCGGGGTTGAGGGAAGCCATTAATTCTCCCGGGTACTAGCCTGCAAAGCTAGTAGAAGGTGTGCTAGATCGCCAGGCGGCCCCACCGAGGTCATATCAGTAGCCTTTACCTTCGGTGTTGGCGCGCGTAAGTGGCGTATCCACTTCCATCCCGTCTTGTGTCCTAGGACCAGATGGGGGGGCCCTTGTTTGTAACCCAGGTCTTGTCCTATGGAAAGCCCCACGAAGGACGCCGAGCGCCCTTTGGGACAGCTCGGATAACTCCCTGGTTGAAAGAGGCCCGGGTCTTGTTCCTGCGGGTTCAAGACTAATGGGAGTAGAACCTCTGGACTCAACTTCACGACACCCACGGGGAATTGGGTACCTCCGGCTAGGCTACGGCCACCCGGAGGGGATAGAGGGTTGCCTAATAAGTGCCGGGTACTGGCCTGCAGAGCTAGTAGAAGGTGTGCCAGATCACCAGGCGGCCCCTCCGAGGTTTTCGGTAGTCTTCCCTGCGGGGTTGACGCGCGTAAGTGGCGAATCCACTTCCATCCCGTCTTGACGTTGTGCTCAGTGGGGGGGGGAGGTGTTTAGACTCCCTATTGAAATAGCCCCGGAGTATCCATCGCTCCCGGGTAGAAGGAGGCCCGGGATCTTGGTCCTACGGATCCAGGACTAATGGGAGTACAACCTCTGCCCTTAATTTACTTAACTGTCACCGCCTGCGGTGCCATATGTGGTAAAAGCGGGCGTTGAACATTACACGTTCCATTTCATACCTGGCAAGCGAAAAGAAGAACATCGGCAAACTAAACAGTATGGGCAAATATGTAAGATGATTAATACAAAGTACGGGGAAATACAATTTCTTAATAAACTGTGAGCGAATAATTGGATAGGATTATCTACGGAGTGGATTCGGCACGAGTAGACTTGCTGTATTGCAACTATGCTCCAAGTGGGACATCCCTGGCAGCAATAATGAAGCGAAGAAGGATAGAGGAGGACCACCCTAAGAGTCACGACAGTGCAGAGGGCAGGTTTCCTAAAATTGGCCTGCAGGAAGCTCCCAGGCAGGCCAGTACAACCGGCATCCCACCCACCGCGGTCCTAAAACGGCCCACTAGGTCGGACCAGAGACCGAAGACCGCCCTACCGGAGACTCAGCTATTTCCTTTCTGCGTTTTTTGTTCATGTGTGCCATAAAAAATAAAATGAGTTTCATCCCCCATTGCTCCCCACCAACCACGGAGCCCAACAAGGGGTCATCCCACTGCGATGACAGGGCTACACGGGGGATAAAGCGGGCTCGCCATCCCACTCACCCTGGAGTTCGGTACAATACCTAGTCCTGGCCGATTGATTAGGGGCGGGTTAGACCAAAGTAGTGTATTGGAATTGCGCACCCTCCCCGAATTCAGAAGGACACTGGAACTAGCTCAGATGCGCATTCCTCAACCACCATAACAAACCTTTCCAACGACACGGGTCTCCACGCACGGCCTACACTGGGTGGGTGTTTTGTCTGACCCCTCACCACTAAGAGGAACACACATCGAGGGTGTCAGGGTGGCTTGGGACCCGGGGTTCGCCAATTCCCGTACCTACCGCGCAGCAGGCCCCTGTGGGAGTGCTACCGGAAGAATAAGTGTTTATCAGCAACATATTACCCTGCCATGCAGGCCGAAATACCCGCTGAGACTTCTACACTGAAAGAGACCACCAGATGAAGCGATAATGGAAATGAAATGGAAGGACTGGAAATTCGGGGATATAATTAACCTAATCTGCATTTTGTTGGCAACCCGGGAAAACGCTCGAAAAATCTAGGGTCAGACAGATCGAACATGTCCCTCCGGAATGCGCGGCATAGACGAAACTGCCTCAGCCATCCCATTCCTTAAGTGAATAGTTAGTAGGTAATGGATGAAGTCTTGCAAATGTCTAGCATTAAACTTCAAACTTAGTTACCCTCTGCATATAATGAGCAGTAATTCAGTAATTGGCAACTTGCTGTGTTAAACTTCTTAATCACTGTCTTACAGAGATGTGTACACAAGGAACGAGTAATATATTCTGTTGCTTCGAAGGAACAGGAGCAACAGGGAACCACGTGAAGACCCACTTACGTCTCTTATTGGGAGAAACAGAATATACTGAAAGCATAATTCTATTTGAGTTAAACTGTTTAGGATATCTTTTATGTACATCCTACCAAATGTAAACCAAAGAGAGTATAATGTTGTCTAGCTCAAGAATAGGTATGTCATCGTCGTAATATTTTCCCCATAGATAAGTATTTATTATTCCACCTCACAAAAGGTTTCTATCCTCTGTTTGAAAAAATAATAATTATAATAATTGGCATGCGCATAAAACGAAGTGAAAATATACATCTTACACTTTTACATTCTGGGCCAACTAGCTATCTAAATATGCAAAAAGAAGTGTTGTAATTCATTGGTTTGTTTGTGCGTATATGTGCGTGCACACCCCTAAAATCCATTACCTTAAACAAAACTTAAAGTGGAAACATTTTGATACTTACGGTTTTATAAAAATTGCTTACCATTATTAAACTACCACATATTTACCATGTTTATTTAAAGATAAACAAAACTTATATTTTAAATATTCATGGAATAACATTCTAAATTCTCTTCAACCGGAAACAGTCTACCAATATATTCAGAGGTTTATAAAGTTTTTGAAATTCTAAATAAATTACGACATAACTTCATGCAAACTCAGCAATATTTTTTTAAAAAATTTATTTAATATCTCCTAACAACATTGGTGTTATAGCGAAAACTATAAGATGGCAAAAGAAATTTTGTATACAGTTAATCAGTACAATTAACATTTTATGAACTGTTAGGTTCCGGTACACTATAAACATATAAGTTCACATAAACTATGCATTCATAAATAACTTAGGAATCGATATTGCACAGCAGTATGTTCATACTTGTTATATATTACCTATTAATTATAGTTATTCTGAATAGATTTTCATATTGAAGAAGTTAATTTACGGTCTTGTAGAAATAAATACTGCAATTGTAGACACTTCTGTTCATCTAGCAGGGTATGAAGATCTGTAGGAATTTTATGAAGAGTCATATAGGTTGAGCAGCGAGTAGATTCGATTATAATATGATTTACTGATAATTGTTGGTTGCATGGTTCACAGTGTGGAGGTCTCTCTCTCTCTCTCTGGAAAATAGGTAATCATGTGTCAGTTTTGTATGTCCAATTCTAAGTCTGGAGAGTAAAATTTGTTGTTTTGGACTTGTATATTTATAAAGACACTGAGCAGGAGATGTGTATAGTTTCACTTGTCGGAGTTAACTATGTACATTCTAGCCAATGATGTTTCCATTCTTGAATTATTTCCTTTTTGATATGGCTTATACCATCTTCTTGTGGAGGGTATACCGGTAGTTGTTTAGCTGCTTCTTTAGCAGATTCATCAGCCTTTTCGTTTCCGGCTATTCCTTGGTGGGATGATATCTACGTCAACAGTATTTCTTTGTCTTCTAGAATAAGTTTATTGAACAAATTTTGGATATATTCTATTATCAATTTAGTGGACGAGAAATCTTGGATGGACAATAAAGCACTCGAGGAATCTGAGTAAATCACATATTTTGGGTGCATTGCAGATTGTATCACTTCTAGGGACTTTTTAATTGCATATAGTTGTGTAGAATTCTGGTAGTTTATATAGCATTGTAACTTCTTGGGATACAGCAGCTTAGCCATTTCCAAACTGAGAATGGGAAACGTCAGTATAAATTTCCATATACCCAGCATACTGTGTGTATTTATATCTTTAAATAGTTTCTGTACACTGTTCTGTACACTTGAGCTTCAATATATTCAGACATTTCCAAATTCATCTTTGGAACTGAAAGTCTCCTTGGGGGAATCTCATTTTTACTAGTTCTGCAGCAATATTATGAGAGTGACAATATTAGAAATCACGAGTATCTACAGTAAAATATCTCTAGTATGATAAAAAACAAAGTTCAACTATTTTCTTTAAGAGATTAACTTATTATGTATTAAAAATTCTGAATTTCACACACTTCCCGCAAATGGGGCCAATTGAGAAGCTGTTCCTTACACTGCCCTAGCTTCCTTCGTCCATATGCTCCTTTGGGTATTCAACCCTCTGTCACCCTATACAAGTGTTTCTAATTTTCTTTATATTCATTTATTGTTTTATTTAATTCTACTAAGTTCAGTTGTTTACTAATGTCAAAGGTTTATTTTTATCTAATTCTTTATATTCTGCTACTTTTCTGAGAAATTTAATTTCAGAAAGTTCCTTTCTCTCTTGCCCAGTCATCGCCAAACTCCTTAGCCATAGGTACAATTCGGGACAGCCATTGTTTTATACTATTTCAGTATTGTCACCCAATTAGCGGTGGGCATGAGGCCCACAGCTGTGGGGAAACCAGCCACGCCTCCCATTAGTCTCTGTCACTGACTGAGGGGTGGTTAGGGAAGGGTCGCTTGTCGCTAGGCGCTTCTCTCCCCTTCTTCTGCCCTCCGGAACTTTCGTGGGGGAAACCAGAGACTTGTAGAAGCACGGTGACATTCGTATAAAAAGGGTTTCAGAGAGACAGGCAGTCAGTGTTTGACGTGCTAGCGAAGGACGTGTTAATGAACGAGAAGACTGTGCGTGCATCGGAGTTTACGTAATCGCGAGTACAAGGAAATTGTAACGGACGAACTGGTGAATTGTAATTGTGTGCAGCACGTAATTCTGTGTAATTGGCAAGTGTTAAACTGTACGTCGGTGGAAATAAAGAACATTTTTGAGTGGTGAAATTGGACTTTTTATTTCACGAACCCACAAAGTCACACTGGTGTCAGGAAGCGGGAAAACATCACCGAACATTACAACCATGGACGCGGCATTGGAAAAGATTTTGGAGAAAATGATGGAAATGAAGGCCGAACTGACCTCGGAAATGAAGACGGCAAATGAAAACCTCGCTGCAAAAACAAAAGCGGCAAACAACAACCTCACCGCCGAGTTGAAACAAATGAAGACGGCCAACGACAACATCACCGCCGAGTTGAAACAAATGAAGAACAGTTGGCCGGCGTGAGGGATGACGTGACGGAGCTGGGCAAGCGGATGGGCCAAGTGGACGAGCGCGTCGAGGACATGGCGAGCCGCGTTAACGACCTGGAAGGGAAAGCCGACAGCAGCGCGAAGTCCCTGAACGCCATGGTGGAGGACGTCGTCGGCAGGAAGCTGAAGGATTTGAAGGCCAACGCGCCGGGACGCGACACAACATCTGCGCGCGTCAAACCTCCCAAGTATGACGGCGCGTCAACGTTTGAGGTCTTCCGCCGCCAGTTCGACACAGTGGCCAGGCACAACGGATGGTCACTGGAGGAGGAGGCCACACAGTTAATAGCCAGCCTCCAGGGAAGTGCCGCGGAAGTCCTAAACGCGGTGCAGACGACGGCGGCGCCCAAGGACATCTGGGAAGCCCTGGAGGATCGCTTCGGGAACCACCGCTTAGCCGCAGCATACCGCAGCCAGCTAAAGGTAAGGTCACAGCAGCCGGGGGAGACGCTGCAGGAGTTCGCCATTGCGATCGAGCACCTGCCTAGCAAGGCCTTGGTTGACCTGCCACTGGAGTTCGTATCCCGGGAAGCCGCCTACAATTTTGTCGACGGAGTACGGGACACGGAGATTCGTCAGCGCCTAATGCTCGGGGAATATAAAACCATCCACGAGGCGCTGACAGCGGCATTAAGGATGGAGGCGGCCAAAGTAACATCTATCCCGACGTCGAGAACGAGGAGTGTCCGCTACGCCGGAGACAGAAGACCAGCTGAGGGACGCCGGCGAACACCTAGTGGCCTGTGTTGGGGGTGTGGACAGCCCGGACACCTGCAGAGAGACTGCCCACACCGGGAAGAGCAGCCGGGAAACGAGTAAGGGCCGTCGTGGAGAGGGGCACGTCGGCGCCATCACCACCATCCCCTCGAGTGACACTGCGCGCCGTCAGACGGCGTATGGATGACAGCCTCATCGCGGACGGTTGGATAAGAGGAAAGCCGTGCCGCGTGCTGGTGGGCACCGGGGCGGCCGTGACCATCATCAGACCTGACGTGGCGAAGGGTTTGCCGACAAGGAAGCCAAGCCGGCCATACCAGCTTGTCACGGCATCGGGTGACACCTTGCCTGTGGAGAAGGAGGCCCTGCTGGAGCTGAACTTGGGAAAGGGCCGTTCGTCTATGGGTGTTCGCCGCGAAGGTGGCTGAGGAGGTGATCCTGGGACTGGATGCCCTCAGGAGCCATGAGGCGACGGTCGACGTCGGCAAGAATGTCCTGCGGCTTAACGGAGAAGAGGTTATACTCCGTCAACCCGAAGAGCGCCTTGGAATGTGCAGGGTCGTCTTGGACGAAGACGTGGTTGTTCCCGCGAGGAGCGAGGTGGTAGTGACGGCGCGACTTGAGGGCCAGAGAACCAGGAACATGATGCTGGACCAGAAGACGCCTGTACACGGACTGTGCGTAGCCAGGGCATTGCTGCCGTGCCGAGAGGAGGTGCCAGTGAGACTGCTAAATCCAACGGACACCGATCACGACGTCCAGGCCGGGACGGAGTTGGGAACGTGCGAGCCCGTAGTGAGCGTAACAGCAATCGACAAGACACAGGAGCCGGCGCCGAAGCAACACCTGGGGCCCCGGCTAGTAGGCTTACTGGAGAGGGCGGCCGACCACCTGACCGCAGAACAGCTGGAGCAGGTCCGACAACTACTGGGGCGATACGAGCGCGTCTTCAGCCAAGGCGATAGTGACTACGGCCGCACGGACAAAGTGCTTCACCGCATCGACACCGGAGACGCCCGGCCTATTCGGCAACCACATAGACGCATTCCGCTGGCGAAGCAAGGGGCGGTACGAGACATGCTGGAGGACATGAGATCCAGGGGAGTGATTGAAGAGTCCGACAGCCCTTGGTGTTCCCCTGTAGTCTTGGTGACGAAGAAGAACGGCGAGCTGCGCTTCTGCGTAGACTACAGAAAGCTGAACGCCGTCACCCGGAAGGACTGTTTTCCCTTACCCCGGATTGACGACACCCTGGACACGCTAGCTGGTGCACAGTGGTTCTCGACCCTGGACCTGAAGTCGGGCTACTGGCAGGTAGCTCTAGACCCGAGAGACAAGGAGAAGACTGCATTCTCGACGGGCCAAGGGCTCTGGCAGTTCACGGTTATGCCCTTTGGCCTCTGCAACGCACCAGCTACCTTCCAGCGCCTTATGGAGTCAGTGATGAGAGGGCTGACTTACGATGCCTGCCTGCTATACCTGGACGACATCATCATCTTCGGGAAGACTTTTGAAGATCACCTCGAGAATCTGAGTAAGGTGCTACAGAGACTGCAAGCGACCAACTTGAAGCTGAACGCGAAGAAGTGCCAGCTCTTCCGCAAGGAAGTTAACTACTTGGGCCACATAGTCTCGGCAACCGGAGTGGCCACAGACCCGGAGAAGACACAGGCTGTGAGAGATTGGCCTCGCCCGAAGGATAGGAAAGAGTTGCGCAGTTTCCTGAGGCTGTGCAGTTATTACCGCCGCTTCATAAAGGGGTTCTCCAACATCGCAAAACCCCTCACCCGCCTGACGGAGGAACACCGGCCTTATGTGTGGACAGAGGACGCCGAAAACGCTTTCCAGCACCTAAAGGAGACCCTGTGCTGTGCTCCAATTTTGGGTTTCCCACAACCGGGTGGCGCCTTCATTGTGGATACCGACGCCAGCGACCATTGCATTGGAGGTGTCCTGTCGCAGATCCAGGACGGCCATGAGCGGGTAATAGCCTATTACAGCAAGACGCTATCCAAGGCAGAGAAGAACTACTGCGTCACCCGACGGGAGTTACTGGCGGTAGTAAAGACATTGGAGCACTTCCACAAGTACCTGTACGGTCAGCCATTCCACCTGAGGACTGACCATTCCGCCCTAACCTGGCTATTGACCTTTAAGAACCTGGAAGGCCAGACAGCACGTTGGGTCCAGAGGCTGCAGGAGTACGACTTCACCTCGGAACATCGTAGAGGGAAGAGCCACGGTAACGCAGACGCCATGTCCCGAAGACCCTGTCCAGAAGAGTGCGGCCAGTGCACAAGAGTGGAAGAGAAGGAGCGTGCCGCAGCAGTCCGAGTAGTTGTGGCAGTGCCTGCTGAAGGCTGGGATAGCGCAGGCCTGAGGAGGGAGCAGCTGGCGGACGCAGACTTGGGGCCACTCTTGAGGGAAGTGGAGGCAGGGATGAGACCAACCTGGGAGGACATCGCACCGAGGAGCGCCACCTACAAGTCGTACTGGGCCCAATGGGACTCGTTGAAGATCAGAGAGGGCGTGCTGTTCCGGGTATGGGAATCACCCGTTGGGAAGACGTGAGAGAGCAGTTGGTACTTCCCCGGAGTAAGGTCCCGGAAGTCCTGGAGGAAGTGCACGCCGGTACTTCGGGAGGACACCTGGGAGCGAACCGAACGATTGACAAACTACGGCAGCGCTACTACTGGCTGTGACTCCGAGCAGATGCTGAGAGATGGTGCCGTCAGTGTCACGTGTGCGCGGCGAGTCGTAGCCCCCAGACTAGGAGCCGGGGTCGCATGCAGCAGTACAACGTCGGAGCGCCATTCGAACGGCTCGCCGTTGACATTGCTGGACCGTTCCCAGTTTCCGACCGAGGCAACAAGTACCTAATGGTGGTCGTGGACTACTTCACCAAGTGGCCGGAGGTGTATGCCATCCCAAACCAAGAGGCAAAGACAATCACAGACTGCCTCGTGGAGCAAGTGTTCTGTCGATTTGGGGTGCCGTTAGAGCTACACAGTGACCAGGGTACCAACTTTGAGTCCAACCTAATGAAGGAGGCATTACAAAGGCTTGGGGTGAACAAGACTCGCACTACGCCTCTACATCCCCAATCGGACGGCATGGTCGAAAGGTACATCAAGACCTTAGAGGAACACCTGAGGAAAGTCGTGGCCAGCCATCAGCGAGACTGGGACGTCAAGGTGCCACTGTTCTTGCTGGCCTATCGCTCGTCTACACACGACACAACTGGGATGACGCCAGCCAGCTTAATGTTCGGCCGAGAGCTACGCCTCCCTTGCGACCTGGCTTTTGGAAGCCCTCCGGAAGCGAAACAGCCAGCGACCGAGTATGTGGAGAACTTGGTGGACCATCTCCACAACATGCACGAGATGGCTCGCCAGAACATCCAGAAGGCGAGCGACCGCATGAAGACCAGGTATGACAGGCAAGCCAACAGCCAAGGGTTCCAGCAAGGTGACCTGGTCTGGTTGTACCGTCCTACCCGTCCAAGGGACGCTGCCCGAAGCTCCAGCAGCCATGGCAAGGACCGTACCGGGTTGTGAAGGGGATCAACGACGTGGTCTACCGCATCCAGAAGGTTCCCCGAGGAAAGATGTTGGTGGTACACCTGGATCGACTAGCCCGCTACGATGGTGCTGTTCGGGACGACCAGCTATGAGGAGGGAGCAGTGTCACCCAATTAGCGGTGGGCATGAGGCCCACAGCTGTTGGGAAACCAGCCACGCCTCCCATTAGTCTCTGTCACTGACTGAGGGGTGGTTAGGGAAGGGTCGCTTGCCCCTAGGCGCTTCTCTCCCCTTCTTCTGCCCTCCGGAACTTTCGTGGGGGAAACCAGAGACTTGTAGAAGCACGGTGACATTCGTATAAAAAGGGTTTCAGAGAGACAGGCAGTCAGTGTTTGACGTGCTAGCGAAGGACGTGTTAATGAACGAGAAGACTGTGCGTGCATCGGAGTTTACGTAATCGCGAGTACAAGGAAATTGTAACGGACGAACTGGTGAATTGTAATTGTGTGCAGCACGTAATTCTGTGTAATTGGCAAGTGTTAAACTGTACGTCGTTGGAAATAAAGAACATTTTTGAGTGGTGAAATTGGACTTTTTATTTCACGAACCCACAAAGTCACACTGGTGTCAGGAAGCGGGAAAACATCACCGAACTTTACAACCATGGACGCGGCATTGGAAAAGATTTTGGAGAAAATGATGGAAATGAAGGCCGAACTGACCTCGGAAATGAAGACGGCAAATGAAAACCTCGCTGCAAAAACAGAAGCGGCAAACAACAACCTCACCGCCGAGTTGAAACAAATGAAGACGGCCAACGACAACATCACCGCCGAGTTGAAACAAATGAAGACGGCCAACGACAACATCACCGGGAAGATGGAAGAAATGAAGGCCGAATTAACAGCGAAGACGGAAACGGCTAACAACAACTTGGCCACGACAATGACCTCAAAGATGGCCGAACTGACCACGGAAATGAAGGTGGCGAACGAGGCTCTCGCCGCCAAATTTCAAGAACAGTTGGCCGGCGTGAGGGATGACGTGACGGAGCTGGGCAAGCGGATGGGCCAAGTGGACGAGCGCGTCGAGGACCTGGCGAGCCGCGTTAACGACCTGGAATGGAAAGCCGACAGCAGCGCGAAGTCCCTGAACGCCATGGTGGAGGACGTCGTCGGCAGGAAGCTGAAGGATTTGAAGGCCGACGCGCCGGGACGCGACACAACATCTGCGCGCGTCAAACCTCCCAAGTATGACGGCGCGTCAACGTTAGAGGTCTTCCGCCGCCAGTTCGACACAGTGGCCAGGCACAACGGATGGTCACTGGAGGAGGAGGCCACACAGTTAATAGCCAGCCTCCAGGGAAGAGCCGCGGAAGTCCTAAACGCGGTGCAGACGACGGCGGCGCCCAAAGACATCTGGGAAGCCCTGGAGGATCGCTTCGGAAACCACCGCTTAGCCGCAGCATACGTCAGCCAGCTAAAGGCAAGGTCACAGCAGCCGGGGAGACGCTGCAGGAGTTCGCCATTGCGATCGAGCAGCTGGCTAGCAAGGCCTTGGTTGACCTGCCACTGGAGTTCGTCTCCCGGGAAGCCGCCTACAATTTTGTCGACGGAGTACGGGACACGGAGATTCGTCAGCGCCTAATGCTCGGGGAATATAAAACCATCCACGAGGCGCTGACAGCGGCATTAAGAATGGAGGCGGCCAAAGTAACATCTATCCCGACGTCGAGAACGAGGAGTGTCCGCTACGCCGGAGACAGAAGACCAGCTGAGGGACGCCGGCGAACACCTAGTGGCCTGTGTTGGGGGTGTGGACAGCCCGGACACCTGCAGAGAGACTGCCCACACCGGGAAGAGCAGCCGGGAAACGAGTAAGGGCCGTCGTGGAGAGGGGCACGTCGGCGCCATCACCACCATCCCCTCGAGTGACACTGCGCGCCGTCAGCCGGCGTATGGATGACAGCCTCATCGCGGACGGTTGGATAAGAGGAAAGCCGTGCCGCGTGCTGGTGGGCACCGGGGCGGCCGTGACCATCATCAGACCTGACGTGGCGAAGGGTTTGCCGAAAAGGAAGCCAAGCCGGCCATACCTGTTTGTCACGGCATCGGGTGACACCTTGCCTGTGGAGAAGGAAGCCCTGCTGGAGCTGAACTTGGGAAAGTGCCGTTCGTCTGTGGGTGTTCGTCGCGAAGGTGGCTGAGGAGTTGATCCTGGGACTGGATGCCCTCAGGAGCCATGAGGCGACGGTCGACGTCGGCAAGAATGTCCTGCGGCTTAACGGAGAAGAGGTTATACTCCGTCAACCCGAAGAGCGCCTTGGAATGTGCAGGGTCGTCTTGGACGAAGACGTGGTTGTTCCCGCGAGGAGCGAGGTGGTAGTGACGGCGCGACTTGAGGGCCAGAGAACCAGGAACATGATGCTGGACCAGAAGATGCCTGTACACGGACTGTGTGTAGCCAGGGCATTGCTGCCGTGCCGAGAGGAGGTGCCTGTGAGACTGCTCAATCCAACGGACACCGATCACGACGTCCAGGCCGGGACGGAGTTGGGAACGTGCGAGCCCGTAGTGAGCGTAACAGCAATCGACAAGACACAGGAGCCGGCGCCGAAGCAACACCTGGGGCCCCGGCTAGTAGGCTTACTGGAGAGGGCGGCCGACCACCTGACCGCAGAACAGCTGGAGCAGGTTCGACAACTACTGGGGCGATACGAGCGCGTCTTCAGCCAAGGCGATAGTGACTACGGCCGCACGGACAAAGTGCTTCACCGCATCGACACCTGAGACGCCCGCTCTATTCGGCAACCACATAGACGCATTCCGCTGGCGAAGCAAGGGGCGGTACGAGACATGCTGGAGGACATGAGATCCAGGGGAGTGATTGAAGAGTCCGACAGCCCTTGGTGTTCCCCTGTAGTCTTGGTGACGAAGAAGACCGGCGAGCTGCGCTTCTGCGTAGACTACAGAAAGCTGAACGCCGTCACCCGGAAGGACTGTTTTCCCTTACCCCGGAATGACGACACCCTGGACACGCTAGCTGGTGCACAGTGGTTCTCGACCCTGGACCTGAAGTCGGGCTACTGGCAGGTAGCTCTAGACCCGAGAGACAAGGAGAAGACTGCATTCTCGACGGGCCAAGGGCTCTGGCAGTTCACGGTTATGCCCTTTGGCCTCTGCAACGCACCAGCTACCTTCCAGCGCCTTATGGAGTCAGTGATGAGAGGGCTGACTTACGATGCCTGCCTGCTATACCTGGACGACATCATCATCGTCGGGAAGACTTTTGAAGATCACCTCGAGAATCTGAGTAAGGTGCTACAGAGACTGCAAGCGACCAACTTGAAGCTGAACGCGAAGAAGTGCCAGCTCTTCCGCAAGGAAGTTAACTACTTGGGCCACATAGTCTTGGCAACCGGAGTGGCCACAGACCCGGAGAAGACACAGGCTGTGAGAGATTGGCCTCGCCCGAAGGATAGGAAAGAGTTGCGCAGTTTCCTGGGGCTGTGCAGTTATTACCGCCGCTTCATAAAGGGGTTCCCCAACATCGCAAAACCCCTCACCCGCCTGACGGAGGAACACCGGCCTTATGTGTGGACAGAGGACGCCGAAAACGCTTTCCAGCACCTAAAGGAGACCCTGTGCTGTGCTCCAATTTTGGGTTTCCCACAACCGGGTGGCGCCTTCATTGTGGATACCGACGCCAGCGACCATTGCATTGGAGGTGTCCTGTCGCAGATCCAGGACGGCCATGAGCGGGTAATAGCCTATTACAGCAAGACGCTATCCAAGGCAGAGAAGAACTACTGCGTCACCCGACGGGAGTTACTGGCGGTAGTAAAGACATTGGAGCACTTCCACAAGTACCTGTACGGTCAGCCATTCCACCTGAGGACTGACCATTCCGCCCTAACCTGGCTATTGACCTTTAAGAACCTGGAAGGCCAGACAGCACGTTGGGTCCAGAGGCTGCAGGAGTACGACTTCACCTCGGAACATCGTAGAGGGAAGAGCCACGGTAACGCAGACGCCATGTCCCGAAGACCCTGTCCAGAAGAGTGCGGCCAGTGCACAAGAGTGGAAGAGAAGGAGCGTGCCGCAGCAGTCCGAGTAGTTGTGGCAGTGCCTGCTGAAGGCTGGGATAGCGCAGGCCTGAGGAGGGAGCAGCTGGCGGACGCAGACTTGGGGCCACCCTTGAGGGAAGTGGAGGCAGGGATGAGACCAACCTGGGAGGACATCGCACCGAGGAGCGCCACCTACAAGTCGTACTGGGCCCAATGGGACTCGTTGAAGATCAGAGAGGGCGTGCTGTTCCGGGTATGGGAATCACCCGATGGGAAGACGCAGAGAGAGCAGTTGGTATTTCCCCGGAGTAAGGTCCCGGAAGTCCTGGAGGAAGTGCACGCCGGTACTTCGGGAGGACACCTGGGAGCGAACCGAACGATTGACAAACTACGGCAGCGCTACTACTGGCTGAGACTCCGAGCAGATGCTGAGAGATGGTGCCGTCAGTGTCACGTGTGCGCGGCGAGTCGTAGCCCCCAGACTAGGAGCCGGGGTCGCATGCAGCAGTACAACGTCGGAGCGCCATTCGAACGGCTCGCCGTTGACATTGCTGGACCGTTCCCAGTTTCCGACCGAGGCAACAAGTACCTAATGGTGGTCGTGGACTACTTCACCAAGTGGCCGGAGGTGTATGCCATCCCAAACCAAGAGGCAAAGACAATCACAGACTGCCTCGTGGAGCAAGTGTTCTGTCGATTTGGGGTGCCGTTAGAGCTACACAGTGACCAGGGTACCAACTTTCAGTCCAACCTAATGAAGGAGGCATTACAAAGGCTTGGGGTGAACAAGACTCGCACTACGCCTATACATCCCCAATCGGACGGCATGGTCGAAAGGTACATCAAGACCTTAGAGGAACACCTGAGGAAAGTCGTGGCCAGCCATCAGCGAGACTGGGACGTCAAGGTGCCACTGTTCTTGCTGGCCTATCGCTCGTCTACACACGACACAACTGGGATGACGCCAGCCAGCTTAATGTTCGGCCGAGAGTTACGCCTCCCTTGTGACCTGGCTTTTGGAAGCCCTCCGGAAGCGAAACAGCCAGCGACCGAGTATGTGGGGAACTTGGTGGACCATCTCCACAACATGCACGAGATGGCTCGCCAGAACATCCAGAAGGCGAGCGACCGCATGAAGACCAGGTATGACAGGCAAGCCAACAGCCAAGGGTTCCAGCAAGGTGACCTGGTCTGGTTGTACCGTCCTACCCGGACCAAGGGACGCTGCCCGAAGCTCCAGCAGCCATGGCAAGGACCGTACCGGGTTGTGAAGAGGATCAACGACGTGGTCAACCGCATCCAGAAGGTTCCCCGAGGAAAGATGTTGGTGGTACACCTGGATCGACTAGCCCGCTACGATGGTGCTGTTCGGGACGACCAGCTTTGAGGAGGGAGCAGTGTCACCCAATTAGCGGTGGGCATGAGGGCCACAGCTGTGGGGAAACCAGCCACGCCTCCCATTAGTCTCTGTCACTGACTGAGGGGTGGTTAGGGAAGGGTCGCTTGTCGCTAGGCGCTTCTCTCCCCTTCTTCTGCCCTCCGGAACTTTCGTGGGGGAAACCAGAGACTTGTAGAAGCACGGTGACATTCGTATAAAAAGGGTTTCAGAGAGACAGGCAGTCAGTGTTTGACGTGCTAGCGAAGGACGTGTTAATGAACGAGAAGACTGTGCGTGCATCGGAGTTTACGTAATCGCGAGTACAAGGAAATTGTAACGGACGAACTGGTGAATTGTAATTGTGTGCAGCACGTAATTCTGTGTAATTGGCAAGTGTTAAACTGTACGTCGGTGGAAATAAAGAACATTTTTGAGTGGTGAAATTGGACTTTTTATTTCACGAACCCACAAAGTCACAGTATTGAGTCTTACTTAACTCTACATTTTAGTATTCTCTTTAAACTTCTTGTTATACCTATATAAATAAATGTATTTATCTTTTATTAATATCACTGTTAGACCTATATTCTTTCATATAAAAGGTAATAAAAGTTAACACCTGCTCTATTCTTTTATTTTGTATAATAATTACTTTTTAACTAACTGGCTAACTACTTTAAAATAGCATTGCTTCTGTTTTTTCAACTGAAATTTTCATATTGTATGTTTTTATCATTAAATTTAGACCGCTAATGTCATTCTTTGATAGTGAGCTTCATTTTTTGCTATAAATATAGGGTCTTATGCAAAGATAATTGTTTTCACTATCCTTATTCCTAATTTAATTCCTCTTATTATTCTTTCCTATGATCTTTTCATGTCATCAAAATATATATTAAAAGGGGTGGTTGATGTTGGATAACTTTGTCTAACCCCCTTAGAAATAAATACTGGTTTCTATAGTTAGATGTGTAACTGGTATTTCTTTATTTTCTAATATTTACGATCATTGAGGACATATAGGGAAATAAAGACAGTGTGTGGGAGGTAGAAGTACATAGATGTATGTAAAAAGTTAGGGCGAGAAGGATTTGTCTGGACAAGCACAGGAGTTAGAAATTTGAAAGATATTAGGTGTGATAAGGATACAGGGAAATACCCAATGTGTGGAGAAGAGGATACAGATTGGCATAGTATACTTTATAGCAAACAAAAATATGGAGAGAACAAATTTAGTAACAGAAGTAGGACAGTTTTATGGAGTACTAATAATAAAGAAACTGTTATTGGTAAAAGGAGAAAAGAATGCAAGAAATATAGGTGAATATTTGGGAAAAGTTAGAGAGAAATGGTTAAGGTCGATGAAGAATAACAAACAGTTAAGGGCTGAAAAACCAGAATGAGGGACACAAGGGAGAGGAGGTTCATCAATACACAGAAAACCAGGGTTTATGTGCACTGAGACCGAGACTCGTGGCAATCAGGTAGGAAGGATATATTACATATGAATAAGTCATTTTGTTATTGTGTGAAAGAAAATTTACAAATGTCAATGTATTACTGAAAATGTATGTGGAAGAAAGATGGGAAAATAAAATAAAAAGTAAATATTTCCCAAAATTTTGACCTGCACAGTTTGTCAAAGATTTATTATAATCTACAAATAACAAGAACATGTGTTGTCGAATTGTATTATCTACGTTTCTCCATTGTTTGCTTAAGAGAAAAGATATTATCTATACAGTTTCTTTCTTTACTAAAGCCTGTTTGCTGGCCAGTAAAATTTTTGTTATTTTGATTGTCTCTTATTTACTATTTGTACATATATTTTGTACGCTGAACAGAGCAAAGTTATACCTCTGTAATTTTCACGTTTTTTTCTATCGCCATTTTAAAATATGGATATGAATTTACTTACCATATTTTGTAACATTTTGAACGTATATCCGCCGGAAATGATCATAAACAACGAAGAACACATATTGTAACTTCCTTTTTAAGACTATTTCCTGCGGATATACTTACCATTTTAGAATGTAAAACAGACACGCCGGTAGTGCTGCAGGTAGCATGGGGTGTCTTTTGTTTTTCAATACCAGTTGGAGATCACTACATAAACGTGTAGTATCCCTTAAGCGTAAACACAATTGCAAAGATGAATCTTGTAACCTAAAGTCATATTTCACCGATATTTTTATCTTTTCGTTCAGCAGTTAACTTAAATGCTTTAGTAAATGTACTGCTTTAGCGTAATCAACAAAACATGCACAGAACAAGTGCATTACACACTGACAACTTCCTCCTATTTCATATAGTTCTGGTGAAGATTATGCCAGAAGTACTTGTTATTCGCCAAAATATTAAATAATTCTTTTGTGAAGTTGTTCGGATTGAGGTGGCATAGTTAAACTCAGATAAATGAGGCGAATGAGAGGCTGCTTCTATATCCAGAAGCCAATTCAGAGTGCGTGACTGTCCCGTGATGTTTCCAAAGATGGCTAATTGTACAAAAATATATTCACAGTGTCCTTTTAATTAGTTAATTATGTAAAACCCCTTTGTGATGTGGTATAGTAACCAATAGCAACCACCTTCACTTCATCAGAAATAGGTAGAACATATACTACAACATATGCTGCGTTTTAAACTTGCAAATGTTGATTTGATTTGTAAATAAAAAAACATTGCCACCACTTTTCCTATAGGTGTCTCAAGAACGAAAAATAATGAATACCCTAGAAAAATGCAGCTCCCTTTTAATAGTACAATTAGCTGTAAAAACAATTTTTGAGAAATTTGCCATTTCAAAGACCTTCTTCTTCTCTTGATATAGGACACAATCCTGTTCATTTATGGTCCTTTACCCCTTATGCCAGTTTAGGTATCGGGTGAGGGAACCTCAACAATGGATCAGAAAGAGAGAGAGAGAGAGAGAGAGAGAGAGAGAGAGAGAGAGAGAGAGAGAGAGAGAGAGAGAGAGAGAGAGAGAGGAATCCAGGGATGGGTGATTAGCCCGGTTCCCGGCATGGAATTGAGGGAAGCAGATGAATGGAATGCGGGGGAAATGGATGATTAGGAGATATGATAATGGAGGAATTGGTGGAATGATGGCGCGGTAAGCCGGAGGTTCCGGAGTAAACCTGCCCCAGCGCACTGTTCTCCATCACAAATCTCACATTGCCTTTGCCTGGGATCGAACCTGGTGAGAGTCAAGCTGTCTAACCGGCCGGCCACGGCGCGGCCATAACATCCACATTACCGCTTTGAATTTTTCAATACTGTTCTTTCTCTTATGTCATGGGTGAGGACTTTCAGCAGCATATAGCAACTTACTGTTAAACATCTTATGCTTACAGTGACATGATAAAGTAGCTATTTCTGCAACCGAGCGGGATGGCTCAGGCGGTTTCGTCTGTGACCCGATTCGGGAGGTTCAGGTTCGATTCCAGTGGCCGACCTACCTGACCTACGGATTTTTCGGGGTTTTCCCGGGTCGCTAGGCGAATGCTGGGTAGGTTAATTATATCCCCCGAATTTCCTGTACTTTCAATTCAACTCCATTGTCATTTCAAATCATCTCTCATCTGGTGACCTTTCAGTGTAGAAGTGTCGGCGGGTGTCTCGGTGGTGCATGGCGGGATGAATGCTCTGAGAAAAAACTACTTCCTTCCTCCTTCGGTAGGTCGGCTGCTAGTCACCGCTCCTCTGCTGCGACAATTTCGGGACCGCCAACCAGGGAACTTTGAGGCTCGGCTGCTGGGCTCGTTGCCGTCCCGTAGTAGGGAAGCGTGTACGTTGTCCTGGCCTGTCGGAGGAAGTCTCTATCCAAGTAAACTGTAGGGACCCTGCCCTCTTTACTGTAATGGCTTATTGGGTCATCCGCCCTCTATCTCCTTCGCATCATCCTTCCTTCCTCGGCAGCGTCAATGGTAGTAGATGGTAACGTGCCTGCCCCAAGAGTTCAAGAGCTCCCGAGTTCGAATCTCAGCCGGGGTAAGTATAAAGTCCCCTTAGGGGAGGGGATCCGTCCACTTCAGCTGTCGTGGTGCGGCCGCTGAGGACCCCTAGTACTCGTGGTACCTCTGACGTTACCAGAGGAACCTCGGGCTGAAGATTCCAGCCCCTCCCTGAATGGGAGTTGTTCGGATTGGGTTGGACGCGAGGGGGCAGTGGTTCCCGATACCCGTGGGAGATCAGGGAAGACTCCGGACGGGGTTATGGGAAGCCATATATTCCCACGTAATAGGCTGCATAGCTAGTAGAAGGTGTGCTAGATCACCAGGCGGCCCTACCAGGTTAATCGGTAGCCTTCCCCTTTGGGGTTGGCGCGCGTAAGTGGCGTATCCACTTCCATCCCGTCTTGAGTCCATAGGACCAGATGGGAGGGGGGGCTTGTTAGTCTCTAGGTCTTGCCTTATGGAAAGCCGCACGGAGGCCCCGGCGCCCTTTTGGGACAGCTCGGTAACTCCCTAGTTGTCATAGGTGGTGGCAGTCTTCACTCTGTGTGGATTGCCCTGGTAGATACCCTCGAGGTATTAGGTAGGTCTATTAAATAGTAGATAAAAAGCTTTCATGAAACATATTCTGGAAACAATATAAATATAAATGTTGGTGGGTAGAGAAAATCACTTAAAACTAGGAAAAATACATTTTAAGTAACTACATATAACATTCTTATTTGCATTAATAGAGACATATATAGAAGCTGAGCTAATAATCCGCTCCAGATTTTCCAGGATACATTTTGGGGACAACGTGCTAAAATGCATGGACGCGGGAAATGCATCAGAAGCTTTTTCCATTCCGCATACGCATCCATAACGTGTGGTTGTTCGGAAGCTTGTGGTCCCTATCCACCCGGGAAATCACTTCCGATGCGCGGGCATCCATAAGATGGATTGCATTACCCCGGATGATATGGTAACGATATGATGATAGACAGAGAGGAGCTATAACTTCAGGCCCGTCGCATATATCCTGATTTTCTGCAAAATCTCAGCGTCATATGCCATGAACATGTGTTTCGTCGCAGTTGCGTTTACCGCCAAACACAAAAACGGTTCAGCACTGCGCAACAGATTGATTTATCTTACATATAGACAGACTTAACAAGAGGAAGCTGCAACATATGCTCAGTGTTACACAGAACATTAACATGTCTTGGTAATCTAAATAAAAAACCACAGGCACTTAAAATATAAAGTGAATAATAACGTAGGTTTTTTAATAATACTACGGGTTTAATTTATACGCGGGCCATATGTAAGTGAGTAGTTCTTAGCACTACAATGAGCTCTCCATGTCCTAGATAAAACATTACTGTTAACGGTTCATTCAACCATGGCTGGGGATCCAAAGTGGCTTAAATTGGATATACATCCAATTACGGCCTTCTTTTTATACTGCAATACTTAGGTGCTTCATCTCTTCTATAAATACGAGGGCTGTTCAATAAAGAATGATCATAATTTCTACGGTCATAATTTTTCGCACTGAAATTCAATCTTATTAAATTCTGTTAGTTTAACGTGAAACCAACACGCCGTAGTAGTTTCATTGTTGGTAATCCTGGTTCCCGCCTGTGAAAATTAGCAAGTTAACACAGATTCAGTATCTCCTACCGCTGTAATGGAGGTAACATGCAGTGAAAGTCGATGTTAGAGGAAGATCCGGAGTTCCTTTCAAACGTAATCACTGCTGATGAAACTTGGCTACATCATTTTGATCCTGAAAGCAAACAACAAAGCTCGGTGTGGAAATCTCCTTCATCACCAACCCCCAAAATACAAAAGTGGTTGCTTCTGCTGGGAAAGTTATGGTCATCTCATTCTTCGATATTCATGGAATGGTTTATCAGCACGTTTTACCTGCACACAGATCAGTAACTGGACAATACTACAGGGATGTCCTGAAAACATTGCAAGTCCATATCAGGCACAAAAGACCACATTTTCATGAAGCAGGCCGGATGCTGCACCACGATAATGCGAGGCCGCATATTGCCAATGTTGTTGTTGAATATCTTGCAAAACTCAATGTGAAGTGCATCCCTCACCCTCGCTATAGTCCGGATTTAGCCACATGTGACTTTTTCTATACCCTAACTTGAAGAAACGCCTTCATGGGAGGCATTATCCATCATCAGAAGCAGTGGTGAAGGCTGCGGAGGCGGTTTTGAAGGACCTCTCAAAAATGGTTTCCAGCATGTCTTTTAAGACTGGGAGAAACGCTGGGACAAGTGCATCGCATTCAGGGGAGACTATTTTGAAAAGCAACATCAAAATTATGAGGATAAGTAAAGGTAAAATGTCAAAAAAATATTGTGATCATTCTTTATTGAACAGACTTGGTACTACGAGGTGCGTTCAAGTTATAACACCTCCTACTTCTTTCTCTCAGGCCTGGGACCAGATAGGAACCTCTGTTTTTTCTTTAATTCACGCGGACTCCTTGTGAATGTGTGACAGAGATGGCAGTTCTGCACAGTGCGTAGAACTCTGATGATAACAATGGGAGTTGATAATTAAAATGGCGACGTTTTCATTGCAACAACGCGTGTATTCATTCGTTTTCTCCATTTTCGTGGTGTAGCACCTACTGAAATTTATTGCCAGTTGAATGAGGTATGTAGTGATGGTACAATGGATGCGCCTAATGTGCGTTCCTGGGTGTGACAGTTCAATGAAGGCAGAGCATTGTGTGACTACAAACCAAAACAGTTGCAGACATCGCCTCCAAAATTGGCATTTTCGTGGGATCTGTGCAAAAAGTCCTGCATGAAGATCTGAAAATGCTCAATCTGCGATCCTCCAAAACAACGTTCTCCACTCGCTGGATCATGTCGTCAGACCTGCTGGTGCGAGGCCATGACTGTCTTGATTTGTTGTCACACGATGTTCTGCCTTCATTGAACTGTCGCACCCAGAAACGCATATTAGACCCATTTATGGTACCAGCACACATGCCTCACTCCACTGGCGATGTATTTCAATAGGCGTCACACCACGAGAATGGAGAAAACGAATGATTACACACTGTTCTTGCAATGAAAACCTCGCCATTTTAAGTATCAAAACAGTTCTAACTCTCGTCACTGGCACTAGAGTTCTATGCACTGTACAGTGCTGCCATCTCTGTCACGCATTCACAAACAGTCCACGTGTATTAAAAAAATCCAGAAGATCCTATCTGGTTCCAGTCCTGAAAAAAAAAACTGTTATAACTTGAACGCAACTCACTCTGCTTAGCTCACTATGCCTTAGATAAATCAATATTGTTAACGGTTCATTCAACCATGGCTGGGGATACAAAGTGTCTTACTGCCCTATTTTTATACTGCAGTACTTAAGCGCTTCATCTCTTATATAAATACTAGAGTTTGTTCACAGTACAGTTAAACATGAAAGTTTACTTGAGACATCTATATTATATTAGATTATTCTTAGGTCTATAACAATTCCCATTTTAACCAAATGTTTTTCACGTGTAAACATTAGCCTAAGTATAAAACCAGAGAGAACTTTAAGAATGAAAATTATGTAAATTACACAACAGCATGTGAATGAAAATGTCATCCAAGTGGTAAAAAATGTCGCAATGCACATCACATTCAGAAGGACATATAAGAATGTAGTGTCATTAAACTGGATGTTATTATTCAGTATTACTGTTTTAATTTTACTGTGAATAAGCAAGATTCGTGATAATATATGCATGTAATATACGAGGGCTGTTCAATAAAGAATGATCACACTTTTTTTGACAACGTACCTTTACTCATCCTCATAATTTTGATGGTCCTTCTCAAAATAGTCTCCGCTGAATGCGATGCACTTGTCCCAGCGTTTCTGACGGTCTTCAAAGACATGCTGAAATCATTTTTGAGAGGTCCTTCAAAATCGCCTCCGCAGCCTTCACCACTGCTTCTTATAATGGATAATGCCTCCCACGAAGGCGTTTCTTCAAGTTAGGGAACAGCAAAGGTTACATGGGGCTAAATCCGGACTATAGAGAGGGTGAGGAATGGAGAGTAGAAACAAAAAAAACGTGGTGCAGCATCACGATTCCTTCACCTCTACATATGTAACATGCCGTTACATACGGCTTTCCAACGTGGTGCTTCAAGAACATCATCCCTGCATCCATATATATAAAAATATGGTTTCAAATAATAATTATGACGATTATGAGGATGATTATGATGAAAGTATTAGAGACCTATCATAACAGGTTCTCATTATTCAGATATTCGCCACAACATAAAAATATTTACGTAAGCTACTAAATTTGTTTTTGAAATATATAGTTTTGTTAGGTAGCTTAGATACCATAATATTCAGGTTTATTACAGAAGGTGCCAATCAACTAACAAGCATGATTTATTTATATTTTATTTAGCAGCATATATAATACTATATTATACAACGAGACTTTAATGGCACTAATTAAAACGCGAGTATTATTATTAACTGAGAGAACGGAGCTAAGCGAGGTTAATAATTATGATACGAGCGTTTTATTTACCATTATAGTAAAGTTTCATAAGACTGTTTATGCTGGATCATGTATCTTAATTAATGGTTTCGTCTCAAAGTACTCATTTCTGGTTTGAGTGATGTGTTACAATCATGAGACATAGTATCTAGTACGCAGGTGTGGAAATATTGATTACTTCCCTATAAATAGATGTTAATATGTCACACAGTTTAATCTAAAAGAAAGTATAGAGAAATGAAATGTGTAGTGTTTAACGCCCGCTTTTACTACATGCGGCACCGCAGGCGGTGACACTGATGATGCATGAGATGAAGATGGAGCACCGGTGGAATGAAAATGGTGGGGGAAACCGGAGGTTCCGGAGAAAACCCGCCCCAACGCCGTGTTGACCACCACAAATCTCACTTTGCGGTCGCCTGGGATCGAACCCGGGCCGCCTTGGTGAGAGCCAAGCGGTCTAACCACTGAGCCACGGCGTGGCCTAAAGTATAGAGAAACTGGAACAAACTGAACTTACTGAAAGATGTGGAAACGTAGAGTCAGACTGAAAAATTCAATGCCCTAGCCGGGATTTGAACCACGGATCTTCTGGTCTCCGTCCAGCCTCTCTAACCATCGAGCTACTATAGTCAACGTGCCGATATGACATTAAATTCTCCAACTGACTCGTGTTTTTCCTGGTAAAGCACTAGGAGTTCTCATAAACACATGAGACAACTGCCTTAATGGTGACTTACAACATGCAAGTACTTTAAGGCCTGGACTTTATAGTTAACCACTATTAGGTCAATTAATGGAAATTAATTGTTCTTTCACACTGGCCGTGTTTAGGCTAAATTGTGGAAATTGTGACCGACCGACCGACCGATCGACCGACTGACTTTTCAGACTGACTCTACGTTTCCACAATTTAGTCTATACACGGCCAGTGTGAAAGAACACTTAATTTCCATTAATTGACCTAATAGTTGTTAACTATAAATCCCGGCCTTAAAGTACTTATATGTTGTAAGTCGCCATTAAGGTAGTTGTCTCGTGTTTATGAGAACTCCTAAGTGGCTTACCGGGAAAAATATAAGTGAGTTAGATAATTTAATGTCGTATCGGCACGTGGGCCGTAGTAGCTCAATGGTTAGAGTGGTTGGACGGAGACCAGAAGATCCGTGGTTCAAATCCCGGTTATGGCATTGAATTTTTCAGTCTTACTCTACGCTTCAACAATTTAGCCTACACACGGCTAGTGTGAAAGAACAATTAATTTCCATTATTGAAAGATACTTGCAATTAATGCTAATGATAATATGAACAGAACTCGTTTTATTGAAAACATAGGTTATTTATTGTAAAATTAGTGAGATGCATTTAGTGGAATGATCTTTGTTGAATAGTTGAAATTGAGAGTGAATTTATGTTTTGAGACAATTCCTCGAAATACACTAGAAATATATATGCTGAGGACGAATTTATACCTTTTGATGTTCTCCAATCCACGAATTTTAAATAGAAGTTCTCGTACATCTTTCTTGATATTTGTGGCAAAAAGTTATCGGTAACATGAACACTTTACCCTAATTTCTGGGGATATAGGTTCAGTGTCGCTTTAACTAGTTTCAGACATTTTGACTTTTTTCTAAATTGGTGCTAGTGCCATTTTCCAACGAAACGAGAATGAGCCATACTTGCGCTTTCACAATGCTTCGTGAACACTTATGATTGGTCGAATACTAATACTTTAAAGAACTCTGTACTTCAATGAAGCCTATTAAAGTACTGCAACCGGTTGTATAAATACTGAAGTTTGGCATGGTCAAGCATAAAGATAGCAAATGCTCCATTTCATTGTCCCTTTAACCGAAATCAAATTACGATAAGAACAAAATACGCCTTTGCTTTATTTAAACAAAGTTTTTTTTAGTATACTCTATAGATTCAGATAATTAATTTAACTTTTTTTAACTATATTTTTGAACATAAATATTCTCAATCTAAATACTAGATGCAGAGGCTTTGGAAACTATCTACTTAACTTTCTATCGAAACTCAGAAAAGCGCCTTTAATAGGACACTGTTTCTGTTTAAAGAATTCAAGAGGTTTTGAAGTTAATGCTCCAAAGTTGGAAGTACTCCTTGTGCCCTTAACAGCTGAATTCCATTAGCAATACTTGTCTTTCAGACTGTTATCGCCTGTTGCGATTAACGCTAACCTCAACGTAATTCCCCTTACCAGAGATATCGAGCTGTTGCTTTCACAGTCCTGTCAGGGGATTTCCTGCCTTATTCTTGGCCAGCTCCCACAATGACTAAGATATATTATACGCGAACAAAGTAATGGTCCAGTATTTCTTAGCTTTCGCTGGGTTAGTGAAAAGGAAAGCATGTTATAAGAAATGGCCCTACCCGCTTTTATGATTTAATTTTGTAACTGCAACACCTTTCAAATGGTGTGTACTGCTCTGCAAGCTTCACACGTTGTTGTGCTTTACCCATTCATTCCTCCATCTTTTTCATATGTCTCTATAATTGGTGTACAATGTCCAGCGCAAGGTTAATAGAAATTACTTGTGAAGTATCTTCGATTTGCATATAATACATGTTTAGCAATAGGTTATCAAGCATTTTTAAATAAGAAGCGATTTCAAAGCGTTGTCAAATTGTTTAACATGCCGGTAAATCTATTGAAATATGGCTTGGCTATCAGATACACTTAAAACCATTAGTCTGGGTACAGTCTAGCCTGTGACCTGGCATCAATAGGCCAGTTCGTAAACTACCAAGCCACCCAGGCAGAATTGCTACTTATTGCGACAACGTATCACTGATATGCTATATTAGAAGCCTGAACAATTAACATAAGACTTGCTTAACTGTTTTAAACTTACATAAGCAGGGTCGAGGTTTGCGAGATACATATTCAGCTTGCTAGCTTACAGTTCGTCTGGCCTATCTTAAAACTAGCAATTAGAGAAAGAGCTCACTATTGCCCGCGCTGTTGTAGGTAGCCCATGACTGCCCAATTCCACATAGCATCACTTTCATGCAACGTTCCGATTCATTTCGCACGATTATATTGTAGCTATCGCTTTAATACAGAGGAAGACGCCTTCGAGAGTTGTGACGTATTTCAGCCGGGAGTGAGGCCTGCAGTGCGTGTGACGTCAGACAAGAGTCATGTAGTACCAAGTTGCCTATATAAACGACACTGTGAGTAAAGAATCTGAGGGTTCAGTCAGGTGTAGCACACTCGATAACAACAATGTAGCTACCACGTACCAAATGTAACTGTTAAATTTACAATGTGACGATTTATTGAAGGACAAGTATACACAAGAGAAAGACTTGGCAGATTTTTTTACAAGAATGTCCACCAAACCTGACTTCCGTGGTTATATTCACTTGCCGTACGGACGTTGTGTATGTGTGGCTCGACATACCTATGTGTGCGAACAATTTTTTTTTCTGTTATGAAGTTAGCTAAGTCCAAACCCCGAAGTACCTTGTCGGATCACAATCTAACATGAGCCTCCGAAAAAATTTCCCGGACAATACGTCTTGGCATTGATAAATTGGTTAAAGGAAAACGAAGCAAAGTGTCGGAAAATGTCCACGTAATATTGTTCTGAATGGGTCCCCTCTAATTTGCAAAGAAAATTACTTTATCTTTTATTTTATTTACTTTATAACATGCCTGAACTTCAGATAAACTACGAGTTGAACTTTTAAACATTTTCTCATAGCACAGAGTTAAAATGTAATCGTTTGTAAAATGTGACCAATTGTGTAATTAAAGCAGTCAGCATTAGTATTACAACACCCAAAATGTAAGTTCTACGTATTATTATTACCCAATACGGTTCCTCTCTTTCCTACGCTGTCGGAACTCCAACACATTAAACTACTTCCTTCCTCTTGGGCATCAGAAATCAGCGCGGTCACGGCACACGCTAACCTGTCTTTCGTTCGGAAGCATATATTGCAGTTAGAGCTGACGGAGCTGACATTATACCGCCACTACCTGTCTTCCCCTGCTTTAATACTTTCAAGTGTAGCACTTTAAAACTACGGGTAGATGGCGGTTCTAAAAGGTACGTCCAGAAAGTAAGTTCTGTTTGGTAATAAAATTAAACTGTATACATATACAGAAAAATTATTTACTGCACAAAATTCTACAACTCTTAAACTACCTTTCCACATAACTACCGAAATTTTGCAGGCATTTGTCATAGTGAGGCTCAAGTTTTTGTGTACCTTCCTCATAGAAGTTTGCCGCCTGTGTGTTCAACCAGTTAGATACATTTTCTTTCAGCTCTTCGTCATTGTTGAAGTGTTGACCGCCAAGGAAAGATCTGAGATGCAAAAACAGATGAAAATCACTAGGAGCGAGGTCAGGCCTGTACGGGGTGTGGTCAAACACGTCCCAGCCAAATCCCTGAAGTATGTTTTTCGTCGCGTTTGCAGTGTGTGGTTGTGTGTTGTCGGGAAGAAACACAACACCTTATGGCGGCATTCCTCGGCGCTTATTCTGCATTGCAGGGCGCAATTTCCTAAGTATCTCGCAATAAACATCTGCTTTAATTGTTTGACCACGCGGTAAGAAATTTTTTGGAGGTGTCAAAATTGGTTTCGGCTTAACCTTTGCTGGGGATGAGGTGTACCTCCATTCCATTGATTGACGCTCACTTGCAGGGGTGTCGTAAGGAACCCAAGTTTCATCTCATGTGACTATCTGTGTAAGAAATTCTCCGCCGCCTTTATCATAACGGGTCAAAAACTGGAGTGCACTAGCCATCCGTTTTGTTTTGAGTTGCTCAGTAAGAATCTTTGGCACCCAAGATTAGCAAAGTTTACGAAATTTCAGTTTTTCGGTAACAGTTTCATGAACTAGTGATCGTGAGATTTGGGGAAATTCCATAACGAGAGCACTAATTGTAAACTTGCAGCTTTCCTGGATCTTGTCATCAATCGCGTATACCAGTTCTGTAACCAAAGATGGACGCCCACTTCGTTCTTCATCGTTCTAAGCGCGCATCATCTCCATCGGCACAGTTGCTGCAGAGCTGCCAAGGAAGAAGTCCTGAAGAAGCCCTACATAGTTGGGACAAAACGGCGACCACAGGAACAACCAAGACGCGGTCCTACCCGGAAGACCTAGTTACAATACATTGATTACGCATAAATTATCGCAAGCGCGTTTTTAGCGAAAGTGGCGCAATGGTCATGCGTGATAGCTCCATTTTTAAACAACTTCTAGAATGGTAATAATTTAGGACCTATGACAAAGATATTACTAGTCAGGTGACTTATGCACCTTCCCAAAATTAAGTAACAGTAGTGAACATTTGAAGTATGTTCCAGCAACTAAAAGACACTCTCCACATCATGCTCGCGAGGGATTGACGTGTGACGTTCCGTGACAAGAAACTATAATACCTTATAATCGTCTCTGAAATATTCACGTATGAAGTTCCGCGCCAAAGAATATTAAGTGCTCCTCAAAAGCACTGCCATTCACTTCGCGGTTAGTACCTACAGGAGACGGGACGCAACTGCGAGACAACATTGCATCAGGTGGCGAGCACACAGGTAATCAAGGATCATAATAATCTAATGTACATCTAGGTATCGAGGTGTTTGCCTTCACATACCAACAACGAGTCAGGGCGTACCCAAACCTGCATTTCAAGGTAAGAGCCTGATGCCGAGCTACCCCAAAGGAAACCCCGACCTATGACCAAAATTTCTCGATCCTCAATTCTCCATCCATTGACGATTAACCTTATGAGGTTTTGAATGACTGAGGGATCATGCATCAAGGTTTCCATCGGGCAGATCTGCCTCACGTTGTCACTAGACTGCTGTGTACATACACAAATATATACGTGGTTCTGCTTTTATCTTAGACTTCTGTTGGGAAATTAGCGAAAACATAATATGACCTCCAAGTCACCCATTAGTTAGTATTCTAATGTAGCTCAAGGAAAAACGTAATCTTATCTGAAAATAGCATAGGCATTTGTTTTAAGTCATTTGATTGCAGTTCTAACATTTGAATAATGATTACTAGTTTAATCAATTTGGCTGTAAATTTATTTGAGGCTTTCAAAATGTGAGTATAGTTGCATTCATGAATGCTATATTCAAAAACATAGAATGTTGTTTATACGTTTACCCTAGATTATCAACTGTCAAGCCTGGCGTGAGAGCTACTTCTAGGTATTGTTATGTTTAGTGTTTAAGATTAGTATTCTTTATGTTCCAATTTTAAAGAACGCCTTCTGTAGGTAAATTCCTTGGATTATAGGAGTCATTGCTTCTCTGACGGCCCGTGAAATTCTTTACACTCTAGAATAGGAACCTTTGCTAAGAGGAGATGAAATTTATGTTAAAATAATCACAATTAGGCACATTAATAAAAGAGTTCGATTTAAAGTACAAATCTTTTAAAGTATTGGTTTATTTATAATATTTTTATATACGACTGCATAGATAAAATACCTTAATTACAAAGTGTACCAAAATGTAACATTAACAAATACTTTTCGCCTCCATCTTCATCATCATCATCATCATCATCATCATCATCATCATCATCATCATCATCATCATCATCATCATCATCATCATCATCATCATCATCATCATCATCATCATAATCATCATCATCATCATCATCATCATCATCATAAACCTTCAAGATAGGACAGATAGGCCTGTTTCGGCTCAGAAATGATCTTCCAGCGTCTCCGTCATCATTCCAACATCTCTAATACCTACTGGTTTATAATGCAAGGCCTGTTTGGTGAGTCTTTCTTCTGGCATTTGAGAGAGGTGATCTTGCCATTTAAGTTTGTACGCCCTGAGTTTCATTCAAACTAAATAGTTTTAGTTGTTCTCTTATTGTTTCACTTTTAATGTGATCTCTAAGACTACAGCCAGCTACGTATCTCAAAAATTTCACTTCAGCCGTTTCTATTATTCTTTTATCAGTTCTGTTCAAGGTCCAGGTCTCGGCTCCATAACATATAACAGGCCCTGCCATAGTTTTATAATACTTCAATATTGTATCGCTTCTTGTTTTGTTTTTCAATGTTCGTTTTATAGTGCCACATAGGTTTTGAAATTTATAGATATTTTGTTTTAAATCTCTGTTACATTCATAAAAAATATCACATCCTAAATAATTAAAATATTTAACTTGTTCTGGTATTTTGTTTTTGAGGAGCATTTTGGACCTTGTTGGGTATTTACCAATAAAAGCCATCACTTTCGTTTTCTCTGCAGAAATGATAAAATTATACTTTGACATTGTTTTGTCGAGTTGGTACAAAGCTATTTGTAGTCTGTGTTCAGGATCTGCCAGAATGACCTGATCATCTGCAAACAGGACTGCCTCCACCCATACTTAATACCTGCAATCCTTATCAGGATTCAGGGAATGCCCTCAATGCGCAAATGGTACAGAAAGCGGCAGACAGTATTACCTCGCGCACTGCTTTCTGCGTGCTATCTATGGCGGCTACATCCCTGCAGTAAGAAGGGACGAGTATAACGAACCAAAGATACACGTAGAAGTCGGTATAACAAGTCCTGGTTCGAAAACGCGCTTTACTACTGCTATACACAGATTACAAAGAGCAGCCCGTTCAACCAGGCAGCCCTGCACGTAAAATTGCACCATTTCCATCCATTAATCATATTGTATGAGCGTTAACACACGCAGAAGTCTGTAATAAGTCCTGGTTCGAAAACGCGATCTATACTACTGCTACACACAGATTACGAAGAGCAGCCCGTTCAAGCAGCCCTGCACGTAAAATTGCATCATTTCCATCCATTAATACTACTGTATGAGCGCTAACCACTGTAATTATATTATCAAATTTATGATGAATATATTTCATCATTTCCTCTATTAATAAAATTTCAATTATCTATGGGTAAGATCTATGGGAACATCTATCCTGCACTGTCTCACTACGAAATCTTGAAGCGAAACATACGTGAAATATTTCCTCTGCAAATGAGGAAAAACAAATGATGGTAAGTGAAAAAACACCCTAGTTTTCACCTATGATCAGAGTAAGTCATGCAAAACCCGAGAGCAGAGTAAGTGTTCGACGAAAATCGATCCCGGAACCTTCCAAATGTCAAACTCATGCGTGGAGCCAACTTTCTCAACGTTCCTGCCATGTACTTTGAAATAAAGTGTTTTATTATATTCCAGATGACAGAAGACCCATACTGATATGTTCTGCTGTTACTTGGCTCGCAGCTTGTTCACATCTTCTGGGTTTTAAACAAAATATAGTTTATGTGAAACCAACAGTTGCTATCATATCATTTCAGCAGTTGGTTTACTTTTGTCATATACAGCACCTTCTGCTATAAGTATGGAGTACAGATTATAGAAACGAACGCACCCCTCTCAGTGGGTCATCAACTACATATGTATATTCTTCTTCTTCTTCTTCTTCTTCTTCTTCTTCTTCTTCTTCTTCTTCTTCTTCTTCTTCTTCTTCTTCTTCTTCTTCTTCTTCTTCTTCTTCTTCTTCTTCTTCTTCTTCTTCACTTCACGGCATGGGCAGAGAGCCCGTTCCGTCTCACAATAATTGCTCCTTCCATCTCTTTTTAGGTCTACCAACATCTCTCTTTCCTTGTGGCTGATATTGGAATGCAATCTTAGGCAGTTTTGTTTCGGACATTATTTTTATATGCTGCATCCATTCCTTTTGATATTTTTCAATTTTCCTACTTATCGAGTCTACGTTGAGTTCCTTTCTTATGTCTTCATTCCTTATTCTATCCAACCTTGTGCATCCCTTTGTTTTCCTTAAAAAGTTGATCTCTGCGCTTTGAATTTGGCTATTCATTTTCCTGGTGAGTACCCATGCCTCACTTCCATAAAGTAGTGCAGGGACTGCCATTGTTTTGTACAACTTTAATCTTGCATCTGTTCTTGTTTTATTTCCCAACGTTCTATGCACTGTTCCAAAAATCATTTGGAATGTTGCAGCTTTTTGCTCATATCTCTGTCTGTTTTCATCATATAATTAAGATTACATCATAAATGGCTGAATTCTTTTAGTTGTTCTAGTGGTTTGTTGTCTAAATTACTTTTGATGTTATATGTTGTTTTGCCCAAAAGGCCATTATCTTGGATTTTTCCGTCGAAATGTTAAGATCATACTATTGACATACTTGGTTCAAGCGGTGTATGGCATATTGTAATTTATCCTCCGTCTATTGTATTAAAACCACGTCATCTGCATATAGTAAAATATTTAAAACTTTGTTCTTAATTATTTTTGTTCATGATTTAATAATACTTTTAAAATTTTGGATGATGTCATTTACATATATATTAAAAAGAGTAAGTGGTACACTGCACCCTTGTCTTACACCTCTATTAATTAAAATTGGTTCGGTTTTATGAACCCCTGTGTTTTTTATTATTTTGGAGTTGCTATACATATTTTTGATTACTTTAATTATTTTTTGTGGATATCCACTATTTTCCATAATTTGCCATAGCTTTTCCCTATTAACGGTGTCAAATGCCTTCTTGAAGTCTAGGAATGCCAGATGTGTTTGTATATTATACTCTTGTCTTTTCTCAATTATTTGCTGCAAAACAAATATATTGTCTGTTGTCGATCGTCCTGATCTAAAGCCGCTTTGTTCTTCCTCTATTAATAGCTCGGCTATTCTTTTCAATCTTTATTTATAATTCTTGCATACACTTTATAGGCTGTGTTGAGAAGACTTATACCTCGGTAATTTTGGCATTCTCTCCTGTCTCCTTTTTTAAACATGGATATAACTTCTGCATTATTCCACATGTCTGGAATTTTACACCACTTCCAACATTCATTTATTAAGAGCAATAATCCTAAATGCAGTATTATCCCCCATATCTTAGCAATTCCATATTTATTCCGTCTGGTCCAGTTGCTTTTCTATTTTTACATTCCTTAAGTGCTTCTAGTAATTCTTCCATTGAGATCATGTCAGCCTGTATGTTTATTTCTTCTTCGTTAATTACCTCATTCTCTTCATTTTGTTGGCACCACAACGATGTATAATGTTCAAAATATATGTATATTCGTTTCTGGATAAAATGTCATTTTTTACAATTTTTCAGCAAGTTGTTTTATCTTTCTAATCATATTATTTCTATAATGGCCTGTACGGCGTTCCCTGAGGGACTAATGTAGTTAAACCTTTAACATTTTCTCGTACACCTGCTATATATTAATATTATAGAAGGAAAAAATATAATAAAAATAATGTATATCGAAAAAGTCTTTAAAACCACTGTATTTCTTGACTTGAAGAACGGGATGAATACTAGTATAAGCAATGAATGAGCTCATTTCATTAGAATAAGTTCTACACTGAACCTGAAGTGCTACAGGAAATAATTAACATCAGAACTTGCTGGGTCGGTTAAAGAACTTGAGGTTTGAAGAGTGTAACCAGAAATAACATTCAAGACTGGCTCGAATGCGATGTTCACTCCCTGGCTAGCAAGTATTTCTGTCGAATGATATCATTACTAGGTCAATTATATTGAATATTCTTTTAGTGATTCAGCTCATGCTGAAAAAGAACCATTCAGTGAGGGCTCTTACTGCCTAGAACGTGTTAGGACAAAAAGAATGAGATGCTGTCTTAAACATTTGCGATATATTGTGGGAGAAAGAAGTCCTAGCTCTGAAAGTACTGCGCCACTCATCTTAAGACTTCTGTTAAAAGGTACGATATATACGCGCAGTTTTGGGTGCAATATCACGGTTTAAGTTTCGAACGGCACACATGACACCCTGTATAAATTATGATAAATGCTCTCATATCCAAAACCCCCGGTCCAAAGTGTTTCGCATAATTGATGCTTTACTGTTGTCGAAGTTGTGAATCATTCTGGAGCCTATTTTAACTTCTATGTTATGTGTCGCATGTGGCCAGAGGGCAAAGCTTAAGAAGCAAATCATGCATTATTAGCATCTGTGAGTACAGGTGTTAGTTACTCAGCATTGATCAATGACATAACTTGTGTGAAGTGCTGTTGGCTGGGCTAACTCTGTTACGTCACTCAATGTCGCTTCCCTGTGACATTTCTCCTCATGCATATGCATCTCTGGGCCACGAAGTCATCAGCGCGTTCGGAAGTCTGGGGATCCAAACAATATTGTTAGAGCTTTCTCCTCTTAAGAATGCTTGTAATGGTCGTATATCCTGGGAACTACTAACATTCTGAGAGATTACAATTTACAGACGGCTAGAGCCAGTATTTCTTCAGAGATAATACAAGTATGCAGTACTGCATACGAAAATATAGTGCGACCTATAAAAACCTGAACGACTTCAATAGGAACCAAAGATAGGACACAGGTGCAGCTTTTGGAGAATGTAATACACAATTGGGAGATTACATTACACTATATACACGTCATAGAAAATGTTGGAATTAACCTCCACCAGCATTTATATATGTTTGCACTCGTCTCAATATATTCTCTGACGTTTTACGGAGATGATATCGAATTTAGAGACAGTTATTTCCAGCAATGTGGAGAAATGTGTCATATATCTAATGACACCACGGAACTTGTCACCAGGTTCTTTGATAATCGTATAATCTGAAAAGGTCTGTGACCCCAGATACCCTGACCAAACCTCGCCGGATTTATTTCTTGTGAGGGTATATAAAAATAGAGTGTATAAGATTAGGCTACGGACAATTGATGTTCTCAAGGAATCCATTCAAACCGAAACAAGTAACATTGGCGAGGATACTCTCCGTAAAACTTCTGAGAATATGGTGAGACGGTGCTAACACGTAGAGATGCTGATGGAAGACACTTTGAACATTTCCTCTGAGATTTAAATAGTGCAATGTAATCTCCCAATTGTGTATTATATTGTTCCAAAGTGCACGTGCACCCTATTATTGGTGCAAAATTTATGGCCTATAGAAATGGTTCAGGTCGACCTTTCGACCATTGCAAACTCCATTGCCTTCTTCAGCATCCTTCCTGAAGAAGGCCATGGAGTTTGCAATGGCCGAAAGCTCGAAACCTTTATTAGCCTGACACGGCTGATCACCCGCGAAGCCCTCGTCTCAGTAGCGTGGTGATAGCATGTCTGCATCACGTTCAAGAGGTCCAGAGTTCGAATCTCGGTCAGGGTGAGCTACCTGGATAAGGTTTCCCCGAGGTTTTCCCTTATCCTCAAAGGCGAATGTCTGGACACTCTAAGCTCTATGGTCCCAGGGCTCATTAGGGTATCAGTTCATCCATTCAATTCATCGTCCGGTATGACTTAACTTTGGTGGACGTAAATTACAAAAAATTCCAAAAGTCATTCATAAAGGACGCCTTTTTCGCTGTATTTATACTTAATGTTAACTAAAGCAAACCTTTATGGTATCGCTTTATATCTCATTGGTAATGGGTACAAAGGTATACGGAAGACTGAAGAGATACTGGATTTTTAGAAATGGGGTTGACTCGTGTTTCCTTTGAAATTTCATTCTTTGTATGACAACGATAATAAATGATTGGCAAGTTAGCACTACAAAAAATGGGCAGGCCTTGTGAGAGCTCAACCCAATGCAATAATTATCTACGAAGTTGGAAATGTGCACAAGTGCACTTGACATAATGTACAGATTTTAACGACATGTAAGCTTCTATTTTTCTTGTAATGGTCAAATATCGAGGATTATTATATATACAACATACAAATACAAAAATTTATACTGTACAAAGTAACTTCACGTCGTGTTATCAGAAAATATAAGATATAAACGGTATGTTAAATGTGTGGTACATTAATCGACATCGTCGGAGTCAGTTTTCAGAAAATGAAAAACAACAAAGTTTCCATTTGAAGCATAATTTGAGGGAAGAGGAGACTGTAATCTGTAACATACTTTTGGAAATGTTCTAATTTTCGTCCTGTCTCTTCTCTCTCCACCTTCCTGCTATTGAGAGACACAAACACAGACTTTTTTTATTTCTATTTGTTTTTAGCGTGTATTTATGGTGAAAACTCTATATTGAATTTTTAGGCTGTAAGCAAAACTGTGTCTATGGAAATTAATAATTTCTTCCGCTAGCCGTACGTAGACCAAGGTTTGGATCAGTGGAGCCAGACTAAAAAGTTCGGGATTTGAGCCACAGATCTCCCGGTCTCCGTCCTGTTGCTCTTACCCATTACACTACTATGGCTAACATGTCTACATTACATTGAATTCCCCAACTGACTCGTAAGTTTCCCGGTAAACCACTAGGGGTTCTCGTATATACGAGCTACGCACCGGCTCGTAACTCACTTGGCCTAAATACGGCTAGTGCGGAAAAAAATTATTAAAATTATTAATTTTCGCCAACTTACCTAGGCAAATAATGGTTTAACCTGTGAGTTAAGTACTTACAGAGTAGTAAGTCGCCACAAAAGGTGCATATCTAATGGTATAGGGCTTTTTTTTTGTAATTTACGTCCTCCAACCTTAAGTCATATAGGACGATGAATGAAATGGGTGAAATTATGTTCAAATGAGTCCCGGTTACATGGAGTTTAGAGTTACCTGACATTCGTCTTTCAGGATAAGGGAAAACACCGGAAAAAACCTTATCCAGGTAACTCCCCATGACCGAGATTCGAACTGGTGACCTCTTGAACGTGGGGCAGACATGCTACCATCCACGCTACCGAGGCGGGATACTTGTGTATGTGAACCCCTAGTGGTTTACGGGAAACATGAGTAGTTGGAGAATTTAATGTCATCTCGGCATGTTGGCCATAGCATCTCAGTGGTTTAGAGCAACCGGACCGAGATCGGGAGATCCGTATTTCAAATACCAACTAAGGCACTGAATTTCTCAGTCTCACTCAGCTCATCCAAAACTGTGTCTACTTAGTGTTGGTAATCACATGAGTGATAACAGAAAGTAAAATTATTGTATATATAATATTGAAGTGTAATCATAAAACAATAAGTTTACAGCGAAAATGTAACTAAGCCAAAATAACATTAACTTACTTTGTTTAAAGTACTAGATCAATGCCAAACTTATCCCACACCCATGTGTGCCTCTTGCCAAACAATTTTTCCTACTGCAGCGAAACCTCATAAGACATTTATTCGATATACTACCGACACTACATTAACAAAATGTAGTCAAAGTGCGCAATGAAGCTATTATAAGATGAAAAGGGAGAGTTTAGCATTTGGCTATGTTATCTATAACAAAGCACCATTAATGTCTGGTCTTGCTTCATGCTTGCCTTTTTTTTCATATGCTTACCTATATAATTTTGGTTACTTAATAAGTAAGGAACAGAATTAATATAACTGTTTATAATAGATAAGATTAATGTACCACTCACTCTCTGGTGCTGAAAGTTTATTTTGCTAATAGTAAGTTGATACCATTCCTAGCGGATTTAAGGACACCAACATCCGTTTAACGGTCTGAAATGTTCATATTTGCATCCTTTCTATAATAAATTATTAAGAAGATAACACTTTGGATAGTTCCTTGTTTATTAAAGCAACTAACACTAGTTCTGGACTTACATTATTTTTATAGACTTGATTAATTAAAGTACAGGGGGAGTTTATGTACAGGCTGTGATGTCATGGACGTCACTCCCAAATGCGATATATCTCGAAGTGAACGGCCCAGGAATTTTTAAGGTGGGCTTGGCTACTCCCCTCTCAGCAGACTGCGCTCTTCCGCCTCACAGACAGACGGTAGGGTGCAATCAGCACTGGACGCGCACACTCACATATGACTAGATATACTAGCCAGGTTAACCTGGGCGTCTCGCAACTTCTGCTGGTCTGCTGGTCTGCTGAAGCACCCGAACGACCTGGACCCGCTCATGGCGCATGGAAGGGCCCCTGGCCATGTTCATCGCGCGGACCTGTTATCTTGCACTACTCCGTTATAGACGGCAGTACCACAATCGCCTTGAATAACGAGGGTGCATTAAGGGGAACCTCCTTATGCTGAGATAAAGCCACCCAATTTCCCTTTCCACTATTTCCCTCAGACTACCCTTTGTTATTGTTAATAAAAATAGCTAAAGTGAAGTTCGTCTGTCAAGGGGTTGCCGTTAGCACAGGTACAAAAGTCAGAGCTGAGGAGGTTAGCCTGGAAGGTGAGCAGCTTACGAGAAGCTACAAAAGCAAACCATTCCGCCGAGTGGAACTTATGTAGGAAGTTCTTCGATACCAAGGTGGAGCCCAGACACCAGAGGGATCTACGCTTCGTCTGTATCATTTTCATGGAGGGTTGGAATTTTCCAATCATTTGTTCAAACATTCACAAAAATTGTATACTGGCGTCCTGAAAGGAACGTGAGTACACAGAAAGAACCACTGGGTTTTCTCCTGTGTCACGTGTGAAGGTGGACTTAAATATTACGTAACTCATGCCCCTAGTTGAATACACCAGCAGTTGATAGGGGCTTGTTTTGAAACCGTAATGTAGGGATTGGCTTTGGTTAAGAGAAGTTTGGGAATTTTGAACTCCTCAGTGCTAAGGTAAACTTGTTCACTTAAACTTAAAGTTTCATGAAAGACTATCATTGTTATTTCAGAGGTATTCACGATATCTACTCTCAAATGTTACAATTTTGTATTTACGTGTATATATTATCTTGTGGTTTAAGGTATATTCAAGGAAGCTAAGTTGTGTACATGACTGGAAGCCCGATTCTCCTACCGATCCCAATTCCAGTGTATTTTCTCTAAAAGGTTGCTAGTTTACTCATACATGCTAACAGTGGGAGAAACGAGAAAGAATTAACCAAGGCTCATTGTGAGTTATAGTGTTTAGGAAGTATATAGGCAACAGGGGGGGGGGGCAAATGTATGAACATACCGACTGGGAAGGTTATCCAAAGAGATGTTAGATAATACAGAGTAATATTGATACCAAAATGCAAAGACATTAGATTTTGTCTAACACTTTGATCCGAAAGGAGGAAATGTGAAGAAAAACTGTGAAGGGTATTTATCTCATAGCCATGGTTATGTAATCGCACAGTTAGATGCAGGGAATAATCCGGCTTAACATTTCTAATAACGCGTAATTAATATCGTTGTTTATGACGTCTTTGCCATTGTTATGTTAGATTTACATAATGGTCTACATCCTAGATTAGACACGTTTCGAACAAAATTAATATGGCAATTGATAGCAAACTAATGGTTGACATTGTCGGTAATGCCTTAAGTCTCGTGAGCGTATTAATTAGTGGCAAACCCTGCACTAACAGAATTTGAGACTCTGGTAGAGCGGTCGATCTAGCAAGAGGCATCCATTTCGTGACGCTAATACAGATACTTAGGCGACACAAACGGCATTCAAATGGGAATCGAACCGATATTGGTTGAGTGGCAGTTGGCCGAACATCGGCTAAGCCGTTATTATTGATGAAACGATGGCCATAACAACTATGGTAATGAGAATCGTTCTATTACAGGTGTCTCAGTGACAATGCATTTTACAGTCTACCATCGAGGTACGCATTGTCGGTAAAGTAGCAACCAAGGGTGCACTAAGAATGACATCAGCACTCTCTCTTAGTTCTCTTAGTAAACAGTGCTCTCTCTCTTCTCCATCTCACTTTCATATGTTAACTTGCTCGCTTGTTGCACACAGATTTTCTTCGAAATTGGCAGGTTTTATTCATTTATGCAAAGTCAATGAGTATTTAAGACTGAAGAGACATAATCATACTTAAATCTCATGTTGCTTTAACCAACTGAGCCACAGTGACGATAAATTCTGCAAATTGTTTACATTTTTTCTGATAAATTCTTTGGAGCAATCAGACTGAATCTGGAGATTGAGGTTAAAATCTTGGCTATGACATTGAACTTTTCAGTAATTGTATTTGTAACCTTGTCTTACATATGACCTGTGGGACGGATAAATTAATAGTTAGCTACTTAATTTGTATTAAACTATAAACTCCAGGATATGAATATAACTAATATTATAAATATTAATAATATCCATATATATTAATACACTTATTGGTAATAACTTAAATGCGTGAAGCCAATTTTAATATCATGTTTTAGAGTTGTGCAATCTCCGGTAAAATGTATACAGATATGACAGCAAATCAAATTGTGAGCATTACATATCCTGCTGGGGCACTTATTTTCCGAAGGCAAAATTGAAAATCGCGTCTTTGAGTTCTTGTAGAATGTCGTGCGGTGTGCATTCCCAATTGTTCTCTAAGTAGAAGCAAGCTTCATTCGTAAATGTTCTAGACATTCTCGGGCTTCGAGCCAGGTAAGCGGATGTTGTGATATCGACGTTTCGGGAGCGTGCATCTCTCCCATCATCAGGATGTTGAATCATCCTGTTCAACATCCTGATGATGGGAGAGATGCACACTCCCGAAACGTCGATGTCACAACATCTGCTTACCTGGCTCGAAGCCCGAGAACGTCTAGAACATTTACGCCGCCAGGAAAGATTCAACTCATATTTCATTCGTAAAGTTCTTATTCCGAATAGCTTGTGCCTGAAATAATGGAAACACTGGTGGTAATGACCACGTGTTTCTAGATCGAGCGGCTGTGGCTAATTTGACGACTTTCAAGACGACACGGATCAGTTTGGCAGTTTTACGCGTGAGTCTTTTTGAATTCTATTTATGTGTTCAATTTGATTTGACAGAGTGTTGGCGATTTTGACTCCTTAAAATCACGAATAAAATCATGTGCTCTATTTTGGATCTCCCACTTCATCGTTTATCATGCACGGAGCCCATGTCACGAAACCGGTGAACAAGTTCATAAACGACTTTTCTAACCTAATATTGAAACATTGCGAAATATACGTATTCATCTCTTTAAGCATCTTTTATAAGATTTGAATTTAAAACATGCTTCCAAATGCGTGCGAGTGAACCCATTGTGTCAGACTGTGAGTTAAGGATCCACTCGGAGTAAAGCAGCATTTATAATGAACCTAATTGTAGCACAGTTTCATTCCTCAAGGTTACTTGAGAAAACACCCTAAACAACACAATTTGGTAAAGTTACAGTCTGTTCACTTTCTGAACACCCTGTACTTTGTTACGACTCCGTTCTTGAAAAGCGAAGGCATTAATGTTGCTCCACAGACGATATCCCGTTCCTCTTTACTGTATTTTGGTTGCATTTATTGCTTTAGAGCTGTATGTTACCTATTTTATTGTATGCTAACAATCCTTAGGAGGAATGTTGGCCATCTGAACATCACAATTTGTTTTCCGGTGCTACAAATCCGGTCAGCGGCACATAAAGGAGATATCGTAAAGTTCTTCCAAGAAAGAAGCACAATATAGCTTCTTTAATTGGCAATAAACTAAGAGAATGTCTCCAATGTCTGAAATTGGAAATAAACCTTCAAAACAACATACATGTAAAAATGTTGTTAACTTAGAGGTGCAATGTGAGAAATACTATGAATGGAATGGCGAAAATGAATATATGAATTGACTGAAATCGCCCAAACTTATATTATTATATAAGTTATTATTTTATGTCTTATATAGCCAGTTAGTTAAACTACTGTTAGGCACTATAACAATAGATCATATATCACACTTCAAGTATTTAGGATATAATGTCTCTTACCAGGGACAAACTGATGAAATGGAGAAAAATAAATTTAACGGTCACATTAAAAGAAACATCAAAAATGGCCTTTATAGACTCCCAGACTGCCTAGTAAAGTTGAACAAATCAATGGCAGTACCAACACGATATACGTATCAGAAACATAGACGTTTAACAAAAAGAAGCAGTACTGGAATACAGACTACAGTAAAGAAAAATTTTAAGAGCAACACTGGGTATACCAAAAGGACAACAAAAAATCAAGATATCAATAAAGAAGGCATTTCGTCCACTCCCACCCAAAGGATTCCGAATGGTACTGTCACCATTACGTCCATTACTCAAGACAAATTCCGGAAAACTACGTCATCCCTGACGAGTGGAATGATAACACTTGTCCTGGCACTACTCTAGCACTCCTGGTGGCAAAACCAGGAGGAACCCCGGGATGGCTGTATAGTCGTGCTGCTCGAGCCGTTACCCTAGCTTTATCTTTGTTAATAGAAAAGCCTCTCAGATAATGCAGTGATTATTCTTGTAAGAATGAGAGGGGGAGTTTAATAAAGAAACGCATATGGCGTTTATTGACTTTGAAAAAGCCTTCGATAGTGTAAACCGATGCAAAATGTGGCAAATATTGGAAGAACGAGGATACCCACAACAATTAGTAAAAGTGGTATAATGCGTCTACTTCCAAACAAAAATAAATGTGAGGAACAATGGTAAAATGTTTAAAAAAGTTCTTACTAATCAGGGTGACAGACAAGGGTGTACTTTATCACCTACACTTTTTAGTATGTATACTGACGACCTAGTGCGCAAATGGAAGCAGCTAGTGAATGCAGGTTTTAAAATTTCAAATAAAATATTTTAAATATTTTATTGTTTGCTGATGACTTAGTTATTATACAAAATAGCGAGTCTCCCCTGCAAAAATCTATTTTTAAACTTAGTGAACTTTGTAAGCAATATAATATGAAAATTTCTTTTATAAACTCAAAGGTACTGGCATTCATAGGGAAAGAGCCAATTAGAACAAAAATAGTTATAAATAATCGTTGCGTTAAACAGGTAAACCATTTTAGCTACTTGGGAACTGATATTGGTTATGACAAGGAATATGATGTCTACAATAACATATGCAGATTTCAAAGAGTGTGTAGAACAATAAATAGAACATTTAGAAACAAAATACATAAGGAAACAAAATTAAAGTTTTACAAAGTTATGGCTGTACTTATACTGACATACGGAAGTGAGACCTGGACCTTAAAATAAATAGCAACAGAGTAAAACACAAGTTTCATAAATGAAATTCTTGAGAGGTGTGAAATGATGCACGAAGAGCGACTTAATAAGAAATGAAAATAAAAGAGAAGAGCTGGACAATTTTAGTGTGAATGATAGGTTAAAATACCTCAAACAAAAATGGAAGGAACATGTTGAAAGAATGCCAGATAATAGACTTACAAAACAAATATTACAGTATCATCCTAAAGGTAGGAGATCGGTAGGCAGACCCAGGAAACAATGGCTGGAGGACTTCGAAGGCGGAACAGGCACTAGATTGCCTATGTCAAGAAGAAGAAGAAGAAGAAGAAGAAGAAGAAGAAGAAGAAGAAGAAGAAGAAGAAGAAGAAGAGTGAGAGGGGTACTGAAGCACCCCTCGTTCTTGTCCTAAGCCCCAATTAATGCATCAAATCAGCCAATAGAATCACAAACGACAGATAGATGTTTACTCCACGTACAGTAATCAGTGCATTATCTGAGAGGTATTTATTACCAAATATAAACCCATGTTAACCGTTCGAACAGCGCGAATACAACAGCATGTCTTTACTTTTTCCATCATGAGGTCTACCCTAAAGTCCTAAGACTCTGGCCTCTATCAACCCTGGAGCGATGGAAAACTCCGGGGATCTTTCCATGGACGAACACATACGAGAGAGCTCCAATTCATCTAAACGACAGAGGCTGTAGGACCGCTGTGTTAGGGTTAAACAACGTTTTGGCCAATTCAAAATTGTTCATTCAGGACTTTCAGCAAGTATTAAACCAAAATTACTATAAAGTACCTAAATTTCCTTGTTCAAACACACACAACGGGAGGAACTGGTGGTCTAAGTTCTAAATGTAAATGTTTGTCAAATAGGAATTCTATAGAAAAAGTGAACGTTTGGAACTAAAAGGAACATAAGTTTCTTATGAAATTTGTATATATTATATCCAACAGAACTAATCAATAAGTAACCAACTCTTTTACTGCCAATAAAACTAATCGAACCTCTTAGCACACAATACATAACGTGCTGAACAGTAGCTTTTAGGAATTTTTAAGATAAATAGTCTTGAAATAAATCTATGTGCTGGATTCACATGACTTTGCCAATCTACTGTTCCACGATCTATATTTTAGAAACGTGGGGCGCCGGGGTAGCGCGGTGGTTTCGTTCGCGGCTCCCGTTCTAAGGGTCCCGAGTTCGATTCCCGGCTCTGGGGTTGGCGATTTTAAGTCGGCCCTATCCACGCCTTCACCTCTGTGTAGCACACGTGAAGTATCCCCTATGCCCAACGTGGTTCGGAGTCCACGGTAAAAACTGTAGGTCCTCTCACCTCACCGCCATCCTCACTATCACCCTATCATCGGAGGTAATGGACACCGCCCTCTGGGTGCCTCCACCTGAGAAATGGGTCCGGTCATCACTTGGTGGGGTGAGGTTACCCCGAAGGCCAAGGTTGCCATGTGGGGAGTGTTAGTAACTAACTAACTAACTATTTTAGAAACGTATGTGCTTGTATCTATCCCAGCGAATGGAGCAATGTTTTAAAGATATTTCCATGTACGTATGATTGGAATAAGGGAGTACGGTGTACTACGTCAAATCTATTTGGGGCAGGTCGCTAAGAAATGACACTGATATTCTGCTCTCCTTGTATGAATCGAGTGTAAATAAATGCATAAGTGAAATAGTATAAAGAGTTTCCACTTGAGAAAGTTACTCAACATTTACACGAATAATAAGGAATATCTCGGAAGACGATAAACTCACAAATACTGGTAACGTACTGATGTAAGTCAGTTAGGAGAAATACATTTTTGGGTGAATAAGATTTGTTTATGTGTCTGTGATGGTTTCCAGGTTATGCAAAATTACCATTAAATTCAATATATATTTCATTTGTGATGGGTTAGTGTAAACCTGTTGTCTTTTATTTAAAATGGAACCATCTTTAAGAATATACAAATTTTGGGAAAATGATCCATATATAGAAATTTGATTTGATAGTTTTTTATAATCCTGATGTATTATTCCTGGAAGATATTGAACCAAAGCACCTTTTAACAGTCTATTCATTTTGGAGTTGTGTTGCTCACGACAGACAGCTAGAAAGACACACGTACGCCAGTATACATATTTTTCCTAACATCCTTGTTCATGAATACAAAGAGTCACAAAAGTGTGTCCAACCAAATGACTATAACTAATGTCTTCGTGGAATGCAACATCCTCCCTACCTACTACATATGGAATTCCTACGTAGAGGAATTTCTAATCAGTGCTTCATAAATAGCCTTGATTATTAAAAAGGTTAAGAGGTATTGAGGATACAATCATCTTTCATTGTATTCTCAAAATCACGATGCAATTTTGGATTATTATGGGTTTCAAATGAGAAGGTGTTTGTCCTTGAGCGCTACTAGGTGAGCAACCAATCAGAGTCCTGCGGTGCTGTCGTATTGCATTCCCGCTAAGTGGTGTGTGAGGAGCGCCAACCTAATCATTCTGTATGAAATACTATTCGCGCTAAGACAAAAGTTCAGATTTTTCCAAAACTGATCCATGTGGAAGGTAGAGAGAAATGCATCTAACATAACCATGAAAACCCAATATTTATAGCCCAAATAGTTTTCTTAATGCAAGTAAACAAAGGGATACGATATTATAACAATGTATTGCAAGTAAACACTGTAATGAATATCATTATTGGTTGGCATGTACGCGTGAACGTATATTTGAAATTACTTAGATCTGAAACGTAAACATTTGGCATGATGTAGTGAAAGAAATATGTAATTTGAATACGCCAAGGTGTTTCTTAAATTCGAAGAGAGGAAACGATAGACTTCTTGATCGTCTGACAGAACTTTTCTGGTCACATTCTATCGTTGTTTATGAATGGTTCGTAATCTCTATTTATTCAGAGAGTTCAAAGTGATATTCAGTTACTCATCCCTGAAAAAGTGTATCAGCTGGATAAATGAGACGCGATTCACCCCTCCTCCTCTACTACTGCTAGAATAATCCAAATGAGTTAATGTGGGCTCAAATTATGTTGGAAACAAAAATAATTATTTTTAAACTGAGTGACGTTGAACGACTTATTCACAAAGAAATTGACAAGGAACACCACAAGACTGGGAAAACTGCGTGAGTCATCAGATAAACCACAAGAAGACGAATTATGGAAAGAAATAGCACATAACTGGACTTTTATACCTATCATAATAAACTTGCAGTACTCAGACGTTGAAAACAATGACAATGACGAATTAACTCTTAACGTAACATTCACAGCTATACGGATGAACCGCTGGTATTTTTGTTGGATTAGAGAAATAAGTAATTCATAAAGTATAATTAACTTTAAACTAAAAATATAAAAAGAGTGGAGATAACGATTTGGCAACGCTGAAGGCTCTAACGCATCTGATTCGCTACAGGCGAGAACTCTTCCCATTTGAAACACATAATAGTGGTTAATTCCAAGTTCCTAGACATTTTTTTAGCTTTCATTACATTAAGTAATCCAATGGATAATTCACACAATGTAACAACTGTTATTTTAACAAAGGATGTGACTGTAGCAATACAGTTTTATAGCAAGGACACAGATATTGTGAGGTATACATATTTATATCTTTGATGCTCAATAACTTCGTGAATAGAGCAGACATCTTCAGCCAGATTTCGCTACAAAGGAAGGAGCAATGCGCACTTGCGCTTCACTGTTCCATTTGTGTCGGTTTATCTTCATTTCCTCTTTGATATACGTTCTATTTGCTGTACTGATTTGTTTGATACTTATTTTTCCCTTTTCTGTTGCTTCAAATAGCTTTTCTAATATTTGTCATGCTCGTTCAATTCCAGAGACTGAATGCTACGCCTGGGGCTACGACTGTATGTCACAGTGAATTGCAAAATTCAAAATACCGCATTTTATGTCAACCGCATCCTTAACATCAAATGCCATCTGATCCTTGGAAAAAACAACCGCAGATGTTAAACCCCCGGTAATGGCCCACCCAATGTCATTATCGAGCACTATTAACATGGCTACCTGCAAAAGAGACAAACTAATCAGGTCGCCTGGAGCTAACAAACTCTCTCGGCTCTTAACTTCGGAAGGAGTGATGGACACAGCACTGATTACGCCAAAATATTATTGACGTTATGAAACCTAGAAGCTCAAATATTTTGGGAAGGTGTAGGCGTTATATAGATCAGAATATTGGGCACTAATGAAGGGAAACATAAAAAAAAAGAATCCTAAAAGTGTTATTTTCACAAGAGTGAATAAAAAAAATAGCATATAAGAGAGCTAATGACATAGTTATAGAAATATACTCTTAATATAAATGTTCAATTATGTCGTTGCAGAATTAAGCTGAACGCTTCGGCAGTTCAAGTTATGAGCGATTCGAAACCGAAGTACAGTTTGGCCGGCCGTTCTCCGGCTCTGACATTTCTCGAGAGTGGGAAGCGGGCTGTTTCCAGTACTTTAGCGGGAATTTAAAGCAAAGGAACATACGCATTTTATATATTTCACACATTTACATATTTCACGAACCAGTATTATAAGAGCGATAATAATAGGACTTACGGACACTCAAAATCGGAATTCACGCACGAACAAAATACCAAAGAAGCTACACCAGCGCAAGCAACTGAAGCCACGTGGCCCAAACAAAATTAAACTGGCAATAGTTGCATACGGAAGCCATGCATACTAGCCACAATTCTGATAGGCGATAGCAGACAGTTTTAACTTCCTGACTACGACACCGGATGCAGAGACTCCCAGTACTACAAACTGAAGCTATTAGTGCACGTAAAATGTGTGAACGAAATGTTCTAATAGGGTGGTTTTATAACGATTATCTTGCATGATAATGAAATTGCAAGCTGGATTTCCGTATATTAAAGCTAATATAGGACTTTCAAAAACTGAGTGAGAAGGTATAGAAAAATGAAGCTGTATAAGGTAATGGCTATTCCCACTTTACTGTATGGAAGCGAAACCTGGGTGCCAACACAAAAGGATTTAAATAAAATACAGACTGCAGAAATGAAATTTTTAAGAAGTGTTAAAGGTTGTACAATATTGGACAAGATAGGAAATGAGGATATTAGAAAGGAATTAGTAATCGAACAGATCCATGACAAAATATCAGAACGAAGGCAACAATGGCATGAACATATATTAAGAATGGAGGAGGGAAGATATCCAAATGCAGTATTAAACTATAATCCAAAAGGAAGAAGAGACAGAGGACGACCCAGGAAACGCTGGAGAGATCTTTGAAGACTGGAACGGGCGATATGCCCAAACCATGGAGTGAAGAAGGAAAAGAAGAAAGCTAATATAGTCCTATATTTTAATTCTTAAGATAATTTTGAGGTTATGTTTTCAATTGCTCATTACTGTATATTGGTACTATTAACTTTCGCTCTCCGCCTCCTGCGACCGCAACACGTTACGGCCGGAGATCCAACGGCCGTGCTGTAGCAGATTGCATAAAGTGAATGGTATGGCTGGTGCGGGAATAAGTCACATTATTGTCTAATTCGGTCATGAAAGTGTCTTTAGGTTTTTACTTCAACCTTCAGCATTTATTGCCAAAGAAAATTACTTATGTGTGCAACCAGTTCTGTATGTAGCACTGGAAACAATGCATGGCTTTTTGTATCCTTATAAATGTTCAATTGATTTTTGTGTGCTAAAAAAAAATGCATCGAAGCACAAAATAACCCATGGTTGTTACTTCTCTAATATGATCTGCTTTATGTTGTTCTTGTTGAAAACCAAATAGTCGGGTATTAAAGGGTGGCAACGAATATTAAGGATACCTATGACCGAAAATTTTAAATCCTGAATGAATAACTCTGGCTTTTTAAGATTTATACCACCAAGGTAAATTAGCGCAAAAATTATACAGCCCAAATTTTGGTAAATATGGTCAAATTTATTTATTTTTGGTTACGTCACCTAAAAAGTCCCTTGCGACAAAATAACTTAAAGTTTTGCCTAATATATTAACAACAGGTTCCCAATACATCCATTTTTTCTTAATTTGCCCTAGATTTCTCTGTGTCTCAATAGCTTTAGGCTCCAGAAATTTTTAAAGCTATCAATATGACTTTTTTAAATTTTTGTGTTTTGAAGTGAAGAAAGTGTTCTTACAACGCATCTCACAATAAAACCTAGGACAATTTCTATACACTGTGTATCTATGCACGTGTGTAGCAAGTTTAATTAGTCTAACACTAAAACTGCGACGCAAGGAGCGTTTTAAATGATGAAAACTGCTAAAAACTTCAATAGAGAGAAAATAAGGATAAATAATTAGAATTCATATCTAATACTAGCATTCACGTAACTTCAAATTTAGATTAGAGAATTTAAAAATGGCTTGCGGATGCTATCTAAGCGTTCTATGGAATCAGGAAGGCTTAGACTGTTTTATAGATTAAAAAGAGGAAAAGGTGATCTTTTGAAAATGTTCGTGAAATTTCAGTCATACATATCCTTAAGCAATAATGTAATAAATTGCGTTGCATTATTGACGAAAATGGAACCGACGGTGCATCGTAATGTAATATTTCAGAAGCTAAAAAATAAATAAAAAAGTAAATAAACCATTGTGAATGGAGTATTACCGATACTTATTCCTCTTGTAAGGGGTTCATGTTATATAGCTAATAAATGATGAAACTTAACGTGTAACACGCGAATATAGTAATGAAGTAATCAACTATTTGTTGCATTAAATACTCATCAATACAAAGGTTATCCGAATTTAATATCCCCAGATAATCACTCATATCATTTGTACTTGCATTAAAATGGTGCTCGAAAGCTTTAGTTTAATTGGAACATATATTATTGATGAATGAATAAAGAACGAATATCTGTAGAACAGTAAAGGTTGGTGGCGTCTTTCAGTTTAAATAATGTTATCAGCTTTTAAACTAAGAAAAACAAAGAGCATTATGGTCGCTTCCTAAAAGAAACAAAACTCGTTTTGCACCAGTTTCTAAATGACCACCATGTGATGATGAATAAGTTGATTTGGAAGAGGAACATGTACTCGTGTATACTATACCTGAAAGGCTATATATTTCTGAGAGTCATGATCCTTATAAAAGCAATAAAACTGCTTACTTGTACATTTTTTAATACCTCTCTGGATATGGAAATATACTAAAAATGTGTTTCGACTTTCAGTGTTAAAACTTATTTATAGATAAGTAGTAGAGAAGTAGAGAAAGCATTGCAAAATTCTGCAAAAATACGTTACCGATGCATTTTAACCAGAATATATTTTGAGTCTCTAATCAGAAAAGGGCCTGTGTTTGTCTTTGTTTTCATTTATGTGAGCAGACTAACTCAAAAAAGAAGAAAAAAATAGGTTAGTTCAGAGGAACACAGCCTCGAGAGTTGTGACGTATTTCAGCCGGAAGCGTGTGACGTCAGGTAAGAACCGTGTCCTACCAAATTACCTATATAAATGGCGCTGTGGGTACAGAATTTGAGGGTTCAGTCAGGTGTAGCGCGCACGATAACAACAATGAGGCTTCCACGTACCAAATGGAACTGTTAAATTTACATTGTGACGATTTAATGAAGGATGAATATACACACAAAAAAGAGTTGGCTGATTTTTACAAGAATGTCCCCAAAACCTGATTTCCAAGGTTGTATTCACTTGCCGCACGGACATTGTGTATGTTTGGTTTCACATATGTGTGGGAACAATTTTTTTTTATATTATGAAATTAGCTAAGTTCAATTCCCGAAGTACGTTTACGGATCACATTCTGACATACAATCTTCGCTTACAAATTTCCCAAATATTACGTCCTGACATTGATAAACTGGTCCACGTAATTTTTTTCAGAATGGATGTCCTCTAATTTGTAGAGAAAATTACTTTGCTCTATTTTACTTACTTTAAAACATGCTTGACCCTCAGATAAACTACGAGTTCAAATGTTATATATTTTCTCATAGCACAGAGCTAAAATGTAATTGTTTATAATCTGTTACCAATTGTGTAATTAAAACAGTCAATATTTATATTAAAACACCCAAGATGTAAGCTGTAAATATTATCAATACCTGATATGTTTCCTGTGTTTCCTACACCGTCGGAACCCCCACACATCAAACTGCTTCCTTCCTCTTGGGCAGCAGAAATCAACGTGATGACGTCATGCCTTTCGTTCGGGGGCATATTTAGCGATTAGAGCTGACTAACTCTGGGCTAAATGTGGTACTTTAGTTCAAAATATACACGAAAAGCTTATGTTATAGATTTTTTGAAATATACCTCTTATATCTCAAGATATTTCCGTGACAAATAAAATGCATATTCTAAATCTTCTGGGAATAAGCTCTTAAGTCCTATTTATTTGGAAGAAAGTTTGCGTAATCTTGTGGTAAATGTTAAGCGATATCCGAAAACATTCTCTACTAACAATGTACATCTGCTTAAAGTACAACATTTCTCTGAAATAATCCTAACCCTTTTTGAGTCACAAACTGTTTCCGGAGTATTCGTAATCAATTATTTAAAATGCTCATTTTAACTCATTTAGAGAAATACTTGTTTCTTGTAAATACCATGAGAATGGAAATTTAAGACCAGTATTTAGAATCCAGATCTTAAACATTTGATTATTGCTATTCCCTTTGAACCTAAAGATGCCTTAGAATTCGATGAATAATCTTTATAGGACTACAGAGGATTGTTGGAGGAACAACTAGAGATGTGATACTTATGGCCCCATAGCACATAACTTGGTGCACTAATCTGAACCATTATGCCACTGATATCACCTCAGTGGTGCATACTAGCGTTTGTTGCACTACCAAGAAGTGTACATTATGGCTCAGTGGCAAAATACGAAGTTCTCAAGCCAATAATACAATATTCCAAATTTAAGCCTTGCCGATTATTTCTCTCTAATGTTTTAGCACTCCATATTAATTACTCCAATAATACAATATTCCAAATTTAAGCCTTGCCGATTATTTCTCTCTAATGTTTTAGCACTCCATATTAATTACTGTGAAGGGTATAGAATACTGTTTTACTCATTTGTTATTACCGCTGCTGTTAAATGTAATCAAGCAAATAAAAGGAATGGATTTTGAAAGGGAATATACATTAGATACCGTTACGTTCAGAATTGTAACAGTTGTTTCAATTTGGCACTGAAAAAGTCAGTGTTGTTTATTTGTTTCGTAATGTTATTTAAAGTTTAAAAATATTTTAAGGACGTTTTAAAATATTATAATGTTTATATTAAGTTTAGGAAGTGAAATATAAAGCTAAACAAAATATGTTTATAGATTGCTACGAGTGACGTGAATATAAAGCAAATGTACGGTTGCTATGGGAGAAAAATAAATAATCTTCATGGAAGTTCGCTAACAGAAAAAAAGTGACTGTCGAAAACGACAGTCACATGTGGGATGAATAAATTAATTTAAAAAACTAACTGAAATAGCAAGATTTTATTAATTTATTTATATAAGATTCATTGCAAATGTAATCATTCTTCCACACTGAATGGAAGGGCTGGGACTTTCGTTCTTACAGAATTAGTAAGTCGTCACAGAAGGGTGCGTATCTCGTTGTATATGAGAGCCCCTAGTGGTTTACCATGAAACACACGGGTCAGCTGGAGAATTTAATGTCATGTTGGCACGTTGTTCATGGTAGCTCAATAGTTAAGAGCAACCGGACGGAGACCGGGACATAAGTGGTTAAAATCCCGGCCATGAAAATGAATTTGTCAGTCTAACTCTATCTATTGAAATGTATCAGATTCAGTTGAATCATCGTAGAAGATTTGTGATCCGCAGCAGCTAATGTAGGAATCAATTGTATCTGAATAAAATGTTTGAACTCGTATAGCATAATCATCTGACAAAATGAACAAAATTTAAAATCTACCATATGGATAAGAAACACATCTTCAAATGGGCAGCAGGGTGTGGCAGAATAATAAATATTATTTTAAAAATGGCGTAACAACGCACAGCACCAATATATAATTAAAATTATTTGTTAAAATATGTCGCAACGTGGTGCTGAATTGCACAATATATAAATAAAGATATAATTTGAAGAAATTCATTCTTTAATATACACCTTTGTAATCACAGTCCTTCTTGGATGTGTTTTTAAAAGTGGCAATACTTGGCACTAATTATTCGGTATTATGTTCACGAATTGAAATAAAGTGTTCATAACTATGGAAAATAAATGTTTAGTCATATCGTCGTACGGTGAATGAATTGGGTGAAATAATGCTCAAATAAAGCCAGGGTCTATGGAGCTTAGAGTTACCCGACATTCGTCTTTAAGGATAAGGGAAAACCCCGGAAAAACCTTATCCAGGTAACCCATTCGAACTCGGGACCTCATGAACTTGAGGCAGACACGCTACCATCTACGCTATCGAGACGGGCAACTAGAGGCTGATACATGCTTAGTTTGAAAGTTCCTCCCACACATGGTTTTGTCATTAAATATTTAAACAAAACGCTCAGGAAATCGAATATTGCAATAGATTGTGCAGATGAACCTGCAATCCTTAGCTTTCTTCTGTTTGGAGACTACTAAGGCTATATACAGTCCTGTTTAATTAATAGGATTTATTCTTTCGCATAAAATAAAAGTAAATATAATTACGGCAGCTGTAAAAATTAGTCATCCTGAAATAAGAATTTAAATCATTTATTTCAAACTAATGATTAAACCTCGGCTATACTTAAACATCTCTTGAACATTTGAAAGAATATAAAATCAAAGAAAGATATTTAAAAATGTTACACCAGAGTAAAAAAGTTGTTAAATGTTTGTTGATTGTTATATTTTATATATTTAAGCTATCGATCATTGTTGTGAAAGATTGCTATTGGGGCATTCTCAAAATATATGTAAACATATTGTTGAAATATTTCATAAAAAAGATATAATGTAAAGTAGGTGATGTGTAACCATGACAACTTCATACGAGAACAAGTTGTTATATGTCTCAAAGATGGCCGCGCCGTGGCTCAGTGGTTAGACCGCTTGGCTCTCACCAAGGCGTCCCGGGTTCTATCCCAGGCGAACGCGAAGTGAGATTTGTGGTGGACAAGGCGCTGGGGCGGGTTTTCTCCGGGATCTCCGGTTTCCCCCGCCATTTCATTCCACCGGTGCTACATCTTCATCTCATGGATCATCAATGTCATTGCCTGCGGTGCCGTATTTAGTAAAAGCGGGCTAGTAAAAGCTAGTAAAAGCTTTAGTATAAGCTATACATTTCATTGTCTCAAAGACCTTTCTTCTGCTTAAGAACGCCCTAGGAGGAAGACGTACATTTGTGTGTCTCCGAGGTTGTGCAGAATTATTTTGAGTGTGCACTTCAGATGCACAAATAGCGTGTGTGTAAGAGAGTAATAAGCAATACACCAGTCATAGTTTGTTAAAAAACGACATTTATGTTATTTAAATTGGCATCAAAATTTCGAAATGTTTCGTAAGATTTACATATTCATGTTAGAAAAGGAAAAGAATTATTTGTCCATTCTTCAGCAATAGTAATAATAACTTTCTCAGCTTCAATACTACAACCCTGAGAAAAGAAACCCATCGCTCTAAAATTACGATTGCGCCTGCAGATGCAGAGCTGCAGGGAAAACCTCTAGATTTCTTCAAGATTGTCATTAAAGGTGAGAAATTCATCGACATCCACCATCATCCCATTAAACCGCCACAAATTGAAATATTAAATGTTGATTTAATTTTGTGACTTCCATGCATACGCTACGAAGATTTTAATCTTAGCCGTACCAAGCTACCATTTCCATGTTAAGGGTTACGAAAATGTTGATTTGATCAAAAACGGGTCTGAGTATTCTCATTAATTTACCATAAGCTTCAGATATTTTCTTGAGAAATATAGTGTATAGCTTGAATATTTATGGCTGAACTTATTTTCATTCTGAATCACTCTTTTTAAATGATAGACAATGTTGTTTTTGTTGGTCATGCAAAGAGTGTGGAATGTCAAAGCAGAAATCAGCGACTAGCTCTTAAAAATTTCACTTTATCTTGAGCTTATCATATACATTAATTTCCATTATGATTACAAGAAAATTGTAATAGAAACTCTTCTATAAATTTTTGTTTCTATATTTATTAAGTAGTTAGTAGGAGAAGTTTCTGTAAAATAATTCTGAAGAATGGATAGAAAAAGTTGCTCATCGTTTTTGTGATGAGCTAGAAGATGGAATTCCAATGCCATCACGAATCGTCTTCCTTTTAAAAAGGTGTGTACTTTGCTCTGCTTTAGCTTACTGTAGCCTCCGTTTCTCAGGGTAACATGCTAACTCCAAGATTGCGAGTTGAAACCCCGTGGATGGCTATGAATATTTTCTGGGGCATAAAAATCCTTACAAGGGAACTAACAGTATGCTTACATCTGTACGCACTTAGAGTTTGATAGCACCATTCTTACTTTATGTGGGGCCTATGTGCCAGAAATTGGATGCGGAGTGTATCTATAAGTACACGAAAATTAGCCCAGAATACGTAGGAGCACATATATCGGGTGGTCTCATAAATTCGTTCGATTCTTGCTACGTGTTTACGACTAAGAACTCCTGAGAACACTGCATGCTCCAATTACTTTTACGTAAAAGAAGTTGCCTAACCATATGGGGTTTGTTTACAAATACAATAACTGAAAAGAATGCTATGAACACAAACCACAGCGACCTCACGGCCAAAGGTAAATAGGTCAACTTATGTAAGAATTGGTAACCAAACTTCAGTACGAGTTTGTGGATGCAACAGTGCGGAGTTGTAAATTGTGAATGTTAATATGGAAGGCAAGAAGGAACATTTTCGACATTTAATGCTGTTTTATTACCGTAAGGGTATAACCGCCTCACAAACTCAACGGAAAATTTGTGCTGTTTACGGAGAAGATGCAGTACGAATCAGGCATGTCAAAAATTGTTTACTCGAATTCGAACTGGGAACTTCTCTGTGAAAGACAAACCTCCTTCTAGACGACCTCTGGTTACGGCTGAGGAAAGGATAAAGGACATGATTACGAACAATACCAGAATAACAACTCGGTAGGTAGGTAGGTCAGGAGCTAAACTTATCTCATGCAGCTGTAGCCAGGCACCTAAAGAAACTTGGTTACGTAAATCTTCGGGATGTATGGGTTCCGCACGAACTGAGCGAACAAAATTTAGTTCAGCGCGTTTCCATCTGTGACGCATTGATAAGACGCAATGAAACTGCCCCTTTTCTGAAACAGCTGATTACAGGAGACGAAAAGTGGATTGTGTACAACATCCGAAAGAGAAAGTCATGGCGTAAGAAAGGGGAACCATCACTCTCACTTCCTAAACCAGGGCTTCATCCTGAGAAGAATATGCTGTGCATTTGGTAGGACTGGAAAGTAAATGTTTATTACGAAACTCTTTCTCCTGGGGAGACCATCAATTCACGGATATACTGTTCTCAGTTGGATCGTCTGAAGGTTTCCCTAGGAGAGAAAAGGCCAGAATTAGCATATAATGGTGGAGTCGTCTTTCATCAAGACAATGCCAAACCACACACTTCTATGGTAACTCGTCAGAAGTTACGGGATTTCGACTGGGATGTATTACCTCACCCACCTTATTCTCCAGACATTGCCCCATCCGACTACCATTTAATCCGATCCCTGCAAAACTTCATTAATGGCAAACGCCTTACTTCCTTGGAGGATTGCAGACTCGCCGTAGAAGAGTTCATCAACCAGAAAACTGCAATATTTTGGAAAAATGGAATTGATAAGCTTCCTGAGGCATGGAGATATGTTATTGAGAATAATGGTGCATACTGCACAAAATAAAGTTTGTTTTGAAACGTTCATTGCCTCGTTTACTTTCGATGACCTTGCGTATCTAAACAGATTACCCTAGATTATTAGGCAACTTCGTTACCGTAGTTGTGATGCGGGCATACAGTGCAGGCGTTCTTTGTCGTAAACACGTAACAAGAATCGAACGAATTTATAAAACAAACCAATATATAGGTATACAAAAACAGCATTGTACTAGATGGAAAAGCGAGAAAGCGCGTCGACAAAATTTCGCAAAACAGATGTTTACCTCAGCTTATCGCACACACACGGTCAGTCCAGTGTATGTATACTCTGTTCAGATAAAATCATGTCTTCTAGACAGCAATGTGTCATACATCGGCAGGCGCGAGAAATCGTATCATATAGACACACGCAGTTTCCAATCGCTCTATTTGTGTTTCTTAACTTACTTTACATCAACCCACTAATATTTCACTCTTCCAATCGACCAGACAAGACCCGATAAGGGCCGATCACAGCGTTGGTCACCTGAACGTCGATACGCCTCAACCGTCTTTCGAGTAATACGATAGGGTTTACTTACTCCTGACAGGCAGCAGTCTACACATGGCATACCTAAGGATCGCCGTGCCCAATACGCAGCACAGTGGGTTGTCCAACAGCTACTGCCAAGTAGTCGCATGCTGTACTTTCCAGACTTCAGTTTTGGGCGTTGTGGTTCTATTCCGCAACAGACTTTTGGTGCACATGGTTTATGTACAGCAGGCATTACACCTTGAAATTTTCAGGTCGTATCGGTGATAGTTCCCTTACTAGCATGGTTCTCTTTGTAAGAGAAGCATCTCCAGTGGACCCGTGTAGTAGATTTACATCTAGAAGTACCTCAAGTCAGATGACAATTAAGTAGTCTCTCAATTCACTATAAATAGCATGCTGAGAGCCATAGCATTTAAAGAGCGCCCATAAATAAACAAATAAGTAAATAACACAATTGTAATTATAAATTTGAGAACAGTAAGTCGAATAAATCAAATGTATGTATCGTCAGACCCTTAACTGAATATTCATTCCTCTATCACTTTAAACGACTCACGAAAAATACCAATGAAATTAATAACTGATACTGTACTAATTCTTTATTTATATATAATTCCATTAGATTTCGACTCAGAAAGAATTTGAACGTTCCCAGTTAAGACAAAGCAGGTTAAGTTAGGAAAAAAGAGATGACTAAAGAGAGATCTGAAAGCTGGAAACGCTAGGTTAAAATGTAGAAATGGTTAAAAATGGAAAGGTGGAGGCAGGGAATCGGAAAACGGCAGAGAACCTTAAAATCCAATAAGTACTCATGTAGGAGCAGTCAAAGGGTTCAGGAAGGTGATTGATGTGAACCTCCACAGGTTTAATCCACACTAAATCGTGTGGTAGACGTAGAAATGTGTCTACTATGGATTTATATATTGTCTTCTCTTACAGCCACATTGTTGGATGCAGCAGAGGCATTTTGAATCACCGTTTTGTTCACAAAGATCTAGAGAAACGTAAATGAAGTCCTTAAAGCCCGCATTCAGTTGATCAATACTTTAAAACTTGACAAATTAATGTTCCTATTTAGTTGTTTCTCGCGATGTATTAGTCAGTGAAAGTAATTTTAAGTAAATGATGAACCATCTTTAAAAACCTGACGGTCGACTCGATTTTCGCCACAACCCAATATGTAACGTTTCTAAATGTTGGAGCAAAATATAATAAGTAGAAAAGTCTATTTGTCTAGGAATAATTTGTAGAAGCTACCTTAATATTATAAAAATAAGTGAATAATTCATATTTTTGTAACCTAAGAAATTGAATTTTTCATTTTCTCATCTTTTGTCAAAGAAAGTTCCTTTAAGGTTATATGACTTGTGTTCCATTGCATAAAGACGTAATTATACGTTGTGGGAATAAACTGACAGATTTTAAACTCATGCCTTATTCCATTCATTATAATTTACTTTTATAGCTATTTCAGATATATATAAAATAGCTTACTGTACTTGAAATTATTCTTAACTGTCGCATGGTATCAGTTCTGGAAAAAACATTATATATCTGGAGTATTTTTTTTTTTCACCCCAAAGTGGTTCTAACAACAATGTGGCGCTAAAGTGGAAATATTTCCACAAAAATAATCATGACTTTATTTTGAAATCAAAACACATCTTTTAAAGGAAAACTCCCCTGTTGTAAGCTATAAAAGCCATCTACTAGCCATATCTGAAACATGAAAACTTATATATGTTTTAGTTCCAAAAAATATGTCGCGAAGCCGTTATCTACGATACCGCGGCTAGCGTACACAAAGAGCCGGAAAATAACAGACGGATAATACATCACGAAGGTAAAGGACTTGCCGGCATACATTAAGTTACGCTTCTGGAAGGTGATAGAATTTTCGGTTTCTTTACTGTCCAAGAAATCTCTCGAAATTATGAATGAGATATATAAGGGATTGTGACACGCCAGCGGACAGTTGTAAAACGAGAGTGAGTCGCGAGAGGTAAGCAGAGAACAGCTGAGAGGTTGTTGTAACGAGAGTTGATGTGATCTGAACGCTGTTTGTTATTGTCATCGACCTTTGAAGATTGTGTAGTATATGAGACGTAATGTTGTTACGTTAGAATTGAACAGTGTATTTCTACCGAAATAAAGTACATTTAGAATTTCGACAAATTGATTTTTTAGTTCTAAGAACCCACACAGTCACAATATATACAATTTAATACAAAATTATCATTTACGTCACACTATATAACAATACAGTGAATTTTATTATGATGTGCATTATCACTTTATAAACAAATCCGTTACAAACAAACTTCTACTAATTCTCCACTTGAAATGATGGAAACACATTGCAGAACACATCTTCTTTGCAAATGAATTTGTAACACTCATCACATTATTTCTACACTTGCTTGTCCTTTGACCTTGGGGAGAAATCACATCTTTTTCCTTACAGGTTTGGAACATCTGCCTCTTGATCTGCTTGGCTGCCATTTAGAGGGATCTTGAAACCACCTTGAGTTGTTGCTGAACGAAAGCATTGTGGAGGAAAGAGTTCGCCTCTCAATTTGAGGTCTGACTAGCTCCTTTCCCAGTTCTGAGAGGAATTCTCTTCTAACATTTTTACCTCTTATATGATGTAAAAATTTACAATACAGAATGTAAGCATTGAGGCATGCAAAGTCAAATATATCAATAAATAGAGCAAGTGTTCCACGTTTCACTGAATAGTGCCTAGCCATCTATCAACAGTATCAACATCTGACCTTGTTGAGTTCTAGAACATTATCGCTTCAGGTATTTTATTCTTTACACATCTTTTTTCACGTTTCACTTCCAGAAAACGCTAATGCTAACTGTGTTTGTCTTTTATAATTATTTGTTACAGCAGTGTATGTCTAACTACTGTCAACGAATTTGTAATAACCATGGACATTCAAATGAAGGTGCACTGTTGCTAAGTTTTAATTATTGTAGTAGATTTGTAATATAACATGGAAAATAGCATATTGTATACCTGGGATATTTTCTAACTGTGATACAAAAAACAATTCAAAATTCTATGCTACCAACCGTCATATTACCATAAATATTTTGACCATTTATAATAAAAAGTAAGCAAAAATCTTATCTGGAAGATGAGAAGTCTACGTTCACATTAAAGAACGCAACCTTGGGGTCCATAAAGATCCCAGACACCTAACACGGGATAAGCATGATAAAGGTCAATCGAAATTACACAGATAAAAATATTTGTTAATTGATGTTCACTTATCTTAAGAAGTTGATGTTAATACTTCTTTCTTCCTTTTAAAATCGATTTCGAAGGCTCATTGCATACATCCCCAGTTAAACAAACTTCGTTGTTAAGGAAACCTCGGTTACCATGTCATTTCTTTTGCTATGTTGTGTTTTCAGCATTACCAACAGACGAAGACGAAACAAACGTAAAAACAGAATGAATTGCCCGTACGTCAAAATTCATTACGCCATGATAAATATTTTTCCCACGCTATTAAATCTATGTAAACATTTATTAATTTAACTTCGGGATTTATTTCATGATTAAATGACGAAAAATGATCTGCTACGGCCGATTTATCAATTTGTTTATATTTAATATTAGGGAAAATGTTCTTTTTTATGGTTTCCAAACTACGTTTCGTCTTTCCAACATAAACGTGATCACAATCTAATCAATTAAATTGATAAATACCATATTTGGATTATTAGTAATTTTATATTTTTTAGAAAATTGTAACACGTTTTAATACTATATTTATTTTGAGAAGTTATACCAACTTCTTTAAAAATTGTTTGAAAATGTTTATTAACCCAAGGATGGTAGGTAAATGTTTTAAATTTATAATCATCTTTTATTTTTAAAGAGTAGAAATATCATTAACAGTTTTTTGATATTTAAATTTTTCAATCTTCTTTTGTATAAATTGTTTATAACAACCATTAATTAAAGCAGTATTAATAATGTTTTTATATTCTTTATTAATTTCTTCTTTATTCAGGGGTATATTTATTAATATATAAATCAAGCTATTTAAAATAGCAAATTTATGTGGAAAAGGATTCAAACTTTTATTTTTATGTAATTATCAATATGAGTAGATTTCCTATAAACACCAAAATCTAATTTGTTGTTATTTCTGATTATTTTCGGATATAGAAAAGGAAGAAATCCATTAATTTCAGTTTCTAATGTGAATTTGAGAGCTTTATCTTGTAAATTTAATAATTTTAAAGTATCATTTTTTTTTCAGGAACAATAGAAAAAATATTCAACAGATATACACCATGTTTTAAAAATCAAAGGAAAAGCTTTAGTGACTTGAATTTCGAAAAAACTCATAGAAAGATCAGCAAGAAAAGGCAAAAAATGATTGTCCATTGCTAAGCCAGAAGTTTGTTGAAAAAATTCACCATTAAAGGTGAAACAATTTTGATCCAAACAAAAATCATTAATTTTAACAAAATAAACAATTAAGTCCTCATGTAAATTTATTGAATTCAACGACATTTTAAATAAAATAAAGGTTTTTCTCTAGGAATACTAGGAAATAAGGAAGTTATATGAAAAGAAATAAGTTTATAAGTTTTAGATAATACAACACTATCAATCTGTTTTATTAGTTCAAAAGAATTTTTAATACTTAAACTTTCAAATTTATCAAAATTACTAAATTTATTTGTCTCACCATTTTGCTAAATCGTAAGTTGGTGATTTTATACAATTAACAATTTTTTATTTGTGTAATATTTATTACTCCACTGTAACTAGCTTCATTTTCTGTGTAGTCAATCAAAATGTTTTGGAAGATTTATTTTTATAGATACACAATAACCTAAAGGAAGCTCAGGGGCAAGAAAACGTCCAAATATGACATATTTTTTGTTATTCGTGAATTACAAATAAAATTAACACAATCAGATGAATATACAATATATAAATAACAGTATACTGTACAATAGGTAAATATATAACTGAGATAATACAAATTCAAAGTATTCGTCTTTGCCAGTCTATGGTAGTTACCTTAAAATAATACCTATAATAGAGAACAAAAGCTAACAGAGAACATGCTGCTACAAAAAAATGGAGTACAGGAGTTAAATACAGAAGGAAGCAACACAGTAAACCACATACGCCAACTCTGTCTTCACATAAGTAAACCTTGTGAATAATACCCGGTTTTTCATCGGAGCAGTAGCGGTAATTCTGTACATTTACATAGCAGTGTAGGCAGAGCCACTCGCTGTAGGAAAAGCAAATAAGGTTTGGGTCCTCCTATGCGCTAATCAAAACCGCTCATAAAATCAACTTTTCACCAGAATCAACCAGTTGTGGTTCATGGTACACACTATTTGTAGAGGGGTTCTAATTTCAATGAAACTGTAGCTTTATTTACGGAGAACCAAGGACCCGTTAAATGTGCAGAGGGCCTAATGAATTTTCTAGCAAAACTTCACAAGCGGTAGCAATGACATCCGTGTTTTACTCTCTTATACTTCCGGTCTCTCTAAATTTGATTATTACTTCAGGAGTAATGAGTTAAAAAGAGGGCATTCTAATGAAAATAATTATAGCCATACATACGTAGACGCCATATTTATATAGATATATGTATTTCAAAACGATGCAACACAGGTCCTTTATATACAGAAAATGTTTATTAAAGTGGCCTCCCTAAACCTTTTTCCAGATTGGCATTTTCTGCTCTTTTTCAGTGCGTTAGTTAACTCTCCATTCTTTAAATATGTTGCATACTAAATATACATTATTACGTGTTTCAAATAGGAAGGCGTTTGTCCTTGAGCACTACTAGGTGAGCAACCAATCGGAGTCCTGCGGTGTTGTCGTATTGCATTCCCGCTAAGTTGTGTTTGAGGAGCACCAACCTAATCAATCTGTATGAAATACTATTCGCGCTAAGACAAAAATTCAGATTTTGCCGAAACTGATCAATGTGGAAGGTAGAGAGTAAGGTATCTAACATAACCATGAAAACCGCATATTTTAGCTCAAATAGTTTTGCTAATAGAAATAAATAAACCACTATAACCTGTATGATAACAATAAATCGCGACGTAAGCACTGTATGAATAATTTTGGTTGGCATGTATGCGTGTACGTATATCTGTAATTACTCAGAACTGGAACATAAATGTTTTACATGACGTGATAAAATAATTACCTTGAATAATCCAATTCGAGCGAGAGGAAACTACAAATTTCCTGCTGCTCTGGCAGAACGTGTCTGGTCACGTTATATCTTTGTTTATGAATGGTTCATAATCTCTATTTACTCTAGAGAGTTCAAAGTGGTTGGTGTGTATGTACATATACTTTTAATTACTCAGAACTGAAATTTAAACTACTGCGTGACGTGATAAAAGAATTACTGTGAATAAGTCAAGGTGTTAAATTCGAGAAAGAGCAAACACTTCATGTCCTGTTAGCCTGTGGAATGCTGTATGCTTATGTTTATAAATGAATGCTGCATAAGTAGTGTTTATTTACTCTGGAGAATTCTGATCAATATCATTCACATGTTCTTTACACAACAGTAGATTAAGAGATAAATAGTGCAAAAGCTTCTTGCGGTGAATTTAGTGGTGAGTCCAAAAGGCAGGTATTGCGGAGTCAGGATAGAAGTATTACTTTTAAGGTGTACACGTTCTTCAAAAACTTTTCGGAAACAGAAACTAAAAATGAGTTATTGCAAGGAGTACTTCCGTCTAAAAACACGGAAAAAGTGTATCAGCTGGATCAACTTGCAATTGAAACGGGACACCTTACCTTACCACTGCCAATATAATCCAATTGTGTTGGTGTGGCCTTAATAAAAAGGGGGGATTGCAAACAGAAATAATACTTTTAAACTGACGGACGTTAAATGAATTGTTCACGAAGAAATTGACAAGGTAACACAACAGGACTAGGAAAACTACGTGAGGCATGCAGATTTTTTGTTTAGAAAACCGTACATGAAAGAGAAAATAGACAGCATGATTCAATTTAGCAAACCTAAATTAGCTGATATCACCCCTCAGTATGGAAATGTGTGAAAAAAGGTTATATTTTACAGGGAAGTATAATTTCTTATAATAATCTGTAATCAATACTGAAATGAAATGCGAGTTTTGGTGATTTCGTAATATGCATGTTCTATCTTCTAGCATTTAATTTCAAAGAAACTGCTTTAATGTTGGTTATTTGTTCGCTGTCGCATCAGCTGCTAAAGGAACGTGGAAGCTACAGTTTGTAGGATTCTCTTACTCGAATCAGCATTTCAAAGGTTACATGGCAGAAAATGAAATGCAAATGCTTGATTAAAAGATAATTCTGACGGAGAAATACATTCAGAGTAAAAACTTCTTCGATATGTTTTTTACCACCGCGTATATGACCACAGATCAAAAGTTAGGTTAGAAAACTCTTTACGTATCTCTCGTATAAGCATACACTTTTTATTGTTTTCACACACAAAAATTTATGGTTTCGCTTTACGATTTACGAAAAACATAAGGTTATCCATGTCCTGCGGTGTCCTTCATTACTTTGTGCTTATAAATCAATTTCCAGCACGGAGAAAGTAGCATTACTGACGCTAACAACACGGTGTCACCTGTTGTTATCCTTAAACATAACTTTCTTCCTCTCAACAAGATGTTATGGATACGATGTAACAGAGTAACAAATGGTGCGCAGCCAGTGGTTAGCGGTTTTAACAAGTGGTTCATCTTCAGCCATATGTTACAGAATAGCCCTGCATGACTATGTTCTGAAGATGGCGATGGGGCTCATGGATTGTACTTCAGGCTTGAATTCCAATGACTATGGCAGTTCTGTATGTTTTTGTTATTTATTTATTCACATAAATACACGCACTCCGGACAAGATAAGAAATAATTTTATTTGTGAAATATTCTCAACCCCACGTTGGACATGAACTATTTTTTAAATATAACTAAGAGTTATTTCGGGGCTGTTATGCCGTGGTTTGCTGGAGTTGGATTTTCCAGACGTTTCTTCCACTACTATGGTGGACATCTTCAGTGTCGTGGTCGTGGTCGTAGTCTCGTCGGAGAAGTTCGAGTAGCGTCTGACCTTAGAAACGGCTCCTCAAAAACCTACTGTCTGGCTCCGATATGTAGATGACACTTTCGTCGTATGGCCACACGGAAAAGAAGCCCTCCAAGATTTTCTAACACATCTAAACAGCATCAACTCCCGCATACAATTTACCATGGAGGTAGAGACAGATGGATAACTAGCATTTCTGGACGTCCTGGTCAGCAAGAAAGCAGACAGCACCCTTGGTCCCACTGTTTACTTTAATTTTTTTTTAAATTTTTCTAACATCTCCGCGGAAACTACGGACCACGACCGCGCCACTGAAGATGTTCACCATAGTAGTGGACGAAACGTCTGAAAAATTCAACTCCAGCAAACCACGGCATAACAGCCCCGAAATAACTCTTTGTTATATTGACTCCGGCCGTGAAAGCCTACGCTCTCTTATATTTTAAATGTTCATTACACCAAAACGTTATTTAAAATCCCCAGACATACTAATTTAATGAGATGTCATGTTATGATAAATTTAATTCTTATTCAAAATTTCGTTTCTGTGAATAACGCATTCGAAAGTTAGCTATTTCTCCATCGATTTATTGAGTACGAATTGTGTTAAACCATTATGAGTGCGTTTGCGTCCATCTGTTAAATATGACGTTGCTTGACACCAGTAATTTATTTTTAACCTTCTGGAGTGTCATAAAATGATCATTGGAGAATGGACCAGCCTTGATTCGAGCACAGTTCACAATAACTAAAAAAGGATGTCACCCTCACTTGTCAACTCTCGATGTCAGGGATGCTGTGTATGAGCATTATTGATGATATGTTATGGACTAAATACATGCCTCTTACTTTTTTACCATTCTGGTACATTTCATGAGGAATAACAATATAAATAATAGTGAATATACAGCTGAATATAGTGTACGACTAGCCATGCCGAAAGTTATGAAAAAATGGCAGGTTTTTAGATTTGTAATTACTGTGTTTGTAGATTTCTCAGCAGAGTTTACAAAAGTATATTCCATGTCAGAAAGTGTACTCGTGGGTAGAAGCCAGCTATCATACGTGTTACAATTTCACGTTATTTTTTAATAGTTGCAGGTCACGTTTTAATCACAGGAAACCTCAAAGATTAAACAGCGGGAACCAATTCAAAACGTTCAAAATTGCTGTAAGAGTAATACTTAGATAGAATCCAAATTCTATTCTAAATGAGTAATTGTATCTAGCAGATAGAATAAAACAATGGAGAAATAAATATAAACAACATGTCAACAGAATAAATGATAGCCGCATTTCAAATTAGTTTTAGATTACAAACCAATAGGTAAAAGAAATATTGGTAGACCAAGAAATAGTTGGATACAACACTTTTAATTTAAAATTTAAGAGACCGTAACGAGCCTTGATGGTTTAAACCGTGAAAAGTTGATGGTGAAGACGACGACGACGACGACGACGACGACGACGACGACGACGACGACGATGATGATGATGATGATGATGATGATGATGATGATGATGATGATGATGATGATGATGATGAGAAACACTTGTTTCTAGCAGCGTTTCTTATTCCATGGGATCCGCCTGACAATATCAAAAGATATACATAAATAAACACGCATAACAAACGCCTTTTCAACCTACCTTTTGTGTTCCGATTGAATATCGAAAACAATGTCATTTTTGTAAATTAATTGTTCTTTCACACTGGCCGTGTGTAGGCTAAATTGTGGAAACGTAGAGTCAGACTGAAAAATTTAATGCCATAGCCGGGATTTGAACCACGGATCTACTGGTTTCCGTACAGCCGCTCTACCATTGAGCTACTATGGCCAACGTGCCAACATGACATTAAATTCTACAACTGACTCGTATTTTCCGGGAAAACCACTTAGGAGTTCTCATACACACATTAGGAAATGGCCAGTGTGAAAGAACAATTAATTTCCATTAATTGACCAAATAGTGGTTAACTATAAAGCCCGGGTCTTAAAGCACTTACATGTTGCAAGTCGCCATTAAGGTAGCTGCTTAATGTGTTTATGATAAATCTTAAGTGGTTTATCGGGAAAACACGAGTCAGTTGGCGAATTCAATGTCATGTCGGCATTTTTTTTTTTTTTTTTTTTTTTTTGTGATATACTCCTCCAACATTTAGTCATATCGGGCGATGAATGGAATGGGTGAAATTATACTCAATGCGTCCAGGGTCCATGGAGCTTAGAGTTACCCGACATTCGTCTTTCAGGATAAGGGAAAACCCCGGAAAAACCTTATCCAGGTAACTCAACCTGACCGAGATTCGAACTCGGGACCTCTTGTTCGAATTTCGGTCAGATTGGCCATAGTAGCTCAGTGGTAGAGCGGCTGGACGGAAACCAGTAGAGCTATCCTTAGATCTCTTACATATTAATTTCTGTTGCGGTTCCATGCATCTGTTACAGGCAGAGACTTTTTTTTTTTTAATTTACGTCCTCCAACGTCAAGTCATATCGGACGAGCAATAGAATAGGTGAAATGAGACTCAAATGAGCCCAGGGTCTATAGAGCTTAGTGTCACCCAACATTCGTCTATCAGGATAAGGCAAAACCCCGGAAAAATCTTATCCAGGTAACTCACCCTAACCGAGACTCAAACTCGGGATCTCTTGGACGTGTGGCAGACATGCTACCACCACGCTACTGAGGCGGGCAAAAAATAGTGTTTTTGAATTTTGATGGGTCTTCTCTCTGTAAATGTGCTCGAAAGCTCCTTTAAATTACATTTATTTAAAGAGTCCTCGCTTTCATTATGTCCACGATATGCCATTTCTTGTTTAATTCCCCATCGGGATATTGTTTGAAAAGCCTTTTAAGATTAACGTTCTCATTATATTTTTACAATATATAGACGTGAGCTTTCCGGAAGGGCATCGGTAGATTTGTTAGTGTTTTCTTCCCAGCTCATTTAATGTGACACAATTATCTTCCACATACCAACGTACCTCAAATGTCTTGGTGTATTTTAAAGATGCTTCGCCGCAAAGTTTTGTTAAACATAGCACTGATTTTTGCCTATCAACATGCATCACGTCGATTTTATCATCATATTTCCATAAAGAAAGTGTTGTTTGGAGAATGGAACACAACAAGTCGTGTGTTTGATTAATTGTAAATCCCTTATATATGAAAAATTAAACACTTCACATGTAAGACAATAATCACTGATCACATAAATATTACGTTTTCACACAGCATGCAAAATAATAGAGTTAGCACATGACACGCGGGGCTCGCTTCAAGCGGGTTACCACTTCCACCAACAAATTTGTTTTCAAATAAACGAAAAATTAGGAAGAAAGTCCTGTATTATGTTGGCAACACGAGTTGGTGCGGAATATACGACTTCTATGAATCGAATCCGTATCCATGGTAATCAACAAAGCATTCTGCCCATCCAACCCCGCCTCACTCGCAGCATGTGTTATGGTCACCTTGGCCTTTTAATAATGAATCACTAGTCGGAAAGCCCGCCTCGGTAGCGTAGATGGTAGCGTGTCTGCCTCACGTTCAAGAGCACCCGAGTTCGAATCTCGGTCAGGGTGAGTTACCTGGATCCGGTTTTTCCGGGATTTTCCTTATCCTGAAAGACGAATGTTGGGTAACTCTAAGCTTGATGGACCCTGCTCTATGGACTATGCATCACTTCACCCATTCCATTCATCGTCAGATATGACTTAACGTTGTAGGACGTAAATTACAATAAAAAAAGCTAGCCGGAAAGTAAGCTAGCAGCGATGTGATCGCGCGGACGCCAATAGAGCGGCTCCATTACCAAATGTAATTTTGAGAACTAAGTGGTAGGACATAAAACATAAGCCTCTAAGTTACTCAAAAACAAGTAGGTGTCTCGGAGATATAAATGCATCAAGGAAGAACCACCCCCGGTGTCTTGTCATGTTTCTTAGTATCGTAGTTTTAGCCAGACTCAAAGTATTCACTTTTTTTTCGCCACTAAAAGGTTGACACATCGCTTTGTTTTTCTTTACTTTTTTTCCTTTTACACTCTGCGTTTTCTTTCAAAAAGCCAAGAGCCTTCATCTCTTTTGAAAACTTTCGTCGATTTCTTGCCGTTCTAAATAAACACACATTTCCGGGGCATACTCTGAAGGAGCAGCACATCCGGAGGAAACAAATACCTCGGAATAACAAACTCCTTCTCGGTATCCTCATCACGTGTCTCATATCACAGCTTCACCATAAACACAGGGAATATCATTTTTATCTCGACCCCATTTCTTATTGTTTCCTTATCTATTTTCATCATGTTTGTCCCCCTTGTTTTGCTGCAAGTTAAATTCATTACATCAGCCCATTCCACTTGTAAACCTTAACCCAATTCCCTCGCCCTGCAAAGCAAAGCTGTATTAGCTTCGTTAGAGGAAGTTCTTAGGTCTCGAATTGCATTAGTTTTCTTCTCCAAGCACGGTATTTCTTCCTCCATGTAGTGCTCCTAGCTTACAAACCATTATTTTGTGAAGTTGTAGCGAAGTATGATAGTACTCTAGTACTTAACATATAGTTTATCTTCCGAGCGCTTATTTCTTTTTCATCCAGCCCAATTTGTACAAGGCGTAGGAATGGATAGCTTTAGATATCACAGATCTAGAATTCCATTAAGGAAATGAGTGATGGCATCGCATATGAATATGTATCATGTAGGCCTAATCCTAGGGTTACAACCGCCATGCAATTTCTCCAGAAATATGTCAACCGGGATCAAAAGTCTAGTTCGCGCAATTTGTAACAGTTATCCTGTATTTCTCATTTTAATTATTATTTATACTAATGCCTTTTATTTTAAATACATCCCCGTTTATGCAGATGTAATGGAATCTCTTTCTGGTTTGTTGCATTGGTAATGTTAATTAGACATGAATAATGGTAGGAATAAACCTCGGAGTCAGCAAAGACAGTAATTAAAATGTGTATATATTTTCCATACTAACTGATAGGAAACATCTATTCATGTTTGGCTATAGTGAAAGGAAATATTCACAAACTAAATTACTGCTACGCAAAAAAGAAAAGAAGCGAGGAAAAGAAAAACATTCACATGTAAATATTTCATATAAACTCTTAGTATGCCACATTCAAATACAGTCCAGGAAGCATTTTATATATTTTATGAACAGTAAGTGATGTATGACTGTAAATTTCAGGAATGTGGGGCTTCAAATGTCTTGCGTTATTTATCCATGTAAGGAGGTTACCTGTCCCGCACTTTCATTTCTTCAAGTTGGTACTCTACCTAGCTCACGCATAAATCCAGGTATCCGCAAGAAATGTGCTAATGTTTTGAAATAATTTCCTGAACTTTACTAACTTTGTAGTAACTCACAACATCTTCAGGAATTTTGAATGTGTATACACATCTAAACCAAATATATAATTTTACTTGAAATAGATGAGGACATTAATGCAGATTACGTATATTTATTTCTCAATCAAGTAAAAGGAAAATAAATGCTAAGCTGTTGCTATTCGACAGAAGCTGTTATGAAATAAATGAAGATCAAACAAATATGTCAATTCTTTTCGAAATAATAAAAGCAGTTCATTTATACCATAAAATGAGTAGTGACTGGATAGTAAACCTATTTTGAGTATCAAAAGGGAATATAACTGTTGGAGGACCAAGGCAGCATGGAATATATTGCACAGACCTTGAAGAAAGTACAGGCCAGTAGGGCTATTAACGATGAGGAAGAATGTACGTGAATAATGGATGTTGCACATGTTTTAATGAGTTTCGAGGTGTAAAGATTTAGTCAAGTGACACATACATCAGAGGAGCATACCAACGTCAGCAATACAAAATACATAAACGTTTAAAATTCCATCCAATAAAACTGAAGTAATGGTTTTAAACATCTGCAACGAGTAAGTAGTATTAAATCATTCATAATTCACATCATTGAATTATTTAGAATGAACTACTTGAGGAACTACTTAGAACCAGTGTCGGTCGGTAACAAAATTAGATTATAAAAACACAATAATTAACACAAAGTTTTAAAAAGTTATGCCGTCTATTATTAACTTATCGCTCTGAAATTTGCTAATCAGCAGCTAAAATTTAAACAGGATGAACTCTTAGATGTGTTGCTATTCCTCAAGAGCTGCTATAAAATAAATAAAGATATACGTCAACAAACAAACATGTTAGTCCTTTTCGAAATAATAAAAACAATACATACCATAATTTAATGAGTAGTGACTGGATAGGAAACCTTATTTTAGTATCAAAAGAGAATGGAACTGTCGGAGGACCAGGACAGTGTGGTAAATATTATACAGACCTTGAAAATGGTTCAGGCAAGTAGGGCTATCACCGAGGACGAAGAACGTACATAAATATGAATGTTGCACGTGTGGATGAATAATAACTTATTGTTAAGTTGGCTTACGCAATATCGACTCTACAGTGTATGTTTATAGGAAAGCGAACTAATCATATTAGAACAGAAAAAAAGAAAGAAAAAAAACCCGTACTTATCTCAAAATGTGTGGTTTGCTAGTTGTGGGAGAACCACATTTATTCCCATTCACTAGCCGCCAGAGAAAGTAGGATGGACTATATTTTTTATAATCGGAGTCTAATGGGCTTCCAGCAGCTCTGCTCCATTAGTATAGGTTAGATTAGATTGATTTGCGTTCAGTAGGTTCACTTGTAGCCAGAAAAGGCTGTGAACACTGGACATGTCCAGAGGTATAAAGTTTAATAGCATATATATGTACAAAAGTTAACATAAGACACATATTATAGTAGAACAGGCGATATTAACAGCAATATGGAAAACAAAGCAGGGATAATTATATATGATACAAAATCAAACACTTTTTAAATCAGCTTTCACTTGGCTTATGCCAGTACGTCTCAAACTTTTTGCAATGGATACCATTCATTGTTATTTCTTAAATACATATACATTAAAAATAAACTTTCAACATGCATCAAAGATTTATTGGTACTGATTTGTCATTGGAACGGTTAGATACTACTTACAGAGCTACAGAAGTATTATCAGGATAATTTGTCATTCAGATAATCATGTACAGAATAAAAAGTTTTGGGGCAAAGTTACTTTCTAACAGATTTTTTTAAAAGCACATAAATTATCATTTTTTTTCTTTAGAAACATTAGGAAGTGCACCAAATATTTTGATAGTTTCATAATGCACATCTTTCTGGAAGCAAGAAAGTGTAGCACTGGGATAATGGATATTATGCTTTTGTCTAATGTTTATTCTGTGAATTACATTATTTGTTGCAAATAAGGCACGATTTTATCAAAGAATTTTAGGATCGAGTATATATACATGCAAGGAAGCGTTAATATCTTCAATCTTCTAAAACGATCTTTACAGGAGCATCTGTCGTGGGTGTTAGTAATGATTCTTATAACCTTTTTCTTTGCATAAGAAATATGCTTTTACTTTCTACTGAGTTGCCCCAAAATAATATTCCGTACTCCATGATAGAGCTTAAGTTTGCATAGTACACCAATTTAAGTGTGTCAATAGAACTCACTTTAACCAGCTCTCGGATAGCATAACAGGCAGAGCTGAGTTTAGGTAAGATGTAATTTATGTGAGCTTTCCAATCTAAACTTGTCCAGTTGAAGGCCCAGAAATTTTATGCTGTCAATTTCTTCTAATAACATATCATTAATCCCGATTTCTATTTGAGTATGTGACGTACGACAGATTATAAATTTGACCACCTTTGTCTTGTCTAGATTTACAGATAATTTCTTCGCTTTAACCCAACATGACATACAGTTGAAAACACAATTTATTTTAATTATACACTCGTAAATTTGTACTGCTCACCAGGACATCAGTGAAAAGAACTGTACTTGCAACTGTACTTTCTATAGTCCTTGGTTGATATTCTACCCTGTTATATAACACATCTGGGCTATGGATAGCAACATATCATTCAGCATATGTTGTAGCTGCTGGAATGAAGCAAGTGAGAGATGCCAAAAGAACTTCAAAGACACATGCGCAAAACATGAGTTCATCTGGTAGTTTAGTTAATTTACGTTTTGTTCTTTAGCATACAAATAAGAAAGGGATTTGGGCACAAAATAATATAAAATGATTATTTAAGTTAATCGATGGAAATTATTCATTTCTTCACTCTAGCCGTATGCAGGCTGAGGTATTGGATTGATAGAGTCGACATGAAAAATTCGATGCTACGGCTGGGATTTAAACAACGTATTTAATGGTTTCTGTTCATTCAGCTACCATGGCCAATTTTTCATCGTGGCATTAAGTTCTCCAACTGATGGAAACCAGTAGAACCGTGGTTCAAATCCCGGCCGTAGCATTGCATTTTTTCATGTCGACTCCATCAATCCAATAAAATGATCATGTCTAGCAAGCCAAAATAAACTATTTTAATGGATATTTGAGGTTTTTTAACAAGAGGATAATAGTGTCTATGAACAGAGGAACAAATAACAGCTGCTGAGAGGGTGGCGATGGGAATTCCGTAAGCATTACCAATAAGACTGATCGGAGGTTAGTAATGAAGCCATCTGTTTCTAAGCTGAGGTCCTGTCTGGCGAAAGTCAGGGGTCAAAGTGTTAATCACTGCAGCTAGACTTACCTTCTTGGTCCCAGACGATTTTGATGTACTAGTTAAAAGTATGTCTTGATAAGCTTCGGGATTTACCGGGTACAATAACCCCATCTTTATAATGCTAAACCAAGTAGTTTGACCTTCACGGGAAGGTAATACATAAAGTTGTATGATGATCCAAAGTCATACTGCTCAGAACCCTTGACCTGATTTACTTTCGTCACTTTATATCGAATAAAGCCACTTCCAGTTTGTGATTCGAATGCCATAGTGATCGATACAGTATTACATTGTAGTATTTCTTAGTGTGCGACCTTACCTAATGGGGGTGAAGCTAAGGCAGACGGAGGTACATTTAAAGATTTTGAAAGTTAATGTAGTAAAATGTGCCAATAACAGTGAACAATGTGTTTCAACATGAGAAGCATCTTACTGCAAGAGAAACTTTTTATTTTTACAGCTTACTGGTACTTCAATATGGAGAGTTGTTTTGACCATTCCTCCTTCACCACATTTTCATTTCCCCTGTATTCCTAATGACTTTTCACATGTTCTGATTGGACAGTACTAACCCTGAACTTTTCGCATTTTCTACCCCCTCCCCCTCTTTCTTTCTTTCTTTCTTCTCTCTCTCTCTCTCTCTCTCTCTCTCTCTCTCTCTCTCTCTCTCTCTCTCTCTCTCTCTCTCTCTCTCTCTCTCTCTCTCTTTGTTAGACTGTTACGTATATCTTGAACTAAAATTTAATACTTCCAAACAAAAACCACCAAAAAATGTCTGAAGACCATAATTACAACACAATGTGTAATTCAGTTTCATTTATGTTGTATACACAGATTAAGCACTCACTGGCTTTTATCTATATCGAATAAGTGCGTAACAGAATCACCGATCTCCTTTAAATGAACCATCCTTATCCTTAAAGTAATAGAGACTGTCTAAGTTCTCGCGAATTTGTTTACTTGCGAAAATATTAGTACTTCTGTAAAATGTTTGTTTCACAGATTTATGACGTTTTAGATCATTCAAACTGACTCAAAAACTGCTGAAGCTGTGTTAAATCCCCTTGATGCGAATTGGGGGATCTTAATTAGAAACCTGCCTGCCTCGGTAGCGTAGATGTTAGCGTGTCTGCCTCACGTTCAAGAGGTCCGGAGTTCAAATCTCGGTCAGGGTGAGTTACCTGGATAAGTTTTTTCCGGGGTGTTCCCTTACCCTGAAAGATGAATGTCGTATAACTCTAAGCTCCATGGACCCCGGACGCATTGAACATCACTTCACCCATTTCATTCATCGTCCGATATGACTAAATGTTGGAGGACGTAAATTACACAAAAAATTAATAATAAATAAAATAAAAAAGATAAAAAGCTAGAAACCATATTAAATATTATAACGCCAGAGTCACGAAAACGTAAAGAAAATTACGGCAGACGTCTTCCTTCAAGTTGAATACCGAATATAACTATGTTGCAATTCTACATTGTACATTAATTAATTACACTGTAGCTCTACTAACTTTATAACAACTTATGATACAAACTGGGTGGGGTATGTATACACGAAGTTAAAATGAAACCAGGATTAAAAAATACTTTAGGTAGAAATCTCCATGTATTGAAATAAAGGAAAACGAAATATAACTTCTGCTGTAACTAATGAGGATAATCCACAAAGGTATAGAATACCATCGTCTGCATATGACTTGTGTTCGAAAGATGAAAGTGAAAATTATTATATTTGTTAATGGTGTATTCTTGTAGCTTACAGGGAGTAAAATGTTCATATAATATAAGCAAAAAAGATACAGAAGGGAGAATGTATATGACAAAATTAAAACCATTCTCAACAATAAACTGATGTAAAACCCAATTACCTTGGAAAGGAATATAATGATAGTTTCTCGTTTTTTTCTGAGATAATAAATAACAGTAATAACGTATCTGTGTGATATACATTCTCCAATTATAACAAAAAAAACTTTTAACCACAGAAATTAGCACTGTAGTGTAGTCGTTCATTAGTTACACAGCATAGCATATTTTATTCATACGTGGTAAGTGCAACTTTTGCACTCCGTACGCTTTACATTTTTGGCACTGACTTAAAGATAATACATTTACTTTTCCAATTACTGATGTTCTGTTTGGCGCTACAGTCATGTGTAATAATATTTTATACTTAAAGTTTACCATTTAATGCTTACCGGATTTATTTCTATCCGTCGATATTTTCTCACCATTTAACTAAAGCAGTGCTTAAATACAGCTCTTTCAGTGTCAACAGCCATCTCGCCTACAATTGTTGAGTTGGTAACGTACCAGTGTAATTAGTCAAAGTACGAATTTGATGTTGCTTTAAGTAACAAGTATATTTCTGTTTATTCATTTTTAAATATACCTTTTATTCACTATCCGTGGAAACATATTTGTAATAAACATGCATTATGTGCTCTGGAGAAACTCGAAAGTGGAAACTGTCGCTTTGTCTCGAATTTTCAAACGTTTTCGAACCTTTCACATACGTCCAGTTATCATCATACAAAACAGTATGGCCTTTTAAGGAGATTTTAGTGCTTCTACAAATTTTGTTGGGCAGCTACAATTTTCTGCTATATTTTTCAGCAGGTGTCCGAAATATATTAACTTTAAACCATCTCTCTTGGCACATTTCTTTCACTATTGCTTACACTTCGCTTTTCGCTTGAGAAGTAAGAAGCCAAACTACATTCTTAGCATGCTTTAGTTTCTGTGTAGATAGATCTTAGTAATCAGAGTATCTTTCAAACCTCCCAAAAGAATTCATATTACGACATTGTCGAGCTTTTTCTGTCACTACACTTCTTTTTCTGTGATTTAGTTCATTTTGCCGTGCGTGTAACAGTTAAATTAATAACCACAAAGCAACTTCACTAGCTGGAGTTCTCCTCAAATATCATGACACCCGTTGCTGCCAGAATTTTATATCGTAACAGATAAACAGATTCTCCCTATCTCACTGACTAATTTTGAACACGCTCTCCCCTATATATGAACTGAAATGATTTCTGAAAGCTTCGCAGAAGGAAGTGTAGACGATTCGTAGCGAGTACTTTTGTTATTTATGCAATGGAAGAGTGCGTTTCGCTGACTCATGGTGTCTTCAGCTTGAAGAAGAATTCGAGATAAGTTTGGTCCTTGGCCACTGAGTCACAACATTCCGAGCATAAATGTATAACTCCACTCCTGATTTCTTCCTGAGAAAGGTCATGTCTTTAAACATTAGTTCTGTTTCAATTTTCAACCTATTACTGACGAATTCATTTGCTCAAACTTGAGTCAGCTTCTTCTGCTTCCTAAGATTTTTGTTTAGCCTTTGAGTGAAGCTTACAAAAGTAAGATGCAGTAAATTAATTTTAATAAGATTTAAGAATTGGGAATTATGTCTCTAATACACGTTCTTTTTCACTATTTCAGATTGCGGCTGGTATTTAAAGATAAAAAGCTGGAGGAAGATTATTTTTCAGAAAATTTATTCCAACCAAAGTCCAAAAAGGAGTTCATTATTAAACAAGCATTATGTCAAATTATTTTAATAATTATTCAGATATGAAACTCATCTCTTGTAATTAATTATATTTAACACAAATTTAATGTTTCAGTATCGTTAGTTTCACTAATTACATTTAACTCCAGTGTATTTAAAACATAGTCTATATTGAGGTATTTAAAGCTGAATGCATTCCATTTGTAGACATTTATGTTCTAGCAAATAGTAGCAGTGATTCTCATCTTTCGAGAGCTTTGAAACTAATTTTTGTGCTGCAATTTAACTGAACGTTTGTTTTTGTTACGGTCCATAAATGTCAGAATGTTTGGGATGAGAATAATGAACACACCTAAGTGCGCTGTAGTGTAACGATGTGAAACGACCTTAAGCTCCCTGAATGACAATAATGTTCATTTTATAATCAAAACAGCATACCGTTTGTCATAGAAAACAGCAAAAGGCGATCATCGGGATTTTATGTAATCCAGTTTGTGTTTTTATATCACTCCTTTTGTAACTGGTGATGTTTCGCGGTAATAGCCGTTGTATCAAACTACTCTGAGAGCTATAAATAAACTAGTAACAACATCTACTGGAAAAACACATTGGTTTGTGTAAGAGTAACCTTTCAAATTATTGTCATCACTTTCCATAGCTGCTACACTGCTATCCTAGCTGGACGGATTAAGTGATCTTAGGAGAAAAATGAAAGTAATAAGAACGGAGGTTGTGGTATAGCTCGCTCATTTCCACTTAATTGGTGATCTTGATCAAGTAGCAAGCCGAGCTCTACCCTTAACTTTCTTGCAGCCAGCAAAACTTGCGCACCTTTGCGAGAGAGACACACTACTTCAAGAGCACCATGGTTTGGTTTACATTACGATAGCGGAACCTTCTCGTTGCACTTCTACACTAAATCGTGGACATGCCAACATGTGCGCCATCAAGAAACTTTGACGGAAGCAATCTCTCTAGAAAAACAATTAACAATTTGTACAAGTACTTATAGCTTGATTCATGACGTCATATGAACTCGAATGCACGTACACATAATTTAAATGTAGACATAGTTTAAATGAATACCGGAACGAATTGAGGCATTTGGAGAATATCTTTTAGTGCTCTGTATTGCTAATCCCCTAAAGATAAAACAACAAATGACGAAGAAGCGGCTCTATAGAAAGCGCGGTCCAATGAACGCGTGTTTCACAATGAAACTGGTGTTTATGTTAGCCCTATGGATTACAGTAGTTGCAAACTTCTGTTTCTTTTTTGGTAATACACGTGGACTCTTTGTGAATGCGTGACTGACATGGCAGCACTGTTCAGTGCTTAGAACTCTAGTGGTAAAGACGAGAGTTAGGGCTGCTTTTATACTTAAAATGGTGACGTTTTCATTTCAAGAACAGCGTGTATTCATTCGTTTTCTCCATTTTCGTGGTATGACACCTGTTTAAAGTCATCGCCAGTTTAGTGAGGCAGATGGTGATGGTACCATGGATATGTCTAATATGCGTTCCTGGGTGCGACAGCTCAATGAAGGCAGAGCATCGTGAGACAACAAACCAATACAGTCACGGCCTCGCACATAATGCAGCGAGTGGAGAACGTTGTTTTGCAGAATCGCCGATTGAGAATTTTCAGATCTTCATGCAGGATGCTGTGAACAGATCCCATGAAAATGCCAATTTTGGAGGCGATGTCTGCAAGTGTCTTGGTTTGTTGTCACACGATATTCTGCCTTCATTGAACTGACCACCCAGGACCGCACTTTAGACACATCCATGGTACCATCACTACCTGCCTTACTCAAATGGCGACGGATTTCACACCATGAAAATAGAGAAAACGAAGGATTACACGCTGTTCTTGCAATGAAAACGTCTCCATTTTAGATATCAAAAAGAGTCCTAACTCTCGTCGCTGCCACTAGAGTTCTATGCACTGTACAGTGCTGCAATCTCTCACACATTCGAGTCCACGTGTATTTAGAAGAAAACCAGAAGTTCTAATCTGGTCCCAGTCCTGAAAAAGTACCAGGTGTTATAACTTGAAGGCACCTCGATCTTATGTAACTTTAGTGGCAAAGGTGTTTGTTATCTATCAATTAAATTGCACTTCTGTATGAACGGAATATTCAACTAGAAGAAATTCGCTATGAAAATTCTCGGTTTTAATTTTGAAACATTGCGATAAATGAACCGTGTGGTATCACCTCGAGTGTTACGTCTCATTCATATAGAATTGTTTTGATTTGCTGCTCGATCCCTCTGAGATGACACTGACTTACTGTGGTTCAGTTAAGTGTTACTCCATGTTCAAGTTTCGCTACCTGCTTCCTTGTATTCAAAGAACTCTTGATACGTGTATCCTGACGCAAAACGCGGTGTACAGCTCTGACCTCAATAGTTGAGTGTCAATTACGGATGTTAGTATAGATCGCATTTTAAGTTGGTTTGCCTTTATAAATAAGATGCTTTCTTCCAAAGTTAAAAGAAAACAGTTTTATGAACTTTCTCGTTAGCTTTTCAAATAAATTCAATCGCAGAAACACGAAAAACAGCATGAGCAGGGTATCCTTTGAAGCTCATAGAAAAAAGAATAAAACTCCGATAAGTGTAACAGAAATTGATAAAATGTGGAATAAAAGTGTTTATTAGCAAGAATAACTACAGAATTTTACGTTATCTGTATTTAATGTAAATTGTTTTCATAATTAACGTTATTAATGTGTATATTTCATGTCTAATTGTAATCCTGTATATTGAATGTAAATTTTAATATATGTTACTAATTGTATTATTTTGTAAAAATGGTCGCGATATGACCCAGGAAGTTAAAGTGACCTTAAATAAATTTAAAAAATAGCTACAGAATTATAGCTTAACCCAACGGGATGGAAAGCAGCGACGCATATACTAACATTGGTGATGACTCCAAGGAATCATTTAGAGCGAAGCTCTGCGTGGAACTGAAATCATTATTGAGAGTTTGGTATTCAATTGAATATGAATTCAATGAATTCTTTGTTCAGACACATGTACCCAAAATTCTACCGATTGTAGAGTGTGTGACTTCACCAATAAGATATAGTAGTCAGGTAGTAGAAGACTCAGGCCCAAGTGGTCCATTATGTGTTAACGTATCTACAAGAAGGAGTATGCGAGCTAGTTGGTGCAGCGTGGACAATTAATCGTCGGCTCCTGAGAAGAATTAGCTGAAGTATTTTCTGGTTGTTAATGTGCCATTGTGTATATTAATTAACTTCGCGATTATGACTTAAAAGTCGCTTCATACAATTTTTTTTTTTTTTTAATATACGAATATAAAGGACAAGTTCAGGCCCTTGAAGTTACCAAAGAATTCCCAATACTCCAAAACAGAAATGCAGTAGACAGCAGCGATTTTGCAAGAAAATTAAAGAACATGAAATGAATAAGTATGCTTTGGAACTCTAAGAATCAAACATAACGTCCCAACAAAGTAAATTAAAGAGAAAAGCGTGCAATTGTTAGAAAGATTAGATTATTATTACTACGGAGGAGATTCGGCACCGAAACCTGTGGTTTATTGTACCTAAGCCCCAAATGGGACATCCTCCGGAGGAAGAATGAGGTCAGAAGAGACAGAGGGCGGCCTATCCAAGGAGCCACATCACCGACACATCCGCTGACATTTCAACCATGAAAGAAACCGCCAGATTAGAGATGATTTTAAATGATAATGGACATGAAATGGAAGGACAGAAAATTCTGGGGACATATTAACCTACCCAGCATTCGCCTAGACATCCGGGAAAAACCTCGAAGAAATCCATGGATCAGGTAGGTCGGGTAGGAGAATCCAAACCAGACCCCAGAGGAAACCGGCTGAGCCAACCCGGTCGGTACTTGCGAGAAAGAACTTAAAAAAATTATAAGAATGAGATGTAAGGTATTGACCAGGAAGACAATGATGGTCGAAGATAATATGTCAGAAACATAGAGGATAAAATCCAGCGAAGATGTAATTGTTGCGCTACTCAGTTTCAATCATTATTTAGAACTGAAATATTTATTGAAATTATGGTATTCAATTGGGGTGTATTGGGGTGTACGGCATAGACATTTAAAATACATATTTCATTGGAGCTTGAGTGTGGGATTTTATCACAGTGAAATATCGCTGTTAATGAAAGAAGATAAATTGATTCACCTCCAAGCCTTTGTTTAAAAATTGTGTCCTTAAGGTCAGCTGCGGGAGCCATTGTACCTTATATCATTTGTTAAATAGCATAGCGCTTATTTGGGTTATTTCACATTTTTAAAGCATCAATAGGTGAAGATCACAGACAATTCGGTTACTGCGCCAAGCTGCTGTGTACGTGTAGAGGAAGGGATCCGTCCCCTTCAGCTACCGTGGTGCGAGCGCTGCGGACACCTAGCACTCGTGGTACCTCTGACGTTACTAGAGTAACCTCGGGCCGAACATTCGAACCCCTACATGATTGGGAGTTGTTCGGATTGGGTTGGGGTCGAAGAGGCAGTGGTTTTCCGGTACCCGTGGGAGATCGGGTAGGTCTCTGGACGGGGTTGAGGGAAGCCATTATTATTCCCGCGTACTAGCCAGCATAGCTAGTAGAAGGTGTGCTAGATCACCAGGCGGCCCCACCGAGGTCATATCGGGAGCCATCCCATTTTGGAGTTAGCGCGCCTAAGTGGCGTATCCACTTTCATCCCGTCTTGAGTCCACAGGATCAGATGGAGGGTATGTTAGTCTCTAGGTCTTGCCCTATGAAAACCCCATGGAGGCTCCGGGCACCCTTTTGGGACAGCTCGGTAACTCCCTGGTCGTTAGAGGTGGGGTCAATCTTCACTGCGTGAGCATATGCCCTGGTAGATGCCCTCGTAGGGGAGGGGATCCGTCCCCTACAGCTGCACTGGTGCGGGTGCTGTGGACCCTTAACACTCGTAGTACCTTTGACGTTACGAGAGGAACTTCGGGCCGAACATTCGTGCCCCTCCCGAAGGGGTGTTGTTAGGATTCGTTTGGACTTGAGGAGGCAGTGTGTTCCCGACATCCGCAAGAGATCAAGTATCTCCGGCCAAGCCTCGGCCACCCGTAAGGGGCTTAAGAAGTCCCGGATACTAGCCTGCATAGCTATTGGAATGTGCGCTAGATCACCAGGCCGCCCCACCGAGGTTTTCGGTGGTCTTCCCTGCGGGTGTGACGCGCTTAAGTGGCGTATCTACATGCACCAGTCTTGAGATGGGGAGGCTTTATATACTAAAGATATTGCTCCATGGAAACAGCTACGGAGTTTTCCATCGCTCCGGGGTTGATAAAGGCCGGGGTGGTCGGACTTTCGGGTAAACCTCGTTTTATAAGTGTATAAGAGCCCGCCTCGGTAACGTAGATGGTAGCATGTCTGCCTCACGTTCAATAGGTCCCGAGTTCAAACCTCGGTCAGGGTGAGTTATTTGGATAATGTTTTTCCAGGGTTTTCCCTGATCCTGAAAGACGAAAGTCGGGTTAGCTCTAAGCTCCATGGACCCTGGGCCCATTTGAGCATCATTTCACGCATTCCATTCATCGTCCGATATGACTTAACGCTGGAGGACGTATGTAAATATGTAAATTACAAAAAAAAAAAAAAAAAAAAAAAAAAAAAAAAAAAAAAAAAAACGTTCATCGTCCGATATGACTTAAAAGTTAAAGGGCGTAAATTAAAAAGAAAGAGTGTAAGAAAAGTGCGGTAATACGCTGCCATGAGAGTTTGGCTTTATTGTCCAGAAGCGAAAATTCAACCCGAGTTTCCAATTTTTGTATTGGAATTCCAATTTTTTGTATTTCACACAATGGAGCAGGCATGTCTGTAAAGATCAGGCACAGACATTTCTAATCAGTTGGCAAGAAACACAATGTAGGCACCAGCGACCAAGTATCACTGAAGGGCATGTGAAGGTGGTTTCTGCAGTGTTGCCTGGAAACAGTAGAGCGTACTAGATATAGGAAGTGCTTGTATATCGTCTAAGTTAGAGTAACATTTGAATTTGTCCTGATTTTAATGCTTAGAATCTACTATTCGTCTTCAAACTACTTTTCCGTAGAGGGGATAGACATTCACTAAACCCCCAGCTTTCTATATGCTCCCCTTTCGGTTTTCTGCATATGAGTTGTTTATCGAAGTAATATTTCTCATTTGATATCTTTTTTATTCCGAATTTTAATGAAGCCTATTCCTTTCAGTAAAGCTTCCAATGCACAATCATCACGCTTCCTTTTCATGATAAAATAAACGAAACAAAAGATTTTATTGACACTTTAAATGTTTTTGGTATTCCTAAGATTATTATTTCATATTTTATAGCCCTTGTGATGTTAGCAACTTTCCTGAAACTGTAGCTCTTTAAGGAACAGAGAAAGGAAATTGTCTCATTGTTTTTCATTGTTACCGGCTGTGTATTCCATATGAGTGTGCGTGTTTATTTTCTGTGCCTCTGAGTCAGAAATGTTTCATTAGAGCGTTGCTGCAGCTTATGATGATGAATATAATGCTTAAGGGAATACAACACTACGGACGGAAAGCATGTTATATTACGTGGTGCTTCCATATGAGCGATAAACTCAGACTTCTTTCTAAGTGTAACTTTACACTCTGGATCATTCCAATGGTGGTATAACTAAGTACACGATTCAGGTTGTATAACATCCATAGTCCGTAATTTGGAGGTGCCAAGCTCAAATCCAGTGGACGTCCAACATGACTAGAGCTTTTCTCTCTTTTGGTTTACTTTTCCCACATTCTTGCTACTATGATTTATTTAATACAACGACCAAAGTTTCGTTTTAATCACAAGACAGTAAAATGGAAAATCGTTATCTATCCACAGTTAATAAAACAGCTAGACTGGACGGCACACTAATACCAACTGCTGGATACTTATAGAAGTAGGGAATACATGCACATATGTGTTGAAACTGCCATCTGGCTTCTACATGGAAAGGCAGAATTACAGCTTTCGTAGTTCCGTAGGACTGCTGTTGTAGTTCCAAAATGCAATGCAGTGTTGCCCATGTCTTTTTAGTTAGCGGAAATGCAAACTCGCCATTAGACGACTTTCTAAGGTGTTTCCGCCACCACCGCCAAAAATGAAGATGATAATAGTGTCGCGAGGTGTTGTTTGGTGGCGGGCCGCGGCCAGCTCGTGCGAAAGAGACAGAAAGTGCGCAGGAGAGTGTTGAACGCTACGCGGTGGTTTGGCGCTTGCCGACAGAGGGACACGGGAGGAGAGAGAAAGAGACACACAGATGCCTGGATAGTTCTCTCCTCTCGCTGAATCCTGGAATGGTAAAACGTCGACAAGTTTCTGGAAAGAATGGTAGTGTTATAGAAGCCGCGGTGTGAAAGTTGCCCAGCCTGTTGTTGTCTATGAATTTGTGAACTGAGTGTGTAGCTGTGTGAACGTGTGGCAGACGACGTTGAAGGTTGCGTTTGTGTATGTTACGTAATTATGCTGCTGAAAAGGACTGTACAAGGGTCTTTGTACGGAACTAAAGAGCATTTTGAATTTCTGCCAACTAGACTGTTATTTTACGAACACACAAAGGCACAACAACAATGATAATGATCATGATAATGATGGTGATCGTGATGATGGTGATAATAATAGTGATAATGATAATGATGATAATGATAATAATAAGGATGATGATAATGATGATGATAAGGATAGGGATAGGGATGCTGATACTGACCCTGACCCGGACCCGGACCCGGGGACGGGGACGGGGGCGCTGACGCTGACGCTGACGCTGACGGCGACGGCGATGGCGGTGGCGGTGGCGATGGCGATGGCGATGGCGATGATGATGGTGATGGTGATGGCGATGGTGATGGTGATGCTGATGCTGATGATGAAGATGGTGATGATGATGATAATGGTGGTGATGATGGTGGTGATGATGATGGTGGTGGTGATGATGATGTTGATGCTGATGATGGTGATGATGGTGATGATAATGATGATGGTGATGGTGATGATGATGATGATGTTGATGATGATGATGTAGATGATGATGATGATGATGATGATGATGATGATGATGATGATGATGATGATGATGATGATGATGATGATGATGATGATGATGATGATGATGATGATGATGACAGAGTGTTGTCAGCACTATGCCTCCATCAGTTTGAATGTCGCAGATTGATACCTAATGTACACCCTTAAACGATGCTGGTATCACCGAACTTGTAGGTGAATCTAAAAATCACCACTCAAGTTCATTTCGTGTCTAGAAGCCAGGACGCGTACAGAATATTCAGAAATATGTAACATAATTTGAATGACGTTTTCCTTAAGCTAACGAAATGTTTAACTCAAATTTATAGATGGATATAGTACCTTTCCTTCCCCTCCTTTCCTTCAGCCGCTGACAATAGGCGTGCATTGTACTCAGAGTATTACAAGTTGCCCATGTGACCAGGTGTAAGCTTGTATATATCTTTGCACCGGGTTCTTGCGTTCTATCGCGGGTTATTCTGCTTAGTAATTCAAACAAAGTACTTGTCCAGAGGGAAGTCATTAATATCAAACTTAGCAGAAGCGAATGTTGTTGTTCACTGTAATGTTGAGCAACGCCTCCAATTTTGAACTCTTGTACCGTTAATTACCCAGGCGCATTAGTTGTTGTGAACCCTCTACAAACTTGCCTTCTGATGCTTAATTCATATTCAGTGAAGTCATTAAAATGACAACTGCAGCGCGAGGAAGAAATCAACTTTGAATTAATTGCAACTTCCTGAAGCATAAGGGAACCGAAACAAACATTTCTCTCTGTTACTGGCGAACTCGTAGAAACTAGTGTGCGTGTTTGAGGGAGGACGAGAGAGCAGAGGGGGTGCAGGCAGAGTGGAACGTATGTATGTTTCACTGATAAACTGCCTAAGTTATATAGATATCTTGAACACAGAGATTCATCGTATCTTAAATAGAAGAGACGATAACGTCCTTCATCATGCACATGGTATGCCACATATATGTTATATCACCATGTTGTATCACCATGTTATATCTGATAACTTCTAATTCATTATCTCACAAGCAATTAGATATATCATACTCAAAATTTTATGGAATGGCTATACGTACTTTTGCGAATAAATTTGTTTAATAAGAAGGGTATGTACACAGCTTACGATTAAAATTGGTCTGAAGATAGTTCTTAAACTACAGTGAACAAAATTAAAATCTGTAAAGATTATGTCTTTAACTAAATTTGCATTTATCTATCTTCAAATAGTTGCTGTGAAACCTTATTATTAATACAGGAAAATATCATTAAGAAACAAATTTTTAAAGGTAAACCTTATCAAAAAGGTGCGTTTATATTTATAAACCGTCACTGCATTGAGATATGGACGTGTCACCTGATACCAGTTTTTGGAATAGCAGTTCTTCCAAAAGGTAAAGTCACTACTCCACGTTTCTACTCCCAAAGCTATAGCAGTTTATCTGTAATAATGTACAGAATTCACAACATAAAATAGTATATCCTACTTTATTTTTAAATCAGATTTAAAATATAAGCACGTATCTGTATGGAATAAATGCATAAAAATTAAAGAGGAAATTCCAATTTGTAAAATTTCACATGAAAATGAGACTTAAATTTCCTTGAAATATTTATAATATAGTCCCCCATTAACATAGAAGCATATAATTAGATTTACACAAGAATAGAAACAGAAAATGTTATTTTATATGAAATTTTAACTGCGTCAATAGTATACTTCTATCTCCATATTTCTTATGACCCTACTACATAAATATTATTTAACGGATTATACATTAAATTAGTAAAATTGACCTCTTTACACCTATTATGTTCTTAAAAGTAGCTCTTTGTATACCAATCAAGTTAAAAATAAGTGTCATGCTTGGTCGTCAATCATTAAACTTTTTTTAATAACAAGAAGGTAAATTTAATTTTCATATAAAGCTTAGTTCACTTTGATTTGCTATTAGCATTTGACTACCTCGGTATTCGAATGTTTATCATGAAGCCATACAGAGAAAATTATGTTTCAAAAGTCCCACATTTTAAAGATTACACTGGGCAACAATGAAAATTTTTCGGGCTTTAAAATAGTGCGTTTACATGTTTTTGCATTTTCTGAATCCAAAAATAACCATAAAAATTATAGATTACCTCTTGCTTTGAAGATAAAGTGACATTTCATATTTAGAGTGAAAATTTTAAATTTGGGGATTTTTTGGGACCTAGCACAAAACACAAATAACAAAACACAATCAGGAGGAAATTTTGGAAATTAAGTGATGCAAAAGTTAAGGAAGGCTTTTCTGTCGGACCACAAATAAGAAAACTTATAAAGGATCCTGCATTTGACCAAATTTTGGAAGGGAAAGAAAAGGAAGCTTGGGAAGCCTTCAAGGGTGTTGTTCATGGATTTTTAGGCAGCAAAAGAGATGACAACTACAAGCATTTGGTGTCAGCGGTTCTGCAAAAATACGTTGGATGCGACATGTCGCTTAAGATCCATTTTCTCCACTCCCACCTAGACATTTTGCCTCCTAGTTGTGGAGCTGTTAGTGATGAACATGGGGAGAGATTCCATCAGTACATTTCTGTTATGGAACAAAGATATCAGGGCCGTTGGAATGACGTAATACTTGCGGATTACTGTTGGTCTTTGTATAGGGATTCTGCGGAACTCCATCACAAGGGGCAAGCTAAAAGACGACGAAGTCAATAGGCCACCACATGATTCTCTTCAGACACGATTATCTGCGAAGTATTTTTCTAGCAATTTAGAGCTCTTAGCATGTAATTATCAGTTAAAAATATCAAATGCAATTTCATTGTTGTTAGCATGTATGTAATTAAAATGTATCATTTTCTCTCAATCCGTTAATATGTAATACTTCCACCTTGTGTATATCACAGAAAGTAGATGTGATAAAATTTTTTCATTGTCATATTTGTTTTTCTAAGCTAAAATTTAGTAGGAATTGCCTCATGAAGTGCTCGAAACATTCAAAAATTATTTTTTTGTTGCCCAGTGTTATCAGTTCAATCTGTTTTTATTTTTTCTAGATTACGTAAGCTGAAAAATAAACGTTCGAAAAAGTGATGTTTAGAAAAGTGGGTAAAGAAAACCTATCCGGTTGTTAATGCCATATATATATATATATATATATATATATATATATATATATATATATATACTTAAAAGTTATCTAGCTCTTTATAGATATTTTAGAGGTGAAATACTCAGACCAAATACAATACTTTTTAAGTGAATTTATCGTTAAGCTAAGAATAGAAGGAAGATTTTAGGAATGTCTTGTTCAAGAAACCACCAGTGCGTGCGCAATCGATCGTTTTATGTCGGTTATGCTCGTAGCAGCGCCAAAAAGATGAAGGCGTTCCATTCTCCATTATAGCGGTTATAGTGTTCTCCAACTGAATATGATATAGGTTTGTACCATGAACACTTTTCCCTGCTTTACTCAAAGGGTCATCCCATCCTGTAACAATATGAGTCCAATAACAATGGCCCAAACCTCTCATCTTTAGGACATATAACTTTCATGATATGGTAAAAATCGAATATCGCAGTATAGGAACCTCAACGCCTTTTAACGGTCCCATTCAGATTCCTTTTCTATCGCAATTTCATTTCCGGGCCAACCTTCTTTTCCTTTGCTCTCTTTATCCCCTCCTCCAAAACTCTTTCCAAACGGACAGATCAAGTCCTCTCTCTGCGGTTGGTTATCGATTCCAGACATCGCATAAACCACGCATGCGTTATCAACCGATGACCAACAACATATTTATAGCATAAGTATGCATAAAATGATAGCACTGCAGTTAGTTACGCATGTTTTTGTCAGTCTGTTATGGTACCAATTATCAATAAACTGTGGAGAAAAGTTAATGAAACACAATTGCTGAAAGATCGCAATTCATAAGATGTCTCAGGTGGTGAGGAGTTATGCTCCTCATTTAATTGTTTTCATATCAAGTTTCTCACAAAATTATTAAATAAATGTTTTACATAGGTACAAATTATATGGAACATATGAGTTGGACAAGTAGCTGCATTTTATTGGGATGATGGAGGAAGCTATTGAATTTCTCACCCTTGGTGACGACCTAGAAGATATCTAGAAGTTTTCCCTGCGACTCTTGGGTGCATCTATAATTCTGAAGCGATGAGTTCTTTTTCCCAGGGTCGTGGTAACGCGGCTGAGAAAGTTAGTATTGCTGAAGAATGGACAAAAAATTATTTTTTGTTCAGACATGAAGATTTAATTCTTCCCAATCATTTTCAAATTGCGATTCAAATTTAAGTACTATAAATGCTGTTCTTTAACGAACGATGACTGGTGTATTGATTAACTATTACTTTCACACACACAAACACTTACTATTTGTGCATGTTAGATGCAAACTCAAAAATAATTCTGCACAACCGCGGAAAGACACAGATGTACGTCATTCTCCTATGACGTTCCTAAGCAGAAGAAAGAAATCTTTTAAACATTTAAAACTTCCTCTCATTTGAGGTTGTCATGGCTACACATTACCTATCTTACATTATATCTCTATTTCATTACATATTTTTTTACCTTTAACTATTCTTTTTACAAAACATGAAATATCTAAAATAACTCCAACATTAATATGAGTTATTTTGTGTATATAAAATAAGTTGCTTGATGAGGAGCGTACTTTAAAAATTGTCTGGCTTACACAAAGTTGCATGGGTAACTCATTAATTGTAATTTATATTGAATTTGTTAGTTCAGTTTACAGCACTTTTACTTTACTTTACTCTTTATATGTATTTTAATGACTTACACAGTGGTTTTCGAACAAATCCACCGAATATGTGATACTTATCTTGTAACGCTCCAAGTTGCAACAAAAGACGAGGATGAAAAACATTTTTGGTAATATATAATGCTAAGCCAAATTCACGACATCTGAATTTAATAAATATAATAAATACCTATACGATGTTTTGGATAAAAACTGTGTGCAAAGCCAAAACTTGCATTATTTCCCCAAACCTCCGTTGTTGAAACATTAGTCATCCTGTATCCATGAGCTTATAATTCGTTTTAGTCGGCTGTCGTCGAGATATTATGGCATAAATAAGGTAATCAAAAAATGAAAAACGTTTGAGGAAGAAATCTGGCACCCATCGTCTATCTTAGCAGATTTTATTGCACACTTGATTCTTCAAACTATATCTCTGGCAAAATACCAGAGTCGACTTTAATCAAGCAATTATCTCTCCATTGTGGAACATTTCACTCTACTTTTACAAACTTCTATCGTTCTTTACTCTATCACCAGTACTTCCTTGGGTTGATGAACATTCCTACAGCTTTCGACTTCTTAGCGTTAAGAAAACTAAAATCCCTCAGCTCAACTTTGCCTCACACAATTCATCTAGAACAATCAGAGAAGAGAGAATAACAATTTGTTTCAACTGGCATTCACAAAATACTAAAAAAATATATCGGGAAAACCATTCCATCACGGATAGATGCCTGACAGTCATCTCCTAAGGAGGAGCTGGCAAATGATCTCACTGATCTCATTTTTGCCCACTGCCTTGAAAACTTATGGGGAAAAAATATGGGTTAGTATGGTCCAACGTACCGTAACATAACGAATGCTAGTGTTGGATCCTATCATCATTCCAAATCTTTTGTAGGTATGACGTAAGTGGCTTCCTATTCGCGTATTAGGAATAGGTTTCCTGCCGGAGAGTAAGCATTACCAGTGGTTCAAACCTACCTACAGAGAACTCTTTTTCATTTCCCCTGTAAATGCAAAATCGACTTTTAACTATGAGTATTGCCGGATATCTAAAGATGTATCTCCACCTCTTTGTTGATGTCAAAAGTGGAAATATGTATCCTGTATACAAGTGACCAGTAATAACAACTGTTTATGGAAATTAATTGTTCTTTGACACTAGCGCTGTGTAATATGCAAAGGTAGAGCCAGCCGTAGCCGAGATTTAAACCACGAAATTTGAGTATGTAGTCATAAATGGTTCTAAAAAGGTTTAATAGTTACATTGCACAAGAAACTAAAGTTGGCTACATTGGAGTGTTTAACACTGCACGGCAGAATTATCTACTTTTAGCACTACTCAGAGATGTCCAAAGCAGGAATTTTAAGGTCATCTGCCATTGAAAAATAAAAAACACCTGGTTGCCAGATGGTTGGAAGTTTCCGCCTAACATTCCAGCGACTTTAATTACTTACATTTCTTGTTGTTAATATAAACAATTATTTTAAACTACAAAGCTCTTGATACATCACACTCCTCACACTCAACCACATATACTTTAAGAAAAAGCATTCCGTACTCCATAACTGTTGCAAACAAGAGCAGTCTAGTTGAAGACCGAGAACGGCAATAAAACTGCTGGATGCAGGAGAAACGTTATCGAGATAAAGCTTCAAATGTCAATAGTTGTGAAAACAATTTAGGGTTTTATACGGCCACCTACACAAAAACATATGTATCACTTCCGATGTTATATGTGGTCAAACTTCCTAATAATGAGTGGAATTCCAAGGAATTTGTTTGCCCTTTGAAGTGTGAAACTTATTCAAAAACAAAGGCGTTAACATTTTATTAACAACCATTAAGTATTTTCCGTATTTATGCTCGAAACTACAACCATGCCTTCGTTCCTGTAATTTGTTTCCTTTGAATTTAGTAAAATTACAAGGTTACTCTAACGTTTCAAAGAAGATATATGAACCGTTGCAGCACAGTTCATAGGGAACGAAGGCGGCACTAATTTAGTGCAATTTACTGTATTACAGAGAACCAGCAAGGTAATCAATATATAGGCCTGCCACTGTAACTTAAGTGATACACATCTGCCTTACGTTCAGGAGGTACCGTGTTCGAATCTCGCTCAGAGTGAGTTAGGGATAACGTTTTTTCCCCGTGGGTTTCCTTTATCCTATAAGATGGATGTCGCGTAACTCTAAGCTCTATGGACCCTGGGTATATTTCAACACCACTTTACCCATTTAATTAACCTTGGAAGACGTAAACTAAAAATAGAAATCTAAATATAGCTAGCCTGTGTATTAGTATAATAAATAATTATTAAGAATTAAAATTTTCTTTAGTTAGAGACAAAAAAGACAAATTGTTCCTCATAAAGCACTTCCAAATGAATCTTAAGTTCGGGTGTTTTCAGATTTCCGTGGCTCACCTGATTTGATTGGAGTATTAATACAATACCTAGTGGAAATGAAGACGTCAACACTAAAGTTGTTATGCAGAAATACAAGACAGTGAAAACAACTGTACACTTCACCGAGCGGGAATATGCTGGTTTCGTCTGTGACCCGCATTCGGCAGGCCTGGGTTTGATTCCCGTAGCCGTCCTACCTGAACCATTGGGTTTTTCCAGGGATTTTCCGGGTCACCAGAGGAATGCTGCGTGGGTTAACTGCATTCCCCAAATTTCCTGTCCCTCCATTTCATCTCCATTATCATTTCATATCATCTCTAATCTGGTGGTCTCCTTCTAGGTAGTAGTGTCGGCGGGTAACTCGGCGGTGCATGGCAGAATGGAATTTGCTACACCAAGCGATCTTATCTCAACTTTGAAATTGCAGCGCTTATTACTTTTCCATTATGAACTTTGCATTTGCTTTCATCCTATGCATTTATTTTATCATACTAAATTATTTATTATAACTATTTATATATTGCGCGCCATTTCTTTAAGAAAAGTTTACCTTCGGTAATGTCTGTATTGCATTCAATTAAAAAGTGAATCTGCAATGCGGCTAAGGCATTAAAAATAACTTTTTGACCAGGAATAATTCCAAATTATGTGGTATGGTTCACTTTAGCAAGCACTATATTACAAATAAAATACATGCTAATGAACTCATGGGTAAAAATATGATATACTACATTCACCGACTTTCTCTTCTCACTCTTTAGAAGACATTATTAAAATGACTTATTCTTCAAGCTACATCTAGCAGGTAGATAAATTTCAATTGGTCTTTGCATATCTGGTTATACATTACAGTAGATAAATAGTGTGTCATCATGCAATGGCTTTTAAGTACAAAAAAAAAAAAAAAAACGAAATGACAACTTATAACTGAAAACTTCGTTGAATTTAAGTAATAAATAAAACGCAAATTACTACAAATTCCCCTTACCAAAAAAGAATGAATAAAACATTGGCATAAATTTTCAGAAATTGAAAACTTGAAAACAATACAGCAAATCCTTTTGCAGAGTCATTCAGATATGCTGAACTTAATGTGGAACTTCATATGGGTATACAAGCAACTTTTGACCCATCCATCCATCCGTCCGTCCGTCCGTCCATCCATCCATCCATCCATCCATCCATATATTGTCTTTGTAATTTACGTCATCCAACGTTAAGTCGTATCAGACGATGAATGAAATAGGTAAAATGATGCTCAAATGAGCCCAGGGTCCATAGAGCTCAGAGTTACCCGACATTCATCTTGAAGGAGAAGGGAAAACCCCGGGAAAAACCTTATCCAGGTAACTCACCCTGACTGAGATTCGAACTCGGGACCTCTTGAACGTGAGGCAGACACTCTACCACCATGCTACCGAGCCTGCGGTGTCTTCTGTATGCTGCTGAGGCTTCCACCCAGTCACACACCTACAGACACTAATTTATTTCGAGTAATGAGAGGGAATCTTTTTAACCATGTGGACATTTAAAGGCATAAGGTTGATTTTATGAAGTTGTGTAACAATACCGACTAATTACTACTTTAAAACGTTCACTCATTACAAAAGGAAAGATAACACTTCTTTGAGCCATAAACGCAAGCTCTCAACAAGACACGTGTCAAGAAGCACTTCTTTGTAGTATTTATTGGATAGGGTGAAAACTACGTTAAAATAAAGACTTAATGAAAAAATAATGTTTCTGTTTGTCTGCCTGTTTGTGTGTGTGTGTGTGTGTGTGTGTGTGTGTGTGTGTGTGTGTGTGTGTGTGTGTGTGTGTGTGTGTGTGTGTGTGTGTGTGTGTGTGTGTGTGGTTTTTTTCAGAAAAATCTAACATTTCCTTGAAACAGCGTATTTTCTACAAATTTTCTAAATGTTTAATTAACTTTGTATATCTCTCAACTATACCATTATTGCGCTTTAATTAATATGTTATAAGGAAATTGCCTTTTAAAACAATATAATAATGTAATAACATTAATAGTAATATGAACAAAAAAACCCAGATTGGTTATTAAAGTTCTCTAAGGCTGTTAATAGATCATTAGTAATGCATAATAGTGTTTATTACAATCAGTTTTATTCCTAGCGTTTTCCTGGTTCTGCTCAGAGAGATGCCTGACCTCGTGTACTCAAATAACGGTCAATGGGAATTTGATATACGTAGCAACAAACAAAACTTTCTCCATTTGATCAGCTTCTGGGTGATCGGTTTGCGATGACGTCATGCTCCGACCAACTCCCTTTAATTTCCTGTGCAGCCGTCAGATCTCGCTGAGCGTACTTCCGGGGACTGGTAAATAATTCATACGAGTCAGAATAACAGCTGGGTCCGGAAAGATGCTTCCAACTCCTGTACATATGTAACTTCCAATTGATCGACCCAGTGTGTCCTGAACCTCTTTGAATACCACAGAGAACATGGACGAGAAAATGAAATATCAGTAAATAATAAAAGACCGCGATTATACGTGAATCATAAATGAGCGTATTTGTTTCAGTTCAAATATGTAACGGCTGCTCTTTCAAATTACGTATAGGTCTATCAGTTCTTGGAAGTTTTGGTGGAATGAAAGTAAAGCCCACTATCATCATATGGGAAGAATTCTAGAAAATGTAGCAAAATAAAATAGCAGGGCCATACAGATACCTCTGCTTCCTTGAGGTGTGTTCCACATGCAGAACTTCCAATATCTGATTAACACAGTGCCGTTGAGAAATGTACAACGACTCATTCAGCGTAATCAAGGAAATGCGAGAATTAAGCTGCAAAGCGCAGTAAAGAGATGTTTAAAAGAAGAATGAGTCAGCGACGCAGCTATAGCGTCTTTGAGGCCGAACATCATTGACACGTTTTGGAAATATGGGTAGCTTTTTCGTATCCTCCATAAGCCATTTTGCCTACAATCAAAAACTCATTGCAGTAGCATTTTCACTTAAATCAGTGAGAAACGAACAATTAGAAAAACAAATTTGCTACTCCAACGGACTTCGCTCCTCACTTGGCTTAGTATTCTCAATGGGACATTCAGGGGCCAGAAAATGATCATCTTTGTTGTAGTTGGTTATTTTCCTTTAAAAGAAATCACCCTTAAAAGGGAGAGTTGGTGGGTTCCATGCCCTCCAAACGGCACTTCTTGAGGAACTCATTCATTAATATCACGGTTTACATTTGAAATTACACATTAAGAATTAGTCAAAATTAACATTCAGTGCTGATATGCTTACGTTTGTTTCTGTTCTTTTCCTTTCCAATATTTTCCAGTTTGAACAGTGTTGTCTGTAGTAGGAATTTAGCAACCACTTTTTCGTCTGCCTTGATTACCTGTAACACTCAAGATACACTAAGGTACATTCATTAAAGTGAAACATTCAACCTCCATTTTTCTGTGCCCCTGCTCATGTCATCAGTGCTTCAACAATAAATAACGGATAAAACGAGGTCTACCCGAAATTCCAAAGATCCCGGCTTCTAACAACCCGGGTGCGATTGAAAGCTCCGGGGCTCTTTCCTTGGGGCAATTCCTTGAGTCTAGAAAGCCTCCCCATCTCAAGACGGGTGGAAGTGGTTGCGCTACTTAAGCAAGTCAACCCCTCAGGGAAGACTGCCGAAAACCTTTATGGGGCCGCCTGGTGATCTAGCACACCTTCTACTAGCTATGCAGGCTAGTAACCGGGACTTCTTAGGCAACCTCCTAACCTCTCCGGGTGGCCGAGACCCGGTCGGAGGTGCCCGATCACCCATGGGTGTCGGGAACACACTGGTCGGGAACACTCTAGCCCCTCGAATCCAACCCGTACAATCCCCATTCAGGGAGGGGTTCGACTGCTGGGACCGAAGTTCCTCTGGTAACGTCAGAGGTACCAGGAGTGTTAAGGGTCTGCAGCGGCCGCACTACGGGAGCTGAAGCAGACGGATCCCCTCCTCTAAAACCATTTAGTTTATGTTAGTATGAGAGGTACGTCCAGAAAGTAAGTTCTGTTTATTAAGAAAATTAAATTGTGTACAGGTACAGAATTTTTTTTCCACATAACTACTTTTCCACATAACTGCCGAAATTTTGCAGGCATTTGTCATAGCGAGGCACACGTTTTTGTACACCTTCTTCATAGAGGTTTGCCGCCTGTGTCTTGAACCAGCTGGAAACATTTTGTTTCAGCTCTTTGTCATTGTTGAAGTGTTGACCGCCAAAGAAAGATATGACATGCGATAACAGATGAAAGTCGCTAAATCGAGGTCAGGCTGTACATGGGGTGGTCAAACACGTCCCAGCCAAATCCCTGTAGGATATTTTCCGTCGCATTTGCAGTGTGTGGTCGTGCGTTGTCGTGAAGAAACACAACACCTTTTGACAGCATTCCCCGGCGCATATTCTGTATTGCGCGGCGCAATTTCCTAAGTGTCTCGCAATAAACATCTGCTTTCATTGTTTCACCACGCGGTAAGAAATCAATGAGTGAGTTGCATTTCCTGTCCAAGAACACTTCCCTTAAGGGAAGGGATCCGTCCCTTTCAGCTGCCAAAGTGCGGGCGCTGCGGACCCTTAGCACTCGTGGTACCTCTGACGTTACTAGAGGAACCTCGGGCCGAACAGCCGAGCCCCTCCTTCGGGAGTTGTTCGGATTGGGATGGACTCGAGGGGGCAGTGTGTTCCCGAAACCCGTGGGAATCGGGTACGTCTTCGCACGGGGTTGAGGGAAGCCATTAATTCTCCCGGGTACTGGCCTGCAAAGCTAGGAGAGGGTGTGCTAGATCACCAGGCGGCCCCACCGAGGTTTTTCGGTAGTTTTCACCTTGAGTGTTGACGCGCGTAAGTGGCGTATCCACTTCCATCCCGACTTGAGTCCATAGGACCAGATGGGGGTGCTTGTTAGTCTCTAGGTCTTGCCCTATGGAAAGCCCCACGGAGGACGCCGAGCGCCCTTTGGGACAGCTCGGATACTCCCTGGTTGAAGGAGGCCCGGGTCCAGTTCCTACGGGTTCAGGACTAATGGGAGTAGTACCTCTGGCTCAACTGTCCCAGAACACTCTCCGAAGGGGGGGAGGATCCGTCCCCTTTAGCTGCTGTGGTGTGGACGCTACAGACCCCTACAACACGTGGTACCTCTGGCGTTAATAGAGGAACCACGGGCCGGACATTCGAGCCCCTCCTTCCTGAACAGTTGTTCGGTTTGGGTTGGACTCGAGGGGGCAGTGGTTCCCGATACCCCCGGGAGATCGAGTACGTCTCCGGACGAGGTTGAGGGAAGCCATTAATATGCCCGCGTACTAGACAGCATAGCTAGTACAAGGTGTGCTAGATCACCAGGCGGCCCTACCGTAGTTTTTCGGTAGCCTTCCTATTTTGGAGTAGGTGCCCGTAGCGCTAGCGTTGCAATTTTGGTGTTCGCGCGCGTAAGTGGCGTATCCACTTCCATCCCATCTTGAGTCCACAGGACCAGATGTAGGGGCTTGGTAAAATATAAGGTCTTGCCCTATGGAAAGCCCCACGGAGACGCTGGGCACCCTTTTGGGACAGCTCGGTAACTCCCTGGTCTAAGGAAGCCCGGGTCCTTGTCCTATGGGTCCAGGACTATTGGGAGTAGAACCTCTGGTGTTAATGTCCCAGAACACTGTGCACATCATTTTTCGAGGTGTCAATATATGTTTCGGCTTAAACTTTAACGGGGATGAGGTGTGCCTCAATTCCATTGATTGACCCTTACTTTAAGGGGTGTCATAAGAAACCCAAGTTTCATCTCCTGTGACGATCTCTGTCAGAAATTATTCGCCTCCTTCATCATAACGGGTCAAAACTGAAGTGTAATATCCATCCATTTTGTTTTGAGTTGCTCAGTAAGAATCTTTGGCAGCCAACGTGAGCAAGGTTTACGAAATTTCAGTTTTTCGGTAACAATTTCATAAACTAATGATTGTGAGATTTGAGGATCTTCCACAGCGAGGGCACTAATTGTAAACTTGCGGTTTTCCTGGATCTTGTCATCAATCGCGTGAACCAGTTCTTCTGTAACCAAAGATGGGCGCCCACTTCGTTCTTCATCGTGCACTTCACTACGTCCTTCATTGAACTGTTAAGCCCATCTTCTCACCATTGTATCACTCATCGCATTTTGTCCGTAAACATCGCAAATTTGCCGATAAGTTTCAATTGATTTCACTTTTCTAGCATTCAGTAAACGATTCACAGTTCAGATTTCACAAGCTGCGGGATTTTCAACCAATACCGACATTGTAAACAAGCACAACAAAGGGTACGTAGCTAACAGCGATCTCACAATGGCGTACGTTTCTTCTCCTTGATACAGAGCGTCTATCGCAAATGTGGGGAACTGCGATCGCTGCGCTGCAGCGGAGATAAATTGAAACAGAACTTACTTTCTGTACGCCACTTGTATAAAATGAAGATTTTCTCTGGGCTCTAATACATCACATATTACTACAAACGCCGTTTTTGTGAGTGCGTTTAAAACATAGAAGCCTTACAAAGCAATACATCAACTACAATTCTCAGATGAATATAAGCCAAATATCTTAATGCCCCGATAGGCGGACTAGTTGCTTCAGAAAATACATAGGCCAGTCAACCTGATACCATGGTAAAATATGTTATGGAAGCACTTGTTGGAGAGCTCTCGGAACAGAAAGTTTAGCTTCATCCCAAACGAATACCGGATGGAAGGAAGTTTATGTGGCTGATACATCCCTTACAAATACATAGCCCTCTTCGGTAGAGTAAATGGTAGCGTGTCTGCCTCACCTTCTAGAGGCCCGAGTTCAAATCTCGGTCAGGGCGAGTTATCTGGATAAGGGTTTTTTCGGGGTTCCCTTATCCTGAAAGACGAATGTTCGGTAACTCTAAGCTCCATGGACCCAGGGCTCATTTGAGCATAATTTCATTTATTTTCACCCATTTCATTCATCCTCCGATATGACTTAACTTTGGAAGACGTAAATTAAAAATCTTACAAATACATGTGCTTCCTGGAAGTATGGCATATAAAAATGGCGTTGTTATGTGCTACCAAAATCGGTAGCACAGCTATACCAAAATTGTGTTCCTAAACAGCAGTTTTTGGAGGCAATACTTGTTTTAGTTCCAAAAGAGACGTTTTACTCTAGAGTATGTAACAATAAATGTTTCTTACATCTGTTATTTCTGGCAGTTTCGGTGGTGGCTATACAATATCATATAGGTAGGGTTTTAAACAATAATAAATACTGAAAAATATATTTTAAATGCCGTTTTGCAGACATAAATCCGGCTTAGGTCATCATAAACACCTTTAAGGATAAACTTTGCAAAACTATTTGTTCTAATGTAAGATATATTTTTCATGTTAAGATTTAAAATTTATTAAAGCATTACATATCTCCAATGATTAATTATATTCACTTAAATTCTAATGTAATTTACGCTTCTTTCTGTTAATTTTCAGCCAATGTGTTTAAAAAAGCGTTTCACCAATTGTGCCAAATTCTAAGACTTCAATTTCCGAATAAAAGTATGCTAATCCTGATTCCTTTTATGGATTTTAGCTAAACAGCTTCAATGCCCCTTAGGCTTTTCGGTGTATTGCTCATGTATCCATATTTTTTAATTCTTACACTTTTCTTCATTACACCTTTCCATCTGGTTATGCAAACAGAAGGAAATTTCCCAGCTACTCTTGGCAAGTCGCCCTTAAAATATCCGTCTATCGCTCAAGCCTATTAATCCCTTGTACCTACAAGTATACGTAAAGGGCCATTTTTGTAAATGTTGATCTCAACGAATGTCAAAATTTTCTGTTTATATTGCTTTAAAACTGCGCAATCTTAGAACAACTTGCCCTAAGTATGCTAAAATTGTAAGACAATTGCACCATCTTATCTTGGCGATAACATGAGAGTTTAAACTGGCATACCTACTTCTGGTGAGCATACAATTTAAATGTGGTAATCTCGGCCAGAAAGGCTCTTCATTGAGCTGGCGGGAAGATATACGTATTGCGAGCTGTGATATTCGTCTCGTGGGGAGAGATTGAACAGGTTGTGAAATTCTCTCGTTGCAAATGTTAAGTTCTTCCTGTTATGCATGTTCAGTGATTCCGCCCTCTGGTGTAATGCTGAGCTGCCATGGCCATAGCTGTAAGCAGTTCAGTGAATATCCTTAATTTCCGTATAATCGCAAACGTCTGTTTAGTTAAATCATGTGCAAGTCGGCCGCTGCCTTTGACGAACCCTTATAATCGTTTTACAACACTGACCCTCCTTCTCCTAGACCTTTCTGCAAGGTTGCCATTTTTTCTCGATACGTCATGGTACCGTATGAGCTTTCGTCTAAGTAATCTTATGTCCATTACCGCAAAACTTCCTTGGTTTTGACGATATATATACCTTATTCTATTCAAAGTACGGTATTTGAAACCCAGCTCCTTTAGGAGGCCGCGCAAAGCGCAGTACCCATAAGGAAAATCACAAATTTCTTGATAATGTTCAACAAATTCGCCTAAGATGGGCGCTCTCCCTTTTGCATAGAATCTATGAATTTCTCGACGAATTAAATCGTCACAATATTTCTTACTGTATTTCTGTGAATACCCAGAATTTATCAGGTTCATTGCTTGGCTCCGTACCAAGATTATTTTTCAACACATATTTATATGCGTTCAAAACAAGCGCTTGAATTTGCTTAGAAACAGTTCCCGTTATAACTTTCTTTTCTTTTTTTTTCTTTTAGGCTTTTCCGATAATATAACTCGGCCCAGTTATTCAAACTATTGTATTCACTTTGATTATTTTCACTTGGCTGAAAGTTATCTACTACCTCATTTGCGTTTACCACTGCATTTCCCTCCCACGGTCTCCACATCGTGACACACAACGAATTTCTGCACGTAATGAAACAGATCAACTGGAAGTTGGAAAATTGCCAACTGAGACTCCACGTGGAGTAGACATGCGACTGTCACTTCGAGAAAATCAGGGTTGCTATTGGTCCTCAACGTCATCTTCCATTTCCGAAATGTAGAGATTAATTTATGACGGTCATTAGTGGGCGGGAGGGTGAGTTCCCTTTGAGGGGCAAACTGCACTCGCGTTCACTAGACAGACTCTACAAGAATAGTGCTAAGCGCCAGACAGATTTGCATATTCTTTGAATTTAGAAACGTAATGTCTTGGCAATAGAAGTTCTTGGCAGTAGTGATCCTTCACCAAATCATCGTATTCACACATGTGATACTCAATTTGAAGTTTAAGGCCACACAGTCGAAATTCGGAGGAAGGTTAGGAACTGCCTTATAAATATTGAGGAAATGCAAGTGGAACACGATCCTTGAATTTATAAACCAGATATTTCATGCGCCAGAGCGGATTCCAAAAACATTAGGACTGTCAACCGGCAGCTAATTCGTTCCAATAGGACAAGACTCTTGAACGAGATACGTCATTCCCAGATTCAGACGCTTTTTTTGAGGCTGTGTTCGGCGAGCAAGCAGCTTGTTTTGGAAGCGGTAGCAGTTGGAGCGTTAAGACTCGTATATACAGCTGTCGGTCAGCGGGTGCAGCAATCGGTTTTCTCACCATGCGGTTTGAAAGGGGCCCGGGGAAGGGGGGATCATTGAAAATCTGGGGCGGGCGGAGGGCGGTGGCTCTTGAACAAATCGATCACCACCAACAACGCTTGCTGAGGGTGCATGCCTGGTCACCGCACGGCCACTTTGTACCGACCCTCGCTTTTGTTCCTTTAATTTAGAGCTCTTGATATGCACTTCACGCCAAAGGCCCCGGGGCCCTCTCATTAAATTCAGCTAGAGCGTTTGTTTTCATAAAGAACGGGTTATGATAACGCATACTTTCTACAATAAAAAGAGAAATGATTATTTCAATCATTGGTGAGAACAGTTAAATTGTATTTCCAATGATCGTGTCAGCAAGTGTATGCACTGTAATAAAGCCTCCGGATTCAGAGCACGGCACAGAAAGCGCTGGTGGTTTATTTGTGATGTTCTTTCCTCTTTCCATCTGTTAATTAATACAAACACTTTCTTTTTTTCAATTTCATGCATTTGTCCTTTGACTGAAATCTACGAACAGCTTGTTCACTAACTCAAATTTGCTTTTGACAAAATACTAATAATTAGACGATTCATGGAAAAGGAGAGTGCAGCGTTCGATGCTATAGCAGGGATTTGAACCATGATGTTTTGAATATCCAGTCGCTTCTCTCCAATTGCGTTACCATGCCGACATGTATCACGACATAACAAGTTCGCATATTTAATTAGAAATTAAAATGTACTTGGTTTCTGCTGTTTAATACCACCGCATTCTATCATGTATTACATTCAAAAGTCTATATCTGTTTAAAAATGGAAAACAATGCTGTACTCTCCAGACGCAGAATTTTCTTCTTTATCTTTTTCTACCATTTCTTCAACTTACCTAGTTTTACCATTGTCATGATAATTGGGATTATTTTTCCTCTATACTTCATGCCTTTAAGCTTTGGGTTCACGAACAGAAACTTTGGATCAAATAGAGAACCCAGGATGGATGATCAGCCCGATGTCTGATATGAAGGTGAAAGAAATAGATAACAGAATGAGGACGAAATAAATTAAAGATAATAATGGAGCAATTGGTGGAATGCTAGCGAGGGAAGCCGGAGATCCCGGAGAAAGCATGCCTCTGAGGCGTGTTGTCCACCACAAATCTTACATGCGGTTGCCTGGGATAGAACCAGGGCCGCCTTGGTAATAGTTAAGCGGTCTAACCCTTCAGCCACGCCAGACGCAGAATGCCCGCAAACATATTGTGCAAACAAGGTATATACGTTGCTACGAAAAGTCAACAAGAAAAATCGCCAGAGCTGCTAACTTACAAGTTTATATTAGAGATACCGTCTCCAATTGTATCAGAGAGATGTATAAAATAAAATGCAATCTTTGTTACTACTCGTGTAAATTCTATAAAGAAAACACTAACCAAATCACAGAATTCTACAAACAATTCAACGAAATATACTAATACATAAAAATTATTTATTCCTCACTATTTTCGTACTAAGATGGCGTCTACATTTACACTAATGGTGACAAACATACATCTGGCAGTGCCTGAGCCGTAGTTTATCCAGAGCACATAATGATATATACTTACCAACATTTTATGTAGATTTTTATTCTGAACTTGAAGCCATCAAAAAGGCATCTCAAGACTTAAAAATAACTAAAGGGGCTTCCGATTTACGCTCAATATGCGAGTTATATAAAACCAAAACTCCAAAGAGGCGATAACGGTCGAAATTCAAAACGTATGCACTGAAATACTGAATTAATCTAAGCATGTAATATCTAAACCGCGAAAATGTCGATACCTTTGCACCGCATCAAGATATTTATGAAAACGAACAGACATCGCAGCAAAAGAAGCAACTCCTCTGCACATACAGGAAACAGATAACAGCTTTCCTCATACCGATGTGATTGCACAATAAAAGATATAGTGGCAATCCTCTGAGTTAGAGGCAGCTAATAAGCAAGCCCAAAAAACTTAATTCATTCAGAGTACCACATCCAGTAGATAAGCTTACTGACCAAGAATAAGATATCATCATTCGTCTTTAAATCGCAGGTACTAAATTTAACAATTATGTACGTCTATTGTCATCATACTGTCAAATAGATTATTTGAGAATGTAGGAAATATCAACATAGGATCAAAGAGAACGTTCCCCGTAAAGTAACATGTACACTTGGAAATCTTATATATTGGAAAACAATGTATATTTTTGTAACATGCTGAATGCTTCATACAAATGTAAAGTAAATTGCAACACAGGCAGACAACTTCATTGTGTGAGACACCTACAGATGCAGTACTCCAAGCTAAGTTATACGAAGATAGGTCCCTGAGTTTCCAGACTGGTCGTTAGGAATTATCACTGTACCAAAAGCTGTTGTTGTCAACACATATATTTCTTATCTGAAAAGTAAATGTTAGCAGCTGTAACTTCCACTCAATAGATATAGTTGTCTGAAGGTGACCTACATGGAAGATTCTGACAAAATCTTAGGTGAGTATGAATGGTTATTAAATCCTTTACAAAGAAGGATTTGCCTCAAATGAAGTTTCTAAATAGTGATTGAAGGGTTTGTAATGGGAAGGAACTACCTCTTACTCTACCACAAATGAACAGGAGAAATGTTTGCGTGTGGATTGGATAAGCATTGTAGACAAAGAGCATGCAGCTAGGCCCATGGAGCTTAAACCTGAAAACATTGCCCTTATGGAACATCGGAAACTCAAAGTTAAAAGAAAACAGCAAAATATGGTCTTTCTAAAACAAAAGTGTTCGAATTATTCTTAATATATAAACATGAGTACGGCCAGTGCAAGACTTCCATCCTCAGTCCAAATGCAGCAGTCATTTGTTGACGGACATTTCCGTAGCTTTGTTGAAACAAGAGAATAGCCCTACTACAGTTACAGAATACGAAGCTATTGTATTATACTCTAGTCCCTTTTCCAAAAGAGAATCAATGGAATGGCGAAGTACAACCTCCAAGACCAATCTACAAGATCATGGCCAGCGTTTTTTGGCATTGTGAAGGAATAATTTTCATTACTTCTACGAGGGGAGACCATAGTAAATTGGGAGTACTGGCCTACTGCACAAACTACGTGCTTCAGTAAAATACTACTATGCGCCTCTGTGTGTTTATGAGGATATTTGGTCTCATGGAAATCACCATCCACTCTATAGCCCAGATCCAGTACTCACTATTTGTTCTTCTTGAAACTCGAGAAGATCATTTTAGGAAGGTTATTTAAATGTGACGATGTCCCTCTCGGCAGGGAATAACGTATACAAGAAACTAATAGTTATTCATAAAACCCCTAAAATCTAAATAAATAGTTTTCAGTGATTAAAGTTTTTACAGCTAAAAAGACTAACACTTAAACATTACAAACGTATTTTAGTTAATTGATGGAAATTAATCATTTCTCCACACTAGCCGTCTATAGGCTAAGATATTTGATGGATAGAGTCAACATGAAAAATTCAATGCCCCTAGTGGTCTACCGGGGAAATATACGAGTCAACTGGAGAATTCAATGTCAGGAAGGCACGTTGGCCATGGTAGCTCAAAGGTTAAGAGCGACTGGACGGAAACCAGGAGATCCGTGGTTCAAATCCCGGCCATGGCATTGAATTTTTCATGTTGACTCTATCCATCAAATATCTTAGCCTATAGACGGCTAGTGTGGAGAAATGATTAATTTCCATCAATTAACTAAAATAATATGAGTTAAATGATGAAGCCTGGGACTTAAGTACTTACAATAGTAAGTCGCCACAAACGGTGTATCTCGGATGCGAGAGCCCCTAGTGGTCTACCGGGGAAATATACGAGTCAACTGGAGAATTCAATGTCAGGAAGGCACGTTGGCCATGGTAGCTCAAAGGTTAAGAGCGACTGGACGGAAACCAGGAGATCCGTGGTTCAAATCCCGGCCATGGCATTGAATTTTTCATGTTGACTCTATCCATTACAAATGTAAATGACATACCTCGACACGGTCCAACGTGGTTATCAGGTGATTGTGTACATGGGGTGACGATTTTAAGCAATATGACTCACCTGAAAGAGAAAACATCAAAATTAATCCTCTGTATTTTGTCTACTGAGATATAGATGCAGTTATTTTTCCCTATGTGTATGTATATCAATAGAGAGGTGATATTATTATTTAAGTAAAATGTAATGAACCATTACGATTTAAGTGCCTGTGTTTTTCAGTCTTTTACTGCTATATTTATATATGGGTTCTCCTTTTAAAGTAGCTCTAACGCAGTTCGTTCTAAGTCTAAATCCCGTCACTATTTTGGATCGAGGGCACGAGGTTCACCATCTCAGACATTACAGAGATGGAGTAGGTTTCTTTGAAAGAAGCTCAAAGAAGCTCAAAGAAGCACAAGTTCACAAGGTGTCCTACAGTAGAGCTTATGTCATGCTCTGTCGATTGAAAACAGAACTCATCTCTCACGGACATTAAATTGGGGTGCAGGATGAGTACTTTTTACTCTGTTTTCGTCTAAATTATCAGTTTCTATTGTTGTATTGTAGCCGACTGTCTATTTATTAGTGATAATCATGTGACAATGTTTACTGTACAAAATGTTAATAAATAATTGTTTATAAAAAATTAACACTTCAGAAAACCCATAAATATTATGCTATGGTCCTCAAATTGCGAACTCCGTTTCTCCTTATAGTGGTTGCCGCATTTGAAGACAAAAACGTTACAAGTTAGCGTATCATCCTACAATCTGCGGCAATGGACTGTAAACCCTCGTATAACTTAACCACTGGCGCGACAGCCCTAGCAGGGTCAAGGCCTACCAACCTGACTACCGGCCTCACGCTCACTTACACATGGTAGAGGTGGGCGGTCATACTACCGATACGGGGAGGAGATGTGGTCAGCATCTCGACACCCCCCAGTCGGAATGTTGGTTTTCATGACCTGGGCCGCTTACCTAGCGTAAGCTCCTCACCGTCCTCACGATGCTGAGTGGGCACCGGTCCTATACCCGGGACCGAAAATCCGCACCCTATGGGTGAGATCGAACCAGGACCGCTTTTCGTGACCAGGGACGAAACATGCTGCCTTAGCCCGCTACGCCATGGCGCAGGACAAACCCTAGTATACATAAGCTAATATGTTACACACGCTGGTAAGTTTTCTTTCCACATGATCACTATTACAGAGCTGAAAGAACGTTAACTCTCCGCTACCATCCTGTAGTTGTGTGAAGTACTTCCTAGTTGCTTTTTAATTGCAGCCGTTCATTAAAACACGAGGTTCTGAAATGTGTAGGGTATTTGTAATCTAACCATTCCAATCATATACCAAATTAATCAATAAGATATATCATTCAATCTGTCAAGAAAGTACGAACAATTGGTGATTTAAAGATCTCTTATAAAAGGGGATTCAAAATTACTGTTGTCGCTCAGTTGGTGCTTGTCATCTGTCATCTAGTTCGTTTCCAGGACGCCATTTCGTTGGTGATTCTCAAAGGATATGCTTTAAATTTTGCATTTCAAATGACATTTCGTGTGCCGAACCACTGAAAATGTAACAGCGAGCTTACGGTGAATCGACTTTATCAGAAGCTCCTGCGTATGAGTGATACAGTGGATTTGAAAGTAGTCGAGATGGGGTGGAGGATTTGCCTCGTTCTGGTTGGACATCAACAGTTTTAACGGAACTGAGTATCGCTAAAGTGAAGGAAATGTCTGAAAAATCCTCATTTAGGCATGAGAGAGATTTCTGCTCAACTTTCTGTGACCTATGAATCGATTCGTACCAATTTAAACGATTGGTTTGAGCATGACGCGTGCTGTCGCTCGATTAGTTCCGAAAGGCTTGAACTTTATGCAAAAATTCAATCGCGTAAGGATCACTGAAGACTTGCTAGAACGAGCCAACTGCGACTCCACATTCATGAAACGCATTGTAACTGGTGATATGATGTGGGTTTACAATTGGACATGAAAAACGGTAAATAGACTTCCGAGTGGTGCCTTCCAACCGCACCAAAACAAAAAAGGGCACGTCAAACTCGAAACTGGAAGACATTTTCAGTTTTCTTTCTTCGATTATAGTGCTGTCGTGCGCTAGGAATACTTGCCTGAACGTCAGGCGGTAAATACTTACTTGAGCGTTATGCAGCGTTTGAGAGAACAAATACGGCTAAAAAGATCATATTTGTGGAAAGACAAATTTGGATTCTACACAACGATAACACTCCACCTCCCAAGGCTATCATTGTAAACGAATTTCTGGACAAAAACTCAACAAACCTCATCGAACAACCAGCATACCCATCTGATTCTTTCTTTTTCCTAAACTCAATTATCTCTTCGAAGGTCCTGTTTTCAGTCGGAAGAAGACATACAGGAGATTTCATTGTAAAATAGCTACACACTTTGAGATGCACTACAAAATGGCGCCCTGTAAATAAAATGAATGGCAGATGACAATGAAACTCCGTGTGGACAAAGAGTAAAGACATAAATAATTTCAAATCCCCTCTTATACGAGACATTTGTATGATCACTTCCCGGTAATTTTTTACACAGTAGTATAATCAATAAGATATTAGAGTATTCTACTTTGGTTACTCCCTGTGTACTTCACAATCTATGTATTCTAAAGTGTTTGCGCGTACCTATCTCTTGCACAAAAGCTGATGGCGACAACAACGGAAAGCATACGATGGTAGCAGTAAAACTCGGATGAGTTGCACTCCAAACACTTTCTCTGCTCATTCTTCTGCAAAATATTCACATAAAACTGTATTATTCAACCCCCTGCTTGTTAAGTGATATCTTCATTACCTTTTAAACATTTCGATTCAGTTACAAGAAGACTACAATAGTAGACAGAAGTGATTGTAAGTCGGTTGCTATGAAATAGGTCCTAAAGCATGACTACGAACAAAGAAGTAGCGGTAAGCAGTTTAAAGATGTAAAGTATTTTATTTTGAAATTTAAATTACTAACAAAAGTGGTTGTTACAACAACCAACAATGTCAAAGTATAATTTTATCATTTCAGCAGAGAAAACGAAAGTGATGGATTTTATTGGTAAATAACCAAAACGGACCAAAATACTTCTGAAAAACAAAATACTAGAACAAGTTGAATATTTTAATTACTTAGGATGCGATATTTCCTATGAATGTGACAGAGATTTAAAGCAAAAGATCTATAACTTTCAAAACGTATGTGACACTATAAAGAACATTGAAAAACAGAACCAGAAGAAATACCGTTTTCTAAAACTATAGCAGTGCCTGTTATATCTTATGGAGCCGAGACCTGGACCTCGAAAAGAACTGACAAAAGAATAACTGAAACGGCTGAAATGAAATTTTTGAGGTACGTAGCTGGCTGTAGTCTTAAAGATCACATTAAAAGTGAAACAATAAGAGTACAACTAAAAATATTTACTTTAAATGACAAAATCAGGGAGTACAAACTGAAATGGCAACATCATCTCTCTCGAATGCCAGAAGAAAGACTCACAAAACAGGCCTTGCAGTATAAACCAGTTAGTATTAGAGATGTTGGAACACCACGGAGACGCTGGGAAGATCCCTTCTGAGCCGAAATAGGCATAACTGGCCATCTTGAAGGTTAATGATGATGAAGTGGTTCTTACAAAATTTTATTTGCCATAAAGTATGTGTTTTAAGGCATTTTGGTTTTGGGTATAATTAGAAGGTCCTATGCTTACGGCTCACCAACATATTAAAATAAACAGGAAATACTCAAGTTTAGCTCACAGTATTCAGGCATGTATAAATGTTATCTGAAAATAAAGCATCCTGAAGATAAGGTATTTTAAGAGGACACAACATTACACCTACCAATGTGACTTCCAGTGTTTAAATTTGCACTGTCAATGATGTAGTGTCAGCGACACATTTAATTGTTCAACATTTTGTCGCCAGGCATTGTTTCTGCTGCTGCCGACTCACATGTAGACGAATGCAGAGAGAGAGAGAGAGAGAGAGAGAGAGAGAGAGAGAGAGAGAGAGAGAGAGAGAGAGAGAGAGAGAGAGAGAGAGAGAGAGAGAGAGAGAGAGAGAGAGAGAGAGAAGCGGGGAGTGAAAGAGACAAGATAGCATCCAAGCATGGACCACGAAGTGTATGAGCGCTTGTTACCTGCCGAGAGAGACTGCAGAGATATCTGGACAGTTCCCTCTCCTTCAGCTGCCCTCACGAGAGATCCGATTGCTTCAGAAACTTTCGAGAAACGATGGTTTGGCTATAAAAGCGCCACGGCTAGTCAGACACCTTAACATCGGCCGTTGGAGTGAGAGGTGGAGGACGGCTTCTAGCCCGGGGAAGAGCTCCGCTCTCCTCCTGGCTAAGGTCCGGGCCAGGCGTCCGGATTGGTCGCTGTAGCTGAGACAGAGGCAAATCCCCTGGGTTCCCTCTGCCAAACACCTTGGCGTACTCCGCAATCGCGGCCTCACATACGCCCCTCATGTCCGGGTCAAAGCCAGACAAGGGTATGCAGCACTCAGGCAGTTGTACCCTGTCTTGAAATCCACTCCCCGTAGGGGAAGGGATCCGTCCCTTTCAGCTGCCAATGTGCGGGCGCTGCGGACCCTTAGCACTCGTGGTACCTCTGATGTTACTAGAGGAACCTCGGGCCGAACAGCCGAGCCCCTCCTTCGGGAGTTCTTCGGATTGGGATGGTCTCGAGGGGGCAGTGTGTTCCCGATACCCGTGGGAGATTGGGTACGTCTTCGGACAGGGTTGAGGGAAGCCCTTAAGTTTCCGGGTACTAGCCTGCTCAGCTAGTAGAAGGAGTGCTAGATCACCAGGCGGCCCCACCGAGGTTTTCGGTAGTTTTCACCTTGAGTGTTGACGCGCGTAAGTGGCGTATCCACTTCCATCCCGTCTTGTGTCCTCAGGACCAGATGGGGGGGGGCTTGTTAGTCTCTAGGTCTTGCCCTGTGGAAAGCCCCTCGGAGGACGCCGAGCGCCCTTTGGGACAGCTCGGATACTCCCAGGTAGAAGGAGGCCCGGGTCTTGTTCCTACGGGTTCAAGGCTAATGGGGGTAGAGGCTCTGGACTTAAACTGTCTTGAAATCCACTATGCCAACACACCTAAAACTACGCCTTTATCGGGCGATTATACCGCCCCTGATTCCGTACGGCTGCGAAGTCTGGGGATCAGCGGCTCCGACAACTATCCGCAGACTACAGGGCATCCAGAACAGGGCGCTGCAAATGATCTACCTTACTGGACATAGATTCCCGTCCTATATCCTTCATACCTACTCCGGAGTCCCATATATTGCGGACGTGTTGCGGGAGAGAATACGTACCATCTACAGTAAGCTAGACTCCCAGCCCAATAACCTGGTGAACACCCTTCGCCGTTACGACCATAGGGCTCCTCGCCGCAGACCGAGTTACCGGTTGCCCACAGATGGATTGTCTGACGTGAACTAAACAGGACCACTTTCCACTGATTCTGTACCCCCAAGACGAGAATGGGCTTGGTAATTCCCATACCTAAACATTAGTTCCTTTCCCTCTAGCCTGTCAAGCGGACTGTACGCAGATGCCTCCCAGGCAGGCGGAAGAGCGCAGCCAGCACTGCGCGCACACTCCCCACGGAGCACTAGCGCTCATTTAAGGCTAGATATAGCACTGCCAATGACAACCACCTGCGACAATCGACATTTCTTTTATACTGCCCAGATAAAGCCGCACTAAGCTCCTAGGTGCTGGTCAGCAAACACACCGCCCAGGTAAACCTGGGTAACTCGCATCTTCTGCTGGTCTGCTGGTCTGCTGGACACCTTAGTAGTGCAGTGGAGCTGCTAGTGAGTGAATGAAGTTGGAGTAGTCAATGGACAGTTTTCGTGCAGTGTATGAGATGTGTGAACATTTGAACTGTATAGAGATGCAAGTTGAGAAACGATAATCGTGTGTTCATTTGAAAGCGAATTCTTTTGTTTGTTTACGTGTGGTGAAGCCACGAGGGACTGTGTTGGTGTATGTTTCGTCATCCTGCTGCAAAGAGCAGCACAAACTGTCTTTCTACAGAAATAAAGAATATTTGGGATTTCTGCAGACTAGACTTTTAATTTTACAAAGTCACAATATATTGTGTAATATAAAGTATACGTTTTGTACACAAATGCGCACAAACGTGGGAATTAAAACGCTACTTGACGTTAGAAGACACTTATTTACAAACCATGGAAAAATCACTTTGCATAAAAATTCACACTTATCACATACACGCAAATGTTTGTTACAAAAAAAATAATCTTGCGTTTTTACTGCCCAAAATGAATACTTCAATGTGTCGGAAAAATTACCTAAGGACCAACAGTATAAAAATCTCGAGGTGTGATTAAAAGTATAAGTATATTGCTCCTTTTCACATTCGTACCCAAAATAATACAGATATTTCTCTTTCAAAAGCAGCATTCTCTTATCATATCTTCTGAAAATGTGGTTTCGTATACGAAAATACCCACTGTTCCCTCATTTTATGCACTGGATACCACGGACGTGAACCACTTGGTAACTGGTGCACAAAATCACGAGCTGAACGTCTGTGATTCAAATACCCCACGGACTCTCCTCCTAGACTGAGGTTATAGTTTCCCTCAGATCTCATAACTGAAAACTGCTGGTAAGGTTTCTCTAGCGATTCCTTTTTCGGTTATTTATTTGTCCAATATTGGTAGTTTCTTTTGTTCCATTTACTCCCCGCTTTCTCCTTTGTAATATATCGTAGGTGTTAACTCGTATTCGTTTGTTTTTAATCATTGGATCACGCACACATTCGCACTCTCATTCATACTTCCAGGCTTTGGGGAACATGTGGCATCACCTTTGTTGGAGAAAATTCCCCACCCCCAGCCGGCAGTCGAACCCAACCCCTCGAACGGCAGGCAGGCGCTCTACCGACTGAACTAGAAGGCCAGGTAGTTTGTAAGTGTTCATCGCCTGCTGTGTCGTATATAGCAATGCCAGATATAATGAGACATAAAAAAAGACTATCGCGATAATTTCTGTTCACTGATCTACTTACGAAATAGGTTTCTTTATTAATGAATCTATTATACTTGGTAAATCCATATTTTAATTATATATCACAAATTACCTTCATTTGGTGTATAAAATAGTTTATAGGTTCACTCTAGTAACCTAAAATGTATTTTAGTTAACTTCAACACTTTGAAATATGAGTTATACCCAAAACACTTCATTTTTTGAAGATTTTCAAATAAAAAAATGTAATAAAATATATTTGTATATATTCATAAATAAGGAAGCCACATGGTTATGTAGCACAGTAACACAAACTTTTGCAGTAGAGCTTTCCCTAAGAACATGGTTAACCGCTCTAAGCCAAAATATGTAAAAGTCTAATATTTCTGGAAAGTTGCGATAGAGTAGGTAAAATGACAGGTTCTGTGACTTTTTTAGAACTATATTGAAAAACAGTACTTGTGAATATCCTGATCTCGCGACATAGTGTCGCGAGGCATTGCTGCGCCGGGTGCGGCCGGCGCATACAAACAAACTGACTGTGCAACGCGGAGAAAAAGCTTGCCGAAGCGGAGAAAGAAAGGGACATATACATGTCTATAAGGTTCGTCTTCTGGCCCCGTCTTGATCGTTACACAATGCTCAACTAATTTGTAGAACTATGAGTGGAATTGTAAAAGAAGCCGCGACTCGCCAATTGGGGCATTCGTAATTGGACTCGACAATCGTGTGCGTGCAACTGTGATTTGACAATGAATTCTTTTGTTTGTGGTCGTCTGGCACACGTCCTTGAAGTTGTATTTGTGTATGTTACGTAATTCTGCAGCTGCCAAGGGTTGCACAAACGTTCTACGGAAATAAAGATGAGTTTAAATTTCTGCAAACTTGACTTCTATTTTACTAACCCACAAAGTCACAATATATATGTATATATGTGTGCGTATAAAATTAAATTAAATAAAACAAGAACTATCAATTTCTATGGGTAGAGTTTATTTTTATCCCAAAATATTAAAGATATAATTTTTTGTACAATACATTGCATACAATCATATTGTTTTCTTCAATAGTATCTACTACATTCTAGCTGCAGATATGATAGGTTAGGATTTTAGGGAGGGGATTCGGGAACCAGCGTGGTCTTTTGTACCTATGTCCCAAGTAGGGCATCTCCGAGAATTAACATGCATTTCAGATAAACCAACTTTGTTGGGTAATATATTTAATTCAAACTGTTACGAAAACATAAATTTGACAATTCTCTTCCAACATATAAAGATATATCACCATGTTAAATAACGAACTAGTTTTTACCGCACAACAGTCTATACTGCAATAGTAGCCAATGAGAGGTGATAAGGTCACGTGACCGTTAAGAGATACGGGGCAAGCTTATGTGAAACAAGGATTAGTACCATGTCATCCAGCTATGAAGCGCCGAGACTCCTGCCGACAGTTCTACCATGAAAGACATCAGGTGGGAGATGATGTGAGCTGAGAATGGCGGACAAATGGGGGGACAGGAAATTTTGGAGATGTAAATAACCTACCTATCATTCACCTAGCGATCCAGGAAAACCCCCGACAAAACCCATGGGATAGGTAGGTCGGCCACGGGAATCGAACCCGGACCTCCCAAATGCGGGTCACAGACAAAACCGCCTAAGCCATCGCGCTTCGTTTAGCTTGAAGTATTACATTCCAGTGGCAATATGGACTTACATATCCGCCAGAGAGGCACAAAGTAAAACCACACCTCTTTACTTTAATCTAACTACTTTGAGTTATATTTTACTACTTTCTCTACTGAATATCTACGAGGTGCGTTGAAGTTATAATACCTATATTTTTCAGGATTGGGACCAGATAGGAACCCCTGTTTTTGTTAAATACACGTGGACTCTTTGTGAATGAGCGACAGAGATGGCAGCACTGTACAGTGCATAGAACTCTAGGGACAGCGCCAAGAGAGTCTGTTTTTGATACTTAAAATGGCGACATTTTCATTGCAAGAACAGCGTGTAACTATTCGTTTTCTCCATTTTCTTTGAGTAGCCTATTGAAATTCATTCCCAGTTGAGTGAGGCTTGTGGTGATGGTACCATGGATGTGTCTAATGTGCATTTCCTTGTGCGACAGTTCAATGAAGGAAGAACATCGTGTGACAACAAACCAAGACAGGCACGGCCTCGCACCAGCCGATCTGACGAGTTGATACAGCGAGTGGAGAACGTTGTTTTGGAGGATCGCCGATTGAGCATTTAAAGATTTTCATGTAGGATTGCATGCATGGATCCCACGGAAATGCCAATTTTGGAGGCGATGTCTGCAACTGTCTTGGTTTGGTGTCACCGATGTTGTGCCTTCGTTGAACTGTCGTACCTAGGAACGAACATTAGGCACACCCATTTACCATCACCACATGCCTCACTCAACTGGCGATGCATTTCAATAGGTACTACACCAAGAAAATGGAGAAAACGAATGATCACACGCTGCTCTTCCAATGAAAACTTCGCCATTTTAAGTATCAAAAACAGTCTTTACTCTCGTCGCTGCCACTAGAGTTCTATGCACTCCACAGTGCTGCCATCTCTGTAACGTACTCAGAAGGAGTACGCGTGTATTTTGTTTTTAAGCAGAAGTCCTTATCTGGTCCCAGTAATGAAAAAGTAGGTGGTATAACTTGATATATATGTATATATATTATATATATATATATATATCGCACTTCGTACATTAAAGGAAGGAAGTATTGCATCACAATAAAGAGAAATCAGTTACGAAATATTACTGAGTATCATGCCCTTGAGTTCCCGTGAATAAAGAGAGAGAGAGAGAGAGAGAGAGAGAGAGAGAGAGAGAGAGAGAGAGAGATAGAGAGAGAGAGAGAGAGAGAGAGAGAGAGAGAGAGAGAGGAGAGAGAGAGAGAGAGAGAGAGAGAGAGAGAGAAGGAGGGAGAAAAGCGTTTTTGGAAAAAAAATAACCGTTGTGTGTATGTCCCTGCGTTTATGAATAATATTTAAGTTAAAAATCTTCCAAAGATGCGACAGAAAAATTGCTTCTTTCAGAAACCTTTCCTTTCCCCAATAAGTCCTTACATTACTATCCCATGTTTACTATCCCATAAATCCTTAGAAGGATCTTGATTAAAACACAATACGCTCTGAAGGTACGAAATATGCATACACTGATTTTTTTAAATAATGTCTTAATCTTATTTCTGAATTAATAGTGTAAGGCATAAGATACAAAGTACTATTACTACATCAAAATGTACACCACGTAAAACTAAGTCATATACTTTTAACGTGTTAATTATTTCGAGATATTTCATCTTATTCTTTTGAGTATAATAAATAATTATCTTCCAATTAATTTTCAGATGTCCTGTGAAATGATAGGCACCACTTTACGTGGGGTATCGTTACATTAATTATAATTAGAATTGCGAAGCTGCAGTTGTAATATGAATTCCAGTACTCCAACTCTGCAGTTGAAGGGTCCCAAAAGTTTTTTATAGAAGGTGAAGATGTGTCTCCATTTTCCAGTGCACAGAAAGTGGCTAATGATGCCTCTTCAAAAATGTTTTTCGACAATAAAATAAGTCATTCCCCATAAAAGTGCATATTACTCACGACAGTTAAAAATAAAATGAACTGTACAGATATATCAGGCATTCAGCGGAATTACGTACTACTCCCTCCCACAGCTTATTGGTTTACACTTCGGATTTCATTGCGTCTGGCAGAAACATTTCATAATTCTGGCAGATTTCCAGCAAGAATATAAGCGAGTTCTGTGTGACAGTAAGATAGAGTCCTTGCCAAAACAGCAGAGCATCACCATCCAAGTGCTATCATTTGTTTGCATTTCGAGAGGAAGAAAACGAAATGAAATACGAGCTTAATGGAATACACATTTACTAGATCTTCCAGAAGATAGCTAAGTCAATCATATGCACCCGCATATCCCGCCAAATATCGAGACGTAAAGAAGACGCTGCAGAATTTGCGATATTTCCGCTTCAAATCTTTATGCATGAACAGAAAGCCATTTGCTTCCTTAAAGGGCATTATATGAACGCGCTACACATTAGCCTAGAAGGAGGTAATGATGGGGTACGGTGAAATATGTCGCCACTTATTCACACTGTCGGTTGTTCCTTGTTTTCTGTGGTTGGTACGCGATAACTGCGACTGTATCTTCCCTACCACTGTTTTCTTTCTATGATTCCCTTTTCGTTCCGCACTTTCTCATCAGCTGTGCTTCTAGATTTCATATCTAAGGGAACCGCACAGAAGGAAGTTATGAGCTGTGTCGGTATGTTTGATATTGTTTGGGGTTGTAGGGTATCGTACAGCCATTTGGGCACATCAAGCAAGATTACGTGAAAATAAACTGGCGATAAGAACAAAACAAAGACAAGCAATATCACGATGTATGGGTATGTAAACCGAGCTTGATGGCTCAGGTGGTTTCGACTGTGGCCCGCATTCGGGAGGCCCGGGTTCGATTTCCTTGGCCAAGCTACCTGAACCATGGATTTTAAGGGTTTCGCTAGGCGAATGCTGGGTAGGTTAATTAAAGCCCCCTAATTTCCTGTCGCTCCATTTCATCTCCATTATCATTTAACATTATATCTCATCTGGTGGTCTCTTGCTGGGTAGAAGTGTCGGCGGGAGTCTCGGCGATTCATGGTAGGATAATATGCTCTGTGGAAAACTACTTCCTCCTCCGGTAGGTCGGTTGCCGGTCTCCGCTCCTCTGCTGGGACCATTTCGGAACCACCAACAAGGGAACTTTGGGGCTCGGATCGACAGGCTGGGACCTTTGGGGCTCGGCTGCTGGGCTCGTTGCCGTCATACAGTGTTCGTTGTCCTGGCTTGTCGGAGGAAGTCTGTGTATAAGGAAGCTTCAGGGACCCTGCCCTCTGTACTGTCGCGGCTCCTTGGGTCAGCCGCCCTCTGTCTCCTTCGCCTCACCCTTCCTCCCGGGGGTGTCCCACTTGGCGGCATAGAAACAATGGGCCCAGCATGGTGGCCTAAGCACCGAATCCCCTCCATAAAGAAATCCTAATCCTAATGGGTATTAAGAACAGCCAAAACTATGGCAGTGCTAGTCCTACTAGCTATATGGCCATTAAATTTTACCATCAAAGAGGTGCTATGTATAGCATATAGAAAACAAATTGGGAAAGGGTACGAGATATAATAGGTGCAGAGTGTAAATCCAGGATGGAAGTAAGGATCGAACTATTGAAACAATGGCAGAATGAGTGAGATAGTTGCGAGATAGGAAGAAGAGCTCATGATATATTCCCTAACCTCAGAGAAAGATTACGTTTGCGAAACCTAAAACCAAATGATGCAGCTATACAATATCTGACGGGACATCGACCTTTTCCAACATACTACAAGAAAATAGGCAGGAAGCTCAATGATTTTGTGACTACTGAAAAGTAAAAGAATCCCTTGAACATATTACATTTCAATACAAGAAATATCAAAATTTGGTGAAAGAAGCCAGACTGCAATTATCATCGAAAAATATAATCGACAGAGTTAGAAATAAGGAGGACATGGAAATTTTACAAAACATCGTTAAGATAATCTCGAACAAGGAATTGAGGAATACAAGCAGAGTAAACCGAATAACAGGAACATAGAGGAAACGAATATCTTAGAACAATCACCTAGAAGATCCAGGAGAATCAGATTATGGAAGTAACAAGGACAACAGCAGGACGAAGGAGTGCTAGATACAATCCAACAGTAATTATAAGGAGGATAAGGAGGAGGAAATGAAATGTGTAGTGTTTAACGACCGCTTTTACTACGTACGGCATCGCAGGCGATGACACTGATGATACATGAAATAAAGATGGAGCACCGGTGGAATGAGATGGCCGGGGAAACCGGAGATCCCGGAGAAAACCCGCCCCAGCGCCGTGTTGTCCACCACAAACATCACTTTGTGGTCACCTGGGATCGAACCCGGGCCGCCTTGGTGAGAGCCAAGCGGTCTAACCACTGAGCCACGTTGCGGCCGAGGAGGAGGAGGAGGAGATGGAATAAATGAATACATAGGGTAAATAGAAGAAGTAGGTGCTATGTATATCAACTGATGGATTGTGTGAAGTGGGTAAAGGAAAGAGGAAACCCAGCTAGGCAGATGAGAACAAAAATGATACTACTCCCGAAGATGACGCAGGCTAGTTATAGATAAAGAGTTAGATTACTGAAGAATATAAGCTAATGGAAGCAGCAGCAGTAGTGTTGGTTTATTTAGTTTAGTTATTTGAATGTAGCCTATTTAGTATTTGCAATAATAAAATGTTCTGCATAAAGAAGAAATGTAGAGAACCTATGGATAATACGTCCTAGCTTAGACACAACACGCTAGGCCAAAAGAAATACAGAAATACAAATAAAAATATAAACTTAAAATAAAAAAATAAAAAGGTCCGACAGCGGGATCGATCTCTAGATCGATAATTAGGTAGGTAGACAGAAAAAAAACAATGCTTAGCATATGTAAAATCGGAATCAAAATATAGAAATAATTTAGATGAGATAGACGTCATTATCTCACCAGACACAGTTATATTTACGCATCAAATGTTAGATAGTTCAATTACCTATCTTCAGATTCAAGCCATGTTAGTTTTAACAGGCTTGTTTGTGCTTCATAGTGCTGACTTGAGTAATATTTCACTAAAATCTTAATGGATGCGTTTGCTTCCACGGCCAGTGTCTTGATAAGTATCCCTAACTTCCAGTGAAGACCGCGTCATTCTGGTCATATTTGCCGACGTTTCCCTCATCCTGTCGTGAGATTCTTATGGGCTCTTGTCCGATATTTGCGATGTTGTTCAGGCTTATATCCTCACGGTTCTCCGGTGGCTCCGCCCCTCAGTTCGGGTGCCGGTGCCAATGTTTTCTGGAGGCTTTCTAAGTGAGTTCCGTAGCTTTTTCCTCCGTTATTTGTTTCCTTGTGTTAGTTTAGCTCTTCTGGAACAAAGTCTATCTAAACGTTTTAAATTATTTAGTTTAAATACGTTCGTTTAAATTATTTTACATTAATTTGCAGCATATTGCAATAATTTTACTTTCTCTTGAACTAAATTAATTGCAAGAACAAATTATGAATATGTTGTTATTGAACTGCAGTTCCTTTACCTGTGTTTTACATATATATTTCTGGAGTTACAGTTCTATTTGTTCGAGAAAATTTACCAAAACTAGGTTCCTGGATCTGTACGTTCCCACATTGAGCTTCTCCATCTCTAGATAGGATAAAAGTCCAAATGAACATATAAAATATTATTCAGATAATAACAATTGCTGAACTGAAGTGCTTTTGTTTTATGTTTATATACGTTTCGGTAAAACAAAATTAACATTAATCTTTATAACACTTAACGATTTCCAAATTACCGTCTGGAAGAACACAACTTAATATTACAATCCATGTATCCTTTCAATTGAAACGCTGTCACCCACGGCTAGCGTAACAAAGGATTTATTGAAAACAGTTAGCTCTTCCGAAGTGTTAATCTCCTTTATAATAAATTATAAAATAAGACCGAAAACTGTAAGCAAATTTTGGTTGCGCCATAGCAAATAACAATGTTATTGAATAATTTTATTTGGCTTGTATTATGTAGAGTGTCACAAATTATTCGAATACTCGAATACAATCCTATGATAAAACTAATTCAAATTTATTTTCTGGAGTTCAACGATTTATGCTGAAATTTTTGTTTCAAATATAATTTCCAATTTTAATGTCACAAAGATTATACATACCCATGTAAACCTTCCCCTACACACACCTAGTGTGAAAAAACAATTTCCATGTATTGTATAGTTAGCATCAATATAATTCTAAGCACTCGGGGCAGTTTACTTACTAAAGTGGTGCTCTTCATTTTTTTAAATTATTACCTAATCTCCCTATAGTTGGAAGCAGGAATCGCTGTGTGCAATTAGTAAGTGTACCTAAGTTAAAAACTATGAGAGTTAGTAGTAGTTATTAGTACAATGCTGAAGCATTATAAATGGGTAGTTTTACCAACAATTAAAATAAATGAAATACGTTTCAGTTCTATAATAACGTCAATACTAAGTTAACCAATGAGAGCAAACTCGTTTCTGATATCCTCCAGGTGTAATTGACAGGATACTTTGAAATGAGTTAACATTATTTATCACACATTGCTTCCTATATGATCAGCAATTCCAGATGGCTGCAGGTTAGTCCCAATATTGGTGAGCCACAAAGCATTCAGTGGTTTCCACATATCCTGCAGCTGTGCAGCCTGCAGGAATTGACACAACGCAGTGCGGCGTTAACTCATGTCTAATCGGCTACAAAAATGAATATTTGCAAGAATCAGTGACACTGAATGATTAAGTTTGTGGTTCTCAAACGCTGAACAGAGGTCCAGCTCAAGGACTATTTGCTCTCAGAGTGCAAACATATATTATCTGTTTCATTTGAATACACGCGGCCTAATTCAACCTCATTGGTTTCTCAAAGACTATGTTCTCACTTTCCAATAGAAAATCATGTTCGGGAATTCTCGGAATTTAATGGGTACTGCCGTTACACAATGAAGAAACTATTTTTTCCTTGAAGAACCAAGTTTTCACTTCACATTCATCACCAATGTTTGAGGTTGGGTTTGACTAAGTAAATATTGTGACTTTGTGGGTTCGTGAAATTAAAAGTCCAATTGCACAAACCGAAAATGTTCCTTACTTCCACCGAATTACAGTTGGAACACTTGCCGATAACACCGAATTACGTAGCGCACACAATTACAATTCACAGTTCGTCTGTCACAGGTCCACTCTGCGCTAGCAATTACGCGCATCTCCTCCGATGCACGTCCATTCACTCACTCGGCACTCCTCACGGCTGCTCGCCAAGAACTGAGCAGACTCGCCAACTGCAGGCCTTATATAGGGAAGATCGTCGTTTCTGGAAGTTTCGCGGCGCGCACAATTATCCCGAGGTTTCCAGACGTCTGCTGGGAGGGTAAAGAGATGGTACAGGGCTCGTGCCGCTCTCCTAATCATCCCTTCAGTTAGTGACACGAAACAAATGGGTAGGCGTGGCCTGAATGCTTCCCGTCTGGCCCTACTGCCGGTCGGTTCTACCGGGAGTTCCGACGTTCGGGTGACAATATATTGTCATGTGCTACCTCACTTATTCCATTTTAGGAGTTGCAACTCTTTTATTATACTATCGGGATTACTTATACTGTTTATACTGATTCCCATGCCGATTTCTTACACTAAAATTATTGCTTCTTCCCATCTTTAAAACAGCTCTAGTAATTCAAAATTTACGTAAACAAAGCATGGAAGAATTAACATCAGATGCACAAATTAATATTAATTTAAAAAACAAGGATTTCCTTCAGTAAAAAGCATGTGCTTTAGAATATACCTTCAATAAGTTTACAACCAAGGAGAGAACACAGTTACAAATGATTATCTGGGGACATGGCACACTGTGCAGCCTTTTCAAAATGAGCCTAGTTAGGACTTTCGAAACTATGGGACAGGAAAATAAATATTGTTATTCACTTCTACAACAATCATCAGGGAAGCTTATTTTGGCAAAAAAAAAAAAAATATAATTTTTGAAATTTCACCCAAGAATGCCATATCTTCTTTGTACTTTATGCAGGTAGTCAACTTTACGACTAGCTCTTACACTTTTGCAAGAGTTTTTACTTTTCAGGAATTTAAACAATGCCTAAGGAATACGCCGCCTTCATATTAGGCATACGGCGAATGATGACGTTGAAGCTGCGTGAAATACTAATGCATTAAGTTCATTTTCAGCCTCGCAGAGCGTTTGTTATTTTCCAGTAGAGTTACAACACATAAACCATTTGCTGAGCCGTAAGCTTACACGACATAGCATTAAATCAACGGCAGAAAACAGAGAAATTAGGAAGCGTTATACGCACTTCTGCTAATTTTAATTCAGAGCAACCAGCTGTATGGAAACTAAATTTCCCTCGAAGGGAAACCTAGTTTGGTCAGTAAACACATTTTTCTTGGTCACAGTAGGATGGTTGAGGCCTGGTTTTATTAAAGGAAATTCAATAAAGCTGTATCAGGAAGCTTCTCTAACAGAGTTTAAAACCGGTTTCGCTTTAATTAGCCTTGCGTCTCGTTTGAACCATAAATGAACACAAATGCTACTTTAGTTCGCTTTAAAGGATAATTTTCTCAGAAGTTATGTACATTGTACATGAAACTACAAATTAATCCGGGTATGTATATGAAATTTGCACCGTATAATTACATATGTTTCCATTACTATATATAAGGCAAATGGTAAGTTACCTGAATAAGGTTTTTCCGGGGTTTTACCTTATCATTACAGACGAATGTCGGGTAGCTCTAAGCTCCATGGACCCTGGACACATTTGAGCATCCTTTCACCCATTTCATTCACCGCCCGTTATGACTTAACGTTGGAGGACGTAAAATCTCAACAACTTCTCTTCTTGATGCAGTTTGTTACATATTTCTCAAAACGTAATCACTGAATGCTAAAGTACATCTATAAAGAAATCATAAACGTTTAAGTCATCTGCTTCGAAGAAATCCATGAATTTTTTTTCTGTAATACAAAAGGAAAAACATTCGAAAATAAGCTTGAAGTTTAACAAGAGAGCTGTTGAGTGAAATTTAAATATTCAACATTCATAATAAATTTCTGTAGACATTGTGCTATGTAAAATGCAAATGAATAGGTAGAGAATAAAATTCTTTCCTACATTAGAACAGGCTTATATTTTTCGGAGTTTCTTCATAATAAATGTCATTTTTAGTAAACTCTCTTTACCTTTGTCATATACATAGAAGGCTCATGAACATTTGACTTTCTCACAAATGGCATTGTTGATTTTGGTTTTAGTTGTGAAGCAATAATTATGGGTGGCGCACAGTTCCACGTTTGTGGGACAGTTTGAAACAAATAGTGTTTAGCGCAGGGTAAAGCAATGAGACCTCTCTCAGGGTATGCGTGGGTATGTATGAGTAAGGATGGTTCTAATGACACCGTGATGCCCGTTTCAAACTGATTTAATGACTGTTTCGTTTTATCATAACATCAAAGTCGAAGTTGCCGACCAAAGGTTACCAATATCACTGTTTAGAGTAATTGTATGTGGAATACTTATTACTCGATAAAACTTAATTCATTCTTCACGTACATATGAACCAACAAATATCTTTTCTCATCACTTCTGGTCTGCCCTCAACCAAGAGAGAAGAAGAGGACTGCCGTAATCTGCTTCACGTCTCGGACTGTCTATCCTCACACTATCCACAGCTTTGCGTGGGTGTGCAGCTTTCACTTCTGGTCTGCCCTCGACCAAGAGAGAAGAAGAGGACTGCCGTAATCTGCTTCACGTCTCGGACTGTCTATCCTCACACTATCCACAGCTGTGCATGGGTGTGTAGCTTTCACTTCTGGTCTGCCCTCGACCAAGAGAGAAGAAGAGGACTGCCGTAATCGGCTTCACGCCTAGGACTGTCTCTCCTCACACTATCCACAGCTTTGCGTGGGTGTGCAGCTTTCACTTCTGGTCTGCCCTCGACCAAGAGAGAAGAAGAGGACTGCCGTAATCGGCTTCACGCCTCGGACTGTCTCTCCTCACACTATCCACAGCTGTGCATGGGTGTGTAGCTTTAACTTCTGGTCTACCCTCGACCAAGAGAGAAGAAGAGGACTGCCGTAATCGGCTTCACGCCTCGGACTGTCTCTCCTCACACTATCCACAGCTGTGCATGGGTGTGTAGCTTTCACTTCTGGTCTGCCCTCGACCAAGAGAGAAGAAGAGGACTGCCGTAATCGGCTTCACGTCACGGACTGTCTCTCCTCACACTATCCACAGCTGTGCATGGGTGTGTAGCTTTCACTTCTGGTCTGCCCTCGACCAAGAGAGAAAAAGAGGACTGCCGTAATCGGCTTCACGCCTCGTACTGTCTCTCCTCACACTATCCACAGCTTTGCGTGGGTGTGTAGCTTTCACTTCTGGTCTGCCCTCGACCAAGAGAGAAGAAGAGGACTGCCGTAATCGGCTTCACGCCTCGGACTGTCTCTCCTCACACTATCCACAGCTGTGCATGGGTGTGCAGCTTTCACTTCTGGAAGCCCTCTTTTCACACAAAGATTCCATTTGTAACTATTTTGTCCATTGTGATTATTATTCACGTGCATGCCATTATTAAGGGTCTGAAGAATACCTTTTCAAACAAAGTTAAGTGCTATCCCTTAGAATTCTGTTTTTTCCGTGTCTTTTGTTACACTACTCAGCCAACTACACCTGTTTGTGTCGTAACAGATATTCAACACTCCTTTGAAATCCATTACGATTCTTTACTCTTTGCATTTCTTAATTTCGATATCAGTTGATAACGTATTAAAGTGTGTATCCTCGAGATTTGGAAATATCCCCTGAAGTCCCATTCTTCCAAAGAAATATTGTTTAAATTAGTATACTTTATAGTGGTTAAACGACAAAGGAAAACGTACTACCCAAATAAGGTATATTCACAATTTATTGCTAATAAGATGGACATAGGACTGACCTGGAAAAATCACGTCCTCCAAATCAGGGAAAAAGCAAGTGCCCAGTTAGGCAAACTCTCACCTGTCATAAACATGAACTCGGAAATAAATATGAACATAGGACTCGCTCTGTATAAGACACTTAGTAGACCCATCTTCACCTACACGACTCCAGTGTAGGGGTATGCCGCCATATATACTAAAATTACAAGCATTTCAAAACAAAATTTTACGCATGATAGCGCAAGTACATCACTCAGTCCCTGCTGACTTACTACACAGCGAATTTAAGATGTACATATTAGGAGAGTCCATTAATAAACTAGCTTACGACACTTATAAAAACCTAGGGAAACACCACAACCCTCTAAAACACGCTTAGGACACTACATCACAGAAATAAACATATACGCACGACCCGTATCTCTATTAGAGAGAACACTCACACAACACGGCGATGGCGGCGTACAGAACTTTCTAGAAAACGTCCTAAGAAATGACTGACATAGTTACTCCAATTACTCCCTTCACTAATCTGTTTCTTCTACTGACATTTTCATAACATTGCCCGCAACAGAGCCCTTTAAGCCCATGGCAGAAGTCAAGGCAGTCCTGGAGTCCAAGGGCCTCCCACCAGTGTCCTACAAGCGCAGTGTCAGCGGGCGACGGCTTATGGAGTAGGACACTCCGACGACATAGCCAGAGCAAGGAACACGACGAAGACGGATGCCCACGCCGGAACAGGACGACCAAACGCATATTTTGCATTAACATATTCCATAACAACAATTTGACAGGCCTAGGAAACTAGGACAAATAATTTAGTAGAACCCATTTCAAGCATGAATAGTAAGCCATTATATTTTTAATACATGACTGGTAGGTCATCCAGGCCTGAGCTCCAGTAACACAATATATTTATTACGCTTGATTACCACTTTGTGGTGCCCAGGTTTCATGGTTACCACCAAGAAGCAACGTTGAAGCGCTCGCACCAGCTCAGTAGCTTCCAGGTACTAAACGGGGTGCTATGCGGGATCCGTGAAAGAAGCATGATAACTTTACGTATATAAGACGCACGCAACTAACAGGTGGAGGTTTCGTTTAGTGAGTATGCCTGGCCCCTTCAGGGCACAGGGAGCCTCACACTGTTGGCCTTTGTACTTGGGCCACCGCCTGTAACTGGGTTTTCCCCCTCGACGGTTAAATAAAAACCAAAAAATCACAATTTACTGCTAATAAGAGCTGTTTCCGAGATAATCTTATTAATGATTTCAGTCGTTACAAATTTAGTCATTATTTTAAAGTGTTATAGAGTTCCAGTTCTGTGGTCGTTCGTATGGGAAGTGTATACAATTTTAAGGCCAGCATAAATATTGACCATAGTTTTTATTTTCTTTGCATCCTTTACGAAATGTTTATTTTAGCTATTTATGCAAATATTCCTCTCGTTTTAAATGAAGCAGATCAGAAAATAAGGATATTTGTATACCCAATTTTAAACGATGGAGAATAGAGAAGGCTTATAAATGCAACAACTCAGATAAACTTTTAGTACGTATTTCTGATATTAATTTTTGTATTAGGCTGCAATTGCTCTTCTTCGTTCCATGGAATGTTAAGGAAACTACACATGACCAGCTTTTAGCACATGAAAATCGATTCAGTTTTGTTTATAGACCTACACTTTTAACGAAATTTTTAAAACAATTTCTGCAAATTTTATTCCGAATAACATGAAGTATATAGAAAAAGAAACTCGCACAAAAATAATTGTATGTAATACAATATCTTTAGAAGAACATTTGCGAGTATAAAGTGAGACCGTAAAGTCAGTTAAATGCCAAACTTTGCATTTAAATTCAACATCCTACAAATATTTGATACAAAGTTTTGCAACAAAATTTTTAAACCGAAAACATTGACAGCATATTTTGTTTTCTTACTCTAGCTACAACTATTTTGATAACAATGGCTTACTTTTAAGACTTATGTATGCATGGCAATAAAATGCATATATATCACTTTTTATGAATAGACTACGAAATCGCTTTTACTTTGAATGACCTTTGTGTAAGTAGTAAACTGACGGACAAAATCTTACCGCATAAAGAGCAAAAGTAGCGTTAAGGAATGTAATTTATTTCGAATAAATATTTCGGAAACGTCAACCAGTTTGGGTGTATACCTTTAATTTTCACATATCTTCTTCTCAAGTGATAAAATCCTTTATTAGTTTTTTTAAAAACTGTTATTTGAAAGTCATTATATTGCAGCACGTTCTATAAAAATCTATTACTTAATAGAGTGCATATTGTAGAGGGGAATGTATAAATGTGGATGTGAGTTAAACAGTGTCACGTAACCTCTCCCTCCCGTTTCTTGATAGTAAAGCTTGTGAAAGCTAGTTTCTCGCTCTCTCTCCCTCTCTGTTAGCAACTGTCGTACAGAACGGATGTGTGGATCCGCAGTTTTTTTGTGAGTGCAGGTAACCGGCCATGAATGACTCCACATAATGTATCTTTCCATTATTGCAGTAAATCTTTGTTGGTCTAAAATTGTTGTATTAGGTATGTTGCACACCTGATAGAAAACGCCAACCTCCTCGCAGAGCATGTGCATCCTACCTAATGAGTATCCGCCGTGTAATATCTGGTCATGTGCTAATTATCCATTACCATTCTTAGTTAGATCGTTACAAATTGTACAGCACATATGGTACAAAGGAATGTATAAATGTGAATGTAAGTTTAACAGTATAACATGACGTAGGTAGAAAAATAAGCTTTTATAAAAGTACTTTGTAGAAGTGCGAGTATAGAGTATCATTAAATTATAATATGTGCGATTTTAATAAGGAATAATTCATTGTGATACAATATATTAGGTTAGTTCTGTATAATTCAAGTGCAACAAGTTTTTCCAAATGCGGTGGTAAACACTGGATTAAAGAAAATCTGTTTGAACCCTTACTTTCGATATCAGTAAATGTCTTACTACCAAATTGCGCCAAAAAAGTTTCGATTATACCTTATAATAGCCAACAGTGATAGCGAGTTGTCATACATGCCAATATCATCATCATGTCCGATATTGTTGCTGTGTATTTATGCACTAATTACCGCGAACATCAACAGTGTAGACAGGATGTCGTGGGACTGTTGGATACACACATTGATCGCCCTCCATGGAGCTGTGCTTGCAGGATCTTTGTATAGGTGTAACACTGCACAACAGGATTGTTAATGTCAGTACAATGCGCTATTGTGATTAAAGCTTACTTTCAGTTGTACACAATATCCAGTGACGAGATGAGCAGTAAGCGTCTATTGCTACAGGAACTCAAATTTCAGTTATCTGCAACCTCTTTCCTCTCCAATTACTGATATTTGCTGATGCAGAAGCATTATAAGTTGTTAAAATGTTGAACCTAAACACTATAACTTGCTAATATTTCAGATCAAAATCAGTAGATCACCAAAGTGAAGTTCGAATACTAGCTTCAGAATTCGTGAAGTGATAATATGATACACACAGATATCGTAGCGATGCTATTTGGAATCGATGTCAATAGTAGGCGTACACTGTCAATTTAGAAGGTGTTCAAATTTTTGCAAAATAATGACATAATATGTCTGCTACTGCGCATTTACTCAGTACGGCATTCCAATTAAATCGCTCTTAAATTCCGATATATCAAAATTATGCATAATGACACAGCTGCCATGAATTTCAAGTATTTCCCTCGATGGTAATAGCTATGATCAGCTATTCCTTTGCTAGTGTTGTGTAAACCATAGAATGTTCACTATACTCTATTGGCAGTTACCATGGAGAAAGCGTTGTAATTGTTTCACTTTTGTTAATAAATACCAGTAAGGTGACAAAAGTAAACAAATTCTAAGGAAGTCAAGAACAACTAATGTGTAATATTTATCCTGGTTTGAAATATGTTGTTTCGTACCCCTTTATTTATTCAGAGTAGTATGAAGTGGTAAATGTGAAATAGAATGGAGTTTTGGGCTTATGTAAATATTTATTTTAATTACACAAATTTTGTTTAGTGTCCCTAATTTTCTTGTGAAGTAAGAGCTCTACACCACACTACTATCATGTAATACATCACATAATGGTTTATTATTAGCAAACAGTAGTACAAAAGGCTGGCCCAGTAGCTCAGTCGATGGAGCACCTGCCTGACGTGCGAGGGTTCCCGGGTTTGATTCCTGGCTTGGTTCTCCAACCAAGATGATTCCTAATCTTCCCAGAGTCTGGAAGTGTGAATAATAGTGCGAATGTGTTCGTGATTTAATGATTAAAACGAAAACGATTTAATACCTTCGATATGTTTCAAAGGAGAACGGCCGCTGATGTGACCGTTGGAGTTAATTGCAGGGTTTAAATTAGAAAAAAAGATAGCAAAGAGCTCAATAATTTATCTTCGTTGCCACTGGCGATTTACTACTTATATAATCATAAAACCGTTTTCATTGTTCAAAATATGTTGCTTAATGTCCATGATGTAATTTTAGTAGTGTCATTTGTATTTAATTGATATAAAGCTTGTTCATTATGGCAACCTACACATTGAGCAGGCATTTCTATTTATTAATACATAAATGTATCTCTTATGGTAAAACATTTGAAATTTAATAAAATAATGCTACATTATGCTTTCAAGAAGTAAGACATAACTATGTCTTTACGTTACATTACATACATTATATATTATTATTACGTTACATTATATACATTACATACATTATGTAAGTAAACTCACATAAAATGCAATTTGAAACAACGGAAGTGAGTATTTTATCCATGGCATAAGTGAACTCCTAGACAATATATTTGAATTCTCTAATTATGTACAACCAGATTTGAACAAATAATCAACAGTTTGTATTTTTCGACCAGGCCTCCGAGTCAGGAAGAAACTTTAATTAAAAAAGAAGAAACTTTACTTTATATGGAAGTTGGCCGTGAAAGCCTAAGCACATACACACTTCTGTATAAAATAAAAATAAGTTAAAGATTAATTAAATATATAAGTACTGGTGAATCAATCATTCTTCTGATGTGAAGAGCAAAAGAATTATTCATCTATGTGCAAACACGTTAACAGAATGGGTCCTGAAGGACTAGTACACAAACCTGCCTGACTGAGCAAATGGGGGAGAACCTTAGATGATCTCTGATCGGATGCTTAAAAACAAGATTCTCTTTATTTGGTCTAAATCACGAAGAAGAAATATACGACTGTATATTTAATGGTGTAATTAGTAAGCCAACTAAACGAGTATATCTTGCTACATAACCTAAAATATTAAAAGAAAAGCTTTGTTAACAATGTTGTGCTAAACTTGTGTACAGACAAAACTTTTGCAGGCATCTGTATTAAGACTGGCAATTAAATTAATTGTGATGTAACACGCAAATCTCCATTAATAAAATGCTCAAATGCCGCATTAATTAGTTACTGGACTGCAGAGGTATATAAATAAAATAATCGTGCAGCATAGGATTGGAGTGTTAAAATCTGAAGCAAAGAAACTACGACTTGAAAGCTGTGAATGCGTTTTTCAGAAGGAAGGGAATTCATAAACGTTATTTTATTCTAAACTGATGTACTCTGTCCTGAAAATAAATACTGACAAATATTCTGCTTTACCGACTTCCAATATTTGAATTTGTCTACTAATATTCGTTTCTGACTTTGCTGTTCTTGAACAGAAATATCAACTTGCAATTAATTTATATTAGGCCAAAGTTCACGAAGCAATATATATTCATTTGTTATATGAGTTTGAAGTTCTTCACTTATTTTATAAAATACCAGCATTAACAAATTTATAAAAGCAGTACAGGTACGTATGAAAAATATAAAATAAATAAGTGTTATATATTCTTGTCTATGAAAATTTTACCATGAATGTACACCAATTAAAATACATAGACCATAATTGTTCCAAACGACACTAAGGACGTAGTAATCCAAAATGTTGGTTTAGGCAAACAAATCTGATTTTATGAGATCAATAAACTAGAAAGTTGACTTTTCTCGGTTTTTCTTTAGAATTATTAGGCTACTGGATATACCTATTTTAATTTTTCTTTAATTTTATGGAGTGAGAGTACATTATAGCATTTGTTCCTGGTTTTAAAAAGTGATAAATTGTCGCAACATACATGTGCACATAAATTAAATAAGCGTTAATTTATGTTGATAGCTTGTTTGAAACCATATTTAAAAACTGTATGTAGTATCTCCTTAAATCGAGCCCAAAAGCATGCAAGGCGTTTGTTTAAAATTACACAAATTCGATATTTAGTGTAGATTTTGTGCAACATTGGTACCTTTGTTTTAAAGTGTAATATCATGGCTCAAATTTGGGGTTTATAGGAAACATATACTTGCTTCATTGCAGAAAGTATTGTAAATATGTAACAGTGAGATTAAAACCATGCTTAGTTCCAACGTATTTACAAGTGGAAAGCTGCGAATAGAAAACCCCGAACATGGTTTAGGGAAAGGTGATTCTGTCACTCCTGTTCGTCTCTCACTTTCAATATTGGAAGCTTTAAGTGTTTAAGGAACATACATTCTAACGTTAAACCCTAAAATATTTCTCCCAAATTGACAATCAGCTTATTATAAAACAAAAGATAAAGCAGATTAAGGCGTAGGTATAGGTAAGAAAAGTAAAGAGTTAGAAATAAATTAGGAGTTATGTGCAGAGGTTCCACCGAAAACTCCGAGGACCCTGGCCTCCTTCAACCCGGGAGCGATGGATAACTCCGGGGGTCTTTCCATAGGGTAATACCTGATTTCTTAAAAAGCCCCCCCCCCCCTCATCGACTACAACGGCAAGGCGGGATGGAGGTGGATACGCCACTCTCGCGCATCAACCCCGCAGGGAAGACTACCGAAAACCCCAGTGGGGCCGCCTGGTGATCTAGCACACCTTCTACTAGCTCAGCAGGCTAATACCCGGGACTTATTAGGCCACTCTCTACCCCCTCCGGGCGGCCGAAGCTTGGGTGTCGGAAACACCCTGCCCCCTCGAGTCCAACCCAATCCGAACAACTCCCCGATGGGAGTTGCTCGGCAGTTCGGCAGTTCGTTACCTCTAGTAACGTCACAGGTACCACGAGTGCTAGCGCTCGCATCGCAGAAGCCGAAGTGGATCCCCCTACGGGAGTATGGCTACTTTGTGAATTTAGAAATTGCAGTATTTATAGGTTTCTTAAGAAACTGACAAGAAATCAAACTGCATTTCCCCCACGTATTACAGGCACGTTTACTAGTATTAGTTTTTCTGGAACTCATTGAAATATTAGATATTTACTATACATTGAACAGTCTAAAACATACTAGTCTTAATTACTAAAAATCTACCCTGCATTTTGAAAGTTTCACAAAGTTAATATTCAAATTTTCATCAATATAGATGTCCAGAATTCTCAAAAAATAGTAAAATAATAAATATATGTAATAATTACATGAATTTCTCTATTCATCAAAGAGCTTCTTTATAAATGATTGTTATTCCACTTCCTGAAAACCAAATAAACTTTATTTAATCATTTACCCAATTCGTTAGGATACGATAGGTAAAATAATAGACAGATTTTTAAAGAACAAGTGGTCATGTGAGAGCCTTGTAAGTATATGTTCATTAATAGATTGCAAGAAAGTATTGAAGGATGTCCCAGTTGATAGGGGTATAAGTATTTAAAAATCAGTTCGGTAATAAAGAATATATCAGAAGTAGCTGTGTCATATTTAAAGGTTATGTGAATTAACAGTTGGTTCTTAGGATAAGAAGCTCTAAGGATGTGTTATTAAAAGTTTACTGAAGATATGTGCCTCATTTATAATGTTTATCTAAACGTCTGCTGTTTTTATCAAGATCTTCATAGATATTTTATAGAATAGAATGGAGCTTTACGATAATTTTCCACATGCTAAGGTGATTTCCTTAGACATTTGTGTTATATTCTAAATATCTAATACTATTAACTATAACAATAAATAGTCGCTTATTAACTAATAGGTCACCAAATATGTTTTAACTGGGTCATGGTTGGTAGGTACGTACGCTTCAATCGACTCTACATATGTTTGTTTCTTTACATCTTATACTCGGAAAATAATATTAATTTCAAAGCACGAAGTAATGCAAGGAAAGTGCTTTTATTTGTTTAATTTGCGTCCTCCAACGTTCAGTCATATCGGACGATGAATGGAATGGGGGAAATGATGCTCAAATGAATCCAGGGTCCATGGAGCTTACAGTATTCCGACATTCATCTATCAGGATAAGGGAAAACTACGGAACTCACCCTGACCGAGATTCTAACTTGAGACCTCTTGAACGTTAAACAGACATGCTACCATCTACGCTACCGAGACGGGCCTTTGAAATGTAATTAGATGCCCAGTCCGACAGGCATTTTTGTGATAATTAGTAGAGAAATGCATTACTTTTAAAGAGTGGATGCTAGATGTTTCCACAGAAGACTATAAATTTGAATTAAATAGCCGTGGCCTCATTTCCAGGGACGCCCTGAGGTTGCCGAGGGCCTTGCATCTAGACGACGTCCTTCATTTCCTGGTGTTATTAATCTGAAGGAGGTAAGAAAATTTATCTCCGCCAAGTGCTGCGGGGCGTTTGAAATTCACCAGCGCTTCTCATATCGAAGAGTTTCCAATAAGGTCGGGGCACGTAAAGAATCCTAAACTCCATTTCCTTCCCTCTTCACGAGGCTACAAATATCACACTTGTTGTAGGGGCGCAACCATCGCCAAATCGATTACTCGAAATCCGCAATGCCTTCGAGATGAGAGATTTTCTCACTGGAGGTAGAAGTTCCTTAAGATAATTCGCCATGTAAGCCAAATGTGGGACATGTGCAGAATTTTATTGAGCTTCGGAGCGGAAGTAAAAATGTGGGCTAACTTCGTTTCTGCGATGGCTGAATAAATGAACTAACTTTATCAAGACGCTTCTGCGGGTGCGAGTGTACCTGTTGTGTACACAATATGTTCTCTATGATGCAGTCCATTTGGTATATGACATTTTTACCAAATCATTAATTTATGATAGATTATATAATAAAGTACCCCTTCCTGAATTTTATCTATACAAGATAATGAACTGAGACCTCTTTTCCTCCCTATATTTACTGATAGACATGCTACCTCTTCTGAATTTTTTCAACTTCATAATCTTATGTTAATAAAATTAAAAATGTTAATTACAGTGGCTTGTTTACAAATTATTACAAACACACTTATCATCTGTTTTATGTTAATTGACATTAACGTCTCTAGGAAATGAAATGTGCATTGTTCAACGCCCGCTTTTATTACATGTAACACCGCAGGCGATGACAATGATGATGCATTACATGGTGATGAAGCACCGGTGGGATGAGATGGCCAGGGGAAAGGGGGATCCCGGAGAAAACCCTCCCGAGAGCTGTGACGTTTCTAGGAGATACCCCTGTTATATATGTCTTTGTACTACTGGGATTAGGAAAACATAGTAGGCGTAAGTCAAATATTTTAAGAGATAGTTTCTTTGTGATGAATTTGACATTGTATAATCCTTTTCTGTACAAACATAAATGAATTAATCTATTTGAGACAAATTCCTTAGTAGATATTTGACTATATTGTACTTGAACCATTTTTTTTTCGATTACGTTCTCCAACGTCAAGTCATACCGGACGGTGAATGAAATTGGTGAAATGATGCTCAAATGAGTCCAGGGTCCATGGAGCTTAGAGTTTCTTGGCATTCATCTTTCAGGATAAGGGAAAACCCCGGAAAATACCTTATCCAGGTAACTCACCCTGACCGAGATTCGAACCCGGGACCCCTTGAACGTGACACGCTACCTCTTTGACCTCTATTGTATTTTATTCGAAAAATATTAAGGCATATGTTAAAGTACAGTGTTTAATGTTGCGGGGAATATTGGAGGAAGAGTATTAAGTGCATTGTATTTTAACTAATGTCATTAAATCTTGATATTCTAAAATAAATTATAAGTTTTATGGATAAAAGTACGGAAGTTAATAGAGGACTAAGACAGGAATGTACAACATCACCCATCTATAAAAAGCTATAGAAGAACCAAAAGGGATAACTTTAAACAATACGAATATAAATACTATACCTTTTGCAGATTACCTTTTGCAGGTATTATTAGCAGAAAACGAAGTGGAATTGCAAAGATAAATTTAATGTAATAGGGAAAAAGTGTAATGTGGGAATCTCTGACAAAACTAAATCCATGGAAAGAAGAAAGAAAAGTCAAAGTAGTTATTGTTGGAGAAATTATAGGACAAGCTTCAACATTCAAGTACTTAGGTTAAAATCTATCAATTCTGAACACCAAAGGAGATGTTGAGGAGAATATTGAAATATACAATAAATCAAAATGATGCGTCAACCGACATTTTGGTAGAATCAGAATTAAAGCAAAGACTTCATAACATAATACCTAAACCGGCTCTGATGTACTCATGAGAAATGTGGACTTTAAGAACCAGAGAAAAGTCAAGATAGGAATAAGCTCAAATTAAAATGTTTATTGGAAATTACTAGAAGGGACAAAATTAGGAACACTAATAAGAAAGCAGTTAATGGAAGGAAATATTACTGAAGAAATTTAGAGGTATCAAGAATGCTGGAAGGAATATGTTCTACGATACCCTCTTCAGGGTGTACACGGCTAGCCTTATTTTACGAAACTTCGTTAAGTGTTGGAATATAACGGAAGAGATGGAGCGTGCGGTCTAAAGGCCTAAACATCGTGAGGAGGAGGAAGAAGAAAGAGAAGACCTTAACAGTTGAAAATTTGAAGACAAAGCTTCAAAACATCTATCTTCAGAAAACGCTAACAAACTAACACCAATTTAACATAGCTTTGCGTAGATTAATGACATGTACATTTTTGTGGTAAGATATTTAAGTTCGCCAATCATGCAAAAGTCACCTAAATTTCGGAAGACTTTCAGACTCAGAGGACCCTTGATTCAGGAAGATACACATTTCATTGGTCATAAAAATATCTAACGTGTAAGGTATTTTAATAAAAATATTGTTAGAACCATGTTTCAGACAATAAAATTTTTCGAAAAAGTCCCACATAATGGTAGTTAGGAGTGGTAATACTTTTATGAAAATTTTCATGCCACATCCATGAAAGATGTTAATTTATAATCTAATGATTTTATTTAGAGTACTTCAAAACGTGTATTTGCGTCAAATCTCGGTACCGATATTTTTGTGTAATGAAGCACCTTCTCTGCCTGTGGTAAAGGAAGTAAAAACAACAAAGTTCTGTGCAATATAGGAAATTAAATGAGAGAAATAAAGTATATATATAAAGTCTATGTAAAGTTAGGCATTTCTGAATAACAATAATTGTCTAGCAGTGTAAGCCTAACGGGGACATTATCTTTTCAATCAGCAAACGTCGTAGCAATAATTAAACTATATAATGAGAGAACCCTCATTTCATGAGCCACAATGATTTAGCTCCATTAAAAAGAGCTTCTTTTGTGTATGCGTATTGCATTTTCGCTCAAAAGTGCTCAAATCAGTGTTTAGAATCTTGGTGCGTAATATTCTATAACTCCCATTTAGTAAATAGAGGGTTCTTCATTTGTTTTACGTTTTTCAAAGGGATGCGGTTCTAATGTGGGAGGGAACAAGATAACTTCAAATGCCACATTGTATATTCAATATTTAAATAGTATACAACATCTTCATACACATAATGTTTTCATAGTTGATATTTACTGTCATTTACTACATTTGGTGGAATGATTGCTTAAAATGCCATACAAGGTTTCGTCACTATTTCTCAGATGCGTAAGCCAGTGACATAATCTAGTTTTAAGTTATAAATATTTACATTTTTATTAATAACCCGGAAAAACAAACCAGGATGTACAAAGAGAGATAAGATGATGTAATTTAAGGCACGAAAGGGGAAAAATGGAGGGAAGGCCTTACAATGGAAAGAATGGGAAAGTGCTGAAATGAATGGCATAAAACAAAATGGAAAGGGACAAGAGAATGCCATTTAGAGGGAATATACGTACTGTCCAGCAACGCAAAGAAGGTCCCTGGAAGGAACTAGCTAACTTACACAGTGGGACAAGGACAGCGAATGTGTGTGACAGAGAACGTCTGCTACACAAGGTGCAGAACCGCCCTCTTCACTCTGTACACTAAAACATTAACAAAAGTAGAAGCCATCAGAATGTTTTTGAATGGTCTGTAACTCTACTGAAATGGGGTGTCATAAATCTCTCCAGGGAGGATGTGAGAACCTTCGCCAACTCTCCTCTGGAGGACAGTATATCTTCAACTATCGCAGCAACATGAATGAACCTGCGGCTTGCACCCTTATAAATGCATATTGTAAATAGTGAACTACAAAACTGTATTGAGGTGATGATAAAACACATAAAGGGAGCTGAAGATAACGAATAGGATGATTTCGAGCACTGTGATATCCTGAATGGCTCCAAGGATCATCCTTATCCCAGGAAAAATGACATGGAAGATTATTAAATAGCATAATGCAATTTAGTAATTTGTAATTCCCTTTCAATATATATACTACATAAGTAACATATTTTTGTTTAGTTCGGAACACTCACTATTTTTATAAATTTCCCTTTTGACTAGAATTTACATTACCTTTACATTGCTGCCCTTTCTCCCATTGAGTGTGTTTAAGCAAAATAAACCTTATAATAATGTAGGCTTAATACTCACAAAAATGAAATGTTTAATTTGGAATAGGCCGAAAATTATTTCACACTCACAGAGCGGTCCCACCAACTCTGACACCCGTTTAGGTGAGTTGACCACTCTCGTCTCGACGTTCATTGCATTACACCAAGCTGGTACCACATCCCCGAGTTTCATTCTGGTTTTACCGCCAGTAGCGCTAGTTTTGTGCCAGAACCAGTGTCATCATGACGAATCAAAACTTGGCAGGGATGGCGTCATTTTCCAGTGCTTCTTTTTTTTTTTTTTTTTTTTTTTTCTGAGTAATGGACGTAACGTGGTGACTGTTCCATATGATATCTTGTGAGGGGGAGTCGACGAGATGGCAAAGTACATCCAGATTCCACCACAAGAGAATAAAATAAACCAAATGTAAGGTGGCCAAAAACATCTCACCCAAGAATGTATCTATTTTCAAAAAAGAAAGAGTTTTAAAAATATCGAATATCTCTTATCCGGTTAGGTAACCTGATTTGCAAATTACTAACATCCGACTACATGTAATTCATGATCATAACCGGGAAATATCATGTGACCACCAGAAAATATCATTTAAGCTGTTAAAGAATAATACAAGTCAATTGATTTGCCATCTGTTGAATGTAATTCCTTTAACTGGTTTAACATATAGTGTTGTATTTGAATAAATGTGTGAATACGTTTATTCAAATGGATGGAACAATAAGGAGGTCTCATCCATTAGCTGCTCATTTAGAAACTCTTTGGAATTAGTATTACGGAGGCAAATAACCACTTACTTCACACTATAATAATATACTCCCATTTTTAATCCCTTCAGCGTTTCATGTATGTACTTCAACACCATTAAGTTTCTTAGTGGATGAGTATTATATCACAACTGCTACAAAAAGTTGAAGTAGGCTATGTTTCCGAATTGAAAAAAAATGACTGCAGTACAGTATAGGAATCGATTTACCCTAGCGTTTCAGCTTGACTTACTCCGTTAAGAAATAAAGAAATCGTCGATCTTCACTGTATATTTGTGGAACGTCAAACATGACTCTTTACAAAATGTAAAACTTTAAAAGGAGCAAAAATAAAACAACTGCACTTACCACAATCAGAAAAAGCACGGAAGTTCACTAACTCTCTCAGATTGCCAAACATATATATGCACATGCAAATGCCTTCAATATGTTATCTGTATAAACATTAATCTCTCCGTGCCATAAAGGAAACACATAATAATTTGCATTCCAAATAACTCAAGGTGTGTGTGTATGTGTGTGTGTGTGTGTGTGTGTGTGTGTGTGTGTGTGTGTGTGTGTGTGTGTGTGTGTGTGTAATTTACGACCTCCAACATTTAGTCATATCGGACGGAGAATGAAATGGGCGAAATGATGCTCAATGCGTCCGAGGTCCATGGAGCTTAGAGTTACCCGAAATTCGTCTTTCATGATGAGGGAAAAACCCGGAAAAACCTTTTCCAGGTAACTCACCCTGACCGAGATTCGAACTCGGGACCTTTTGAACGTGAAGCAGACATCCTACCATCTACGCTACCGAGGCGGGCAAAAAATAAACTCAAGATACTAAAATGCAAACGCAGAATTCAAAATGAGCCGAAATACCCTGACTTTGCTTCACTTTTAAGGAGTACGCTTAAAAACTTCATTTACAAAAATGTTGCACATCATTACGTGGCTGAATATAAAGTATTTACGTTTATTTACATTGTAAGAATGCTGCCAAAACAGGATATCTTATATTCCAACCGTACACGTAGGAAAATACACAGGGAACTATGAAAGGATATAGCCAGACTGAAAAATTCAATGCCATAGCCGGGATTTGAACCGCGGTTCCTCTGGTCTCCGTCCAGCCGCTCTAAACCATTGAGCCTTTAAGTACTTACAGCATAGTAAGTCACCATTAAGGTAGTTATCTCATATGTTTATGAAAACTCCTAGTGGTTTACCGGGAAAAATAAGAGTCAGTTGGAGAATATAAGGTCATGTTGGCACGTAGGCCATAGTAGCTCAATGGTTTAGGGCGGCTGTACGGAGACCAGAGGATCCGTGTTTCAAATCCGGCTATGGCATTGAATTTTTCTGTCCGGCTCTATTCTTTCATAGTGCGTCCTACACCCGGCTAGTGTGAAAGAAAAATTAATTTCCATTAATTGTACCTAATAGTGGTCCGAACTATAAAGCCCGGGCCTTAAAGTACTTACAGCATAGTAAGTTACCATTAAAGTAGTTGTCTCATGTGTTTATGAGAACTCCTAAGCGGTTTACCGGGAAATACACGAGTCAGTTGGAGAATTTAAGGTCATGTTGGCACGTTGGCCATATTAGCTCAGTGGTTTAGAGCGGATGGACGGCAACCAGAAGATCCGTGTTTCAAATCCCGGCTATGGCATTGCATTTCTCAGTCTGGCTCTATCCTTTCATAGTGCGTCCTACACACGGCTAATGTGAAAGAACAATTAATTTCCACAAAGGTAACTCTTTGAGTGGAAATGGTTACTAGGTTAGTAAAACCATTGTTAAGTTCGATCCTTTTATATATCTCTGAAAAAAAAAGAAGTTAAAGTCCCCGTGACTTCAAGTACTTTCTCTATTTAAGAAACGCAAATTGTCTTAGTTCAAGGGTATTCCATTACGAAACCTCTACGCTCTTCTTACTACGCATATGCTATTACACATTACTTGGTAATCTTAACGTACCCTTGGCAAACCTCTGGCAAAAACACAATACGGTAAAGGATTGAAGCTCAATCTTCTGCTACGCAGGCAGCAAAACCGCACTACTGCAGAAACAGCTATAGCATTAGTCTTATACAGTTCAATAACAAAAATGTTGCTATATATGACGCTATTAGACTATTTTTAGATTGCTTAAACTACTTCATATCCAATCGTAATTTACTCCTATCTCTCTCTCCCTCTCTCACTCCATTTTAATTACAATAGCACTCAGAGCTTCACAGTACAAAGAGAGTTAGGTATTCCTCAAGTTAAAATTGCCCACTTAAATGTAACCACTTTTGTTAAATCCTCGTTAAATTCACAGGAAAAGGAGGGGGAAATAGCTTTATGGTCCGCTTTGCAACAGTTAATTGGTCCCGTGGGAACTATTCATTACATCCAATTAGTACACAACACCTTCATTAAGTGGGAAGACAAAACGGCTTCTGAGTACATAAAAAGAAATCTAACTTGTTTATTTCTCTCAATAAAAGCAAGAAAATTAGAATATATATTTACTTATTAACACTCCTAGCTCTTCTACAAAATATTCAAGCAATCCACTCAACTTATGCGTTATCAAAGGGCGAGGTAAATTAAAAACAGAAATATCTTGCCAGTTATTATGTTCCTTGAATCAAGCACTGTAGTCTTCAGAGAAACAAGTGGAGCTCTTGTGTTTAATGATAACAACTGATAATAACGACGATTATCATGTACCTGATACAGTTCCTAGTAATAATAATAGTAATAATAGAAATAATAATAGTAGTAATAATAATAGTAATAATAGTAGTAGTAATAATTATAGTAATAATAGTAGTATTAATAGTAATAATAATAGTAATAATATTGTTGATGTTAATGTTGATGTCGATGTTGATGATGTTGATCTTGATGATGTTGATGTTGATGATGATGATGCTGCTGTTGGTGAATATAATAATAATAATAATAATAATAATAATAATAATAATAATAATAATAATAATAATAATAATAATAATAATAATAATAATAATAATAATAATAATAATAATAATAATAATAATAATAATAATAATAATAATAATAATAATAATAATAATAATAATAATAATAATAATAATAATAATAATAATAATAATAATAATAATAATAATAATAATAATAATAATAATAATAATAATAATAATAATAATAATAATAATAATAATAATAATAATGAGTATTTGTTGTAATTTACGTCCACCAATGTAAGTCACATCGGACGATGAATGGAATGGGTGAAATGGTTTTCAAATAGGCCCAGGGTCCGAAGAGCTTGTAGTTACCCGAAATTCGTGTTTCAGGATAAGAGAAATCCCGGAAAAACCTTATCCAGGTAACTCACCCTGACCGAGATTCAAACTTGCGACCTCTTGAATGTGAGGCAGACAAGCTATCATCTACGCTACCGAGGCGGGCGATTATGATGTTGATGATGATGATGATGATGATGATGATGATGATGATGATGATGATGATGATGATGATGATGATGATGATGATGATGATGATGATGATGATGATGATGATGATGATGATGATGATGATGATGATGATGATGATGATGATGAGTCCTTATGATGTGCGTGTGTACTATAAAAAGTTTCCTCGATCGAGTCCCTTTTCTCTCGTAGTTCTCGAAACAGTTCTTCGTTTGCCGGAGTTTGCTGTAGTCATATGCGGTCTCAAATCCTCTATCAAGAAGATTTCCCGAGCTAAAACGTGCCCGTACCGGGATCGAGTTAATTTTGATACCCTTTGAAACTTCTTAAGTTATCTCGGTTATCTGCCTGGTTTCTATTCCAGGCGACCATAAAATTAGATTTGTTGTGGACAACACGGCACTGGGATCTCCAGTTTCCCTCGCCATATCATTCCTCCGTTGCTCCATGTCCATCTCACATATCATTACTTCCGCCGCCCGCAAGTAGCAAAAGCGCGCGTTAAGCACTGCTCATTCACTGAAAACTGCTGTTGTTGATTGAAAGATTACGTTAAGTTATTAATAACACAAAAATTTATTTGGAGAGTTCACATAAAATGTGGCTTTTGGCCTTGATGTTGGATTAAGATTAGTCTTGGTTCAATGACTAGGTGTATGTATCCAACTTTGAAGATCTTGAATGATTTGAGTTTAAACCGGCGTGTGAGTACATAGTTTTATTAGTAGTGGAGAATCCAATAATTTTCATTAACTTCAATACGAAAGGACCCGTTACAACTTTAATGTACATATATGAAACACTAATGCCCTGAAAATGTAAACAAAACATTATTTTTGTCCAGATACTCTTGCTTATGCATAGTCTCTGAAACCTGATAATGAATGATTATAGCAATAGGTAGTGTTCCGACTGTAATTCTCGTTAGTAGTTTAATGTTTTATAACATTACTTTATGTGAGTGTAAGTTAAAGGTTATAATTTTGTTACTGATCGCATTTTTTGTATTGGAGCCGTGACAAGCCACTGCCGGGCGCGTGCGAAGTAAACAGATAGAGAGCTACGCCAGCACTGAACGCTTGCCGAGAGACAGACAAACATAGAGAGAAAGAGATAGATAGTTCCTTTGTTCTCTCGCTACACCACGAAAGGCCTGGAAACGTCGGCACATTTCTAGACAATGACTGGAATAAAAGCCCGCGAAGAGTTGAGTAGTCGGTCAGTTGCTAATGGAGTAGCTAGTTGAGAACTGTTAATTGTGTGTGTGCAGCTGTGTCGTACACGTATTTCGTTTGTTTTGTTGTGGTGAAGCAACAGGAGACTGCGTTTGTGTATGACACGTCATTCTTAGAACCTGTAAGGGGTGTACAAAGCGTCTTTCTATTGAAATAAAGAGCATATTAAATTTCATCTTACAAGGCTTTTAATTCTACGAACCCACAAAGTCACAATATATAGCACTCATCTGAGGATAACGTTACTTCACAATTATGAGCCAGTCAAACAATGGTTCACAGTTCGGAGAATTGTTTTAAGTTCAACAGTCAACTAATATCAACAAATACCTCTAGTGGACGGAACGATGGCCTGTACACGAAAATAAAAATGTTGTATAAATGTCTCACATTGTTTTGCAGAACTCTTGCAAAGGCTCAGCACCGAAGTTGGGCGTAATAATTTTGAGTTTTCTTTCTATATCTCCATACCCCCTTCCGTGACCCATACTGCCTAAAATTTAATTCATATTTCAAAGGCCTTAGTATGTAAATAAAACTTTGGAATTATCACATAATTCACACGTTATATACTTAACGTAGCATCGTGCAACATTTATTTAATAGCATACCATAAACGAAATGTGGTTTCTGTGAAAATATACATTTTAGAGGAAAATTGATATGAATTAACTGTTGTATTTTTGCACAAGATGGCAGCTTATGCTTTATTTGATATCTGCTTGTATACTTCCAAAGTACGATGATTTCTGCAAGTTTAAGTTTTCTCTTAACGTCCTCCAACATAGGCCAATTTCGGAAAATGAAAAAATGGGTAAAATGATGCTCAAATCAGCCCAGGTACCAAAACGTTTACAGTTATAGATATTCATTTTCAGGATAGGGGTAACCCCCGAAATAACCCTTTACCGGATAACTCCCCCGAACGAGATTGGTGGTAAAAGTGCTAACCTCATACCACAGAGATAAAGTCATCCCTTTAGTGCTTCATAGTAGCAGACATATAAAAATGTTTCTTGCTGAAAGCCTTGGCATGTATGATTTCTTCTTTTTCTTCAGGTTACCCTTCTCTATGGAGGACATACAAAGAGCAGGCTATCTTAGAATCGCAGCAGAACTTCAATTGTTGGTTTGCCTAATGTATGGTATGACGCTGAAAAAGGAGGAAATGAAATTTAGTAGTGGAAGGCACGATATGCAAATTGGGAAATTGAAATGCTATCACAGCATTCGCCTAGGCTCGCGAGAAACCGCATAAAATCTCTTTCGACTGCAAAATTTTAAATTCAGAACCTGCCGAATGCGAGTGGCTTTCATAACCACAGTCACATAGTCATCATGAGTCAACTCAGCATTATGTTTACTTAACGACATAAGTAATATTCAGAACATTTTCACAAGCTTTTCTATAGGCTGGCCCAGTAGCTCAGTCGGTAGGGCACACGCCTGTAGTGCTAGGGGTCCCAGGTTCTATTTCCGGGGATGGGGAATTATCTCTCACCAGAATAATTCCTCATCTTCCCCAGAGTCTGGAAGTATGAATGAGAGTGTCAATGTGTGTGTGGTCTAATGATTAAAATCCCAACGAATAGGAGTTAAGACCATCAGTAAGTTCTAAAGGAAAATGGTCGCCGATATGACCATTGCAGTTAAAGGCGGCGTATAGATGGAGCATATATATAAGCTTTGCTATACTGTACTACAAGGGGAAAAGCGTTAAAGGTTTACACAATATGTTTGATGAACTTGAACGGAGTGAAGCTTAGATCCAAATTTCTGCAAGCCAAGTTTTACTCTGATGGCCATCCATAAAGGTAACGTACCAATCTCTGTTCTGATATTACCTCCCAGGTGGGATATCCGTATTTACAAGGCCTGGAGTCACATAGAAAGATTGCCCCAAAACAATATTACTACCGGTATTTCTTGGTGCTGCCATAAATGTTTACGCTTCTGAATATACATACCAAAATCTCAAGCGAATATTTTTTTTTAAATTTTCCTTTTTAGAAAGAAGAGCCATGTTTAGCAAGGGAAACCTCGCATAATATTGTGGGTGATACGAGCCCGATCCTTGTTGACCCATTTATGATCTACGAGATGTTCTGAAGCTTCATTGATTTAACACAAAGAAAAGAATAATCCCTTACTTTGATTAACTCTGAGGGATAAAGCTGAGATTTATTACTTGATCTGTGGTTTCATTGCCGTTCAGCAAGTCGTTGAACAGCATTACAAAAATAAATAAAAGACGACCTTATATGATCTCTTTGGTGTGGGCAGACCGCACGCATGTTTTCTTTAACTGATCATCGTAACGAGATACATATTAGAGGTCCATTTAAACCTAGTTACTATAGTAACATATTGTTTTTATTTATAATGACATGATTTCCGTTTTATATCCACATTGTTGTCTCTGTTAGAAACATTTACCGATAAATAACTTCGGTTTTGGTCAAAAGGAAATTAGAAAAAAGTAAAAGATACGCTATAGGTGCTGCTTATATGATTACAGATTTCAAATTCATTCAAAGTGCAAATTGAAAGTAAAAAGAAACGATCAAAATAGTAAAGACTGATTTAACTACAACTGAAGTGTTTCAAGGAAAGATTTTTATAGCGGAAAATCTTATGCATTACTTTCCCGTGTCTTATTTGCCATTATACTTATCTAATATCAAGCCTCCTCAACCTTATCTTACAAAATCTTGTTCCTCTAGCTACTGCAAAAGAAATATGAGCAGTACAATTTTCATTACATGTTTTTTTTCTTCTTCTGAAAGGCATTGAAAGTATTGAAACGCAAGTCACTACAGGTGTTTCAAAACTACACCTAACATATTGTCACCCAAACGTCGGAACTCCCTATAGACCCGACTAGCAGCGGCAGCAGGAGACGTAGGCGTTCGGACACACCCACCCATTAATTTAAGTCACTAACTGAAGGGATGATTAGGAGAGGGTTCGCGGGGCACTGTGCCGTCTTTTTCCCCTCCACCTGGATTCTCGAACTTACGGGATATTTCATCTAATCCAGAACATTCTAGATTGGCCAGCTGACCCTATATAAGCAACACGTCGGGCTGGAGGAAAGTAGTCAGTTCTTGGCGTAAGAGTGCAGTGCTAGTGTACGGACGAGAAGACTGAGTGAGTGCTTGGCAAGCAGTGAAGTAGCGCCGTGTTAGTGAACGAGAAGATTATGTGCGTGCAACGGAGGAATTTACGTAACTGTGAGCGTACAGTGCGACTGCAACGGACGAACTGGTGAATTGTAATTGTGTGCATTACGTAATTCTGTGTAATCGGCAAGAGTTCAACTGAAGGCGGTGGAAATAAAGAACATTGTTGAGTTTGTGTAATTGGACTTTTCATTTCACGAACCCACAAATTCACAATATAGAAATAGTTGCTCAGCTGCTGTGTGTCACATATAGATCGCTTTTACTGACGATAGAGCGGCATAAAAATGCTCCAGAATGGGAGTGGATTAGGCAGTGAGAGGAACAACGACGCGTGCCTCAAGCTGTCGGAATTCGCAGGTAGCTGACATCGTTTCGCGTGCTGTAGCTGTTCATAAACATACCGGCATACTCCACAGTATCTTGCTACATTTAAGAATTCCTTGGGCCTATGAAACCCCCATAAAGAAGCCATTACTTAATTATTGTTTATGTGCCTAAGCACACGTAGTACCTCTGACGTTACTAGAGGAACTTCGGGCCGAACAGCCAAGCCCCTCCCGTAGGGGAGTTGTTCCGATTGGGTTGGACTCGAGGGGTCAGTGTGTTGCCAACACCCACGGGGAATTGGGTACCTCCTGCCAGGCTACGGTCGCCCGGAGGGGTTAGAGGGTTGCCCAATAAGTCCCGGGTACCAGGCTGCAGAGCTAGTAGAAGGTGTAATAGATCATCAGGCGGCCCTACCGAGGTTTTCGTTAGTCTTCCCTGCGGGGTTGACGCGCGTAAGTGGTGTATCCACTTCCATCCCGTCTTGACGTTTTGCTCAGCGCAGGGGGTGGCTTTTAAAGAAATCAGGTATTGCCCTATGGAAACAGCCCCGGAGTATCCATCGCTCGCGGGTAGAAGGAGGCCCGTTTCCTTGGTCCTACGGTCTAGGACTTATGGGATTAGAACCTCTGTACTTAACTGTGTGTTTAACGTGTTCCAAAATTCCGTTATAGCATTCCATGGTAGCAAATAAGCTGGTGGACATATGCAACTTATACCTTTTAGAGTAAAGTTAATTTTAGTGATGTTGAGGATGGAAGAATTAAATGATAAACACAACAGAAAAGAACATCAAACAGTTGCAGATAAATTAAACAAAGCTAAATGTCTTATACAATGAGACAAGCATTTTATTTGACGTTTTTTATAATACCAAATAAAGCATTTGTAAGAGAAAAGGAAGCTGTTGATATTTACACTAAGTGTTTGAAAGTATTGTACAACTGAGATCTTAATGAAATGCTCTGAAGTTAAACAAATAAGTATTATCGTTGATTTAACTATTTTTAAAATTCATATTTTTAATGAAACTAAATTAAGCGTGCGTTCGCTGAACTCCCTTCAGCTCTTCCATCCATCAAAACCATGTCCGTCATTTCGGCGTTCGTATAGCGCTACATATTGCTTGGATTTGCTGTCTAGTACGCGCAAAGTTCTTACTGTTAGGATGGAATGTGTAGTTTTACACTGAAGAGCAACCTTGCAGCTGTCCGAGTTATTAGTCGACTTTTTCACAAGTAACTGCCCTTAGCCCAATTACGTGAAAGGTAGGCTAGGGTCACTGATAAAGAGCAAGGAGTAATGTTTTTGTTTCCGTGGCTGGTGCGTCCCAGTAACAACTTCTGAGGTTCGCACACCAGTGGTTCCTGCGCTGCCTAATCACAAAATCATGTTGCATAAAATCATACCTAACAGAACTTCGAAGCCGTGACACCGATATTTCGACTAGTTAAGTTATAAACTACACAACGGCTATAATCGTTGTGTCGTTTTATACCTTCTGGTCTTGTCATGCTCTTCGCAAGGTATCCCAAGAAACAACTGAATAGCGAGAGTAAAGAACGACGTAGTAGTTAACATACAAAGCAATTTTACCGGATGTCTTGAGAAGGATACCTCCAAATTTCATTTAAAATATCCTTTGTGTGTTAAAGGGATACAAATTTGTGGTGTAGCATCTTTTTATCTCTATCTCTTACGCTTTTTCCTGCTGGAAAAACAAATATACAAAATCTCCTTTTGAGTGAAGAGAACGTCATCACACTCCAGTAGATACATATGAGATACACATATCTGTCAGGTAATTATGTAAAATACTTGTCACTTTAATGACAATAGATGAAAACTTTATGGAGACCTTCTTCAGTTATACTTAGAGAAAGAGGGCAGTTAGGGCAGTAAGAGGAAGAAGATGTATTTGGAAAGTCTACTTGTCGCATTTTGGGAAGATACCACACTTAAATATAGAGTTTGGTATTTATTCTATAATATTTTCGGCAAACAGATATATCTTTAAGTGCCTTATCTTTGACTGAGCTGCTTCCGAAAGTGCATCTGTGATAAATCCCCATAAATCCCCATAAATTGGTAAATAATTCAAAGCGCTAACAACGAATACCTCGAAAATAGCTGTACCAGGAATATTACTGAGAATTGGGTCTTTTAAACCATTTTTGGTCTTTTTTGTGTGTAATGAATATTTTCTAATTTGTACAATTTACTAACTTTCAAATTTAACTTTCCTTCAAAATACTGTGATTTTGTGGGTTCGTAGAATTAAAAGTACAATTGCACAAACTCAAAATGTTCTTTATTTCCACCGAATTACAGTTGGAACACTTGACGATTACATACAACTGCGTAGCGCACACAATTACAATCCACCAGTTCGTATGTCACAGGTTCACTCCACACTTGCAATTACGTACAACTCCTCTGATAAACGTAAGCAGTCTTCCAGTCCGTTATCTAGCACTGCGCTCTTCACGGCTGCTCGCCAAGAACTCACAGACTCGCCCACTGCAGCCCTTATATAGGATGATCGCTGTTTCTGGAAGCTTCGCGGCTCGGAACATCATCCCGATTGTTCCAGACGTCAGTGGGAGGGGAAAGAGACGGTACAGTGCCCCGTGACTCTTTCCTAACCATCCCCTCAGTTAGCGCCACAAGATAAATGGGTAGGCGTTGCCTGAATGCCTCCTGTCCCCCACTCAGCTGTCAGTTGGTCAAGCCTTCCGATAATTGGGTGACAATATAAAGAGTTATTAAAATAAATTAGCTGGGTCTGACTTAGAAAACCAAATATCACATGACTTACTTACTTGACTTAATGCCTCTTGTCCCTTTTGGGGCATAGAGCATCCATGAAAAGTTTCCATTCTTCTCTACTCCTTGCAAGTGCCTTGACTTCTGCACAAGTTTTCCCTTTTTCTGTCACTTTTCCTACAACTGTTCTTTTCCATGTTATCCTTGGGCGACCTATTTTTCGTGCTCCTTGCGGATTCCAGTGAAGTACTTCCTTCCCTATTGACCCATCCTTAGCTCTTCATTTGTAATAATATTTCGCCACTTAATGTTGCATATTCATGGATGTTGCATGGGCTTTTGAATCGAAATATCACATACAGTTACTTTAATACTACATATTATATAATGTATGCATAGGTTGATTCAAAACGACACCGAAAAATTATAGCCGTCGCGCAGTTTATAACTTTAACCAGTCCGAATTTCGGCGTCGCAGCTTCAAAGTTCTGTTAGGTATAATTTTATGCAGCATTAAATATTACATTATTTTGTGATTAGGCAGCGCAGGAGTCACTGCGAACCTCAAAAGTTGTTACTGGGATGCACCGGCCACGAAAACAAAAACATTACTCCTTGCGTTTTATCAGTGACCCTAGTATACCTTCCAGGTAATGGGGCAAAGAGCAGTTGTGAAAATGTCGACCAATAACTCGGACAGCTGCAAGGCTCCTCTTCAGTGTAGAACTACACATTCCGACCTAACAGGGAGGATTTTGCGCGTACTTAGTAATTCCAAGCAATATGGAGCGCTATACGAACGCCAAATTGACGGATATGATTTTGATGGATGCGACTCTATACATAAACGAAAATGTGGGAATATTTAAAAACATTATATTTTTAATAGTACCGAATTAATGCCACTTTTGGTAATATTAAAATTTAGAGACGATTTTACTTATAGGGGTGGGGAAGTTTTCCTAAAAGTATTAGCTTAAATACACGTTTGATTTATATATTGGATATTTTGTGTTTTAATTACTCTGTATATATACATACACAAATACGATATACACATTTTTATTTATTAGTTTATTTAATTATACGTTTGTTTATTGCTACCCAAAAACATACTTCAATGAATCTTTTTATATATCATACTTTCAGAACTTTGCATACGTGCATTTATACAATTTCCCTAATTTCTGTATATACCGAGTTCTAAGTACCCAAACCTCGAGCTAATGCATGTATTGCTAGCTAAGTTCTCTGGAAGGTAAGGATATCTCTACTGCGATACTTAAATAAGACAGGGTTAAGCTACACAGTATACATAATTGTAAAAGAGATAAAACGTAATACATCATTAGGTTTTAGGAGCTCAATGCACGAGTATCAGAAGTGATTTACTCTTTTGCTAAAAGCTTTTCCCATAACGTTTTACAGGTAATCTGGAGCACATGGCACATTTAATGAAACTGGGGTTAAAAAAGACCAATTACCGTAGTTTAAACCAGGAGCACTCAGCTGTATGACTTCCTGGTGCTGCTAGTTTATGCGGGCCACGAATTTATTGATTCTCAGCCAGGAAATCCTGTAAACCCTAAAGCAAACTAATTCTCCTGTTAATTATCGATACGGTTTTTGTGTTTCAAGTGGTGGCCCTGAAACTTGATTGCCCTTGCAGAAACTTTATACAAAATTCTACGAAATATTTCTGGCGCACTGTTTCCTACTCACGCGGGCTTTAATTCACTGCACCGAAGAGAATGCACTTATTTCATTTTACAGTATATAGCCTGCGGTGGAAAATGGAGCGAACTTCCAAATTACGATGTACGCGAAACAGATATTTTATGGTCAATGAAGAAAGGGTAAAACTACTTTTTGGTTATAATACTTAAAGCTACCTAAACTCAAAAGTACTTTATCTTGGAAGTTAAAGCAGGTAAGGAAAGCATTGAATTCAACCCAAAAATTTTAGATTGCGATTTCACTGGACATAAATGTCTTCAGCCTTCCTGAATACATACTTACTTTCTCTACACATCAGGTAGAGAAAGTATTTCGTTCATAGAAGCATTTTATATGGACATTTCCCTCCAAATACACACTTTTAAATTTCCTTTTCAGGCACAAGTTAACGTGGTACTGTTTGCGTGATAATACAATTGCAATAAAATCAATGTTCGGTTACATAGCAAACTTGGCATTCAATCTTTCATCTTGCAAGGGCATGACACAAAGATTTTGAAGGTAATCAAAATCTCAAATTAACCTAAAATGAAATCCCGTCTCAAATTAAAGCACAAATGCGATAATTGATGCAACATAAACATTATAAAAGTGATTTCATTTGTTCTGTATGTTAAATAATACCTATTTCACTCTAAAATTTCTTCATCAAATGCTTGTTCATAATCAGGTATAGCTGAGCTTCTGCACCACTGTATGTAATTTACTAATATAGCACCAAATAAGGGTAGTTCCTTTTCTTGGTAGATTCAGAAAGACTGCTATGACTGTAATTCAAGTGGCATTACAATATCGTGGCCTGTGCTTTGGTGAAATGAAGGAACTTGATTTATTTTTAGGAATGTATTTGAAATTTTAAAAGCTTGAGGTTTCTTTATGCAATTGAAGGTATTAATTTGTGGAAGTAAAGATGTAGAAACCTCACAGCGGAGTATTAGACGACAAACGCGTAATTTGCATATTTTCGGAGCGTTAACTAAGTAAGAATGCCAAACGCAGCAACTCTAGACTTTAAAGTCGGTAGTTGGTAATGGACGATCAGCAGGTCTTTGGACTTAACCAACATGGCAGATGGAATGTTTCAGAAGCTTTTCTGCTGGTCAAAGGGAAAAAGTCCCTAGGTTCAACGTGTGTTGGTCCCCTCTTTTTGGGCTTGGCCCTGAATACTTATAGTGGTCATTATCGAGGCGCGCGGTAGTATAAAGTGTATCGTTGCGGCCGGAGGCTATGCCAAATCTTCACTTCACTACGCACTGACATCTCCTCGAAGGTAAGCCCGAATGGGTCTTAATGTACTAATGTAGCTATTAACACCAATCCACCCAAAGTATCTTCAGGACTTCGGGGTTGACTTGTAGAACATCAGTATGTTATAGTAAACTGGCATTTCGTAGAAGGTTGTGCTATTTCTGTCTATCTATCTGTAACCTGACTACAAATTCCCTTTACCATTTACCTCTACCATCTGACCCCCAATCGTCCCAGTTACAAAGTAGTTTGTAAACCCTTACGGTAAACCACAGCGGTAAACCAGACCCTTAAGGTATCCACAACCTGTAGTCTGAAATCTTCTCGGTTCACAATCTATAATGGGACAATATATTCAGCGGTTCGGTTCTATTTTGTACGGAAGCTTCTTTTGTGCCTTGGCAAATCCGGAAATGGAAATATCCGATCGCATGCGTCATTAGCCGGAGCAGCGTTCTTTTCTACCAGGTTTCCAGCCACGGATATGTAAGATTAGCAATTTACAGAGATCAGAATACTTTATTCGTGATGGATAAATTATGTGATAGGAACTTGGTCGTCTTTACTGCTATAAGTAGTTTAGTTGTGTTGTCAGTCTAATTATTAATTAGACTGTAAGGCTTGCAGCAGGTTAATACATCTCTAGTTGCCAGCGTGAGCTTTTAGAATGAATAGAAAGCTGCGCGTACGTAGAAAAACAAATAACGGATTGTAAAGACGAATTAAAAGAATGTGGCTGGATAGATATGAGGATAAATGTATATGAAAAGGAGTAAAATACTTGAGCAGTAGAAACTTTAAGCTGCAGAGATTGTAGCCACGGAGGGTGTCTGGCTGGCCTCATATAAACCAATAAGACTACTAAAAGCAGAAGGGTTTAGCGCTAATCCCCATGAAAATTCACGAAGGAACAGAAGAGCGCCATTCTCATGAAAAATCAATAAACAGAGCTGGCGGCCGTAATCCCCATGTTAAGATAATTATGGAGAGGAAAATCCTATCAGCACAATCAAATTATTTGACTTCATAGAGTGCTACAACATACGTATCATAAACAATGCGTACTTCATTCTTCTAATGGTGACCCAGATTTCATCAAAGCGACTTTATTGCAGTTTGAAAATACCACATTTATGAAATAGCATTTCTTGAGATCTTTGCTACATCGACTATAGCGATCCATAAAGTTTAAATAGAACAGTGGAAATGATACTGGCAAAAAGAAAAGCACAAAAAGGAGGCCTGTAAGTATACTGACAGAAGGTTCAAAATGTTGCCATTTTGTACTCTTATTAAAGAAATGACCTATATAGCGTCAACGATACATCATCAAAGTCTTCTAATGGCTGAGTTGTGCATAGCGTACGAGTAACTAAATCCCCTTAAGCATGCCCATTATTTTTTGTAAAACCGTTTGGATGAGCAGAAGATAGAGGCCTTCAGTAACTGGAGGAAGAACTGCACATAGGCATAGTTCTTCCAACATGGTTCTTAAGAGGGAGGCACGAAACACGACTGAATCCGATCAACGGTGCGCTAGTAATAATGAGTTGGTGAGGAGCACTAAAGAGGCATCCTTCACTCCAGTCAGCATTAACTTGCCAAATCTCAAATTATCGTTAGAAAGATTTTGTATCCGGCTATAGGAACATTTTATTTTATTTTCAGGGAGTTAAAGCGATTATATATATACGCAAATGCCACGAGGAACTGCTGACAACTTTTATTTCGCCGTCTGCAAAGAACAGTTAAATTGATTTCGATACATCATTGCTTTATTTTACATATTATTTTCACATTCAGCATCAAAATACGATTTTTTTATATTTCAGTTTTCCATCAATACTTCAATATATGTGAATCACTATTTAAAAAGAAAACAGTTATGCTTTACTCCTAATTTATATCACGTTTAAATTGCGTCACAATAATCATAAGCAATATGGCTAATTAAACGACTGACCTGCGTACACTTTTGCAGCATTATAATCCCGTTTTCCATGCTTTATTATCTTTATTGTTTAGTAATTTCTCTGAACAGCTGCGCACTTCTGATATGAAGGGCACTTGAACTCGTTTAAATGCTGTGATCGGTTATATTTGCCCATAATCACTCTCTCCTTACACCTCCAAACTTAGCGTGATTTAGAAAATGTGGGGCATTAATGAAAAAATAGCCTTTGTCATGAATGTAGTTTGGAAACAAAGCTTTAAATAAATATTACATCAAAAGTGGTCCACAGAGGTGGAGCAGGTGTTTGGTACTGATAAATCTAATTTCAGTGCGATCTTTGTTCCCCTAGCACAATTCCAGCCGGTGTTGCCTGCCCAGAAGATCTAAGGATAGGATGGTATCGCTCAGAGGAGATTCAGTATGTCGACCGGGTATCTATTGTACCTAAGCCCAAAGTGGGCCAATCCCGGAAGAAGGGATGAAGCGAAGGGTGAAGAGGGTGGACGACCCAAGAAGTCTTGCCAGTGCAGAGGGCAGGAACCCTACAGTTGGCCAGTTGAAACTCCCCGGTAGGCGAGCACAACCTGTACCCCAACTACTGTGGTCCTGAAACGTCCTACCGAGCCGAACTGTAGACCGGAATCCATCCTACGTAGGTGTGCGTTTACCGGGAGCATATTATCCTTCTATACAGCGCCGAGATTCCCGCCGACACTTTCTACCCTGAAAGAGAGCACCAGGTAAGAGGTGACCAATGAGGCTGATCAACAAAAGCAGCGACTGATTTTTTCACAGATGTTTATTACTGCAATACAATGTTTACATGTTCTTTTTCCAAAGTAATCCCCTACTACTTCAATATACCTTTTATAGCGTCATTGCCAGTACTACAACACGTGCTGTAGACCATTCTTTGTCAGGACTTTGAGAATCGCCTCACTTTTCTTCAACACTGCTTCAAAGTTCTCAAATCGAATACTCTTAAGCTTGCCTTGAGTGATGGGAATATAACAAAGTCACAGCGTGCAAGATCGGGGCTATAAGCTGGATGTGGTACACAGGTAATGTTGAATCGAGCCAGAAACTGCATGACATGATATGCGACGTGAGGCCGTGCTTTGCCATGATCAAGTCACCACCCAGAGAAAGCTCTGGACATTTCTTTCCAATGTGCTTCCTCAGTGTAGCCAATACTGACTTGTAGTGTGCTGCTGTAACAGTAGTGTGAGTGGGAAGTGCACGCTGGTATATCATTTCACTACAGTCAAAAAATACATCACCATCAATATTGCTGCAGATGGAACAAATTTTGCCTTTTCTGGTGTTGGAGAACCTGGCGATTTCCACACTATGCTGGCTTGTTTTCCTTCAAGATCATAATTATGTAGCCATGACACATCACCGGTGATAATCGATTTAAAAAAACGCATACCCTCTATCAGCAAAGAGACGCAGCACCTCACGGCTTGTCTCCATTCGCACAGCCTTTTTTTCGGGAGTCAATAGACGTAGTAACCAAAGAGCGCAAATTCGAGTCATTTGGAGATGGTCGTGCATAATTGTAAACACACTGCCATATGAAATTCTCAAAACTTCACGGAGGTTACGTAATGTTATACGCCGATCCTCTCGGACAATCACACCAGCTGTGTTGATGTTGACTTCAGTTACAGCAGAGGCCGAAAAACCAGGCCCACCTTGCTGAACAGGACAAGTTGGCCTTCTTTGAAGTCCACCTAAACACTATTGCACAAGGTAGTGCATCTTCATTGTACGCTTGCTTCAGCTTTTCATAAGTTTCGGTGGCTGTTTGGTATAAAAGGAAACAATTTGATTGCGCTGTACTGCTCTTCTCGCGTCACCTCCAGTGTCTGGTATGCGAAATGCACATAGAGTCTACAAAACTGAGCATTACTACCATCCTACTAATACGAGAGTGCTGCCACCTACCGACATTATACATAAAAACCCGCTCTTTTCAAAAATGTATGTTACAGATACGAAACTATCACTGAAGCTACAGTCTCAGTCTTTGTTGATCAGCCCTCGTAAAATGATAATGGAGATAAAATGTAGGGAGAGGAAATTTGGGGAATACATTTAATCTACCTAGCATTCACCTGGCGACCCAAAAAAATTCGAAAAATCCCAAAGATCAGGTAGGCCAGCCACGGGATTCGAATACGGACTTTCTGAAAGCGGGCCACAGGCGAAACCGTCTGAGCCATTCCACTCCGTGCCCCAAAATATAGAGGAACTGCAGATTTACAAACTAGCTACCAATGTTTTCACTCTCGTAGCTGTCGTTCCGTTTAACGACCCGTGTAAATATTATCTTTCAATCTTCCTCAGGATGTCCAAATTACTTTGTACTGTTTCAGTCTTTTGCCTTATACATATCATAATAAAGCACTTTCATCCTCATTTTCTAATTATTTATAACATGAATCCGTAATCAAACTTTATGTCGCTGAATCATGTTTACGTCAATCACATAATGAACTGATACTTGTGGTAGAGCCGAAGGTTAGTTTCTTTGAAGGTGGAAAATTTTGAATGGAAAAACAGTTTAGGGATCTAAAGGACGTCTAATGTTCGTAACTTATAATTGAATAATTTCTTCTTGTCGGAAAAACAAGTACTAAGTCCTCTGTATTTATGTGCATACAGCTATACAGTAAACCGGTTCTAATAAAAGTTGTGCAATAGAAAATGCGTCACAGTTTCTTAAGTACATGCTTATTTAAGATATTATAACAACTGTTGTATGGTATAATTTACTTACTGATATTCATGTTCTAATGACATATAAAACACTATGAATAAACCAAGGATTATCATCCTCCTCGAGTCAGGGCAGATATCATTAAACTTCGGAACTTTCCCTCTGTATTTCAAACTTTGGTGTGGGAGGCCTGAAAGAAGCCTCTCCCTCTCTTCTGGCCCAAAAAGAGAGTTTGCGAGAAAAGGCAGTAAATAAAGAGTGTTCCCGAGGGAGGTACGGAACATCTGTCATCCCAGGCACTGAACCATTTTCCCAAAAATTCCCCAGTTCGGTGAGAAATGTAATAAAATCACTGGACGTATCTCTCGGATGGACCTTGCCCCATGAAATCGATTCCTATCGAAGCCAATGCAATCTGGCAATAACACGAGTCAAATTCGGTCTGTACTCGAGCGAGGAAAAAGTATATTATATTACGTTCTCGGAGTTGTGAGCAGCTCGTTGAATTTCACATTTGTTGATAGACGCTTCGACTGGCACACACTGGGAGTAAGTGGATTTTCCTGAATGATCTGTTGTGTTTTTATGTAAAATCTGAAGTAGCAAATCTTACTCAGTAATCCCTATTCTACCATTCAGAACAAGAAGTCCTTATATATCTTATGTCACACTGCTTCAATCCTGGTGTAAATATCTGGGAGGGTAGAGAGGAAAGTACACCGATGGTGAGACATGACCGTTCAACTGTAGATTTGGACAGCAAAGGTATATAATTAAAATATAGCACCCTTACTTTTTCTGATCAATTAAAACCCTAACAGTAATAGCTCACTATTGCTGTCTCTTCTCCCTTCGTTTCCATACGTTTATGTCAGGAATGAAGTAAAAAATGGTCTTATGTACATTGTTGAGGAATATAGTGACGTGGTACTTCTAAGTGTGTTATTACTCAACAGATCGTTGAGGCGTACTGACCTTCAGGTGACCAGCGCTGTGATCGTTTCTTATCATATTTTATCAGGTCGAGTAGAACAGTGAAATAATAATAAGTTGGCGTACAGTAAGTTACGAAACAAAAATAGAGCGATTAGAAGCTGCGTGTGTCTATATGATATGATTTCTCGCGTCTGCCGGTGTATAACACGTTGTTGTCGAAAAGTCATGATTATATCTGAACAAGTATACATACTGCCCACCAATGCAAAGGAATTGCATGAAAGGAATGTACCACCTTTAAACAGTGGTGCAAGAACAGTGATTGTGTACGAGACTAGCAGCAGGACCGTTAAAAAACTTGAGCCCTATTCATTCGGTACACTAAAGACCGAGAAGATTTATTTACAAAAGTAGAAGGCGTCTCAATGTATTTGAATGGCCTGTGACTGAACTCACCTGGGGTGTCATAAACATGTCGAGAGAGGATTCCCGTAGGGGAGGGTATCCGTCCCCTTCAGTTGCCGTAGTGCGGGCACTGCGGACCCTTAGCACTCGTGGTACCTCTGACGATACTAGAGGAATCTCGGGCCGAACTGCCGAGCCCCTCCCGTCGGGGAGTTGTTCGAATTGGGTTGGACTCGAGGGGGCAGTGTGTTTCCGACACCCACGGGGAATTGGGTACTTCCGGCCAGGCTACGGACGCCCGGAGGGGGTAGAGGGTTGCCTAATAAGTCCCGGGTACTAGCCTGCAGAACTAGTAGAAGGTGTGCAAGATCACCAGGCTTCCCAACCGAGGTTTTCGGTAAATTTCCCTGCGGGGTTGACGCGCGTAAGTGGCGTATACACTTTCATCCCGTCTTGACGTTGTGCTCACCGTGATGGGGGGGGGGGCTTTTTAGACTCAATGTATTGCCCTAAGGAAAGAGCCCCGGAGTATCCACCGCTCCCGGGTAGAAGGAGGCCGGGTCCTTGGTCGTACGGGTCCAGGACTAATGGGAGTAGAATCTCTGCACTTAACTGTCGAGAGAGGATGTTGGAAATTTCTCCACGCCTCCCCCCCCCCCCCCACTGAATATCATTCTCCGGGGACTTTCTTTGTTGTGCCACACAGCACTCTGGAATCGCCATATACAACAAGCTTGAGCAAACACGTCTATGTTGCGATTTTTTTTTTCCGATACGTCTTCTCGCTTTCCCATGTGGTACCTCCCTCTTTATCTTATCAAAAGTGTGATAAAAGGAACACCTGAAATTTGATCAACAGGTGGGATAAGAAGATAAACGCTAAATGACAAAATAAACACTAATAAAGCAGCACAGGGTTAGCAAATCAGTGATAAATTCTTATTTGTCATGTTCACTTTTATTTCTTTCTTTGGTCTTTTGATTAACTTTTCTTGTCATGCTTTCTGTTGGAGGTATTTCAGGTTAATTCAAATCAATATTTGCAAAACCAATATAACTACATATTTTTGCAGATACAAGCAGATACAGAAAACAGATACGACAGTCATATGCTAGAACTACAATCTCATACTTCTTCAACAACATCGCGAGGAACAACTGAGTAGCGGCAAAACTTTATAAAATGATCTGCTATTAAGCAAGTCAAACCAATAACGGTGGATATACAGAGCGGGTATAAAGTATGAAACAATGTTTGTAACTTTATTGTTATTGTTTCGTGAAGAGATAGTTTTAGAAAAGCTGTAAGATATCAACATGTTTTCATGTAATTAAGATTGTGAATAGGACGTGAAGGTAGATGCTTCTTTGAACTGTAATTTAAATTTGTTACATCACATGAAATTTAAACCAAGGAAACTCATTCATAACAAAATTATTGGTGTTGAGTTGAAACACTTAAAGAATTCACTTCAAAAAGCTTCACAAACAATACCAATGTCTGTCTTTGACATTAGTTTTTCCAGCAATAGTGTTCGTCTGATCAGCTGCATTTCTTACCCAGTTCTTCGGTTTAAGTCTTCAGGATCACTTGGTCGGTCCTTGTAAATCCCCAACATAAAACATTTCCACAAGAAAAAGTCTAAGGGGTTCAGATCAGGAGACTTTGGTGGTCATTCAATGCTTCCTCTTTTGCCAATCCATCTTCCTGGAAATTCATAATTCAGGTAATTCACCTCTTGCCTTCCATAATGTGCTGGCGAGTAGATAAATCTAGGTTCAGATATGTTCAGTATCGCCTACCTCTGGAATGGAAGTAACATGCACTTAAAGTTGATGTTAGAGGAAGATCCGGAGCTTCGTTCAAACTTAATCACTGCTGATGAAACTTGGCTATATCATATTGATCCTGAGAGCAAACAGAAAAGCTCAGTGTGGAAATCTCCTTCATCACCAACCCCCAAAGAAGCAGAAGTGGTTGCTTCTTCTGGGAAAGTTATGGACACCTAATTCTTTGATATTCATGGAAAGGTTTACCAGCATGTTGTACCTGTACACACATCAGTAACTGGACAATACTACAGGAATGTCCTGGAAATATTCCAAGTCCATATCAGGCGGAAAAGACCAAATTTTCATGAAGCAAGCTGGATGCCCCACCACGATAGTACGCGGCCGCATATTGCCAATGTTGTTGCTAAATATCTTGCAAAAATCAAAGTGAAGTGCATCCCTCACCCTCCCTATAGTCCGCATTTAGCCCCATGTGGGATTTTTCTATTCCCTAATTTGAAGAAACGCCTTCGTGGGAGGCATTATCCTTCATCAGAAGCAGTGGTGAAGGCTGCGGAGTCGATTTTGAAGGATCTCTCAAAACACGTTTTCCAGCATGTCTTTGAAGACTAGCAGAAACGCTGGGACAAGTTCATCGCATTCAGGGGAGATTATTTTGAGCAAGACTATCAAAATTATGAGGATGAGTAAAGGTACGTTATCAAGAAAACATTGTGACCATTTTTTATTGAATAGCCCTCCTATATAGTGGAAGCCGCATTAAAATTATTTAAAATAAATTATCTGTTTTAGATATGTAAGATTGCTGGGTAGTAAGCTTTAGTCTGCAATTTACGAATAAACAGCCATACAGTAACTTTTAGAAACTCCAAAATATTGAAGAAACCTTCCAAAAAAGGACAGCTTTTATGTGGGAGAAATTTCTGGAATATTTTTACTATGTAACTTTGGATGAATATGGTTAATAAGGATGACTTTATTTGTGGTATCTTCATACACGATATACAGTTACGATATTTTCTATGCACTTGTTCTATGGAACGAGTTTTGAAACTTGCCAATACTGATTGTAGCTTACATGCAACGCATCATTAGCTTACGTCACGTTGGTGAATCCCAGACTCATTTGCATTTAGCCATTCCCTCGCGTTACTAAGGTAGCTGTGAACCCATTATCGGAAGTACGTTCAAATATGGTAGTTACGCACAATAAATTTATTTTCAACATCACTTAAATTTTTAAAAATGTAACCTACTAATTTACATAAAGTATTTACTTGAAAATATTGAAAGATCGTAATTTTAAAAGATGATCTTCCCAAAATATATCTCCAGGCTCATAATTCTTCTCTAGTTGAAACTTCAGCCATTCAATTCAGTAAATCATGCTGAAAAGCTTGTTTTCGTGTAAAAGGTACAATAACCACAAAGTTAATTGTAGGAGTAGGTATAACCTAGTTCTAAAATATCAAAGATGAATTCTGAAAAGCTAAGTAACTTCTATGTTTTGTTCACTGTGAAGTGGAGAAGTGTGCAGAAAATCTTTGATACCAATCTGACTGAGATGTTAAACAGTAGCAAATTTATTTGGTTTGCTACGTACTACTTTTAATTACAACTACTTTACTTACACGTTCATCCAGCATAGAGCCCAGCCTAAAGTCCACACGTGCGCTAACTCAACCAAGCTTAAATAGGAGTCCCACCTAAAAGCCAAATCAGCAATTCCCACGCTAGCTATTATTTTCCACCTAAATAATGCGTCATCTTGTGCAATCACTGTTTACATCATTTGGGAACATTTTGAGACCTGTTACTGGCCTCCTGTGCATTATTTCCCTTGATCAGCAGGATGTGTGGTTCACTAGTCCAAGTATATGTTTCGCCAGTCAGCAAAACTTAAGCTTAACCATCAACAAAAAGCTTTGCCCAAATCAAGGCACAGGAAACGAATTTAAAATAACAATGGCTATATTAACTTCTAGGTCTTGCTCAGCCTCTGCACACAACAATATGTTAAGGGGATTTTTTTCGGACGGTGAATGAAAGGGGTGAAATGATCCTGAAATGTGTCCAGGGTCCATGGAGCTTAGAGATACCCGACATTCGTCTGTGAGGATAAGTGAAAATCCCGGAAAAACCTTATCGAGGTAACTCACCCTGACCGATATTCGAACTCGGGACCTCTTGAACGTGAGGCAGATACCCTACCACCACGCTACCTGGGCGGGCGAGCTTAAGGGGATTGTTGCTCTGTAAATTAGTGTAACGCTGATTTGAATTCATAGACAAGAAAAAGCAATGGATCATGTTGCGTCCAATGAAAGAAACCTTATGTTTTGCACTCACTTGTTCAAACTATGCTTACAAACGCTTAATCCTCTGTCTACTTCACATTAATGGACATAAAGATTTGAAGAAGTTATCTTGCTAAAGCTTTCCTTTAGTTACAAGAGGTGTCTGGGTATACAACAAGCTTTAATGGTAGTCAGATAATTTAAAGCTAGTCGCTATCTGATGACTATAAAATTTAATTTGTTTGACTGACAAAGAGATAAAAACATCAATAGCAGCCTGTCATCTGAGATAGGCATTGCAAATGTCAGACAAGTAATAACAAATATCTCCAAAAAGTTCAGTCCACAGAACTATGATATAAAATGTATATGGTAGCTGGATATGCATTTGCTGCAGAGTAAAGTTAAGTCTATTTTAGGTTTCAGCAATTGTGCAAATAATGCAAAAATCGAGAATAATGGGAGTTCTGAGGACATTTGCTGAGTAAAATCTTTCGAAGTTCAAGATATATAAAATAAGACCTGAATTTTCCTGGCAATGAACATGTTCAAGTTATTCTCGGGAAGCAAGCCAGTGAAATGGTGATTAGAAATCGACTATTCGGCAGAGCATATCTCTCCCAACATCAGGATATTTATAAAACGTTATAAACACTAATTAATTACAGGATATAACACAAACAAAGACAAAACATTGTCAATATTCGCATTACTGAACAAAAGACTGTTTTCAGTAAATTATATACCAGGTAAGGAGATGGTGTGAGTATAGAAATTAATTGGGTCAAAGCAACGTAACTACTTAACTTGATTATCAAACTGTATATATCTATGCTCCCTAAGTCAACGAATTACCATTTTAAGGCCGGCTTCCAAGAGGAACTGAACTGGAATCCAGCATCACGATTAAGCATGCCCCTCTTGGAGGAAATGGCTAAAGCCTCCTTAACTCTCCGTTCCCTGTAACTTGCATTTTGCCAAGAAGGTCGTCTCCCGAAATTTGGCTCAATGGTCTTTATAAAAATAATTCTCTGCCAGTCCAGACTTCTCAGGTTGCATTAAACGAATGCTCCGTTTCGTCTTTCGACTTTCTTCACGGGAAGAACTTTTTCAAGATGTATACTTAATTTGTCATGAAAGTACTTTAAATGTCATGAAAATACTATAATGCTTAATACATATTTCAATGAAAATCGTTGGAACAGTTTTGAGAAAATGAAAGTTTTGAAAAATATTCTATGTAAAAGGTGGTCCATGATGGGAATTATTTTGAAAATTTTCCTGTACCAACCTCAGAAGATGATGAATTTAAAATCAAAGTTGTGTATATAATCAAATTTTCGTTCTAAATATATATATATGGAAATACGGACATTTTTCTAAAAATGCTTTCGTTCCATTTAGTGGATCCAAAAGTATCCGATAACGTATCTCTGTTTCGAATTTTTCTGTGGAGTGCAATACTTTTCCTAATTAAAATACGCATAGAGAAATTAAAAATACTTTTCTTGGATTCAGGGATCTTGATACCGAAATTACGGGATGCAATGCATAAAGAATGGTAATGGAATGTATATTTGTTGGGAAACGCGTGTACGTGCAGTTGAGTTGAATAGTTGTTTTAACAAAAGAAACGCAAGAAAGAGTTTTCTTTGCAAAAGTTCTAAAGGGATAGAACTTGACTCCGTTTGAAAAGGAGGCATGAACAAGACTAATAATCACAATGGACAAAATAGTCACAAATGAGTTTATGGTGAATAAAGGGCTTGGAGAAAGTGAAAGTGAGACACACAGGCAGCTGTGCCCAGTGAGGACACGTCGTCCGCGACTTGAGGTCGATTAAGAAAGTCATCGCCTCTGTCTTGGTCGAAGGCAGATCAGAAGCGATGGGAGTAGATTTTTGTCGGTTCGTATGTACGTGAAGATCTAATTAAGTTTTATCGAGTAATAAGCAGTCTACCTACGGTAAAACGGTACAGTGAGATATTGATAACATTGGTCGGTAACTTCAAGTTTGATATGATGTTAAAAAGAAGCAGTCATTAAATCAGTTTGAAACGGGCATTCCAGTGTCTTTAGAACCATTCTTACTCATACATATCCAGGCATACCCTGAGAGTAACCTCTTAGCTATAACCTGCGCTACCCATTTTATATTTTTTGCTTCAATCTGAAAAAAACGATGTTTTTCTGTGAAACCTCGATAACGAATTTTTTTAATTGAATGCAATAATTCCCCTACTGACTATACGACGTAGGTAAAGTAAAAATACCTCTTTTATCTTGGATTTGGGGGTCCCAACGCATATATTTACGGTGAAATTCCGATATTCAATTCTTTTATGGAATGCAATGTTTTTCATACTTACTGTAAATGGTACAGAAAGTAAAAATGGCTTTAGTTTAGATCCATAGGCTACCAATAAACCACTTCCGGTTAAATTTAGATATCCAGCTTTTGGGTGGAATGCAGTAATAGTATTTAATATACTTTGAATGGAATGGGTCATAACAGCATTACCGGTGAGAGCTCCATATCCAAATTTTGGGTGGAGTGGAATCTCTTTGTAAAACACAAACACACAGACACACACACAGTGAGCAAGACAGAGAGAAGCAATAAAACGCTTAACCAAGGTGAGTAGCTGAGACGTTATCGAACTTTTGCTCGCTTCTGTGGTATCTGCTTCAACGGAAATTGGAAGTATGAAGAACGCCGGGTCAGATCCTAGCGCTCTCACCTCAAATGGGAAAGGCCAAGTAGGTCTGCATGACTGAACCACAACATCTTGTGCCAGTATCGGGAGTGATGTAATGAGGTCGCCTCGGGGTATCTGTGAATTTGCTAGAGTTCAAACACAGCGCAGCTGCCAACTCAAGATGACTGATTATTATCAGCGTCTAGTTTATGCGCTACATAAATATCCAAACTTATTCTTCCTCGCGTTCCCCTTTAGTCTCATATCTACATATTGACATTTTGGTAAACTTCTGTTGATACTCAAATTGAGAAAATATACGTTTAGATAACAATTCACGATATTACATGTGCCTCTAGAATAAGTTAATTAAAGTTATAGCGCGGGAGAACTTTTGATGAACAGCAAAAATACAAAATGCCTAGTCACATATATTTTCGGTAGTATCTTTTATGGTTTACAAAATACAGTATTGGCAAAAAGCTTAGGGGAGATGCACCCAGTACCGCACACCTAAGGATTTTTTCCTAATTTAAAGAAAATACAATGGAGAACAAGTCGCGTGAAGCTAATTACATACAGAAACAGCATTAGTAATAAACTTTCATGAACGCGAGTCATGTTGACTTTTAATAACTAAAGTAAATATTAGTGATAACTGCGCATCTCAGGAAGTGTTTCCCAGTACCGGACAGACGTAAATAAATAGATATTTCTAAATAAAGTAACTGCATAATAAATCACAAGATAATTATTCTTATCATAATCGTTGTATTTTTTACATTAAAAAGAACACGGTAACATCATAATATATTTTTTAAAACGTTCCTTAGAGATTATCACAACAAAATAAAAATGTCTTAGAACTAATGAAACATTTTTTAAACAAGTGATCACATCTATAAAAATCAATGCTCCCTCGCCCTGTACATTCAATATGTGTCCAACCCTTGCACGATACATTAATTACACTGAACCCAAGCCTCGTCTATGATTTCTAAGCAAATGATACAGAACACTTCTATCGACACTGGTTTTATTTTTTAAAATTACAAAACAAAGTATTGGTTCAAAAACTGAATTTTCTTTTAGTATTCTAAGGCTCTTCACTATTTCCAGTTTCTATTGGTACACAGAGCTAGGTTCTCTATTTCTAGTTTTATTAATTTTAGTCCTGTCTCCCTTTACTATTAGTTTGTTCTGTTTTTGTGCGTTTTCCTGTAACATCAACTTATACAGAGTCGATGTTAATATTTCAGCAAAAGGTATATATTGCTACTCCCAGGCTCATTGATCTTTCTATCACATTGTTTATTGCTTATTTCCTATTTTCGTCTAACCATTTTCATTTCTTTTGGCCTCCATGTTGACAGAAATGTCTATAAATAAAAATTAATCTAATATCCTTGCAAATTCAGGGGATAAAATATACCTTCGCGTACGGTACTGGGAAAATTGCTATCGTACGGTACTGAGCAACTCACACGTACGTATATATAACGTCATAGCACGGCCCGATTCTTGTAAGCCGTCACTGTATTTTGTGTTTATGTAGTCTACTTAATAAAAGATAGTATGAGTACAAATTCTTAATTAGTTCTTCACCGGACAGGGCAGCAGCAATGTCAACAGCTTATTAACAGCACAGATCCAGTTCACTACACGACTTCTCTGAACAATAACTTCTGATTCAACGGTCAAAGAGGAGGGAACACTTTCCATTTGGTATCAAAGATAGTTGTTTGTCTAAATACACACTATCTAGCTCTATCTAGCTGTCTACTAACTATCGGAAACTATGAGATACTGACACTGTACGGTACTGGGCGCATCACCCTTACAACTATCCTAAAAAATCTCAGCATGTGCAATAATGTTAGTAAATACAGTAATTCCAAACGTTTTGGTACAAGTATTCAGATATATTCTATAGAAAATAAAGCACAAAGAAAAGAAAATGGATTTTCACAACGTCCGTGTATGCAGACACGATCTATCATCAAATATTCCCGTAGAAACCGAACTTGTAACCATAATGTAGATAACTTACATTCCGGAATTAAAACAGATGAATTAGACGGCTAGGCCACAAAAATGAATCTCCTTGATACTGGAATTATTGAGGTTATAAATATTATTTTAGAACAGATAAGTTGCTACAAACAACATCTGTTCATTAAAATAAATGCATGGTTGAGAAGCTTAAGCTATTAGTCATTAGTCACGATTCGACTTCACGTTGCAGCGATTAAAAAATTTGTTCTGTAAAAATTAATTGTTACTTTAAGTATATTATAGAATTTATTGCCTTTGGCTTGATATTTCCAGTAGTTTGTATTTTTGGAACTGCTAAAACACAATTTCTTTTGTTCACTATGAATTCATATAAAAACTATGGAACTTCATAGCTAACAAACAGTAATCTGCTTTATAAACTCGACTCTCCATTTAGTCTCCCTTGTCTCCCTGTATTTACACGAAATTTGTAGTGTCAGATTTCTAAAAACTTTGAACTCCGTTAACCATAAATAGGTCTAATAATTGTAATTATTTTAATTCAAACGCCAGATGCTAGTTTTATATATTAGAATTTGATAATACAAATTTCAAAAAAGGAGATAAAAATAGGACTTAGTAAGAGAAGTTTTCACAAGATATCAGTATTAATTGGAGTCTTATTAGTTCCAAATGATAGAGGAAATTATATCTGGGAGTAACACTACAACAACAGCGTTTTCCTTTGGTATACACATTCAGGAAAGAGCAGCAGCAGCAGCAATCAGGGCCTCGTAGAAAATTCCAAACAAAGCAAACTTATCAACTTGCACGGCGATAAGGCTATTCAAGACAACAGTAGCGCCAGTGATAAAACGAGAATATTTGTTGGACCACGTATTTAAAATAGACTTTATTATGAAGGGATGTATTCTGAGAAACTGATATTAACCTATGAAATAGTAAATTTGTGAAGATATTCCTACGGACGTGTGCAAATTATTAGACTCATTGGTGAACGTTTTAGCATATACCGTTTATTTTCTATTTATTTAAAAGAAATAATATTAAAAATTATTTTTTCAACTCTTAGTGATTTGTATGCATTCCTTTAGCCTTTATTACCATTTTGATGCGTTTAGGCATGCTCTCTATAAGGGTGGAGCACTTTTCCTTTATATCTTCATCTCTGTGCCAAAGGCCTATCAAGCCCTCAATAAGATGAACTTTTGTTGTTATTTTCAATTTTTTCAGTCTCTGTTTAACAATACCGCACATATTCTCTATTGAGTTTAAATCAGGGATATTCTCCGGCCATGGTAGTACTTTACATTGTTTTCTTTGAGGAACTGGGCTACAGATTTTCCTCTATGGCAGGGAGCACTGTCATGCATGAATACAAAATCACCATTTAAAAACCATTCTTTACTTTGTGGAAATAGTCTTGTTTCCAATACACTTTTATACTGTTTCTGCTGCATAGATCCCACAACTATGTATAATCTTCCAGGTCCATGGACAGACATACAGCACCAGACCATTTTTTATGTTGGGTGCTTTACTCTTTGATCGACACACTGAGGGCACGATGCTTCTTTATCTGTCCTTCTCACATATTGCTGCTTTCATCACATACTTCAAACGGGATTCATCTGAGAAAATTACCAGAAACAATTAAAACCTTTATTAATGTTAAACGGTTTTAAAATTGCTCAAATATAGTATAAAAACCAGCAATGAGAGAAACAAAGTTTAGGCTGTTTATTTCATTTCCATAAAATTTAAATGTACATATTTTAATTTTATGCTATATACAATTTTCATACTATTTACCTTTCTCCAAAATTCCACTGGACGCTTCTGCATCTCTTTGGCCCATTCTAAACGTTTGTTTTGTCATTGCAGGTGTCAGTTTATTATTTGTACGAGGCCTGCGTGCTGGTAAACCTGCTTCACATAATCTTCTGCGAAATACTGAGGCTGATATTTCTGTATCGTACTGCTTTAGTTGATTACTGAGGTCAATGCTGGATGCCCTTGTATTTTGTTTGCCACCGGCACAAGTTTTCTTTGCATCCTTGGTGATAGCTTCCTTTTCCTCGCGCATTTTCCATCCTTTTTTGAGGTCAGCGTCTCACCGAATGTTAAAACTTGATTAATGCCTCTAACAGACTTTTGTGAACTACACAATTTCTTAGCTATTTAACGTTGTGAATAAAGAGTTTCCTCAAAACATTCTCAGTCACAGCTACTTTCCTTGGGGATAAGTCAGCAGTTTTACCCATAACCTCACTTTTGAATCAATGTGAATGCTAAGGATAAGATACACGATGTTACCTGGCTTCAGATCAATTAATAATAAATACTGAGGATATATTAGCCATAAAACACAATAAAGGCAAATATTCCCAATCTTCAGTTACTACATTAACCAAATGAAAGCAATATCACCAAACAGTTGGATAAACAGACATGAAGGAAATGGCTGCTCTTAATTCATAGATACCACCATATTATCCCCAGCTATTATTAAGAGAGAAATTTCATTGAATATGCTTCGTATTATAACAAGGAAAAGAATTACGACAAATTGAAATAGGTTATGGCGGTAAATAACTATTATTTTGAATGTTAAACTGAAGCAAATTAAAAAAAAATCATGAATTAGCCTAATAATTTGCACACATGTGTACAAGTCTTTGTAGTTGCAGAAATATTATAAGGGGTTTACAAAAGCAGCAGTTTAGCAAGCAGCTGTAATAGATACAGTAAATAACAAAGTGTGCTTCAAGCGATTGCGGTCGATATCTGCTAGGCCTACGTACGGCAAGCCCGCATTTCCCCCACTTTCTATGTCAGGGATGCTCCTATTGCTACTTGAATATGTAGTGCAAACTTTTACGGCGTCGCTATTCTCTCTTGGACAATGTAATCCAAGCCCCTGCATAATGCACAGGAAAAAGTTACCTCCATAAATAGAGATGGATCCATTCCCAACAACGACCTTAGGTGCATGTACCCCAGATGAAATTGACAGAGCTATGTAGTGCATGCGTCCCATTTGCACTTTATTTCCTGGGAGCAAGAACTCCACTTTACACAGCATCAAACTTACATATCCAACATTGCCCTGATAGAAATATTCAAATTGCTTTGTGAACTATATTTCACTCAGCGTATGGTTTCTATGAACAAATATATTTAAGTTATGCGCTGCGCGACTAAACAGCGAACAGCTGAATTTTTTAACCCAGATTATGACTGTAATCTTATAGAGAGAACAATTTCAGTTATATTGAACTTATATTATTTTTATCGCCTGTGATTCGATGAAGACCATATGTCTATATGTAAAGAATATAAGAAAGGAAGATGGAGATGGGGAAGAATGGGACTAATTAAGTAACAAGGAGGCATGTAGGTTAAGAAGAGCAGAAGGCGAGGTTGTCGTGTAAGCCAAAGTAATAACAAGGTAAAGACTAATAATTGTAGTTAAAATTTGTAAATTATAAAAATGGCAAAATTTTGGAATATGCACAATAAATAATTAATTCATTCAAAAGATAATTCATTCATAGAAAAACAAATAAACGTCAAGTGAAATCACGTAAGATGTGTAAATGAACAAGTGTTACTTGTTTTAAATGACTTCTAGACCAAAAAGGTCTTAAATATCATGACAGATGGAAGAAAATATATATTGAACGTTATTATAAGGTATAATACGTACACAATGCGTACAGACAGCTGTGTGTGTGTATGTGTGTGTGCATAATATGCTTTTTTATCAAGTTTTGTTTACAAGTCAAAAAGGCCAGCGAATGATAATAATATCACAAGTACATAAAAATGTTCAATAGGTTGCGTGCATGATTTTATTTACTAAGTATAACGAACATTTATTATGGATATTTTGCGAAATATAAAAAATACGCCATGATATTTAAGTTTATGGGCCATATTATATATCCACGAAGTACTATCATACACAGGAGCTATATTTTAAGTTAAGTTTCAGACACAAACATCAGTGGTTCTCTCACTTTCAAAAACTGCATAGTTATGCTGTGTTTGTCATGGTTTTAAATAGACATGTATATATTTTTACGCCAGTAAAAAGCTAAGAGCGAAGAAAGAAGAAGAATCACGAGTGCAGAAATGTGCGAATTTGTCATGGTTGAAAAAATTCCAAGGGTTTAATCGTCTTTTCTTCTCACCATAAATTTGCAGCTAATTCTGGCACTCTCCTTGTACCGACAGCTCTCTCCTGCCTCTTAGAAAGTTTACAGTTCCCAATCCGCACAGTGTAGTCGATGAACAAAGGTTTGAAAATGAATGAGCGAATGTGCTCGGCGATCTAAAGTACAAAATATACCCCATCTAAGGAATAAAGGAACAGAAACAAAAGGCTTAGCTTAGCAGGTTGAATTGATTAACGTTGGAACCGGTATAGGATATGAACAAGGGACAGTAGCAGAATTTATAAAACAATTATTGATTTTGTGTCTCAGTCACAATGAACAATTCAACTTCTTAAGTATCCATTATTTTCAAATGTTACAAATACAAGGATATTCAAGCAAATATTTTGTATTATATTTATTGTACCATATTGTCACCATGTGGCATTGTTCTGCTGCATTGTTGTGGGAAAGACAGTGAGACGAAAGGAGTTTTTAAAAGCATATTTTAATATTTTTTCAATAAAAATTGAAAATAACCACTCTTACTGTAAAATTACGCCTATTCGAGTATAACAGTTTTAACATCATTAATTAAGACCGAAATTCTGCCAAGAAGTTAAAAGGCTGTAAGAATAAGAATGGGAACAGCTAGTGTCAAAACAAAGGTATTTCTTACAATGACTTGAATTTTTTTAGTATCACCCCGCTTCCAAGCAGTACGAATCGATTCACTTCTAAAGTTAACCTAGCCAATTGAGGATATCAGAATACCTTTCCATCGTGAAACAAATCTGTGCTAGAAGTTGGTTCCGCTTTACTTTTGTGAGTGCCTTACTGGCAATTTCAGTCAAATTTTAAAATCAGCTATACTGGGGAAAGTAACACAACATTTCTAGAATATAACTGACCCAATATGTCGTATATGTCATTATAGCCCAAACCATGAAGGCTAGGAGTAAGTCCACTCCAGGGTGGCACTGCCGTTAAGAAAGCAATGGTACATATAATTCGAAAGGATTGTTTAAAGAACACTTAGTTACTTTACCATATTTACGCATATGCACTTAAAACTAACAATAATGATGCAAATAAATATATGTTTCATACACTAAATAGTCCAAACCATAGCAGTACTATAAAAGTAACCATAAAGGTAAAGGGAAAAAGAGTTTAGTGTTGTAACATAACTTAAACATAACTGTCCATTGTTACCACTTCCTTTATTCATACTTTGTTTCCAACTTCAATTATAATATCGACGTGAGTTATTGTAGCTTTTGACTTTACATTTTTTGGCATATTTAGAAATGCTTATCTACACAAATTTCATTACTTAAAAAAACTATGCCTCATCATGAAGTGAAACAAATACACAGAATTATATCTGCACCACTGATAAGCTAGAATTTGACAGTAAATCTTCCTGACATATGACTGTCAGTTTTAGGCATACTTAAATACCGTCGGTCTGTATTTATTTGTAAACCTCATTCTGGAGTAAAATGACTATGCTTTCCTATTTCTTTATCCGGCACGTGATACAGACTCGCTATACACTGTTCCAAACAGTAGCGCTGAGGTACTTATGTTGCAACAAATATCCTATTACTGGGAGGCTACACGGACAATGGTTGAAGCCTAAGACCCTGAGCATTAGCAAACAACAACACTTGTGTTGGAGACAATATGGACATGCTAGGCCTTCAGGCGTATGCTGGCGCTAAAAGAGGTTGACATCGCTGATTTAGTACATAATCGAAAGCTGTTTCTTTATACATTCACAGACTTTCCATTAATTTATAATATATTTTCGGTAGTTTGCTATTGGTGACCTTGTCCCGTTTGTGCTGATACTTTCATCACACTTTTCACAACCATAAACCGGAATACCTTTTCAATATACAAACTAGGTGGGCAACTATACCCATTTTTCATTTATAGGGCCTTGAATGTATAAGGAATGCAGTAGTAGGTATGCCTTGTTAATATAAAGATAATAAAAATATGCATTCAAAGGTATTCCATAATTAAGGATAATTTGGCAACTATATTTCCACTTAAATGTATTTTAACTTCTAATATTTTGAAGTTCAAAGTTAGTAAGTAAACTCTGATAAAAGGAACCAAAAGAGAGCTAAGAAGATTCTCTGATCTCACCTTTGTATATCTAGCAATTTTGACAGGTGTATATTTTGTGTATATAAGCTAGGAAAGGGAAACCTGTAGTACAGCAAGCGTCAGATAAGCCTACCGCTACACCTTGCATCCCGTTTACCGGCAATCTATCCGGAAGAATCAGCAGAAAACATCAGGACCATCCACAAGTCACCTCCGAAGATTAAACATCTGTTGAGACCAGTGAAAGACAAATTCGACTTCCAAGTTCCAGGAGTGTACCGCATTCCCTGTGAATGCGGGACACCATATATAGGACAAACCGGAAGGACCATCGCTACTAGAATAATCGAACATGAACGGAGCATTCGTTTAATGCAACCTGCGAAGTCTGGGCTGGCAGAGCACTGTTTTGATAACGAACATAGGGCCAATTTTCGGGAGACGACCATCTTGGCAAAATGCAACAGTTACTGGGAGCGGAGAATTAATTAGGCTTTGGCGATTTACTCTGAAAGGAGCACGCTTAATCGTGATGCTGGATTTTAGTTCAGCTCCTCTTGGAAACCGGCCTTAAAATAGAAATCCATCGAATTAAGAAGCAAAGATCAATACAGCTTGATAATCAAGTTAAATAGTTACGTTTTTCTGACACAATTTTCTATACTCACGCCATCCCCTGACCTGGCATTTAATTTACTGAAAACAGTCTTTTGTTCAGTAATGCGAATTTTGATAGTGTTTTGCCTTTGTTCATAGTTGCGTTATATTCATTATTTCATTTGTCATAACATTTTATAAATATCCTGATGATGGGAGAAATGTACACTCCCAATACGTTGATATCTAATCTTTTCACGTGGCTGGCTGCCCGAGAAGAAAGTGATGTGTATATTTGTTGGAAAAATAGCTTACGTTCTCTAAATGAATACCTGGTTTCCAATTGCTCATAGAAAAATTGGTCTGTTTCTAGAGCCATATGATGGTTAAAAAATAATTACAGCTACAAAATGTTCTGGATACAATTGTATTTAGGAATAACATAATTTAATTAACTTCTTTTGTTTGTATTTTTAAAGTAACCCTGGGAGTCAAATAAACCCGTTGTACAGTCACTGGTTTTCCAGTTACTGTCTTATAAGTGCTTATAAGTGCTGTGAAATATAAAAATAGAGTGAACAGATAATGCTACTTCTGAATCCCCATGTCTGTATGGACTAGCAGTCGCAGAACATAAACAAACCAAAAGTTTGGGGCGTTGCCGTTTGATCGTGACTTTTAAGTTGCACCGGGATTTAACACTATCTTTCAGAACTCATTGTGATTCTGCAGCGAACCAGAAAAACACGCTGATAGTCCCAGAACACTCGCCATAAACTTTACTGCCTCGCGTGACATTGGCTTTTTGGGAGCACTTACACCTGCCTCTTTCCAGGCAACGCTTTTCGCTTAGTCTTCGGAGTTGCAATGGGGCAACCAGCTCTCACGCCAATAGAGGTGTTTGGCGCATTTTCTAAAATATCCTACCAAATTGTGTTTTATTTTGAGCACAGATAAATAATATATGTACCAGGTGGTGCAGAGATGTCAGTGTTCTAATTTGCTACAATTACCTCTTGAAGACGATTATCTTCAAAACACTGCGAATTAATGTACCATTGTTATCTATAGGTAATTAACATATACCATGTGAGTATCCATACATATTTGCTCTTGTTGTACAAGCTATAAGCTTATTGATTTGTTCCTTTCTAAGTTTAAAGTATCCCTCTAGCATTTTGTTGGTCTTTTTCCTTGATGAAGACCTTTAGATAGATTAAGAACTTAAGTACCTTTATTTTCGCAGTTCCTTTCTGCAACTTCATCTGCAACATATGCTGTTTTTATCTTCGTTGATTCTTATAACTTACCTTATAAATATTTAATTTTCACAAATGCCATTATGTTTTAAAAAGATAGATGCTATTGTTAGTATTAAAATTTTCATCTCCATTGTTTTAAGTTTCTCCTTTCTATTCATTATCCAATTCTGACGTCTCTATGTTGCGACTAGTAGTGTCATTTATTTACAGACCTTATTTTATGTTAGTTTTGATATTTTCTTTTATATTATTCTTGCTCTTCCGTACCTTTGCCGTAGTTTTTTTTCCTTGCAATGCAATATTCGTATTTTGAAGTTTTCATTTCTATTGTATGATACATTTAAACTTTAGTGATAAATAGAGACCTGTTCTATTTCATCTTCGTTCATAAGTATCTTGCATTTTTCATAATTCTCACCTTCCATGGATTTTGTGTTGTCCATAAAAATAATTAAATTATGCTTCGCCACGTATCTTTCAGGTTATTAGGGGTATCGTATAGGGACTTGAGTGGTCTTGTTTAAAAGATTTGTGTCCTTTCCACGCGGTACACCAGGCTCCATTGCCAAAGCAGTTAATATCTGAATAGGGATACCTGCTCAGAGTTAAGGTGGTGAAGCACTAATTGAAGTACAATATGATTGGCAAGGAGAGAGGACAAACAGCCGCTTTCAAGGGATTAACAAGCATGTGAAACTGGATTTGAAGCTCAAATTGTATTATATTAAAGGTATATTATATATACCTGCACATATATACCTACATAGATATATACCTATAGATGTATTACATTTATTTATAACTTGTATTTTCATTTAGATGTGATTATATTAGTGGAATTAAGTTAGTTAACCAATTGTTTAAAAGCCGCAGGGTTGTGTGAATGCATTCTTCGAACTTCCGAGGTACTGACATCTTATGCACCCATCGACAGGCTTTGCTAATTAGTTGAAAAGTCTTAATTCGTTTATAAATTACGCATTTAATATGTTAATATTTTACATAAATATACAATTCAGTTAGAAATCAATTCCTATATGTGAGTTTTAAAACATTGTTTTACTGATTAAAGTATTTCAGCCTGTTGCTGCACTTAAAATTCCTCTAAGAAGAATTTTCATGAATCTATCACAATGAACGATCGGAAGTTGATTCTTAAGTGCACAGTACTTAAAATTTTTAATGTAGTTATTACTCTTAAGTTTATTATGACAGAAAATGTAACTTGGTTAGATACACCGTTTTTGGGAAAATTTTTCACCTCGGCTGAAATAAAATTTATTTTACAATCATAAAGTTTATGTTATTAGAATATTTTATACCAGAATTGTGGTATAACTATATTATTTTCTTTACCATTTATGAAAATTCAATCGTAAGCGTATATTTTTTCTTATAAAAGAAATCAAATGTGCGTTTAAGGTACCTATATTAGAACTGCCTTATTTGGATATATTGAGGGTTGTTAATAATTTCATGGTTAATATTATGTTCAGACTAATTTTTTTCGCATAGTAGAATAATGGCCAGCTTCTCTTGCAAAGACCATGTCTCCCAGGCCTTTTTCACCACATAGATCCTATTTACCTTAAGCAAACAAGGCACCTTTATTGAACAAGACAGAGGAAATCCAATGGCAGATTAGTGGTAACTTATATGTTAATTTTAAGGGCACTACGACATATATGATAATCTAATCCACTTATCACTCTTCCCCTTCAGGTATTAATTTAATGTAATTTTTTAGACATATAGAGAAACGGGTCTTTTTCTCTGTAATATAAGTTGCACATTAATATCACATATCTATATGTCGTACTACAATTTTGTCCTTTTGTAGTTCCATTACAGAAAGTATGTTAACATGGAGCAAACCATTGGTATGACGCTTAGTGTGAACCCACGATCTTGAATGAATAGTTCAGCGCCTAATTAACTGAACCAGCCACAATGGTTGTGGTGTTGATTTTGTGGTTCGATTAAACCGTAGTTCTGAAGAACAGTTCAATAATAATGACTGGCTTTTGTTATGAAGTAATGGAGCTACTGATAAAGGCTCGCCAACAATATCACAACCTATTCCGTTAGTTCTGGCCATCGTGGCGGGTGAGATCGTTGCTTGATCGACAAAGAGAGGCAGAGGTATATTTCCGCTCTGAGACTTTGATACGCCGTGAGAGGTAGGCAACTTCTTCGACATAAATTTATACCACTTTTGCAGCCTGTGACACAATTTAGAGCAAGAGGAACTATGACGTGGACCGCATTAAGATGAAGATCCAGTGTTTTGAACATTAGATATGAATGCCCAAGCACTGCAGAACTATGTTAAAAATATTTTTAAACCCCGAATCATATTTTGTAATAACTTTGTTAACGTTTGTCAAAAGTAAAGCACATTGAGAGGATACAGTGGTACAGCTTTCAAAAAAAAACTATATTGTAGAAAAATTGGCGTATATTAGATATAACTATAGAGCCAAGACTTAGTCCTCAGCAAAAAATAACAAACACCTAACAGGCTGCTGTGTATGCATTATTTCATTATTGTGGAATAGAAACACTTAGGTAAGTACGTTTTTTATTTTTGAAAACTATTTTTCACTCTGAATTCTGAGTGTGTATCAGGAAATGTGACCACGAGTAACTAAACACAAATAGGTTAATTGTTGAGGAACATAAATGCTCTATCTTCTTTAAAAATGTTTGGAATACTATTTAACACAACATACATTTATAATTTAATTACTTACTCCTACTTCCCAGTTACTAATTACAGGCCATTTGACTTTTAATATTCTTTATATTTTATGCATCCATCCATGTATGGTTAAAATATACGAAATTGAAACCTTTTTTTTAAATACTGCAAAGCTGTTAAAAGACTGCAACAATTCAAAGCTACACAGAAGGTCTTTAGAGAGCAAAGATCAATTACTTAAAGCAAAGCTTTAGCAACTGTTTGATATAGAGATTTTTGCGCAGATACTATATTATACAATTAAATTATTCAAATTTACTAGTGTATATATTTATTTAAGTGAAACCTGTTTAGGTAGGTCGAATACAAATCGAGGGGTTCCACGCGTGCCTATAGTGGAGCTGTAGTATGTTGAATCCCGGTAAGAGAAATTGGAGTGACCAAACGTTGCGCCGGAACTAACGTGCAGACTCAAAACTATGCTGAGGATCCTTCAGAGCGTCACGTTTGTTCATGTACCGACATCTTCAGGGGCTTGAACAAGGTGTCCATTGTGGGGACACCGAGCATAACACCACTCCTTTTCTTATATAGCAGTTCAAGGTGACCAATTTTCTCACGCAGCTCCTACGCCAAAAATTCTGACCTAGAATGTATGGCATTTAAAAGATATGAAGTGAAATAGGCTGGAAGTTGCGGAAAGGAAAGTTATTTAGTATTCGGCTAATGAACATGGAAAACTGAGAACAATCTTTGGGGAGGAAAGTCAGGATCTTTCGAATGCGAGTCCCAAGCATTGTCCCTTGAGCCACCCCGTTCGGTATGACAGGTTGCGAGTAATGAAAAGAAAAAAATAAATATATTAAAATCATTATACAAAAAGTTCACAACTTTCGTCCTCTTTCTACTTGCATTACACTATGTCTAACTTCTGTGACGAAAATAAACTATGCGTTAAGGACACTCCACAAGTGAGAACGTGGTCATTTTATTTTAATTTTCCCCTTCGGAAGTCAGCCACATTTAGACAGACTAAATCATGTTGGCAATGATTAGAGCTAGATTTGTCAATATGTAATAAACATATACTTTACAACAGGAGCTGTTTTGTGCAGCGAGTATGTAGAACAAAAAATACGGCCCATGAAATCTATTCTGTTTTTACATTAACACAAACATTTTTAAACGCTAATACAGAATTAAAGAGTTTTTTCTTCTCTCATAAGCAACTGCCAGTTCTGATTGGAACCTTCCTCCACAGATCCGGGAGATACGTACTTCATCGCCAGAGCTACGAGGAAGTAGCTAAGGCCAGTTATAAACTCGAAGATTAATTACCCATTAAGCTCCGCAGTAATGCCTGCAGTTCTGTAGTTTTAAAACTTAACTACGCGACACAAAAAAGTGGACCGCAATTTTTCTAATTGTAAGTCACGGCACTTTGTTATGGGAGTAAGCGGTCCCACAGGAGAGACCTGAATATCATCAGTAGCTTTTGTTTCCGGAGTTTCTCTACCGGTGGTTTGTTGGCTATGAGCTTTATGTTATTTCTACTGTGGCAGTGATGCGCCTAAATCTACGTTACAGCTTAATTCCAGTACCTTCTTTATTAAGTGGATACATATCGCCACATTTAACACAAAAGCTTATTTACTAAATGTTTAAATCCAAAACCGCTGACTTCAACATTCTCTACTACGCTCATTTTGAGGTACCTTGAATCCAAAATATTTTAATAAGGTTAAGTGTGCATTAAGTGTATTGGAACCCTGAACAACATAAACAAGAAGCGAAAAATCGATTAAATACTATTTAACCCGTTTTCCTTACCCCATATTACCCTTCAGATCAAAAGGGTTTAGTTAATTTTCATTTCCTAAAAATTACCCTATCAAATCTGAGTAAAATACCTTAAGTTTAAGACATTTTCATGACAGTTAAATGTGTATCTTGAAGTTTGTGTTAATATTCTCTAAAGCCTATTTCATTCTGCACAACTTATGCATAGCTCTTAAACCGTAAGATATAAGCAAATCATTTTTATGTAAAAAGTTTAGATGTAGTTAAAAGACACACTATATGGCAAAAACACTTTTCATCATTTCACTATTCAGTGTTACTGGTATAAAATTTCAAATACATTTATAGTTGTCAAATAGGAAGTTGTTGATTTATTCATCTCTTTACTAACAAAGAGAAGAAAATGTGAAAGCCATCACATAGCGAGAATCTTAAGGATCTGATTATCTCTTGGAACACTTACGCATTCTCATTTCCCTTTGCCTTTACCAGAAAATTAGCAATGAAATAATGTTCACAGAAGTTTATCTTGATTAACATTAAGTACTGGAATAGAGTTTATAGGAATAGTTTGCAAAGTAGTAGAGAAATTCATGTGAGTGCTTCACACCAAATATATTGCTTCCAAAACCGATTAACCAGAAGAAAAAAAAACAATCTTATTGAGTTAACTCTTCGAGTAACGTCTACATACGAATACTGACACATGTTAGACAATTACAATAACATTTTGATTAAGATATTAGTCAGTGGAGTAAAAGGGATTTGAAGCTAACCAGTTATGAAGAATAGTTTTCAATTTGCATAAACACTTATTAGGGGCTGCACAGATATTGAGACAAAAGACGACAGCAAATCCATCTTAAATCTTATTTATTATCACCAAAATCATTAGCTCAATCTAAGTTACAATGAGCCTTTCTTCTACAGAAATGCAACATTTCAAAGGTTTCCAAAATGTTCCTGTAAGAGGTTATAGAGCACAGCCTTTCTGCTGCTATAATCTTTCTGACGTACTACAGATCTACCAACTCTGAATACAGCTCCGATATTCCTTGCGTAAACTGCTACGCTACGGGTTCCACACGATTCCTCACTTAGTTCGAACCACCACGCTGCTTTCAGTACTTCTCACTTCCCACTCTGACTCTGGGCCAATACTAACAACCGCTCCGGGTCTTGCGTCGGCTTTTATGTACCTGCAGAGTGGGTAGCTCTTTCTGGAAATTTCATCCTTCTCGAAACTCGGACTATGCTGCATCCGTCTTAAGAAACATATTTTTTCTATTACTTCGCGCCCACGTGCCCAAGCGTGACAGATAAGAGTGAAACTTTCACCCATTTGTTACACCATATTACACTCAAAACAAGTTGTATGCACAAGAACAGCTTACCAGTAGGATTTGTTTTGTAGGGTTTTGTTTGGGGAATTGCTCACAGGAAGGTGTGCTTCTTAGGACGGCATGAATACACGAGAGTGCTTCAATAAATAACAGAAGTGATTTAATTGTATTTAAATAAACCGCCCAGGAGCGCCATTGCTGCTAGTGGTGAAAAGGTGAATCCTTCCTCTAGCAGTCCTGTGAATACCAGTCATACAGAGTCAATCAGTTGGGAGTTAGAGCCCGATATGTGAGGTCGTGTTTGCTGCACCCAGCATGGAACTGAAATTGCAGCAACGCCCATCAATAATGTTTTGTGTTCTGTTAGACAAAACTCCCAGAGAAACCTTTGAAATGGTGCAGCAAGCATACAAGGACTAAGCTTTAGGCAAAGCACAAATCTTTGAGTGGTATAAACGTTTCAAATGGGGTCACGAAGACCTTCAAGGTTCTCCGCGCCCTGCAAGACTCCTAACAGCAAAACAGGAAGTCAACATTAACACAATTGACGCAATTGTGCGAGAAGACCGTCGCATAGCAATTTCGAAAGTTGCTGATATAAAGCATTTGTCTATTGGAAGTGTAGACGACATAATTGGCAATGATCCTGGCTGTCGAAAAGTTGCAGCTAAATGGGTACCGCACTGTGCTGAAGGACGAACAGAAGGCTCACCGCGTCCTGACGTGTCAAGAATGGCTCGGAAGGTTACGACGGGAGTTTCTGAATAGGGCCATCACTTGTGAAGAGAGTTGGTTCCACCATTGTGACCGTTAACAAAACAGGAGAGTTCGTAGTGGAAACATTCATCTAGCCCTAGGCCTAAGAAAGCAAAAGTTCAGAAAAGTACAGGAAATGTTATGCATCTCATATTTCTTGACAAACAGGGCATTCTGTATGATGATGTTGTAACTAATCAACCACTGCTTACTATTGTCACGCCCTGAAGAAGCCACTGAAGAAAAAATCGCCGAAAAGCGACCAGATCTCGCAAGGAGAGGATCGATCTTGCACCAGGATAATGCCCCTGCTCATCGACCTCGTGCAACTTAAGATGTCATCCACCTTATTCTCCTGATCTCGCACCATGAAAGTTTCACCTCTTCCCTAAAGTGAAACAGTAGCTTCGTGGTCGTCATTTTCAAAGTGATAAGGAGTTGAACAATGTTGTCATGTGTATCCTGAACAGAATGTGCAAAAGTGGGTTCAGTGAGCGTTTTGAACAATGGGTAAATCGTTGGAATAATTGTCTTTCATCAGAGGCAGAATACTTCGAAACTGTGTAAATAAATGTTAGTGCAATAAAGCCATTATGTATTAATTAAAAATTAGTTCTGTTATTTACTGAAGGACCCTCGTAGAAAGATCTTTTGCGTAATAGCCACATAGTTCCGCTCCGGTCTCATGACCAGCTCCTGAATGGCCTTGAAGACGTGTCATTTTCCCTCCTGCCAAACTATAAGCAACGAAATGATTCCGACTTCTTCACGTTAGCATCCAAGTTGACCATCTCGTCTCTTTCCTCCAAAACGAAGATGGTGACGTAATCTCTCGACAAGCCACGCGAATGCCGATGGGACAATATTCTTAACTGGATAAGTGTGGGGTTTACAATGTGCGAATTTAACTTTTGATTTAACTAGACAGTGATTATATTATATTGTCACTTCGTAGGTCACTGCTCTTTATTGCAGTAAAAGACGCTTTGAACAACCCTTGCAGTAGTAAAAGGACGTGACATACGCAAACAACTGTCTTCAAGGTTGTCTCCTTCTCCGCTTCACGTAAACAAACAAAATAATACTGCGGTACAGCTCACAATTACAACACCACTGCAACTGCACACCTGTACAACACAATTGACTCTTCTCACACTTTGCCACTTATTTATACCTCCCAGCCATTGTTCTAGAAAGCAGTACACCTCCCGAGAAAGATCGCGGTGGCAAGAGAAAGATGAAAATATCCAGACATCTGTCTCTTTCTCTCTGTTGCTTTCTCTCTTTCAACAAGCGTCCAGCTCTACGCGCCACTACTGGCGCACCCTGTACTGGCTTGCTGCGACTCCAACACAATAATGCGATCGTGACAATATGTAACTTTGTACTATGGATATTAACTGCTCTTAATTTATTTTCTCTGATGAATATAGGGATGTAGCGAGAGTTATATTGAAAGACAATAATGAATCGTATTACTTTCTGATGGAGCTTTAAAAATATCAGTAAAGCATTTTCATCATGAGATTTTATACAATTAATAGAGCAAAATGTATTTAATTTCAAATTCTTTTTGTTCAAGTTGCTACTTCTCCATTCTCATCATAAAAATTACTCCAGATAGCCTGCCACTAATAGTATCATCCACATATTTAATCTATATCAATGCAACATCCAGTGTAATACGCACTAGCTACAGAGGAGCTAAACTTATTGTTAGAAACATTTCTTAAGATAAAACGTATTGATGTTTAGTTTAAATCCCTTGGTATCAAAACTAAAACGCAGCTTCTTTGGAACACTGTGCATATAAGAAATTAAGTTTGTAATATTCTTTTAATAATTATAGGCGTACGTATCATGAAAAATTGGTTTAATTTGTAATGTTATCCATTGAGTATAATTAAAACTAGCAATATGTTCTAAGATTTTACCTTGGTAGTTCCTATAGGAACATCGTATTGGTTACATTGTATAGCAACGCTATAAACAATCTCAATCCTATTTCTATTATATCATAAAGTTTTAAGTTCTTAAATCAATTTTGAATGACACTATAAATGAGTGAGGAATAATTGACTTGCCAGTGCACTTAACCATTTTGAAGACCTGAGACTTAACCTAAAGAGATATCATTTTAGAGTTGGTGGAAGACCCTACTCGGATGTGAGGCAGTGACATCATGCAAATCAATGCTAGGGGTAAGATCTCTACTTTCACCAGTAGACTGCTGATAAAGCTAGTGTGTTTGATGTCAGATGACTAAAGTTACATCCCCTTTTCTTACAAATAGACAAGTGGACTCGACCACAAACTACTGCGCAATATTATCCATATGCCACGTCTAAAAGTACGAACTGAAGTACAGTTACTCTAGGTCTTCTGGTGTGGACAAAATGCTTATAAATTAAAATTGGGCATCATTAAATTAATTATTGTTTGGAAAGCTCGGAGTAACCTGCTCTTTCACAACAGATTCAATTAGGCACCCTAGAAATAGCGAGGGAGGAAACATTCTATATTTTTGCAGCTTTGTTTTGAAAATTTTAAAATAAGTTTAAAAAATGTCATTCAGCATATCTGGGCGTGACAATATGACCAAAGTAACATTGTTTTTTCATTCATTTTGGTAACAGCAACCTATTCTTTGATTTTTAATTCGCAGAACAAATATTAATTCCAATAGTTTTTGTTGGTATCACATACTAAATTATCCACACACTGGCTTTAATATTGAACTACTAAATTTATTTAATACCACAGTACGATTAGCTGAAATATCTGCTTTATCACTAAACACCTTCGTAATGCTACCTCAATTTTTACCTCAATATCCGCAAAGCTATTTTAAAAAACGGATAGCACTTTGTATTCTTTTTGATGCATACCCTGCTACTTAAACAGCGACACATAAGCTAGCTGTTTGGCACGCTGGGATGAAATGAGTCTTCAGACGTTACACGTTTAGTCCATTTGTAACTCTCTTCTTACAGCACTTAAATAAATATAATGCCACAGATGCAAATGAACCTGCACCAGCTCCAACTATGAACCAAAAACAACTCTCGCAAACACAAATCAAGTGGTAAATCGCATAACATTTGGTAAATCAGCTCAAATGTCAACAAAAGTAATAAAAATATTATAAATATGTTTTAGTAAGTATATGTGTAAATATCACAAAATATTATACATTATATAATAGTAAAAATATCATAAACAGCTATAAAATATTATAATAGTATTTGACATTTATTATGAAACAGGGTTTCTGGAGAATGCCCCGGCGTTGGAAATAAGCTCTACAAATAAATAAAAGAGTCAAATAAGATCCGTGATACTGTTTATCACAATTTTAACCAGGTTCGAAATATGAATAATCACAGAACAAAATGATTTCAATATATTTTACTGAAATGATATATAAACTTATTCGAAGAAGCCATTCGAGATTTTTACGACATATTTATATTTGAAGAATTGTGATACATGACTATAATTTGTTTCGTACAACAGATCTTTTGTGTCTATGTTCATGACAAAGCATCTTCCAGGAGGGACAGGTAACGTGAAAGGATATAGGGATGGTCAGGCCTGACGATAGATGGCAGAAAGAGTTAGTCGTTGATCGTTACATATTGAAATTCCTGGGTAACAATTATACAATCTACCTCCCCCCTTGGATTTGCACACTTCCTGTGGGCCCAGAACCAGGGGTCTCCATCTATTTAGAGGACAGGAGTTTACAGAAAGGAGATTCAGAATGAAAGGTGAAATAAATGAAAAACAAGGTAAAATGGAGGAACGGAAAATTCGGAGGGTCTAATCACACTCCCCAGCTTGCACCTAGCGAAACAGAGAATCTTCCAGAAAGAATGAAGAAGATCGGGTATGAAATGAACCAACGGCCACCTGGATGTCAGACACGGAGCTACGCTTCTATGGATGTTGAATTAATTATTCCTAAAATTGGACAGGAATGGATGCACAAGTGTTTTAGAATACGAAATTATAATTTCAGTGGACTCCTTATGTGTGGGTGAATCGCGTACGGATATTTTCAAGTAATAACTTCATTAAGGCGTTAACAAAAGCAATTTCAAGAAATATTAATGTTTATAGCATGCAATAAACGAAAGGGGATTAAACAAAAGTACTGTCTTACATGAAAATGAACTGCAAGAGCAGCACAAATTCATTCTTGCAAGGCGTGACTTCATTTCTTTATATAAGTGCTAAACGTGGATGTTTCATTTCAGAGCAGTAATGTTTGGTTAACGACGCTGAAGGCCGAATGTAGCAATCATACCTTATCATTAAATTATTTATTATATATAGCTGAAAATTCTATGGAAATAGCAGTATACTTTCGGAGATGTTTTTTTTTTTTTTTTTGTCTTTATTGCTCTTTAACCTTCAAAACACCACACCACAATTACGTACAAAATAATAGTGATCCATATCCCCCCCCCCCAAAAGAAGGTTTATTTTTCATTGTTGCTTTAACGACAATAGGCTATAAAGTATACCGTTTTAACTTGTTCCATTGAAAATACCTGTGATATGCAATCGTATATTGTTTCACCAATTTCTATGGTGATCGTTCCGCGTTTATCCTCTCCGTTTTTTGCTTATTGTTCTACTAAATCCATATTCGAGGGATTCAAGCCCCTCAAAAGCCAACCTCTGTGGTCCTTTCCCCGAGGGGTGGGCGACAGGAAGTAGGGGACTGACTGATGGGGTGATGTACGGCGGAGACTTGGAGTGTCCCGAAACCACTACGGCTACCGAGAAGGCCCATCAGAAACCCTGAAAACTGGCAGAAGAGGCTCTGGTTTAGTCTCTCGATTGGGTTGCTCTGCGAGGTGAGAGTGTTTCTTCAAACGCCCAAACCATGGTCCAATTCGGTGTTTGACCCCATTTGTTTCTTATGCTTTTCTTTTTCCTCCCTGAACACATGTCTGACGGGTAACATAGCGCGGGTGGTTGGAGTAGGAAGCGCAAGGGTTGACTGGGTAACGCGTAATTCCCAGCCCCCTGTGTTCGTATCCGCTGCTAAAGGTCAGTCCCGGGGAGGGAGGTGAACAAGGTCCGGGACAGGACTCTCACCTAAGCCGGGGTGGCGCCCAGGATGTGAGCACGCCATCGGAGACGTTTGCAATGGTGGAGAGCATTATCGTTATGACACCTAAATTTAAACCAACAACTGTGAAGCTAAGTGGAAAGGAAGTAGTCGAGCCCTGTGGGCATCGCTACTTAGTAGTAATAAGAACTGAGGAAGGAAAAACTTTCTGTCACTGAACCCTTTCGTCATCCAAAAGGGTTTTGATAAGATAGCTGGTCCGGTGAAATCTTATACTCGATCAAGTAATGGCATGCTCCTGGTGGAAGCTCATTCTGTCTCCCAGGCAGCAATCATATTGAAGGCAAACGTGTTGGGCAGTTACCCGGTGACCGTCACAGACCTTAAGAGCCTGAACTCCTCGCGCGGAGTGCTCAATACCCGTGCTTTGGACGGTATGACGACCGACGAAATTGTGGAGAACCTTAAAGACTAAGGTGTGACCGGCTGTTTACAGTTTACAGTGTAGAGAGCGAGGGCAATTGGTGCCTACCCGTAGGAAACAACGGCAATTATTTCTACAGATTCTATTTTACGAATGGTATAACCTTTAATTTCTAGTATATGTCATTAAAACAGGGTAATCTAGTTGAGAGTTGCCTTACTGCCATGCTGGCAACATGTAGTAATCACTGCAGAAATAGTGCCGGCAGAAAGTCCGTACCTATCAAAGAAATAGTGTTCCACTGAACAAACTTTGGCGCTATTATTGGTCTAACATTTATTGCACATCACACTCCTATCTTCAGATAATAATAAGACTTTTAGGTGAGCGTTCATGAATTTCCATCTTTGAGTTCGGTATTACACAAAAAACCTTCTACGTCAGTTTTTACAGAAAATAAACCAGCGGAAATAGGAATCACCTAGAAAGATAATCTAAAACTTTGTAAACCAACTCAAATTAAACGTAAACGCGTCAAAACTGTGCTTTAGAAAATCCTGTGCTGTTTTTCTGTTCTTATAATCTGGAGGTAACCTAAACATAGACACGAAACACTTCCATCCAACCATTCTATTATCTAAATATCCTATCATTAAGTTGCATCAACAATGTCAGCAATAACAAGGGGCTTTAAGCACAATTAAATTATGAAAATTAAACTTTTATCAAAAAACTACCTACAAATTAAATAAACATTCAGGCATGCATGGATGTATTTATAACTTCGTAAAACTGATTTTTCTTATCCGTATGCATCCAAAATACACAACACATTGTAGGAGCATGTTTAAGTAGCAAGAACAAAATAACAAAACTTTAAGAATAATATTACAAGAAACTAAAACATTCTGGAATATTTTTGAACACATGATTAATGTATTATGCAAATACTGATAAATTTTAACATCACATTAGATAGACATTTTAATGCAATGCATTTATTTAGTTATTTTTTGTTTATTTATTCACTATTTATTTATGTTCATGAATCGTTAGTTTCAACTAAGCACTATTTATAAAATACAGAATATTTCACATTCAACAAGTATTACATAAGTTAGAACATGAATTCTTATGCATGCTATTAAACACATTAGAATAATTTTCTTCTAAAATGAAGGTTAAGTAATTCTAATACTAGTTTGGAAAAATATAATTATGGATAATTTAATATAACTAATGGGACAGTGCAATTCGTCCGTCGAAATTTCCGCAATTTATAAATTATAACGGCAGCACGCCAAACTTGTAGTGAATAACCATTTAAAATTCATACAGCACCTAAAAATGAATGGAACAAAATATTTGGATCTAAAGTAAAAAACATGGAAACAAAAAATTCTCAACAATCAAGATGATTCTATACAATTTACCAAAAAATATAAGATGATGGATTCTTACCTTTTTGGATTTGAAGATTTTCAAATATCATAATAAATTGAAGTTTGGTATCCATAGAAAAAATACACATGTAGATAATTATATCAAAGTAAACAATTACAATCCAACATTACATCAATTATCGGTGTTTTATTGCTTAATTCATAGAGTTATAAATGCTCTAATGCTTGAGTCTGAATATCAAATAGTATACCAACACATTTTAGATGTTGTTGAAATCAATGGTTTCAAGAAATCAACCATACTTAAAATTATTAATGGACATATATACAAAAATCCCTTAAAATCAATTACTACTTTAAAGAAACCAGAAACTACAGTTATATAAAAGAAATATACTTATCATTCTTGGGCCTTCAACAAATATAAAAGAATCTTTCAAAATTATAATATAAAATTGGCTCCAAAAGTAACTTCAGTCTTAAGAATTTACTTAAGAAATCTTTAAGAAGCACCATCGACAAATTAAAATTATCTGGAGTATACAAAATACCGTGTAACAACTGTGAATTATACTATATTGGAGGAACTAAGAGAAGTCTTAAAACTCGTCAAATGGAACACTTGAGAAACATAAAACTTAAACCAATCACTTCTGGAAATGCAACCGTGAAATTGGTCAAAGTATACAACTATTAAAACATGCACAAGCTGTTAATGAGCTGGATATTTGGGAAAAAAAATTATATTCTAAATAGTGAAAAAGAAAATATTTTGAATTTTTGACATACCAGCATATAATAGTGTTCAAGTCGATCAAGCAACGCCGATGTAGCTGAACACACTACTATGAATAATATAGATCAATGTAATGTAACCCAGATCTCAACCAATCTAGGTTACCCATGAAGCAGATGGAAGAGAAAGTACATCTACTTCAACAGACAACTGGTAATGAGGATATTTTTCCAGAAAAAGAGATACAAGAAGAAGTATATTTGCCACAACAAACATCCAACACCAACTTCTTCACATCCAGAGACGAAGCAACTCCAAACTGTTAATATCCCAGGTGACAACCAATCAGCTGTGCCCAGCCCCAATGTTCCAGTTCCAAAAGTTGGCATTAAAAATCAGGAGATCTTCAATGGGAGGAGCCTTAACTTTCTTGGAAAGTCAGATGGACGTCCTACGACAGTAGACGGAGCGGAAGCCACTGACGATGGTCTGGAGCAAAGACCGAAAAGCGTTTTTGGAGAAAATGGCGAACATCGAGCAGTCTGAGTGAGTAATCCTACAAATTATGCATGCCAGCTACTCACATTTATATGAAAATGAGACCTGAAGCTTACCTGGCGAAAAACACACTCAAGTTCTTTTTGGGAAGCAAAGCAGGTGAAAGGACGATTAGGAATCGAAGTTTCGGGAGTGTGCATCTCTCCCAGCATCAGAATATTAAATATATATAATGATATTCGCTCGTTTCTTCAAGTCCATTTCGTTCAAAATGTAGCAGTAAATTTATCGAACCGTTTCGGCCTCCACTTCACACACTATAGCTTTGTTGTAAGCTAATAGAGCGCTTCTTTCGTTTCCTTTAATAAGTTTCAGAGAACTTTTGCATTTGTATCATTAAATAACACTCCTGAATGTCAAATGAAATTAGAAGGTGGCCGCACGCCATTAAAGGAAACAGGCTAAGCTTCAACCTGACTATGGTTACACTGTGCATTCGAAGAAGAAATAACACCACTTAATATACCATGCGGAATGCCGTGGACATAACTCCAACTCCTGTATAACTAACTCGTATACCCAAGCACGTTTGTGTTCGTAGGAATGAGTCGTACAAATTAATGACGAAAATTCTGTTAATGTATAACTTAAGGCAGCTGCTGGAGTATATACCAAATAAAGAGAACTGAGATTTGGCGCATCCTACTGATTTGTATAATACCGGTTGGTTTGTCCTTTTGAGGCGGTTCGGCCAGTAGCGAACCACATCGAGCTCTCCTTTGAGCTCAACGCCTCACAATTAAGGATCTGTGGCGTGAGGAGGTTAAGGAAAGGGAGATTGTAATTGGTTCGAGGTGACTTGTAGCTCCCGCATGAGAACTCCCATCTGTACTTCAGGAGTGTGTGCGTCCTGACTGGCTGTGGGTTGAATGATGACACCTCGGATATGGTAGACAGAAGTTTATTGTAGTCCTTAGGCCCCTACGGTCGCCACGCTCATCGAATTGGATATATTTATCGTCTTCCCTATATATTACCCTTTGTGCTAACTCTCACTGGCGAGATTGTTAAATATTGCATTTCGTCCCTGTGCATGGCGCGGAAGTATACTTCTTAGGCGGCGCCGAATACGCGTCCGTCTCACGTAGAACTCAGGACCGAAGTCATATTACTGGCTAAAGCTGCTTTCCGCCATCACTTTGAATTACCCCCACTATAGGTATTTCTCGGATTTTGCAAAATCACATGAACAAATATCAATTTTCTATTGGCTCTTAACTATCCCCACTTGAGATCAGTGTTCAGAATTTCCAGTTTCGCACCTAACATCATACACGCTTTCTATCACGGTCCGCGTGCAAAAATTTATACGAAGGCATGTGCTCTACGCGTCGGTCAAAATCTTACAGCCTGTTGTCAGAAGGAAGGCCCCAAATTTTCCTTAAGGGCAAAACAGACAATAGAGTAGCGTTGTTTGTTTACAGGGATTGCAAAGGGAGTTTACTGACTTTCTTAGAGTGGCCTTGTCACTGTGACGGTCTCCGGAGTGTATGCTAGCATTATGGCATATGTCTATTCTGGTATACGTCATTTATTTACATTTATAAATCTATCATTTATTTATATTTATTCGTTTGTGTCAATGTCTTTCTGATATCAGGTTATTTGTCGTCTAAGTGTTCCTAGGTGACGGGGCCTACGTCACTTTTTAAATATAAACGAGAGTATTGTCCAAACAATTTTAAGTATGAAATGAAGAGATATACTGAAGTATATTGTGACTTTGTGGGTTCGTGGAGATAAAAGTCCAATTTGCCGAAATTCTAAATGTTCTTTATTTTCGTCAAATATACTGTTCAACTCTCACGTAACCACATTACATCACATATCACAATCTCCAACACCAAGGTCGTTGACAATAACAAACATTAGCTTTGGTTAAAATAACACTCTGCACAGCTGACTCGTTTTACACAGAACTCTTGTTACAGAACAACTCTGCTTACTACTGTCCTGCTGGCCTGTCACAATCCCTTATATATCACATTCATGATTATAAGGACTGTACTGTCAATCACTAGATATTTCTGGAAAACAAGGCATCTAATGACGTAATCCGAATATTCTATCACCTTCGAGAAAGGTAACTTAATCTATGCCGACGAGTCCTTTACCTCAGTAATCGCTGCCCGCCGGCGTTTGCTTACAATAGCCGCGCTATCATTAACTGCTTAGCAAGGCTCATTATTACCATGAAACTTTATCCGCCGACTGTTTTCTTATTTGTGCCGAAACGTTTACGCCTGTTGCCGTGACAATATCTTTGGCTTTTTATCAGAGGGCAGCATCGGAAAGGTCTTGATGTTACTGAGTGTCTTAAATATAACCACTTTACAGAAGTTGCAGAAGTAAAGTGATGGAGTTTAATTAAAGGCAGTTTTCCATACACAATTTCGGAACCTGTGTGATCTTCCAGTGGCTTTACGTACCTCCTGGTCAAGTAGGGCATGTAGGTTAAGAAACTCCTTTAAGAACGTGAGTGGAAATATGGACACCTTTGTGCAGTAACGCGCGAAGAGGGTTGTAAAGTCGATATTGTGGTATTGGCTAAACACCACCACCCTCGGGCTACAGTGAGGGTAATCTGAGAAGCCAAGGGATTCAGTTCCTAGGCTTTAAAAATGCGCCTGGGGTGCCACACTTCATCCTCCAGTGGAGGGAGTAGGAACTTGAAATATGCGACATGTATAAACATCTTGGTCTTGCCCTAAGGGAAGATTGCTTTTCCTTCTAAACACGTCACTCTCAAGTACCGCGGTGTCAACTTTCAGACTTGCCTTTTACTTCGTATCATCAAGGACACTTATATTACTTCTTTGTAGGTGCCTTTGTTTCAAAATTCATAACCAAATTCGGCTTCGACCTGTCTTACTACCAGCCAGACAACTCTTCCTTCACTATATAAAGGCCTGGGACATATAAAGATGCCACCTAAACTGAAAGGCTGTTGATGTAATATCCGATAATACTGAAAGTTACCAAGGAAAAATGTATAGTAGCTTTCAGAGTAATATAATAAAATATTGCAGTACATTTACACATCCTAGTTTAATTGTACCTATACAGCTATACCTGAAGTCGAAAATGACATTATGAAACCGAAAGTAAATGAGTAATGTAAACATATTACGTAGAGTTATACGTACAATAAACATAAATATACGTTTAACGTAATAACCAAAATGACAACTCAATCTTACGAGCTAGCATTCAATTTTAAAGTTACATATTTATTTTATTACACAATGCATTTAAGTAGATTATTCTAACATGCCGAATAAAACCACTTTTCCTGGCTCATCCAAGGCATATTAAATAAAGCTGTTTTAAGGATCTCCTGCTGGGGTGAGTTGTGGGGGTGAAATTTGCTAGAGTATTCATGAAAGCCCAACAGGATGTGAAAAGACACAACCACATAATCTGGACACAGCATGAATGCAGGAAATAATACGACGGAAATTACATGATTCTATCTAAAACTTTATTCAGTGGACCTGTCCACCACTGAATCGACAGCAAATTTAAATATAATGTATGTTAATGTAAAGCATTTCTGGAATGTAAACAAACTACACCCCAATATTTCCGTGCTGCAGGTATGTTTTCGTTGTAACGTGTGCATGAAATGCAACAGACAAGCCAATGAAATGTAGCAAATGATCTACCTAACCCTGTAATGCGGTCCATTCTGAAAATTATTGCAACTTTTCACAGCCCAGTTCATATTTGCGGTCAGGCTGTATGCCTGTTATTTTTATCATTACAATGCCTGCAGCCAATTATCACTTTTTGCAGTGTTTTTATATTCCATCAATAAATAGCTGTAGGTGAATGTTACTGCTAACATTTCCTGTTCTGCGCTTACGGATACCCGCTCTGATTCTGCCGCAGCTAAAATGCCCGCCAGGAGCAACCTAAATCAGTTTTTGCTGATTTTCGTATTCGTATGAAGCAGTGCAAGACAATATGCATGCATTGCCGTAATGATGGGATACCCTGGACGGGTTTGCAGGATATATTAAACTCTAACAGTACTCACTCGGTTTTAAAATCTTGTAAACTCTCAAGGGATAGCCCTTATATCGATCCCCATTTAAAAATTAATACAGTTGTGTATGTTTACTCCAGACATAAGAATAGATAACAATATGTTCTATTAAGGCTTCTATATGCATGGAAAAGTATCCAACTATCTCGATGTTTACTCCTGTTTCAAGTGATTATAAAAATATTGGTGGAATTAGGTATTACCATTACTTCGGCCTACGGCTATAGAACAATGTTGATTACCTAAATTTGGTAATAAAAAAATTCAGCGAATTTTAAAGTCATATCTCACCAATTTTACATTTTCTAACTTGACGACCCTGAAATGTTTATAGGATGTTCTTGTAGATGCATTTCCTCTAAAGTTAATTGATAAACTGTCAACTAACGTATTGTTTATAATGGAATTATTAACGAGTTTGATGAGTAATCATAAATAAGTTATCGAGAAACAGATAAATAATTACAATAAATAATTTCCTAGTGTTAAAATCAATGCATAATATAAGAAGGTTCGAGAGTTACGGTCATAAGCTAGGCAATTAAAAATGTTATTGTTTACATTAATTTAATTTTTTCGAAGTTACATTGTACTTCTAATGTATTTAAGTATTAATTCATAAATGAAAAATGTGAAAACGTGCATGCATGTTATTAACAACAATAAGATAACAACAATGATATCATAATAAGAAGAATAATAATGCAGTCCAAGCAGGCCTGAGAACGCCGTCGTATCTCTATATTTCCAGAACGCTAATTCCAATAACCAGTAGGACGGCTTAAGGCGATCAACATATTGTCACCAGATGTCTGTCTACATAGCTGCGACACAGCGGATTACTGGTACACCTGCATCATGATCAGATCAGCATATTCACGGACAGCCAAACGCCCAAGCCACAATTCTGATTTAAATACCGTTAGAGCGTAACGAGTCACGCCGGTTGCATCTTTTACATATTCAGGGGATCAGCAATAAACAGAAAAATTAAAGTACCTCTCTTGTGCTGTCATTAGCGAGATGAAAAATTCATTACCGAGTAACAAAAAATAGTAGGTGCCGTGCTGCTCTAAGCATCGTTTGGTACACTGCAATGTGACATGGTAATTGATAACATGGATTTGTTAATCTCTAAGGTTTAAATTTGTCAAAAAGTACCTGCAGACCTGTTCCAGTGTTAAAAAAGCTGGTCGATCCATCTCTTCAGATATCTTCCAGCATTTCCTCTTCCTGGATTTCCATGCATATCTTGAAGGCAGGATTCGTAGAGCTTGTTATTTCCATCGTTTTTGATACCTTTGAATATATTCAGTAATATTTTATTCCATTAACCGTTCTCTTATTACAGCGTTCCTAATCCTATCTTTTCTAGTGACACTCAAAGATGATCGTAAAAATTTCATTTGAGCTGCATTTTATTTTTCTCTAATTTTCTTAATGCCCTCATTTCACAAGAGTAGATCGGACTGATTTAGATATTATATTATGCAATCTTTGCTTTAATTCTGTTCTCATAGATTTACTAAAATGTCGTTTTATGCATGTTTATTTTATTGTCTGTTTTAATCGCGGTATGATAGTTTGCAAAATAGCTACCTTTTCACAACATAATTAATCAATATTAACTCAAAAAGCTATTCTAAAGAATGTGACGCGTTTATTTTGTTACTGTTGTTGAAATTAAGGAACAGGTTTCAATGTCATATCGGCACGTTCGCCACAGTAGCTCAATGGTAGAGCGGCTGGACGGAAACCAGAAGGTCTGTGGTTCAAATCCCGGCTATGGTATTGAATTTTTCAGTTTGACTCTACGTTTCCACAATTTAGCCTACACCGGCCAGTGTGAAAGAACGATTAATTTCCAAGATTATCGTTGTAACATTCCACCGAATTACAGTGGTCCCTTTCCTGCATATACATTAATTTTTATTCTTCACCGCTGTCATTGGATAACTTTATTCTTAGGCTAGTAATTATGTATCACTAACAAATCATATTTTCTGTCTCTCCTTCCTTACTCCACCAGGTTGTAAGTAGGGCTTTCAAGCTTGCGTGCATCCCAGTGGGCAAGAGAGTACTCAGGCGTCGCAGGAATGTGCCTGCAGCATGCAATAAAACTCAGCACTGCAGCAAGCTGTCGTCATGCTTGGATGAACTTATGCTGTACTACCTATCCAGTTAAACTTTGGTTGAGACGCAATTTCATCGCGAGGTTTGTAATTGCGAATGTCACAGTGTCAAACTTCGTACCGACTTCCTCGCTTATTACCATCTCGCTCCAGACTACAAGAATAAGCGATTCGTGGACGTCAGTTGTTCTTGGCAGGTCAGGACACATTTAAGCACAGAGGATCTACCCAAAAATCCGAAGACCCTGGCGTCCTTCTACCCAGGGCTCTTTCCATAGGGCATTACCTGGTTTCCTAAAGAGCCCCCACCCCCTCATCAACAACAACGTCAAGACGAAATGGAAGTGGATACGTCACTTACGCGCCTCAACACCGCAGGGAAGACTATTGAAAACAACGCTGGGGTCGCCTGGTGATCTAGCACACCTTCTACTAGCTCTGCAGGCTAGTATCCGGGACTTATGAGGCAACTTCTCCGGGCAGCCGAGGCCTGGTCGGAGTACATGAACTTCCGAGGGTGTCGGGAACTGCCCCTCGAGTCCAACCCAATCCGAAAAACTCCCCGACGGCAGGGGCTCGGCAGTTCGGCCCGAGGTTCCTCTAGTAACGTCAGAGGTACAACGAGTGCTAAGGGTCCAGAGCGCTCGCACCACAGCAGCTGAAGGGGACGGATCCCCTCCCCTACAGAGAGGTCAGGACACACAACGTAATCAACTTGGTATCAGAACTACCACAGATGCATTGATACCACAGTAATATACAGGATTTGTCACCTACCAGCTGGTACGCCGGTGCGTTTACTTCTTTTGGGCCATTCCAATCTGCCACTTATTTTGGCAACTAGTTGTGGGTAGCTAAGGCGTTTGCCGCCATCCTTCAACATGTACAGTGTGGCGCATAATGACAAAACTGGCCCCTTGTTGGGATTATTGCTTGCTCAGCCCAAAATATAACGACACATCCATAACTTCCGTCAGGAATTTCACACTCTGTGTATGTAGTGATTGATCTTGTTAAAGGCTTCACTGATACCTCGATAAATACCAGTGATCTACCTTGAAAAGCTGCTAACTACACCCTTAATAGTCTTTTTATTTCCATTCCTGCACAACCCCGGACAAGGCGCTTTCCAAACTACATTTTGCCTTACCTAGATTTACACCTTCTTAATTCCTAAATCAGTAGAAAAGCAAACACATTTCAGCATACTTCTTCCTCTCGTAGTCTTCAGAAGGGCCGCTGCTGCTAACCAACCCAGGGTTTCCCACTACAACTACAGCAGTTGCCTCAGACATAAGAACATAAATATGATCAAAGTTGTCACAGGATATGCAGCCTTATGTTTGCTACGGAAATTCACACTTTAGATAGTTGTTTTCTTCTCTGTAAAAGAAGGAATCAATAGAATTGTGTGTTGTGTAACATATTTGTCTTTAACATGGTTAAGTATTGTATGTTCAAACTAAACGTTCTATTTTCTTTTGACGTAATAATTTTCCTTTATTACTTTATGAGAAAGAACGTACGTCCGTCTATTTTGGTAAACAGAAATTTTAATTTTTACTACGAAATAGTCAAAGGGCCTCTCAGGCTTGACATGACAACCTCAAGACTGGCTGGAAGCAAGGACTTGTGGTACGACCTCCGGTTAGTAATGTACTTGTATCTCGATCCTTCTAGTTGGACAAATCCTCAAATAGATGCTGAATTTAGAGGTGATAAGAAGTATCTACGGCTGGCCACATAGCTCAGTCGGTAGAGCATCTGCCTGCCGTGCTAGGGGTCCCGGGTTCGATTTTCGACTGGTGGTGGGTGATTTTTCTCCAACCAAGATGATTGACCATCTTCCCCAGAGACTGGAAATATGAATGACAGTGCGAATGCGTGCGTGATTCAATGATGCAAACCAACGTTTACGAGTTAACACCATGAATATGTCTCCAAAGGAGAACGACCGCCGATATGACCAATGGAGTTAAAGGCGGGCTATAAATAAAAATGAAAAAAACATCGACATTTCTCTCCTATGCCTCTTCCAATTCTGCTTATTTTTATATACCGTCTGTATGTTATATCTGATTAGCAGCATTAACTTTTTAGTTGAGTAATTTTACTGCCAGGTCTTTGAAATTACAGCAAGCACTGTTAATGCATACAATGGAACTGAATGGGCTTTTGGAAAGGAGGTGTTACAGAGCTCAGTTTAGGGCAGCTTTCCGGTATTATAATAAGGAAACTTATAAAAGAACTTAGGGACGATGGACCTAATAAAAATGCTCTCCTGGTCACTGGCTTATTAGGCCTCATATATTTTATTTCCTGAAGTCAAAGGGCTCTTAAAACAGTTTTATACACATGTGCCTCTTAATACTCTTAATAGAATTTAACTAAATTGGGACAGGAATTTGGGACTATTCGTCGTTAATTTATCTCCATCTTAATCCACACGTTCGGGCGCAATTTGGTACGGGATTTTTATATTTGAGATGGGATGCACGTTGACTTTTCGAACATCCACGTCAAGAAGCCAGAAATAACAAATTCGTTTTATTTCCATTTCTTTCTTGATGATTGTACTTGGTTAATTAAGAGTCATGAGATTCTTGGTTTCAGGCGTGGTTCGGAATAAAGTTTCGGAGAAGTCAAATTTTTTTAACTATTTAATTATATTATTTAGATTACATTTTACTTGAACTTCCTTTCCCAGTCACTTCCAACATATCGATAAATTCTTACTCTGTTGTATTTAAACATATTCAAACTATTATTTAAATGTTCTTGATCTTGCACCACCATTCATCACACTCACCATTACAAAACATCTCTACTAAGATTATTGATTTTTCGTAACTATCGTTACTCCTATCTTAATTTTGTGATTGGCCGATTTGATGCCACGTCACAACAATGCGTCATATTACATCATACAATTATTACTTTAGCCAATCACACAATGGCATGAATTTTTATAAATTTATAAACTTTTCATAAATTTTCTGAACATAACCCAAAACTACTGTTACAAAATGAAACTAAATTAATTATCAGACCTTATATAATACCTTGGCATATTTTTGTTCTGTGCAACTTCTCACAGTTTATTTAAAATAACTAGCCGTTTTCAGCACCATCGTATGCTCAATGTAAATAGAATATATTTTCAGATAATAATAAAAATCCCAGACTTAATTTTTCAGATAATAATAAAAATCTTAGACTTAAATTCAAACTTTTGATACAAAAAGACGTATCTGATGAAAACGTTTCGCTTCCTGTTTGTGATATCAGTGGCCGTATGATTATTGAATCAGAGCTGATTTGTGTAGTACCATTCAAATACGTCATCCATTCCGGTGATGTATGTTTCCGGCTAGCTTTGAGCACGAACCCAGAAGGTAAACTGCTCTGCGTCTATCTAATTAAGTGGGAATCAATCTAATTCCCAAGTGGCTTTGGCATGGGACGGTTGTGTTACCACAAGCAATCCTTTACCTGGGCATTCTTAAGCGCTGCGCGTGCATTCCTGCTCCATTCATATTGCGGAGATCTGAAACCCTTTGTTCTCTGATAGCAAACATATTATGTGCAAGTGAAACAGCTGTGAAAAATCCTACGTCAATTATTCAAGAATAATTTATCATTATTTCGATTACAGCAGAACATCATCTTCCACCGTATCAGGCCCAAATGACCTTGTTGTCGACGGGCCCTAAAACACCACACACTCACTCACTCACACTCCACCGTATCATTTTCAGACTGTTTCAAATTCGAAAATTGTTTTCACAATGAATCAGGAAAATAATTTTTTTTAATAAAGTATGTTTATGTAACCCAAGGTAATTCAAAAACTCAATGCCTGTTAAATATCAAACTTAAAATCATAGATACGACAGGAAAATTTAGAGGCAGTGAGAAACCTATCACCAGCTACCCTCTCCTTGGATATTTTTTAGAATGATTTGCATTTTCTCAAAACTGATTCTAAGAAGTTTTATTAAAACAGAATATGTTACGGATATTGTCTGAAGAGACACGTTCTGGTGCATTTCATGAACACGATTCCCAGAATAATTTTCCATACATATTAAAAATAACGATGAAGTAAATATAAGCTTGTAAATATAAAAAATATACAAGCCTGAAGTGGATTAAAGGTCTAGTTTTAGCTATAAGGGCAACTTTTAAGAAGATTTTATAATGCATCCTAAGCCTATTGCAACTTTTCACACTTCTGCTTCAGCGAAAACCTAATAAACTTCAGAAAGGATTCTGCGTAACGAGAAGCCACAACATCTTATCAAAGTCATTTAATGACTTTTCTTTATTTGTAAATTGAAGCAAAATCAGTTAGTGCCTTGTACAGCATCATTTACTGACAGTAAAACTGGAAATAAATCCACCTGTTCTTAAACCTAAAATGTCCACTTTCCTATTACCAGAAACATACTGTCAAGAACCCGAACGAGATAAGGCGGCTTGCGCACACAAAAGGAACTGATAGGCGAGCAGTGTGGTAATAAGGAACTTGCATGAACAATTAACGATAGCGCCGATAAACAAGAGACGGATAGTTTATTACAGAGGTGAAAGACTTGCCGACACCTATATAGTTACATTCTAGAACATTCGTGTTTTATCTGGTGACACTTAAGAGTGAAGTCGAGAACAATCTAGAATGATCGATTAGGTGTATAAAAAGAAGCCATGGATAGTGATGAGTAAGTTAGTTGTGAAATGAGAGATAGCCAGCTGTGTTGTTGTAACGAGAGCTAAAGATGCAATCTGCTGTCACTGTTTGTTATTGTGATCAACCTTGTAAGACTGTGTATATGTGATTTAATGTTCTTACGTGAGAATTGAATATGTATTTTGACGTAAATAAATGAGATTTTTAATTTCTGCAACTCGGCCTTTTAATTCTGCGAACCCACAAAGTTACAATATGTTACATTCAACAACCTTTATCTACCCATTCTTGAACAAGCTGTTCTTAACTAGGCTTACCCTCTATCTCGTTCACACGGGATAAACATTTACATACATGTTTTTATTATTAATTATCAATAAAAACAATGGTATTCGGAGAATAACTGAGATTTTAAATAATAACTGAATGTTTTAAATTCTATCCACTTGGTAATTTTTATATAGCTATATTCTCTTTAGATTACTAGCATAGAAAAAGAGATACATTGATAAATAAGCAGGTAAACAGTTGGCTTCAGGAAGCCAAGTATTGAAAAATTCAAACCATTTACTAGGTATATCTCAGGAGTGGTTTAGAGACAATATGCATTTACTCATATAAATTTACAAAAATGTATTTTTGTGTAAATTGTGTATGAAATCTAAATTTTTATAAGATTACGTCCATCTTACATAGTGTACTGGTTTACCTATAAGTGAACTTCAGAGGCTAAACATAGCGTGTTTAAGATATCCATACATTTCATTTTTCTGCAAAAATTTGATATTTTTTTAAAATATCTGGTACTTTAGAGCGTTTTTTAGAGAGCACAAATTTCGAAAATAGTTGGCAATGTGATCGGTAGTAAGATTGGATGATTTTTCTAGTAGTGTAGGTCTCACTGATCCGGAAGAACTCAAATGCCAAGTTTGATTTTTAATCGATTATTTCTTTTGGACTTCTACTGTTTACATGTGAGCACACACTAACCCATACTCTCTCTCTCTCTCTCTCTCTCTCTCTCTCTCTCTCTCTCTCTCTCTCTCATACTCAAACGCACACTTTTTGTGCTTTCTTGGGATTCGGATAATCCGAACATCTATGGTACCGATGAAATCTCGATATGAACCTCCTAGTTGGAATTCAATTCTTTCTCTGCCTACGTGGTGGAGACAGTATAAACACTTCACAATATATTTTGGATGTTATGAGTAGCATTGACAAGAGCTATAGTGTTTACACAGTAATTAACCTTAGAGTATGATTTCGAAAGGTACACAAGCTCCGGTTCAGTTATACTTTTATTCGCCGATGAATGAGGCAACAAGTTATGTATGCTTCCGAGTAGCCTGCTTGTAGATATGGGTCCTTATAAACTTCTTCCGTTTGAGTACTAATAGTCCCATTATTTTATGTGGAGAGAACTTGAGGTATCTATGTGTTGCCCAAATTAAAAAACAGAACCTTTATACGCGTTTTCTGCGTTATGTTCATATTTGCCGTAGGCCTGCTGTTGAAAGTTGTGATTTCTGTCGACAGTTTGCTGTTTTATTGAACCTAAATTCACATATACAGTTAAACTACGTTAGCTCGGACCTCTTTAACCCGGAACAATTTTGAAAAAGAAATTATGTTGTTTAGCGTAGTAAATAATGACTTGTTTATAAATGATAAATTGTTATTCTCAGCATAGGCACATTACTCGATATTCTCTTGCTAGCCGGCGGATACATCGCTCACCCAACCTGTTTGGTACCAGGTTAGAAGTGAAACTTTGATAAAGTCACGGTAAAAGTTGTGGTCTGGTGTGTGTGACTTGCCACAATATTGAGGAACAAGACAAAATAACTGAGAAAGAAGATTTTAGAGACATTTTTAAGAATATCGATGGTTGTTGCGATGTTGAAGAAGACATTGACAATGAAGTATTTTATAAACCAATTACAGAGTGTAGTGCATCGTGTAGTGTTACTGAAAATGAAAATGAAGGGTATTCATATTCAGACAATATTGGTAAACTGCTGTGGTTACGACCCACGCACAAGCAGTAGCAAACATAGAGAAATTGATATTTCATTGCGAGAATCAAGCTAAAATATTACCAAATAAAAATATAATGTTAAAGCGGGAGAGAGATCGCGCTCCTCGTACGGGAAACACTAAACTGAGACGGCAGAAGCTCACTACCTTGTTTTACTACCAATTAGTTTGTAGCTATATTGTGTAAAGTGCAGTTGATCCGGGTAAACGAGCTTCTACAATACTATGTGCATTATCACGAAATCTGAATTTAAAAGGAGGCATTCGATTAGGAAGCTTTGCAATAAATTATACACAAATCACGCACTGGAGTCAGCACCTACTACTAAACATCTTGTTGGATAAGGTCTATTGACCTGAGACAGGCAGGAAATAGCTTTATAACGACTGTCAGTTATGTCACAAAACTACATTGAGAATTAGCAGCACATGCTCTTTGAAACTCGCATTATTTAAATTGTAACCTTCCATGAGTTAAAGAGTCAATTTAAGAAATTACCATGTGTGTAGGCCTAAGACTTCGCAAGTCTAAAAACTGTTCCTGTAATTTGGCCCATATCGTAAAGGGCACTAGGAGGTTATTTTTAACCAGAAAAGGCTAGTTTTTAACAATATTAGAATTTAATATACAAAAAACTAAACACTGCAAGTAATTGAAATTTGGTATGCTTATAGTATAAGGATGTGCCAATTATTTCTTTGTAATAATATGTAAATGTTTCTAGAGCAAATAAGTGCATACTTGGTCATTTCTCACATCAGGAGGCATGTGCGCTTCCATTCTATACAAGTAAGCTGGACAAAGAGTATAAATGTCAGACTACAACACGGCCATCAAATGTGCAAACGTCGAAAACAACGTAACGTGGTACTCTAGGAACTAGTGCAAAAGAACATCCGCCATAGTTTTTGTTGGGCTAACCAGGCAAAGACGTGCTTTCAGCTTTTTGAGAGATTTGAAGTATTGGACAGAATTTGTTGTGCATCTCTGCACCAAAAAATCAATCATAAGCACACCCTCTGCATCCCAAAGCACTGTCGCCATAACTTTCCCTGCCGAGCGCTGAATTTTGAATATTTTCTCTTCGATGACGTTGTGTGATGTCATTCCATTGACTGCCTCTTTGATTTAGTTTCAAAAAATGAACCCACGTTTCGTCTCTAGTAACATTTTTTTTCTAGAACCTCCTCTCCCACCAAATTGAAGCGCTGCAAGTGTTCAGAGGCTATTGTTTTCCTTGTTTCTTTGTTTTGAGCGGTTAACATTCTTGGTACCCAACGTGAACAAAATTTTGAGTAACCCAGTTGTTGAATAATCGCCATCACACTGCCTTTACTGAGGGAGGTAATGCGACACATTTCACCTGTAGTTACCCGGCGATCACCACGAATTGTGTCATCGACTCGTTGAATGTTGCACGGAGTCACTGCAATCACCGACCTGCCGCTTCGCTTTTCATCTGCCAAAGGTGTTTGCCCTTCAGCTTCGTTACAGCGACGAACCCATCGTCTAACAGTGCTCACATCCACCGTTGCATAACCATACACATTTTTAGCCTTTCGTGAATGCGAATTGGTGTTTCACCTTCCGCAGTCAAGAATTCAATCACAGTACGCTGTCTAATACGAATGTCGATGTCAGCCATTTTGCAAGAGGATGCAGTGCTGCCACCTGTTTACTTAGGAATTTACTACTGAAAGGGATTGGAGAAGAAGGTATGAGGAATTGCGGCAAATTCAAAGCTTTCACATAACTTATTTATTTAAGGAAAAGGATAGGAGACATTACTTTTTGACACACCCTCGTACCATTGGCAGTGAAGCCGGTGCAACACGAACGGGCATGCTAGAAATGACTTGTCAGTATATTATGCTAAGCAGTGATAGAAGATGCTGGGTGGTGCTAATTTTATTACTAGAGATATTGTCAATGTGCACCAGTAGGCATGTAAAAAGTTATGAAATGTGAAATGCTTCTCATACTAGATTTAGTCTACAATATTGTGAATCGCATTATCGGGCAAGCAAAAATATTGTACGACTCTACGGAAGAGAGTTCCTTCTACAGGGCTAAGAGCATGCTTTACAGCTATTTAAATCTTAATGAAAGTTCTTAAAATCTCGGGTGATGAACATGAACCCAAAATGTTGAAATATTTTATGAAGTTATGCACAGGCAATCTTGGCGTCTCGAACATTTCAGAGGCCACTAACTGGTAACTGAACCTGATGTAGCCCAGCAGTTTGCCGAAGCAATCTCAGTGATGATAATCCATTATGAAAGAACAAATATTTTAATTTTATTTAATCAGTAAATAAACAATATGCGAGTAGAAGAAAAATTAATAAGTGGTGTTGGAATATAAACCCTATTATTTATAAAGGAGAGCGGAAGTATTGTAGAACATGAGAATTGGAATATAGGAATCAATGCTTTTACTCAATGGGCATTAGGCGTTTTTTTTTGGGGGGGGGGGCACATTAGTACTTGCTATCTTTGATTACTATTCCTATGTTTAAATTATTCAGCTCTGGTAGGACTTATGTACCTTATAACGCAATAGTAGTTAGTAGTGAGAGGTACCCTAACTTTAGTTAACACTATTACTCATTACTACTTATTTATTTGTTCCATTTATACCCCGCCTTTAGCTCAAATGGTTATATCGGCGGCCGTTCTCCTTTGGAACATATCGAAGGTGTTAACTCGTATTCGTTGGGTTTTAATCATTAGATCACACATACATTCGCACTCTCATTCATACTTCCGTACTCTGGGGAAGATGAGGAATTATCCTGGTCGGAGAAAAATCCCCACCCCCACCACCGGCAATCGAACCCGGGGCCCCTAGCACCCCAGGCACGGGCCAACCTACTCTCTACCTATCTGCGGAGATCCAAAAGTTCTACAAAAAACATTTTTTAATGGTTTGTTGTATTTCTGTCCCTGAATTCAGTATTAATCCCGCATTTACAGACTAACTAATTTTGATATCTACCTCGGTTTCAAATAAAATATCATTCTCATTCTCCTTTACCAATATCTAGTCGCATCATTCCCTAATAACATTTCCTGGCATCTTCCAATTCTGTTGCTGTTAATTATATAGCAAGACTATAATTGCTATATCGTTTTGTTATCCTTTTACAACATTGTACTTTTAGCTTATATTACTTCCCGATTACTCACTGCATTGGAAAATAATTGTTCCTTCACACTGGCCGTGTGTAGGCTAAAGAATTTTCCAGTCTGACTCTATCCTTCCATATTCACTGTATTGGCATACTAATCAACATTCTCATTTGATTCAAGACGTAGATATATTTTCCTTTGTTTACCATAATATAAATCTCGTTTACCCGTTTAGGTCAGAGTTTTATATTTACAAACATAACTTTATGTATATTTAACTTCTGCAGCATTTTAATGGAAAACGTGAATAGTATTTGTATCATATATATTTTATTTTAATATCCTTATATATTCATTTATGTAGCCTTAAATACCTTTAATAAACATAATATTCCATTTTTATGCATTCTTATATTTGGTTCGCATTGCTTTTGGAGGTTCTTGGTTGTTATCCCGTTTGAAATGTAACAGCTAAATTAAATATATTTTATTTAGGTCCTCAATAAAATGAAATACAGCATTACTCAGAAAGTGGTCAACTCCCTTCCTACCCTCATAACGACAAATTAAGAGAGGTGTGTGAGCCAGGCTTGGTCAGATAATGATATGCGTTATTGTTTCGAAATTTGGAGTTTGAGGAAGGAAGAAACAAGGAAAGCTAAGCATATATATATATATATATATATATATATATATATATATATATATATATATATATATAACTAAAGTGGTCTTTAACCAAGATTTTCACCAAATAATCTATAGGTAAATAATATGCATATATCCGTAAATTAATGTAGTTTGTTCTCCTGAAATAAGGATCTACAGCCAACAATTTATTAGATTGGTTATTTTCAATCGCCCCCTATTTCAAGGAAACTATCCCAAGCTGTTGAAAATCCTTTGGCTTTCTTTAGGTATAAAAAGTAATTGCGATTTTGTAATAGCCTGTAAACATTTATTTTGTATAGAATAGGCTATGAAAGAATTCCCAATAATAGAGGAAAAATCTTTTACAAGAAATCACGTCTAATTTAATTTATATCTTCAATGGAGTAATAGGATTTTAGAAATAGGTTAGTAAAAGTACCTTCTCTCTCCCTCTCCCTCTCCCTCTCTCCCTCTCTCCCTCTCTCCCTCTCTCCCTCTCCCTCTCTCCCTCTCCCTCTCTCTCTCTCTCGCAATAGTTCAGACATTATTTTATAAAATAATTTGGTGTACAACTGCAGCTATATCTTGTTTTGAAAACGGAATGTTTGATCAATAGTAGAGGTTCAAAGTTCGATTCCATGGACGGCTGTTTGTGGCGGTAGTACATGGGCCTTCATGGGTGGTCCTCGTGCAAGATTGAGGACATGCATTGCATTTGGCAGCCACAATTAATCCTGGGGCTATAGAGTTATTAGCTCTGGTGGTCAGAGCTTACGACAATGGCTTCACAGAACTGACGAGATACCACAATAGCGGCACAGCTGTGCTCTCACAAACCCAAACGCGATGTTATCAGACTACTTCATTGAGCAAACACTTATTTTTCGACAATACCTGTTTGCCTTATTGGTCGAAATCAGCTGTGTTTGCTTATTCTGTCTATAGGTCATTTTGATGTATGGCCAGACTGTAGTTTCTAGTCCCTAGAATTCGAAAAATAAATGAATGTGCGTTTAACTATTTAGGAATGTATGGTAGAAGAACGTCTAAATACCAAATAAACTATAAAAACTGTTTGTGGATGAGCTGGTTTACTCTTTAAAAAGTATCTGTTGTGCTTATAAACTTTTCTATTCAATGTTGTACAGGGTTCCCCTAGAAAAATCTTATTATTCCATCTACTTAACGTAAATCAAGATAGACCCTTGCCGAAATGGTATTAACAACTTTCTCCTAGCTAGAATGTAAACTAATACAGTAGCTTTAAGAGGGTCAAATATTTTGAGAATAAATTGCTATGTGATGGTTTTGATTTTCCGTAGCATTTACCTAACTAGGGAGAAAAAAATAATTAACGACCTTTCATTTGAGAAAAGCGTTGGTGTTCGGAAATTCAAATAAGTAACAGTATTTTGGAGCTGGTTAAATCCTCAAAAATGGAATGATGGTTTAACACTATCTCTATTTTATTTTCCTTTTTTAGAAGGAAATAGTTTGTCTATTTCTTAATATTTACTAACTATTTATACAACATTTAGAAATAGAAGACTTTCAGCTCTATTTCCTGAAAGAATTAAAGATATACATCTTATTTCTTGTTAAAACATCTAAAGTATATCTTATTTAACCCAAATAACAAGGAGTTAGAAAAACTGGAAGTTATCAATGTAAAATCTTCGCTTAGCACCCTCGAAGAAAATGTTTCTTATTTAAAAGACTTTATTTATGAGTAATTCTGTCCAGTCACACACAAACACGCACACACACACAAACACACACACTTAAACACACACGTTTTCCTAAAGAATGTTTTTATTTTGTTTTGATTTTTGATTGCTTTATTATTTTTATTTTTTAATTCATAGAGTCTAAAAACGTGTATACCTTCAATGAAATTTTTGTATCAATTTTTATTATAATAAAATAGCTCTCTGCTTTCTGGGTTTACGTAAAAATTACCGTGATGTCAAATTACTTTATGTTGTGTTTTTTCGGTACATTCTCACATAAACTGTGTTCCTAATATTAAGGGAAACTCTGAAGTGCATTTATCCTTCGCCTAACCTCAATTACATGTATGCAGATAGGAGAAAATTCTGTAAATGATTGAAATAAAAAAATAAAATATAGTTGATATACCTGAGAAAATTTCAAATTATTTTATTTCTAATATGTTCTTCGCAATACAGTTTACTCTGGAATAAGGTTTACCCAGTAGTGTATTGTTTCATGCTATAATTCATTACGTTAATACAAAACGTTTCCTTTTAAGTGCTCCTATACATTTTGAACGCTTCTGCGAAAATAGCCCAAAGAGTTAATTAATTACATGTTATATATTTTCTCTTTCAGCAGACAAAAGCCATTATAATTGTTAATGAAGCCTGTAGTTCAGTATTTTTTTCCTCTAATTCCATTATCTTCCTCTGATTATATCACAATAAACTTAAGTTCATCTTTGTTTCTACAAACATTGGTCGCCGTTCTTAGCTTTAAAGTTGTAACAGTTGTTTAGGTTTGAAACCAGAAAATTATGGAATTGATATACATTTTATGGAAAAAGGAAAGATGAAAAAAAAAATAGTGGATCATGTAATGACGTATTATGTGAAATTGACCATACATAAATGTACCCTATATAGTGGTAGTGATGGTAACGGAAGTAATAATCAATAATCTTGCTGAAGAAGCTTGGAGAGAAATGATCTTTCGATCAACGTACTCAGAAGTGATCTGACGCTTTTCTTTAATCCATCAATATAATCTTTTAAATATTTAATTTATATTTCAGAATAGTAGTGGTTAAGGATTCCTACTGTATTGTGAAATATAATTTTATTAAAAATTGTGGAAAAATAATTTATATTACATTTGGAAACTAACTTCGAAGTTGTGGAAGATAAACTTAAATTATATATTACGAAAGTTAACTTATTCAAATGTTATTTCTTTCACGCGTAACCACTCTTGAGAAGAAGACATCTTATGGCTAAGCAGATACAATAGAGGAATTAACAACTAGTTGTGGAATAGTCGACGATAATCTGGACGGCTGATAGAAAGACGACGCTAATTTCGTCATGCTGCATATGGCTTGAAAACACCTCTATAACCAAGAAATCCTGTTTCAACGTTCTTTCACATTGTTGTCAATATGCTTCATTGTATACATATAAATAAGCAGAGGAATAAGTAAATATTATTTATTTCCAAATACAAATTAAATAACACTATATCGAAGAACCAAATTAATCAGAATAGTCCTGAGCTTTCCGCATGCATTTTTTTTAAATAACTCTTTTTCGCCTCTCATAGTTCCCCATTAGAGGCCTAAAACCATTGGGGTTGATGTAAAAATAGAACGTTATGCATAAACAGGCCAAATATCTCTTAAATGAAGCGTGGAACCATGTATCGCCCATATTCTAAAATCAGCTTTATTAATTAGATATTTAACCCGGATTCACAGCATTCGCAGCATACACCAGGGTGTTAAAACAGATTTGCAGGACTTAAATGATTAAACTGCAAAAATTATGCGACTGCATTTAAAATCACACTTCATGTAAATTTGATAGTAAAAGTTGTACCGTAGGGACCACCAATCATCAACCGGTTTAAAGCGTTAAATACATAAACACATGAGCAATGCCAAAGGTTAACTAAAATCCGAAAGGGAATATTGTATTAACACGCTACATTTCCATGTCTGATAGAGCCGGCAATAATATGCACCTCACAGTTTTTGAGTTACATTTCATGTGCGCGTATCAAATGTACGTGAATATGGTGGACATTTCTCTGGTTCTAAAGACACAGAACACGTTTCGTGAGTCATTTATTCTGATTAAAAGGCAATGCGATCTGAATGTAAAGTAAGATATTCCAAACTCCGGCGGAATACCAAATATTACCATGCGAATTGTTGTTTATCTTATTTCAATACAGGAATCCATTCTGTAATGGAGATATACTCCCTAGCCGAGTGCATCTTTATAAGAAACTGCATGGCGTTCTTGCCATTTCAGTTCTCCTTTCTTTTAAGCTGGCATTCGGAGTCGCTCTCAACATTCCTTTGTTATTGTTTTAGAAGTGGCCCTAAATATATTCTATAGTCTTGCGCATTATCATCTGCTTTAGGTATATTAAATTCCTTTAGCACGAAATTTTTATTTAGTTTCGTATATGTTTGTTCTTCCAAACAAATTTAATTTGTAGCTCATTTGTTTTCACACATTCTTGCTGATGAATTTACCATTTTATAGTACTTTCTGTATCTTATCTTTGCTTTGCATATATTTTTGACTCACATTTGTCAATAGCTTTCCTCCCTGCCCACTCTTTCCAATGTTTCTCAATAACTAAGAGGAATTACTCCTAAAATTTCAATGATATAAGGATTTGTCATCTGGTAATTAAGATTCCCTGAAGTAAGATATCTGCATACATCAAATCACTGCGTCTACTAATTTGCATCCGACGCAAGGAGCATCCTGATAGTTTTATGGTGCATACTGATGAGAGGCAACTCTGAGCAGAACCTGAATTCCTTTGATAGTAACGAGACGAAAATCAGGGAAATTGTGGCAGTTATTTAATGTTTTGTTTTAAATTATTTTAAACGAAAATATACTTTGAAAAGTTATAGAAATGGTAATTTATGTAACAATGAAAATGTGTGATTAGGTAGACTATGTATTGATGCAACACAAGTCATATGCAACACGTCATATTATCAGGAATGGCAGCTTTCAGAGTATTTTTGCGTAATATAGTGACGTTGACCAATAAAAAGTAATTGAGTGGGTAACTGTGGCAACATAAGGAGGTAGGAAGTGAGAATCCTTCGAAACTGGCGTTCTTGTGCATAAGTTCACCGTAGAGGCAAGGCGTGCTTTGTGTTACTCTGCAACATTCCTATGTGAATGCATTTGTGTGATGCATCGTGCGCTATTAAGCAACAGTTAATCGTTGCATCATTCACCGTTAGGAAAACGACTATCCTTAATAATATTTAAAATTGTGTAAAACTTCGTAAATAAATATTAATGCGGATCTAAATATTCTGCATTTAAATGTAAGTACAAATTAATAATTATTCAACAGTAGAACCAATCACTCCCCTGTTCCGATCTACGTCCGAGAGAAGATGCTCCAGAGAAGAGAGAAGATGTCGCTCCAGAGCTACTGAGGTGACCCAGAAAAGTGTAAAGCGCTAGCTTAGAGATGCATTTTATCAATTTTGAATCTAAATGGAGCAAGCACATTTCTTTTTGCTTTCTATACAAAATGAGACATGGAGCCATTGGTCTGGCTCACTTTACATTAACAATGGCCACGCTTCATTCATATTTTATTATTTTTTTTAAGTTTGATTTTCGAAGTTGCCGCCAAATTTGCGGTGCAATTAGCTGTAATCCATAGTATGAGTTATCATGGAAACCACTAGAAACCACTATATAGTACTCCAGTATGCAAAAGTTAAGCATAATTCGTAAAACAGAAAATGAGAGGTAAAAAGGTGAAAGAGCGCCATTAAGCGTTATTACAGTGTGTGCCTCCCCTTATTGGTTGTCAGTTCACACTTTAAAGGTCAACAAAACCAGATTAGGAAACCGATATAAGAGTATTAGACCCAGTACGTGGCTCACGCTTATCATTCTCCCAATGTGATCACATAGTAGATGCTTCCCAAAGTGTTTACAAGACAGCACCAACATATCACGTAGACGTCAAATGGATCCTGTTGTGAAGGGTAGTATCACCGGAAGTCCCGAGGCAAGTCAAACATTGACCACAATGCCTCAATGCTTTAATTTACCAGAAAGAGTCATTTCCTGGCTTTGGCGACGGTTGCAAGAAACAGATGTTCGTCGGCTACCTGTGCGTGGTTATCCATGGGCCGATATTTGACCACAACAGCACGATGATATCGGATGAGGCTTCCGAGCTTGCAGCCTTATCAGGCGTTCGAGTTTCGAGGCAAACTGTGTACCGGAGGCTCAGGGCAGTCGGCCTATATACCAGACGTCCAGCATTGTATTCCCCAGTCTTTGGAATACATGCGGTCTCGTTTACAATGGAGTCAACAATGTCAACACTGGACCTTAAATGAATGGAGGAACGTGCCGTTTACAGATGATTTCAGATTCAGTTTGAACAATGGTTCTCATTGCGCAATAATCTGCAGAGAGCGTGGGACCCGGTTGCATCCCATCAACATGGTGGAAACGCACCTGGCGTACTGCTGGCGTACTCGTGTGGACAGGCATGGCCTTAAATGAACGTACAGATCTGCACAACCTCGACAGTGATATTCTGAGTGGCCAGAGGTAGAAATACGAGCTACTGGAACCACATGTCTGACTTTTCGAAGGTGCAGTTGATCCACACTTTATCTTATGAGAATGCACGTGCGTATAGAGTCCACCTGGTTGAGGGTATTAACCATATAGAGCATGTCGGGAAGTATGTATTAGAAAGATGAGTTGCAGTCTGCCAGCCTCCACAGGACACTTCCAGACCTCTGTCGCGCTCTCCGTGAGAAATAGAAACTGCTGTTGAAGAGCTCTTGAAACGCCTTATAGAGAGCATGCCGCGGTGCTTAGAGCCATGAGGGGTCAACGCTCTCTATATTAACCACTCAGTACCATCATTTCTATGTAGAAGCGACAGATTTTGTGCTTGCGTGAAAAGGTGTCCCGAGGTCAAAATTGACTGCCATTTCTCACTCTATTGCATTCCAGATCATGTGTGATGTATTGGTAACATGTTTAAGTTCTATAAACTTGTGATAGTTTGGCAATAAAATATTGAATTACCTATGGTTTTTGGACACTAATTTAGATAAAATGACCCTCATTTTACTATTAGTTGCCATTTTATAATGACTAAAATTTCGCCGAATAGTAAATATGTTTATCTTCGAATACCCACAAAGGGCAAAGGGTTCAAATAACAACTTAATTTTGCAGCAATGGCTGATCTCAATGTTTCGTAAACTCCCTGCAGAACCTAAGGTGCTAAAATCAAAGTTCATAAGACATACAAATTCGATATTTACATATATTTTTGTAACCAAAGTATGTTATTTTATTGTGAATTCCTTCGCTTCATGAGCATAGCAAAGAAGAAACATAAAAAAGCAGCGCGTCTTCCTACACACAGTTCCCAAATCAATTCTAAAGTTAAATGCACACGGTGCGCCAGTTTCGTCTGTGGCCCGCATGCGGGAGGCCCGGGCTCGATTCCCCTGGCCGACCTATCTGAACCATGCTTTCCTTTGGAGGCTTACCCGGGTTACTAGACGAATGTTGAGTAAGTTACTTATATCCACCGAATTTCCTGTCCCTCCATTTCTTCTCCATTATCATTTCACACCATCTCTCATGTGGTCTCTTTCAGGGTAGAAATGTCGGCGGGTGTCTCTGCGGTGCATGACAGGATGATACGTTCTGAGCTAAACTACTTCCTCCTACGGTAGGTCGGTTCTTGATCTCCACGCCTCTGCTGGGACTATTTCGGGACAGCCAGCCAGGGACCTCTGGGGCTCGGACCGCCTGCCTGGGACTTTTGAGTTTCGGCTGCTGGGCTCATTGCCGTCCCGCAGTAATGGAGCATGTCTGTTGTACAGACTGGTCAGTCGCGCTCTGTCTCCTCGCGCCTCATCCTTACACACGGAGCTGCCGCACTTTGGATCATAGGTAAAAGGAACCAGAAAAGCGGTCTATGTGCCGAATCCCCTCCGTAGTGCATTCTAATCCTAGTAGATCGTGTGTGTCCTACCATGGACTACGGTTTCGGTCCCCATTTAGGTTGACTTTCGTCCCTCGCTACAAGAGCATGGAAATGTCTCCTCAGATTCATATTGTTGCTTTAATGGAAGAAGTCATGGAAAAAGCGTTATTCTGTTAATGCTTTTACCGGTTTTCTTTACTTGTTATATTATTGCAAAGTGTACAAATACTAGTGTTAAAAGTATTCTGTGAAGTTGAAACTTAGAGTTTCTGTTCATGCAAGGAGAATTTAGTGCGACAACATTCTCGTAATAATTTACCTTAGTTCTATAAAGGGTTCGATTGGCGTTATTCATCGACAATTCGTGCTTTAAATATGCCAGATAGACTCTAGAGTGCAAAATCACGTCTTTTTTTTCTACAGTGAGTTTTAATTTTGTGTACATCGGGCGTAGTAGGTACAGAGAGTAATGCATCCTGCCCAAAAAATGGATACTGAAATATCTAAGAAAATAAATGTTTTGAGGCCTCCTGAATTGAAAAGGTATCCAGGGGTTTTAGAAAAGATGTAGTGAGAAAGAGAGCATGAATGTGATGTTTGTATGTGATGAAAAGTAGGCAATGTTCATACCTGAATATCTATATGGATCTAAGATCAACATTGGTTTCCAAGATGTCTTTTGTTATCTGTTTTGGCTACAACGTATGATAGACTAGTACATACATATATTAGGTAACATTTTGCGGTTTCTGCGTAAGCAACCCGTAATCACGTTTTACGTTTCAGACCTTTCTCGCCCTAACTCCCGGCGAACAAAGGACGTGACGCGTTACGTTAGCAACGGAGTGAGTGAATGCAAAATAAGAATGCTCAGCTTTTCCATTAGATACAAGGCAGCAAAAATGGGCTTCGAGGAGAAAACCCAAGAGGAATAATATTTCGCGTGTTGAATAAACTGTGCACATGTTTGTGGAGAGAAATGGATATGGAGAGGGAGAGCGAGAGAGAGAGCGAGAGAGAGAGGCCTGAGCTCTGCAGCGTTTTCTGAAAGCCTGCCCTGTTTTATTCCTATGGAAGCTACAGAAAAAAATAAACAAAAACAAAATGAAATATGTAGGATAGTGGTGGTAGGAATATGTAACCGGGGATGCAGGTGGCTCTAAACAAAGGAAGGACGTTATGCGTAATGGGAGTAAATTGAATTTGGTATCTACATACCTGAAAATTATGTCAAATAATAATAATAATAATAATAATAATAATAATAATAATAATAATAATAATAATAATAATAATAATAATAATAATAATAATAATAATAATAATAATAATAATAATAATAATAATAATAATAATAATAATAATAATAATAATAATAATAATAATAATAATAATAATAATAATAATAATAATAATAATAATAATAATAATAATAATAATAATAATAATAATAATAATAATAATAATAATAATAATAATAATAATAATAATAATAATAATAATAATAATAATAATAATAATAATAATAATAATAATAATAATAATAATAATAATAATAATAATAATAATAATAATAATAATAATAATAATAATAATAATAATAATAGTAGTAATAGTAATAATAGTAGTAATAGTAATAATAGTAGTAATAATAATAATAATAATAGTAATAATAGTAATAATAATAATAATAATAATAATAATAATAATAATAATAATAATAATAATAATAATAATAATAATAATAATAATAATAATAATAATAATAATAATAATAATAATAATAATAATAATAATAATAATAATAATAATAATAATAATAATAATAATAATAATAATAATAATAATAATAATAATAATAATAATAATAGTAATAATAGTAATAATAGTAATAATAGTAATAATAGTAATAATAATAATAATAGTAATAATAATAATAATAATAATAATAATAATAATAATAGTGATAATGATAACGATGACGACGATGACGATGACGATGACGACGATGGTGGTGGTGGTGATGATGGTGATAGTGGTGGTAGTGGTGATGGTGATGGTGGTGATAGTGGTGGTGGTGATGGTGATATTGATGGTGATGATAATGATGATGATAATGATAATGATAATGATGATAATGATGATGATAATGATGATTATGATGATGATAATAATAACAATAATAATCATAGTGATAATGATAATGACGATGACGACGACGGTGGTGGTGGTGATGGTGATGGTGGTGGTGGTGGTGGTGGTGATGGTGGTGGTGATGATGGTGATGGTGATGGTGATGGTGATGATGATGATGATGATGATGATGATGATGATGATGATGATGATGATGATGATGATGATGATGATGATGATATTCTTGCATTCTGTAATGAATGACACCTATGAAGAATAGACACAATTTATTTCGACCATAGAGCAACCAATGCATTATACAAAGTATATTCAGAGGTTACACAGGATGCCAACGAACTGTTATGAATAGTTCAGATAAAGAAAGTCGATCATGGAAGTGTTCAATGTTTGTCACAAGGCTTTGTTAAATTGTGATCGTATTAATTTATAAACTAGGTTCAAACTATCTTTCTTTACCCACAAGAACGTTCATGGAGGACGATTGCAGCTAGTCAGTAATTACCATACATATAGGTATATTAATTAAGTTGCTTATCATTGGTGCTCCATCAGCTGTTAGGTAATAAGCAGGACTTCTTCACCATGTCTGCAGCCGACGGTAGTAGCTTCATTTGTATATCTATCGGCTGTGTGACTGGTAGTGGAGCACCTGATTATCAGGTAGATGTAAAAAGTTTATGCTCCTACTGAAGTAATGGAAATCATTTAATTTATTTCAATTTCTGGCATTCAAATTAAATACCACATATTTTCATCTGCGTCTGCTCTGAAATTGAAACAATTGAGGGATGTTTTCCATTGTAATGGTCGCAATTTTCGTTTGCGGTTGTAGAGTGATACACGGATACAACTTCTCTGCAGCTCAGTTACGCTATACTTGAGAAACCTTTGCCATTCTTGTTTGTCTGTAATGAGAGAAAGTGATTCATGAGTGCAAGACCCACAGACGACAGAAGACTTAGTATTACAATGCATACACACGAAGCAAATTTTCGTTGTGGTTTTGAGGAGCCCCAAGGTATCATTAACGACTTTTAACACGTACAATGTATTTCATGATATGTTCTGTTGCAGGATTAAACGGCGTTCGTTTTAGAAGGCATTTGTGCTGAACCAATGCGTGCACACAGTGGCTGTCCTGTTGTCATTTCATGCGCCAGAGATCGGAAGATATAGGGAACAAGGGACATAACATTGTCGTCTGATTAATTATCAGAACGTAAACGTACGCAGCAAAAATTAATTATGATAACATTATGAACTGTGACTTACAATATCAATATGCTTATTTACTGAACATAATATATCTGGATTTCTGAAGATGATTTATTGTAGAGGAGTTGCTATCTTAAATAAAATAAATAAAGATTCACCAATTTCCGTAGTAGAAGTTTTGTGCTATTTCACAATAAGCGACACAGGTTGCGCACTCACTTTGCACGCTCTGGTGGTTAGTTTGATTTGAATTTACTTATACAACTTTCTATTTACAACAGCTGAACGTATAGGGGAAAAGTTGACAAGTAATATAAATAACATAAAAAGGGCAGCTATAACGCAAATAACAATTTGAATCATGAATCATTCTGAAATGTTTATGTTGTTTGCAGAATTGAACATCAAACAGTGACGTCAAAACTAATGAACGTTCAACTAGCGTTCCTTATTTACAATCCCGGTTAATCTGTTTTCGTTTGAAAATTACAAACGAGCGAAGTGTGTGGTGTTTTGTATATCCAGCAGCCAAGTATGTGCTAAAAGAAATAAATGGACAACATTTGCTTTTGGAAATGCGTATTCAACTGAAACATTGTTTCCTATTTCCCATACTGCTGGGACAAACTCACGTAGGAGAATTATTTGGATTTAAAAATCCAGAGACCTTTTTGCACCTTTATAGATTACTTCCTATGAATCTCCAAAATTTCCCAAAGTGTATTAAAGGTAAAGGTTGCCAATTTTGAATTCGTAATAATGGAATGTCTATAGATTCCCTTCTCTTAGGAGATAATTCGGTTTACAGCAGAGTGCACGAAACCTGTCGCTGCTTCTGGTTTCGTTTAATGATTTTTTTTCTAGTTAGTGCTGCGTAAATTGTTTATCAGCCTGCTCCATAGCAGCACTTGGTTTAAATTTAAATCCGGCAGAGATGCATTAACCTACAAACATATGTCAGGTCTAGGTGAGGGGCAAAAGAGGAGTATAGAAGTAATTGACATAAGTGGTTGGAGTGTAGTCGGTCCACAGCAGCCTCTGGATGAGTCTGGTCTTATTGGTTTGATGTCAAAAGTTGGCGCTCACATACTAGGAAAACGTATCTTTTTAAAGATCAGACTCTAATGAAAATGGAGGGTTAAGATTAAAGCTAAGCATAGTAGTACTGTGACCAATTAATGGTGTGGGAGCTCATCGTGGTACAGGAAATTTAGTATTTCCTCACTGTACATAGTATCAGTAGTCGGCGATACAACATAAATTTGAAAATTATATTTAGACTCCTACATCTTTTTATCCGGAAATTAGCAGCTATTTTTACTTTACTACCCATTTGTTGTTTTTCTCTTCCGCCTTGTTTACAGATAACGCATACTCTTTGTGATACAGATTTGACAATAGTATAGATTTAAAATAAAGACCGGCTACCTCAACAGAATATACATACTATAAATGCGGCTGCTATTATTAAAAATGAATAAAACAGCTAATAAAATATAGTCACGACCAAGATAAGTGTTTAAATCTGTGGCATGTTCTGTGAAGAGAAATCATTTAGTTTATATGTACGTGATGACATTTCAGCACATTGTTGTAAATACACTGGGAGAGTTCCACCACGATAGATAGCTACGGAAGGACAATTTCTATGACTTATAATTTTCTACGAATTCAGCCCATAAGATTTTTAACTGCAATGGAAATTTCAAATACACATGTGCTTTATAAACTTATCATGAGGACTTGATTTTGGGAAGCTTCAATAGTGTACGCAGATATAAGGGTATAATTCAACAGTTGACGCAAGTGTATATGTAACGGGAGGACATTTTAATATCTTATATATTTCGGATATATTGAAAGTTTGCTATAAAGTCAATTTCAAATAGCTTATGTGTAATTATACAATGTGATTTCAATAACTAAACGCGAAGCATATATGGATATATGTTTACAAAATTCTGCCATTTCTTTGGTTGAAAGCTTCTACCCTAATGTATGCTAGGTATAGAATACCTGCAAAACCCGCAGGTCTGTCCGTACTGTTGCATTAACTACTGAGATTTATCTCGTCTTCTCTTTGATCCTCTATTTTAGGAGCTAACCTACTGATACCAAGATAAGCGGGGTGTCTTTGTGCAACAAACCTGCCATATTATGTTTCGAAACGGTTTTACTCTTAATTTTCTCAGCACCAGGATTAACTTCTTTAGGATATTATTTTAATAAACATAAACCAATTAATATATTTATAAGTATTCTACCTTACCAATATGCCTGCTGTTACATGCAGGAACTCGTCCCGTGCTAAAGATTTACTTGCAGGAATAAGTGATAAAAGTTGTTTAATTTCTAAAATTCCCATTTTATCAATAATTTGAAAATAAGAATATTTGTCAAAAATATTGTGGCTGATAAAATACTAAGCGGTGTTTTACATGTATTGATATTATAAATTAACTTCCATAATATAAAGTTCTTAGGTGTAAATAACATGGAATTAAATAATATTTACTCATCTTTTGGCATGTAACATATTAAAAATTATATAGATGAAATACATAGTTTTTAAATGCCATTCACGATTGGAATCCTTTATTTTGGAACATTAATTTAGATTATACCCATGAGCAAACTAACAATTTCTCATTCAATAAAATATCTAAATCATTTAAAATAGAATATATACTAAAATATAAAATTCATTAAAGAAAAAATATTATATAACAAAGACAAATATATCAGAATTTTCAGTTTGACAATTTTGGTTTCTCTACCATATATCTAACAGGTAGATATGGTGTTGCACTTAATCAAAAAAAATCGGTATCAATATTTCTCCACAAATTACGTTTTGTGACCTGCTGATGTGTGAGCAGTATTGTTAAAAATGGAATATTCTATACCTGGTAGCACATATTTCATGTTTTATTAAGAAGAGTAATCAAAGAGATTGAAATTTGTAATAAAATGGAGAAATGGATACATTGTAATGTAGGTAATGGTGTAACCATGACAACGTAATATTAGGAAAAGTTGTTAAATGTTTTAAAATATTTTGTTCTTTCGTTTATGAACGTCGTAAAGGAAAGACATGTGGTTGTATCTCTCCGAGGTTGTGCAGGAATGTATTTGAGTGTGCATGTAAGATGCACAGATAGCAAATGTGTAAGAAACTAATAGTTAATGAATACACCAGTCATCGATGGTTAAATAACAATATTTATACTATTCAAATTTGTATCGAAATTTGAACATGTTTCGGAAGAATTAAATTTTCATGTTTGAACAAGAAAAGTATAGTTGTTCATTATTCAAGAGTTGTAATACTAACTTTCTCAGCCCCCTTAAGGCGACCCAGGGAAAGAAAAAGTACTCATCGCTGAAGAATTACAGCTTATCCAGAGCTGCAGGAGAAACTTCTGGATTTCTTCAAGATCGTCACCATAGGTGAGAAATGCATAATCATAGCATCTTCAAACATCGCATGTGTGTAAAATATTGCTTCAAGATGATCGCCACATCATGGGGATTTTAGAAGACCGTCGACTTTTACAGTCATCCCAGTAAACCTGTTCAACGTAGCCACGAAATTTGGTTATTTAAGTTCTGAATTTTCAAAAAATGCGATAGATTTTAAAGAATTTGCTACACCAAAAGTATTTTAATAGGAAACCTTGGAAATTTATACTTTTCCAAAATATCTCAGATTTCCTTAAAAGATTCTATTAAAACATACGGATAGTACAAGTGAATTCTATATCTGGTATATTCGGATCTGTGAGCTCCTGATCAAGAAGTGGAATTTCTGATTGTTTGTGTAACTGCATATAGCTTTCCACTTCGACACATCCGACTAAGATTAGTTTTTATTTATTTCTCTTATCCTACAAGAAATCTAATGCAAATAAATTTGCAAGAGCTGGTTTGGATTAAAGTTATCTATATATTAACTAAATACTCTGTAGAAGTTAAATGAAAATGGTGGTATTTGGAGAAAATCCGTGAAAGTAGTACATAAGATTTTACATGTATTAGTCAAACAGAAGTTAGTGCAACTTTAATACGAAACAATGTCAGAATCATGGCAGTGATTGCACAGACAATTGCTTTGAACGAATGTACATCGAAAACAATTGAATATCCCCTATGCGCTTCACATGTGTGTTGAACCTACTTGTTTGGTCGTGAATGGTAACATCCCTACGCGTGTACCTTCAAACGTTAACCCATTCCACAGGCTGTGCTTCCTAGCAGTAAAGCCGAAATGTCAGCCTGGATATACAGAGCAATGATTATCTAGTTTAATACCATGCTATCTGGGACAGTACTGCGAAATAGAATTGGTAGCCTACTCGTGGAGCTACATCAGTTCTGTATTTTCAGAGAGATTGGTTTTTATACCCGATTTTGGAAGAGAGCTCTTAAACTGAATTAAGTATAATTTACCCTTCAGTCTGCTTCAGAATGAATTACTGAACTTTATACGTTATGAGTTGTTCTTTTGATGTTTATTGTATGAAGTGAAAACCTACCAGAGTTATACGTATGGTTAAATCCCATCCTTGTTTACTTACCTATAAAATGTTTTGAAAAAAAAAAAATTGTAAAGCAGAAAGTAAGAGTTATAGTATTAATTGGATGAGCACAGCTCAACCAAAAGGCATTAACTGATAATCCAGTAATAACTGTATAATACACCAGCAAAATACAATCTCTGTTGGAGCTATTGCATTAATGGCAGAGATTCTTCTAATGACAGATTCTTCTCCTTCTCTCTCTCTCTCTCTCTCTCTCTCTCTCTCTCTCTCTCTCTCTCTCTCTCTCTCTCTCTCTCTCTCTCTCTCTTTCACTCCCTCCCTCAAGTACTTTTCATTGAACGCAGATGTTGCATTCTGTAACCGACATATGTTAAGTGATAACAAAAACTTTACTAAACAAAAGTTTTAGATATCATTAAAGCACACAGCTGATCTGAAATAACCTTTTTAATATGAGGCGTGTCCGTAAAATAAGTCCTCCAATTCTATTTAATATAGAAAACATGTTTATTATCAATGAATGTTACATTGATGGAAAGGCGGAACTTTCGATGCACTTTTGCATGCGCTGTGGCAGTTTCTGTATACCCTTGTCATAGCACTCTTCCGCCAAGTTGTGCAGGTAGCGCTCAACCTCGTTTTTCAAAATATCGTCGGTCTGGAAATGTGTTCGACCCAGGTGTGACTTCAGCTCAGGAAACAGATGATAATCACTAGGTGCTAAGTCTGGACTGTAGGGGGGATGTATGAGGATGTCCATTCCGAACTGGGGCAGGAGATCAACCTCGCACACACCTTGCGACAATGCAAATGTTCGGTCAAAATCTTGTCTATCGTAGTCTTACTGACTTCAGGGATAAGTTCGCTAAGCTCGCGAACTGTCACACGCCGATCTTTAAGCATTTCTTGCCCCACTTATGCAACTTTTTCAGCTGAAACCGAAGGCCGGCCTGAACGCTGTTTATCATGGACTTCTGTACGTCCGTCTTTGGACTCTCTGACCCACTTTTGCACGTTTTTGACGACCATACACTGTGGCCCATAGACTTCGCATAACTGAGGATGAATTACAGTAGGGGTAGTGCCCTTGGCACTCAAAAAAAAAAACGGATCACTGCACGCAACTCCCCCTTGGCGGCGGAAGTGATAGGAAGCTCCATCGCAAATGGCTGCTCAGCCAAGACTAATGGCTGCAGCGGGTTTGCTGTGGTGCGGATTTGAAGGGGTGAAACCAAGCTACACGCCAGTGTTGCCGAATCTCGCGTAATACCGTTCCTCACGGCTCCATCAACTTGAAGACCATATTTTATGAACCTACCTCATACATAAGCCCTTCTGATATATCCCTTATTCATGTTTTGGAAGTATTTATTACATTATCACTCTCTTTAAGTGCTGACTAGGAATTCAAACGTCAGACACTTTTTTAATTTTATTGCTTGAATCACCATGCCCCATTACATATACCAATATTACATGGATTTTACATATTTTCTATAATTTTATGTAAATTTCTTATTTTCTATAGTTGTCTTTGTGCATTATTTATGGTCCTATATTGTCTTATCTGTCATACCATAAAACATTTCCATATATTGTCGCGAGTCCATTGTTGATTGAGGCGGCGCGGGCGACTAGTTCAAAGAGACAGGCGTGCAGTGTGTAGATATAAGCTCGCTGAAGTGGTGGGGGAAAGAGACGGATTTCTCGGGAGTTCTAGTTCTTTGTTCTAGCCATCTCGATTGTTGGAGAAAATTCAGGAATGTGAGTAATCTATAAAAAAGGGACCCGCCCGCCACAGGAGTCAGTTGGTAATTGAAGTCGCGTGCGTGAACAGCTGGTGAGCTGTGTCGATGTCCTTACAAGTTGTATTGTGTATGTGACGTAATTCTGGACCGCTGTGTACGAAGTGAGTTTCTACAGCTGTAAAGTGCAATTTTTAGTGATTGTAACCTGGACTTTTAATTTCACGAAACCACAAAGTCACAATACACAAAATCGCTCTTACAGTTGATCGAAGTCTATACTGTTTGTAAAGTGTTCAAACGCCTTCAAGTGTTCTTTAATTATTTTTCAACAGCTGATTGGCCAATTTTGTCCACTTCTAGTTTTTGCCTTGCACTGTCGTTCCAGTATTGAGCTTTACCATAAAAGATGGACTCTGTTCGGTACCACTGGATATTCTGGACATTCCTAATCCTTGAATCTGTAAAAGTATGTTCTTACTGTCCTTTTACCATTGTTGTGAAGCTTTTTGTCATTGGAATCTTGATCCTTAGCTTGTCTTGCACTGATGGAAAGACATTTTTGTTTAATGCTCATTTTGTTGTTTTGTCCAAATTTGTTGCAACCTTTCTGTGCTCTTCTTCCTCTCGGCCCTTATTATCAGGCACCACGTTCCATTTGTATTGATACAGAAATTAAGGATTCAGTTAATTAGATATGAACAAGGTGCATATTTGTCAGATGTGAACAGGATGTTAGTTTGGTAATTCACTTTGAGGTAAAGAATGCATCATCGCAGGGGTAGACACTTGGGTAACGTGACTTTCTTAGACCCTTTTTAGTAACGGATGACGTAATATAAGATACAAAAGTCCACATGTAACGAAAGGTCGACTTGAGTAAGGGTATTCTGTGTGAATAACAGAGTTGCTTGTAAACAATCACACACAGGTGAACGGGTTGACCACGAAGAAAGAAGTGGCTGGAGGAAGCATCCTTTCTTGCCATCCATAAGGAATCACGTGTAATCGCGTTTCACATACGGTAACTCTGGACAGTAATATAGATTGGTGTCCCTTGGTCGGCAACTTCACGGTTTACTTAATTGAAAAGAGAAGCAGTCATTGAACGAGTCATAAACTTGGATTCTAGTGTCAGTGTCATCCTTACTCCTAGATATACTTACGCAGACTCTAAATGAAAACTCTTGCTTGATAGACCGCGCATTACTTCAAACTTGCCGGAAACGTTACCGGAAAGAACGGTGACAGTATATATAACGGAATCTGTAATGTAGTCACTTTGCAAAGGTTAATCTAAAGTACAATGAACCCAAACAGAAAGATAAGCTTTCGTAAGAATAGTTTGCATACTCTAATACATGAAACATTAGAAAGAGTCATATGAGTGTATCATCAGATTTTCCTTAAATTCATGCTACTAACTGCAAATACCTTTAAACTTACAAAAAGCCATAATTCCCAGTCTGTAATCAAGTAGGTCTGTAGAAAATACTGGTGCGTTTTCTGATCACCTTTCACACGTGCCCTGGTCGTATTGGTAGGTCGCAGCTCAGACCTCTTAGAATTAGGCACTGTTGTCCTTCTCATATGGCATGCATCATCTATATACCACCATTCATTTAATCTCGTGTACCATTTACGAATATTGCTACCAGAAGAAGGTGAAATCTTTGCTATACGCCCACACAACCCTAACCATTAATTTTGGTAAATACATGGGCACACTAATTATGCTTCGTTTACTTTCTCAGTTATAAAACAAAACAAAATCTGGGTATACGTATTTAAACCCATGGTGTAATTGTTCAATTTAGATTATAATTAGAGCCTGGAACCTTAGATCTAATTAGCCCTTTAATATGTATGCGTTTCAGCATTAAAATTCTACAGTATAAAGTTAGTACGAAATTCATATTTAAATAAAAAGTAAACGTTCAAGTAATTTTATCCACGACCATAAGAAAAAACACATCCTCACCGGATTCTGTTGTTACTGAAAAGTAAGGCGTTTACTCTTAAGCATGACTATTTGACTATCGATTTCCTTATACGTTACTTAGTTCATTATTCAATTGTTCTTAAGTTATATGAAAAACAAGAAACTAACATGTATCGATTAAAACAGTTTATAATATTTTTATAGCTCAAAATTCAAGTCAAATTGTTTTCTGCGGTAACGAATAAAATTACATATGGGACTAGCGAGTTTTGATGTTTGTGTTGATCTTGAAATATAAGCTCTGAGCGCTAATGCCTTGGGCGTTAAAATTTTTTCACTCGATAATAAACATCAACTTACCTCGTAAATCTCATAAACAACATAAATAACTATTATGTAATCTCTTGTTAATAATATTACTATGGAAATTATGAATAGATAACTGATTAAAGTATTACATGGAAGAAGAAGGACCTACACATGTAATCTAGCTTTGTCAGTTACTTTAATTTTGGAATGTTTATACTAAAACTTCAGCAATACTGAATTTATTGATCTGAAACTTTAATTATAGAAATGTTAAGAACTTTCAGGATGGTATGGTCTCAGGAAGCAATTTTCTAGAACATTTAAGAGGTTGATTACTTTGATATTATCTATGTACATGATGTGTAAATCTTAAGGAATACTGAACAAGAATATTAAAACTAAATTTTATATTACATATTACATCTTCATTAACTGAGCAACTCCTTCACATTCTTGACAGGTTAATTTCATACTCTGCGGGAAAGGTTAGAACCAATTAAGCGGGGATACGCCTATGTGATATGAGCTTTATATAACGTTGCGAATCAGCATTTCAAAATATTGTATTTCTGAATTTAATGAACGAAAGTAAATGGGTTGAGCGCTTTCGGTCCTTTGCACGTAAGCCGCATGTTGGTCCTATTGTGCCCCTCTTACTGGAGTGCTTATTCAAGTCCCGTGGCTTCCAAAAAGGACAGGATAAGTCTTGGATGAGCACTCTTTGTATCTTTTGGTCTCTGTTTGTCTGAGCCTGGAACAAAGTGTCTAAGTGTAGCAAGTGCTTCACACTCACACATCTCCACCGCAATTCCTGCATATGGAGTCTGCACTAAGCTTCATCACTTGCAGGTGTCTCTTTAGGGTGTTGTGACCTGTCAAAAGGCCAACAACATTTCTAAGTTATACCCGATTAAAGGTTAGCAGAATCCTGCTGTTCTTCTTGCTAGGTCCCTCATAGACCGAGCCTGCCTAGCTGTAGTAAGATTACGCCATGAATTACCATGATGACGTGATACCTAATCAAGGATCTCACATCTGGCCCTTCTTGGGGTAATACCAAGGACAGGTTCTGGACCAATAAACGCGTTGGCCGAGCCTTCCCTGGCTAGCCTATCAACCAGTTAATCTCCTCTGATCCCAGCATGCCCAGGAACCCAGCAGAGCTGTACAAGTCGGGGAGAACAAAGAATATTCAAGGTCTCTTGGCACTCTCATATCAACTTAGACCTTGTTGTGCTACCAGATAGTGCCTTCTGGACAGCCTGGCTGTCAGAACATATACTAATCCGACCATGCAGCCAAGGCATAGCTAATATGTGATAAACATAGGCCGAAGTAGCATATATTTCGACCTGGAATACTGTAGAATAACCTCCCAGTGAGTACGATAGCCTTGTATTAGGCCCATAAGTGCCAGCCCAGGTCCCGTCGGTCTTGGAGCCATCTGTGTAACAGATGGGCCCCTTGACACACTCAGTAACCCGTGGGATTTCTGTATTTAAAATATCAAGAAAGTTAGCAAGATAAATATAATTTTAAAAGGTACATGTAGTGCAGGCAAATATATAGCCAACTTTCCATAACTGCTACGTTATGCTTCTGTACAAATCAAGCAATATATGCTTTTTGATCATCATAATATGTAGTTTAAGTTGTTAAAAACTTCAAAATCACCTTAAATACGAAATGAGTAGGATTTTACAGCAAAGACGTAAGAAACTTGCATTAAAATTCTGAATGCAATTTTAATGAAAAATATATATCGTTTAAAGCACAGAATAGAAATTCAAAACCTTCATTACCATATGTGTGCATCCAGTATATTGAAACTGTAAGGATATGTAACATATTCAGTCTTGTAAACGGATACGAACGAAGGGAGGGGAATATTGTTGGCCCAGCACGTTTCCATGTGTTCTGACCTGGCGAGAGTGTGCCTGCTGAAAGATTACAAAGTTTCTCTTAATTGCGCTTTAGGAAGCGATCCCTCAGCAGTCCAGCCCATACTTTTATACTTCCTTTCTTTTTCTTAGTTTCTTCAGACTGCAACTTTGTGAAATAAAATGAAAACTGTAGCATGTGATATCTGTTCTCGTCATCCGCAACGTTACCGTCGCTTGGCCAACGTCATGGAAAACTTGAATACCTTCTAAATTCCTCACGTAGACATGCTCCTTCCTCTCGCTGCATGGATTTTTACCGGTAGAGCGGTCACCATGGATATGTCTTTGTAGAACAGTAGCAAAGCTTCAAAAGAGACCTTCTTTATCCACTACTTTCAAGCTTTAGATAGCTAGCCTATACATAAGAAGTGGGGAAACTCAGTAACCCACCAAAGCCAAAAACAAATGTTAATCCATCCATTTTCATGTTCAGAGGCCACAATCCTCTAAGAACAACAATAACAACAACAATGACGATGATTTTTTTTCTTCTTTTTTGTGCAATTTACTTCCTCCAAAGTTAAGTCATATTGGACGATGAATGGAATGGGTGAAATTATGCTAAAATGAGCCCGGGATCCATTGAGCTTAGATTTACCGGACATTCATCTTTCAGGATGAGGGAAAAAAACCGGAAAACCCCTATCCAGTTAACTCACCGTGACCGAGATTCGAACTCGGGACCTCTTGAACGTGAGGCAGACATGCTACCACCACGCTGCCATGGCGGCCGTGATGATTATGATGATGATGATGATGATGATGATGATGATGATGATGATGATGATGATGGTTAGAATTGGCGTTATTAATAAAAGAAGATATAAGCTTTACTTTTAATGCAGTAGTTCTATTGTGTAGGGTTCAGAAAAGAAAAGAAGTCCTTAAGAGAGTTCCAGTTACATTTCACTATTCAACAAGTTTAAATTCTAATCTTGGCATTTACCATAACCAATTTCAACTAAAGTGATTTCAACAGCGTCTTCTGTGCTCAATGCATAAATTACATACTGCTTTTATTGTCTTTGAGCTAATTTGCTTAGTATCTCCATCATATATTGTAATTGTGTTCCAGTAGAAAACACAAGAGCAATCCTATGAGACACGTGATAAACTGTCGTCTCGTCGCTGCTTTGTAGAAGGTGGAATACAACGACTCCACGTTCTCTTTCGCTATTACTAAACTAAATGCTGCTTCTCGTAGATTTCTGCCTCAGCTGCTCCGCATGGATCTTGCACTCTGGGTATGCGTGGGATATTAGCGCAGAAAAACCAGAGCTTTCTTTGAAATGCGATTTATTAAAATAAAATAGAATTGAAGGTTTGCCGATACGTCTTCGTTGTAACGGCCGCCGGCTAGGTTCACTATCACAATATACCACAGTGCTGGTTAGGATGGCGGCCAGCTGCCTCTGGACCAACCTCCTTCCACGAGTGTTCCGACCCAAGTGACTTCTTTTCCCTCGTGGTCTCAGATCACGCCGTAAGTTCCCCTTAACCCCCTAGTGCAAAACATCACGTGGTCACGCCAACCAAGAAACCTTTCGATTATTTTCCTCGACCAGGTGTGCAGTCGGTTTCCGGAAAACCGGTCTCGGGGAGTAAGACAAGTACCTGGCCTGTGACCCTTCTTACCTGCTCCCACACTTTTATTCCGTTGTCACTTTTAACACCAGCTAAGCCACCACTAACTGTACCTTTTTTTATAACATTCGCTGATTTCCAAATTGTATAATTTCAATATTTTGTGCAATTACAGTTTCGGCTTCAGATGTGTGCAGTAAATTGGGGAAACTCATCACTACTTATTGTGTTACTTAGATTAGATTTAAGTTGTTTTTGGATTGAGTTTAAACTTTTATTAACCTAAACCAATTAATCTTAACTTATTAGAAACTGACTATTTATGACGAAACGATGTATACGATCTCTAACAAAATTAAATGCAATTTCTTGAACACAATAAGAAAGTTCACATTATAGACGATGTGGAAGATCCATCAATAGTTGTAGTATGGAAACAGAAGCTCTAATTTGGCACATACTTGATATTTTTAAATAATCTTGTAGCTTCATATTGCTTGCTGTCTCAGTTGTCCTGAGCCTACTCCATCCTACTACAGCCTAATAGAACCCTACTCCATCTATTCCGTATTGCTAATGTCTAGAGTAGCAGTACAGTACAACTATTCTTTGTTTAGTGGCAACACAAGGATTAATTGTCGCCAAAGCATTTTTAAGTTTTCAGCAATAAAGCATGGAAACCATACAAACGTATTTACTTTATGTTGATTAAATTCCTCCTAAGTAAATCTGCTCTTTTGTGGCAGTATTACAACGAAAAATAGGTGTTTAAACTTCGTATGTTTAAAATATTTTCCTAGCTTGGCACTGAGGTCAGGTGTATTAACTCCTAAAAACTTCAGGAGAGATGAACCAATATCCTAGTGTTTCTGGCAAATTTAGCCCTAACAACCTTTTCAGGATCACTGGTTTTCTCTAGCTGTTGGTCCTGCGTCATGGCGTAGCGGGCTCAGGCAGCATGCCTTGGTCCCTGGCCACGGAAAGCGGCCCGGGGTCGATCCAACCTATGGGTTGCGGATTTAAGGTCCCGGGTATAAGACCAGTGCCCACTCAGAATCGTGAGAAAAGTGAGTAGCTTACGCTAGGTAAGCGGCCTGCCCTGATCAGGAAAACCGGCTGGGGGATGTCCAGACGCTGACTACGTCTCCTCCCTGTATCAGTTGGATGATCGCCCACCTCCGCCGTGCATAAGTGGGCGTGAGGCCACAATCGGGCTGGTAGGCCTTGGCCCTCTTAGGGCTGTCGCGCCAGTGGTTAACTTTTAACTGGGATTATTGGGGTACTGTACCTCCTCCTAGTGTGTCAAAGGGTAAAATGTCTATTTCTATATTCACATCAGTAGAGTACTGTGATTTTGTGGGATTGTAGAATTAAAATTCCAATTGCACAAACTCAAAATGTTCCTTATTTCAACCGAATTACAGTTGCAACACTTGCCGATTACATAGAATTACGTAGCGCACGCAACTACAATCCACCAGTTCGTCTGTCACAGGTCCACTCGAAACTCCCAATTACGTATGACTCCTCTGATACACGTACGAATTCTTCCAGTCCGTTCGCTAGCACTGCGCTCTTCACGGCTGCTCGCCAAGAACTTCCTGAGTCGTCTACTGCAGCCCTTATATAGAAAGATCGCAGTTTCTGGAAGCTTCGTGGCTCGGAACATCATCCCGATTGTTCCAGACGTCGGGGGAAGGGGAACGAGGCGATACAGTGCCTAGTGACACTTTCCTAACCTTCCCCTATTTTAGCACTACAAGATAAATGTGTGGGCGTAATCTGAATGCCTCCTGTCCCCTACCCAGCTCCAGTTGGCCGTGGCTTCCTCTAATTGTGTGACAGTACTGTTAAGGCAATGCTTCACTGAGGTTTGATCCATAGAGTACTAAAATAGGCTGAGATATTAAAATATTTCCTTCCTATGTCAACGCCTTTTGAATACCGGTTTTCTCATTTCGTTCCATGCCGTAATAACATATATTTCATGTAGCTGATGAAAGCTCTAATAATTGAATCTGTCACCCCGTTTAATGACAAATGCTATTAATTCTTCCCCTCTTCCTTAAAAATGCAAATTTACATTACATAGTTTTAGCCTTTTCTTCCGTAACAATCGTAGCAAAACACATTCCTAAGAGTGGATTCAAAAGCATTCCTCGATTTTAAAAGACTATAAGGCCGCACATCAGTACGTTTATTTTTCTAATTATTTTTCAGACCAATCACTGGAGAATTGCTACCGGTTAGCTGGAGTCAAAGATTGAGTACCTGAAAGTGAAAACCTAACGGAAGAAAAAAAAACTGAGACCGTGTAAGAGAATGGACAACTATTTATGTATGTAAGTTAACACATCTTCTCAAAACTACTTCATTAGATATGATATGATGTCAAATGCAGGGTAAAACAATCGTATACTGGTTATGTTGCAGTGCCTTAGCAGAAACAATTGCTGAATTCCAGGCACGTTAGCCGCTTGTGGAAACACAAAGTAACATTTTGGGAATCTAAAGGGATTGCGTTGGCAAGTTGCCTTTGTTGATAAACAATAGAGTAGTTTACTCGCGATGGGACCCTAGTTCAGTATTCAGGACGTCTTCGACCACCGATCTCGCGTCTTTTATTAAAACTACCTTTCTTGCGATAAACATCCATTGAGTCCCAAACGTGCGCCTTCTATTTAAGTAGGAAAAAGGACCGCTGGACATGAATTGGCAGACGAAGGCTTCCCATGCGGACAACAAACGTCAGTCTGACTGCCTACGGGTATCATTAACGATTCAGTGGATACTATAACCTTTGACCTTTAACCTTATACGTCTTGTTTCCCAATTCTCATATTTTCGTTGAAGATCGTTAATCCACCATTGTTAACCTATGGACTGAAACAGGTGCATAACGGATGTTGTTGCCATTTATAATTTCACTCTGTTCTTTTATAACTTTTGTTTCTTATAACCTTGAATTAGAAGAGCCTAAAAATTTTTAATAACCATTCTTTGCAGACTAAATGTTTTTCGGAACCTGAAGTTATTGACCGGGCTTTTAACGAAATATAAAGAGTGCACACGCAAACTTTGACGGAATACATACACCTTCTTTTATTTTAGACAAACAAAAGCACTACAAATTAGATATTCCACTCCTTGCCAAAGACTTCAAAGCTATTCTACTTACCATATTTTATTAAATAATGTTAATAATTTGTTATCAACACTGATTTTTTTATGTAGCATGATGATATACCTTTCGAAGATTACACACACAAAATTTATTCCTGAACGCACTATAACACTATAAATACTTGACCCCAGACAACTTCAGTCAAATATTAGAGAAGCGTTGGATATCTTCTTTATAATTTGTGTTTGTGAATTCGTGAATGTCAATTGAAATGACACAAACTTAATTGAATTCGTTTGTGATTCCAATGGATTTACCTTTTGACCGTAAGCAATTTACATCTAAATCTACAATTTCCCGTGCGTTTGGCCTTTGAGATTATCATAAATAAATCGCAAGGACAGTCGTTGGAAGTTTACGGAATCAACTTGCAGTTTCTCTGTTTCTCTCATGTCGCGTGTTGGCGCGCCGGAAAACCATTATATTTATATATTTACCTGCCACAAAAAAGGAAAAAAATATTGTTTATCTGAAAGCCTTAAATTCATTAACTTAATTATACTTGTATTTAAACTTCACCTCGAATGGGTCAGGCGGTTTCGTATGCGGCCCGCATTAGGGACGACCGGGTTCGATTCCAGTGGCCGACCTACCTTATCCATGGGTTTTTACGGGGCTCTCCTGAGTCACTAGGCAAATGCTAGGTAGGTTAATTACATTACCCGAATTTCCTCCATTGTCATTTCATATCATCTCTCATCTGGTGGTATCTTTCAGTAGAGAAGTGTCGGAGGGTGTCTCGGCGGTACATGCCAGGATTATATAATCGTAACTATTTTAATTGACGTTAATTATGAACTGGGGGAACGCAACTAGATGGTATTAAGAGTCAATTGGAATGGCATGTGATGCTTCGGTACAACAAAAGATCGTGTTATCAACTGACATCTAAATTACAATTTTAAAACAAGAACGAAAATTACTTTGATTTAACACATTTAATAAACTTTAAATACAATTACAATTAACAAAAACACATTTACCATTTAAGTTGGATTCAGAAGAGATGTGATTGCACTATATCCTGCTATACGTCTATTCCCTATCAAGGTTCACCAAGAAAGACGAAAGCAAGTGCCACGCTATATTTGCCTCGTGCACACAGCACGGATGTATCCTCATTCCGGGTCCGCTAGCCATACCAACATCTGCATAATAAATAACGCCACAGAGAATAGACGCGAGAGTATAGCTTCACCACAATATGCTCTGAGGAAAACTACTTCCTTCTCCAGTAGGTTGTTGCTGGAATCTACTCTTTTGCTGGGACCATTTAAGGACTTTGGGGTTCGGCTGCTGGTCTAGTTGCCGTCCCGCTGTACTGGAGCGACTTTGTTGTCATGGCCTGTCGGGGGAGGTCTCTATCCAAGTAAACTTTAGGTACCCTGCTCTCTGTACTGCAGTGGCTCCTTGGGTCGGCCGCCCTCTGTCTCCTTCACCTCATTGTTCCTCCAGGGGGTGCCACACTTGGAGGCACAGGAACAATGGGCCCAGGCTGCTGGCCTACGTACCGAATGCGCTAATGAAAATCCTAATAGATAAGTTCAGACAACTTTTACTGGGGGTACGAAGTTTGTCGAGTCACCTGGTATGTAATAATAGTAATAGTGCGCTCAATTTAAATATACAGACTGTTACTAAGTAGTACTAAAATTAATCATTTTTTTCCGACTGTACTCATTATAAATGTCATCTATCACAATATATCTATGGTCATATCATTTCCGCACACACGCACGCATGCACATTTATCTTTTTGTTCGTGTGGAACGCGATACCTGCTGATATTGTGATGCTACTTATTTGCTGCCAGCAAAGTTAGTAAGTGCGAGACTTCTGGAATGTACCTGTTAAGTACCGGTTCAACATGGCCTCCCTTGTATAAAATTTCATTCAGGTATCCTTCGTTGCCCTTACCCTTCTTCGTCTAGTTCAGACTTCGGCAGAGGTTGTCCGAGCAAGGCCTGCACTTGCTTGCCGAGTGTACTTTCTCTCATGAGTACACTCATGAGTGTACTTTTCTCTTCTGGATAAAACAGAAGTGTGGTTCCACATTTAACTGATCAAACTTAACGGGACATTATTATACTTTAGAACAGAAAAGCGAGCAAAAGGAAATGATATTGCTGATTGCAGTAATTTATAGAAATCACAAAGTACAAAGGAACTATATTTTTGTTAAGTGTGCCACTGACAAGTCTGCGAATTGTTTGATAGGCACTTTGTGCTTCCTTAATTTTGAGAACAGCGTTCAGGTTTACATCCATCTGAAGTGTCAACAATCCTCAGCATTATTTAGGCATGTAGTGATACTTGAGGCGCTCCTTGCCCGTTACGTACCTCGTTGAGCCCTCCCGGCACTCAACACCTCATATGATAAGATATGTGATGGGTGAGGACTACGGATGGGAGGTTTCCAACAGGTCGGGGGTTTTCTCAGGGTAGATCTGCATGAATTCTCTCTTTTGAGTTTCAGGGAGTGGGTGCGTCCTGACAGTGTGTGGGTATTATCACATAGAAGACACCACGACCTTTGAATGTCAAGTTTATTGTTACAAGTAGTCCTCTTCACTCATCACTGTTGTCTTGATGTTATTCGTACATTAGGCGCGAGATTTGAGATTTGCCCGTTGCTGTGCGCATGACACGACGACTTGTCTGAATCACAGTCACGAGTGAACTTGTAAATCACTAGGACGCGCTGAGTGTTGTATGTAGCTGTGTGCGTGTTGTTCCTGAACGTCGAGAGCATTACTTCGCATAGCATAGTATTTCCGGAGGATTATTCAAAAACGGAGTTTGGTGAAATCTTAATGATGTAATGTGTGCAGTTTCTCTCACTCGCTAACACAGGGTGTTCTATAACCACATGATGTGTGTTACACCGTCCATTCGTGAACACGGACTTTGATGAACTTTCAGTACTTATTGACCCTTTCACTCCCCGGAACAGAGTGTATTTCCTAGCAAGCATCAAACGTCGCCGATGCACAAATTTACCCTTCCTTTCGCCGAAACTTGGACACTTTAGGGGTCATGTGACCTGTTACTTGTTCCTTATATGTTGTGTTTCATCCCTACTCTTAAATTTAATGGCAATTTCTAGTGTGTGAGGCATGTATTCCACGCAACTTTCACCTTCCCACAGTCAAGCTAATTAATGCATAAGCATGTTTGAAAATGTGTATCTTAAACCCCGGTGTCTATTCTCTTATCACGTATCATGTGCAGACTAAAACATGGGCTGGCGACGAGGGTCTAGCCTTGAACAATGCCACCTTTGTCGGCTAGAAACACAAAGAAAATACCTGTGAGGGAAAGTGTTCATTTTACTCGCTCTCTTGACACGTTGGGTTCTCGTGCTTTCAATAATATATACGGGATTGCCTGTTTAGTTTCTGCACTTGTATATTTAACCATTATTCTCTATATTTGTTGTCACTTAGTTTAATTCATATTGTGGTATGTATCCGCCCTTAGTTATGCATTTAATAAGACTTTCGTGATTATTATGACAATGTTATATATAACAGGGACGGTATCATACTCTGGAAACGCCCGGAGGACACTAAAAAATACCTACATTGGATAGGTATTCCGTGCCCCCTTGATTTTGACAACTACGTTCTCGTTTTCATCCATCTGGGCTGTCAACACTCCTCAGCGTAGAACGTAGTGATGCTCTGGAAACGCCCATGTGACAGTGAAGAATATGGCAATGAATTCTGACCGCCATCTGACCAGGACATCCATATCAATTTTTAAACTAACCTTGCATATGCCCAACTATCCAAACTCTATCCATTGATCAATGTTAGCGACCACTAGAAGTGACACCGTTATTTTGCTATGAACTGCATTGATCCGATCTTTCTTAACCTATGGCTGTCCAGTTTGAGTTAGAGCTGCGTTTGATGTACTCAAAAGGCTCCTGCCGCTTCAAACGATTTGAATGCTCATGGTTCGTGCGCACTGTTCAACTTCATAGGAAAAACGATTTGCTTACCATTGAAGAGTTCATCCGTCACCTACCAGATATTTTACCTCGATCATTGGACAACCTTTTTCACCAAAATCCGCAGTCACTTACGTCAAAATCAACTTTTACATTTTAATGACAACCCAATGGATTCTTGGCAACACGTTACACAGAGGGGCCTAATTGGTCTTAACCTTATTGTGTTTTCTATTTACTTTCATTTTCTCTTTATTTATTTGTAAATTTTGTTTTCTGTCACGTCATGTATCTTTTACTCTGCCTGCATTGCAAAGGGGGGAAAGATGATCGACCCTCCCATTTTTCTGAACCAAATGGAAGAAGAGTTGCCTAACATATGTACATATAAGTGGTTCCAAACTTTAAAAGATTTTAGTTGCATAATTATGCAGAAGAAAACATTGTAAACAACGAAAGTCAAAACAAGGCAATACAATGCAATTAAAATCACGTTATTATTAAACCTGTCTTTCTGTTCTATGTAACATCGTGAACAGTATGTTTGCAGGATATGGAATAATGTTTACTGAGAATGGATGTGCAAATGTATAAAAAAATTTTAACAAATGTACCAAATCCTGGGAGTCTACTTTTAAATTATTCTTGAAATGAGGCAAGATTTTACTTTAAAGGTCATTTTGAATAACTTGAAGATCAAGGCAAGCTTTGAACAGTGGAGGAATGAGCATTTGGAGGTCGAATTTTCCATGACTTAGAAGTTTTATTTTATCCCATATTTCAGTAATAAACTCATTCGTTATATTGCAGAGTTGCAGTATAGTTGTGAAATTAAATAATATAGCTGCTCGGCTACAAAAGAGTATGGAAATCTAGCTACTGGACACGTATGCATCATGGCTGTTATGTGGAGGTTTGCAATATGCATGTCATGAAGTTTTGTATCATGTTGCCAAAGAAAAATACGTATAAGGTAAGAATGTAACCTGGGAAGTCACGATTACTTACAGAGAAATCAATATCCATGTGTAAAATTATTTGTAAACACATTAATAATCTCTCTTAACTTCATGTCTTTTTTAACCCTTTTAATGGTGTATTCTACCTAAGTTGAATCTAATGTAAAATACTGCCTAAAATGTATGATTTACTACAGATAGAATTACATTTTTATAAAATGATCATGCAAAGCTATATGAAAATTCATCCCTATTTGAGCAGGTAAGGTTCCTGAAATATCCAGAGAACCTCTTTAAGAATTTTAAGGCACAAGCCTTGAAAATAAGCTATTTTGCTATTCAACAGAATCTTCTTAAGCGACCAAGTTACCTATTTGAAAATTCATCCGTATTTGAGCAGGTAAGCTTCCTAAATATATAACGAACCTCTAAGATCTTTTTTTTTTTTTATTTTATTCAATGATCGATCAGCAGTACATGCTTTACAGATCCTTGTTGGCTAATTGAATCTCTATAAACTATACAATAACATGTAAGGAAAACAAAGTTGGCTCCTATTATCTGCTTAACACTGTGAAACAAGGGAAAAATAAGTTAATTAAAACAAACAAGTAATCAAAGAGATAAGAACAACAGTCATTGTGAAACAATATTCATAGTTTGTCAATCAGAGTCACTAAGGAGGAGATCCTGTGGGAGTCGTCTCTTCAGGCGCGTGGGCTGGCGGGTTCGTACGCCGATGTCGTACATCACAGCTCCTGGAACATCTGGCAGGTTTGAAAAGAAGCGGGAGGCGATGTGACGTATGTACTGGTGTAGAGGAAGTAGACCAAGTTCTTTATGCAGTTGTTTATTTCTTACGTACCAAGGGGCATCCGTGGCGATGCGCATAAATCGATTTTGCAGGACCTGTAGCCTTCGGAGATGAGTGTTGCTAGCCGAACCCCATACCTGGGAAGCATATGTGATAAGTGGCCGGACAAGAGATTTGTAGAGAAGCAGAGAGCATTCGATTCCAAGAGGAGTGTGTCTGTGAAGTAGCGGGCCAAGTTTTGAAAGTCGTCCTGATGCCAACGAGATGAGTCGATCAATATGGGCTCGCCAAGTAAGTCTAGTGTCCAGCATTACTCCAAGGTATTTGACGGAGGTGGTAGGAGGTAGCCAGGGAATTGATTCATGCTTAATATGCAATTCGGGAGAGTTGGAGATGCGACGTAAGCTAAAAATCTTAGCTGCGGTCTTTTGAGTGTTTAGACGTATGCGCCAAGTATCGAACCATTCAACGAGGCAGTCAAGAGAGGTTTGTAGCGTGTGAATAGTTGTAGGGAGATCTGTGCCGGAATGATATTAAACAGTATCATCAGCGTATAAGGCTATGGAGGTAGGGGCCAAGTCAGGAAGATCATAGGTATAGATACTAAATAAGATTGGCGCTAATATGGATCCCTGAGGAACTCCTGCTGTAATATAGCGCTGAGATGACTCCATGCCACCAATGCGAACAGTAAATGTGCGATCTGATAGAAAACTACAAATGGTAGTGAGCAGATACTGTGGAAGTCCAATGCTATACAGTTTGAAGATTAACCCCTCATGCCAAACTTTATCAAAGGCATGTGCTACGTCGAGGAACAGGGCGATTGTGTGCTTTCGTTGCTCAAAACCATGAATTACTGTTTGTGTTAAACGTAGTAGTTGGTGAGAGGTAGAATGTCTAGAACGAAATCCAAATTGGAAGGGTGGAATGATTTGGTTTTCAGTGGTATATTTAAGGAGACGGCGAAGGAGAACCTTTTCAAAGAGTTTGGACAAGGTAGGTAGCAAACTTATCGGACGATAGCTGTCGGGGAGACTTTTAGGTTTATTAGGTTTGTGAAACACAATGATTTGAGCCAATTTCCAGGTGTGAGGAAAAAAGCCAAGTCGAAGACAAGCGTTCAGGATTGAAGACAAATGTGCCAGGGCCTTCTTTGTCAGGTTTTTTAACACAATATTGGGAATCAAGTTGTGTCCCGGTGATTTCTTAAGAGGAAGAGAGCGAATTAAATGCCTAAGTTCAGCAGGACTAGTGAAGGAGATTCTACAGGGAACAGTTGGTTGGTGTCGAAAAGCGTCAAGCCGCTGTTCTATACTTGGGGTGGTGGCATGAGGTGCATTTGGTGTGAACGTGCCTTCAAAGTGGTCTGCAAGAACTTCACATTTAGCTTTGACCTCCGTAACAAGAGTGTCAGTGGTACGCAGAGCTGGTATAATAGTTGGCTCTCGCAGAAGTCGTCGAGTGGCATCCCAGAGCGTGTGGTCATGCGGAGAGATGCTCGCCAGTTGTCGTTTGTAGGTCTCAAGGCGATGACGGTCCAATTCGACTTTTACTAGCCGGTTCAATCCATTAAGCTTCCTACGCAGCCAAGGTCAGCGTTCCCTTTGCCACTGACGTCGGATCTTGTGTTTTTCATGTATAAGCTGAAGAATGGGCGCAGGTAAGGAAGAAGCAATAGGAGTCCGCTTGAAGCAGGTAGTTGAATTTCGCACACAGTGGCATATAGTGTCTGTAAGGTGTTTAATGGCAGCCTCTATGTCAGCTTCAGAGCTAAGTGAGTAAGTGTGGTGCGCTGAATCCAACTGAGCATGGAACTTATCCCATTGTACATAGCCATTAATAAGTCGTGGTGCTGAGGGAAATATGTTCGGAGTGAGTTGAAAGGTAATTAAGACCGGGCAGTGGTCAGAGTCAAGTTCCGCTAGTGTAGACATATACGCTGGAAGAGGGAGATTCTTGTGAATGCCAATGTCGAGAATGTCAGGAGTATTAAGAGGATTGGTAGGATAATACGTGGGATCTGTAGGCGCCAAGACGGATAAGCCGCAGGTGTTCAATGTGTGGTAAAGACGTCGGCCATTGGGATTAGTAGAGTGGCAACCCCATGACGAGTGTTTGCAGTTTAGATCTCCGAGAACAAGGGTGCTGCTGTTGGCAGGAAAAAGCAGGGAGAAATAAGTAGTATTTAGTTTCCGGTTAGGAGACTTATAGGCGCTGATAACAGTGAGATCATTACCATCGGTTGTAGGGAGTTTAATTCCTACCACTTCAAGGTCGGGAACGCCAGGTAGAAATATAGAGTGGTGAGTAATGTTACGTCGGATCACAATAGCTACACCTCCAGATGCTGTTGGAGCAATCCGATCCTGTCGATGGACTGTGTATCCAGGAACAGTAAAGGTTTCGTCAGGGAGTAAGTGAGTCTCACTGATACAGGCGATGTCAATATTATGCATCGTAAGAAAATGAATGAAAGAAGCGCGTTTAGCGCGTAGTCCATTAGAATTCCAATTTAGAAGAGTGAGCCGTCTAAGAGTTAGTAGATAACGGGTTGCCATCATGAGGTACTTGAGAGAAGAAGAGTGAGCGAGCATATTCGGTTAATTGTGGCAGAAACGGGGTAACAAAGACGCGGAATAGCGAACAAAATTTGCTAATGAGGTCAGTGAGAAACGACCAGAAGGAAGACGATGCGCTAGATTCCTGATTTAGTGAAGGGGGAGAAGACGAAGAACAAGGTTGATGACGAGGAGAGGAAGAAGTAGAAGAAGAAGCAGCAGCAGCAGAGGACCTCACTGCCTGAGAATAGGAACGCTGTTCCGAGGTAGGAGGTGATTCTTGTTGCGGAGACTGATGCGGGCGAGGTTGCCGGGATTGGGAGTGTTGTGATGACTGCTGCGGGTGTATTGGTTGGGGTTGCTGACCTGGTCGCATCTGTGAAGCTGCTGCTAGACGGAGAGCACCTTCTCCTTGAGGTCGCTGGAAGATGCGTTGTTTCAATTCCAGATAATGGGGGCAACCCCGATAATTGGCCGGGTGATCTTGACCACAGTTGACACATTGAGCAGGCGTAGTAGGTAACTTACTGCACTTAGAGAAATGGTGATCACCAGTACATCGTACACAGCGAGGAGTCAGCTGACAGTAATTTTTGGTGTGACCATATTGCTGACATCGAGTGCACTGCGGCAGGTCGGTGTTACGACGTCTGTGTTCAACTGACACAACACTGTACATCAAACGTGTGAGGTTAAGTATTTCCCTACCTCCATCGGTATTTTCTAGCTCAATGGCACATATCGGAATAGGTTGTTTGTTTCTTCCTAGCAGACGTGTAACCTTTTTGAAAGGAAAGTTAAGGGCGATAAGTTCATCATAAATTTCCTTATCGCTGAGGGAACAAGGCAGATTGCGGATAATCACTGAGAAAAGTTTGTCAGCTGCGTTCCTGAAAGTGTAAAACTCTTGATTTATTGAAGTAAAGTAGGATGTCAGACGGCGGAAATCGGTTGAAGTAGAGGCAAACACTTTGATAAGAGCACCTCGAAGCTCAGTATGAAAATCTGAGAGTACACACTTTTTAATATCCTGAAGGAACAGTTGATAATTCTGAACATTGCGCACACAAATTGGTGGAACTTTCTCCTTGGGTGTGGTGTTAGGAGCTCAATCTGTCTGGTCAGAACTTTCAGATAAGGCATGAAATCGGTTGGATGTTGGGATAGCGTAAGCATAACGGGAGGTATTAGACTGTTCAGAAGATGGTGCCATACAAAGGCGTTTACTTTGAATTTCGCAGTGAGAAGGCGGCGAGCGCTGCTCTCGACTGTTGTGATTGCCCAATTTGACTATGTCAATGTCCATATTAGCATCATGCGGTACACTAGAATCGAGTGAGTGAGTTGGCTGTGTCAGCTGAAGCTGAGGTGGCCGAAGAACTGATTTACTTACACTGTGAACAGTAGTTATACCAGAGCTCGTAGAAGGTGATGAAGCTTGATGAAACGAAGTCTGTGGATTTTGTGGAGGATAAGGTGACGTAATTTCTAGTGTGGACCTGCTCTCCATCTGTTCTGACGATGAAGACTGCAATGTTGATGATTCGGAGGTAATATCCATATTGTTAACCACATTTAAAGATGTGCGAACTATCTGGCCAGTATCATGTGCCGCGTAGGCCATGATAGCTGGTGAAATTACTAATAAAAACTAGTAGAAATATGTAGGATAGTCACTCGCAAAACAGCACTATTTGACTGTAAACGGAACACAATAACAACACGCACGGTGCTATGTGAAAACGACACGGCAGCAGGCAGACGGGTAAAACACGACCGTCCTCTCTGACGTGCAGCACGAGACTTCCTCTAAGATCCTCTGAGGCAAAAGCCTTATATATAAGCTATTTTCCTATACAGTAGAATCCTTTTATCAATAATTTACCCAATGCAATGATTCGTTAGAAATATGAAACAATAAATATGCAGGTGTTTTATTTAAAGCAAATTTTTTTAATACTGCTAAAAGCATTCACATGAATTAATTTGATAAAGTTCCAAGAAACGTAGTCTTTTGTCAATAAATGTATTTAAACTTGTTAACTATTCGTGATAGTGATTCTTTATCTTCTGCTTCAATATAACCTAATGCTAGTTTTTTTTTCACAACATTCTGCTCGTTATGCAAGTTAAATGTGAAATGTTTAGTGTTTAACGCCCGCTTTTACTACACACGGCACCACAGGCGTGGCACTGGTGGTACATTAGATGAAGATGGAGCACCGGTGGAATGAGATGACGGGGGAAACCGGAGATCCCGGAGAAAAGCCGCCCAGCAGCGTGTTGTCCAGCACAAATGCCACTTTCAAGTCGCCTGAAATCGAACCCGGGCCACCTTCGTCAGAGACCAAGATTCTAAGCACTTAGCCACGGCGCGGCCGCCGAGGTACAAGGAGATGTAGAGACCCAATAACTAAATATAGGTATTCTTTTTTTAATATTAACCGAAAATACTTGATACCTCTAAAGAGTTAGACCAAAATTTCATATACGACATTGTCTTAGAACATGGAGCGGGCTAACAGACCAATTTGTAGACTAAGAAGACTATTTTCCTATCTTTTTGAAAAATAAATAGAAAGCTTTATTCAAATAGAAAGTTAGTATCACTTAGGACACACAAGGTTGTGTACATGATGTTATCAAATGCTCAGTGTTTCTCGAAACAGCTTCTTTCGCTGTGGCGTTCTTCAGTTGGTATTCCAACGCTGTCGACCCATTTTCGTGAACGATGTGAGAATGTAAACTCTGCATCTTATTTTGATATGAAATTTTTGCCTGGGGCTGCAATCTGGTAAATGTCACGTATTATGGAGCAAAGAAGGATTGCTTCTCCGTGACGATGCCAGACAGCACTCATACGGAATATCTGCCAAAGAACTGAACATCTTGTACATCCATCCTACAGCCCCATTTTGCCCCTAGCAAAATTCATTTATTTGATCTTCTGCTGGTGATAACGTTGAAGATGCAAATAGAAACTGCGTTGATAGAGCAGGTTCCAGACGATATCTGACAGGTTTCGTAGTTATGATAAGAAGCACAATACATTTAAAATACAATGTTCAGAAATTTATATATAGTTATTATATTCTTCAATTTTTTTTTCTAAGCTTCCTTATTTTATTCACTTTTACTTTGTCTTCCACGGGATAATCATGGCATAATCTGAAATGTATAACATTCAATATAAGGTCCAAAATAGGACATCGACACTGGGCATAAAATTGGTTCCAGTTTCTGATCCTCTGAATATCCTCCCTTCTGCTAAGCGTGCAAAAGACTTGATACAACTAAAGGTTAGCAATATATCAATTAATACGTTTCATTAAAACTGGTTTGTCGTTACTGCGGAATTTGAACTTCGGAGAAAAATAGAATATCTTATTTTGAGTGAAGAAGTGGATATGAAAGGATAGTTACACACCTTAAATACATTTCTATGCCTTTATGTATTCAATTGCTTAATGCCGCTCCTCTCATGGTTCGGGTTAGTTAAATGAAGGAAGCTCGCCTCTTCAGCTTAGCTGGCTACTTGTACAGCCTCCATGTTTTGATTGGCCTCTGTCAGTAAGCAATAGAAGGGAGACAAAATTCGGACGAGGTGTCGCCTTTCATTATGAAGCCTTAATTACAGTGGCAAGCAATTCTACTTTTCTGTTTTGAAAATACTACTTTGAAATATAAATAAAACAGACCAAATCTCTGTATACGTAAATCAGTAGTTCTTACATTCATTTAAGCACTTCAGTTAGCTTAACCATGATATGTTTATTAAAATTTCATACCTTCATTTTTCTTATTTCCTTTTTTTAAATAATTTATTTACAAAACCACTCAGGACATACCCGTGCAAGTTTTATAAGCTTTATAAGATTTTATTATAAATAAAATATTTATATATTATGTTCTTATTATATTCTCTGTAGTTTTTTGACCTAAAAAGACTTAATAATTTAAAACTGTCTATAATTCAAAAATTAAACCCAATGACTTAAAAATTTATTTATATGTAAAAACCACAAGAAGTAACAAAATTGTTCATACCTATCAAAACATAGGAGCTACATACAGTCAAATTAACTTGAACTGGGAGCTGAGAAAGGATGCCACTAAATATATTAGTCTGATACCAAATCTGAAAGGAGGCTGAAGATGATTTATACCTACATGTGGAGTAATTGATACATGTACCCTTAATGGTTCCAAATATATAAAGCCATCCTCAGTCTCCTTTCAGATTGGCAACAGACTAATTCATTTAGTGGGCATCTTTACCTAGCTGCCACCTCAAGTTAATTGGTGTGTACAGGGTGTCCCACCTAAATCTGCAACTTCAAATATCTGCAGAATGAAACAATTGTTTCAGTTGTTTTAAACAATTGTTTGAAAACAGTTGGCCAGGAATGTACATACGTCGGGGCTGACAGAATGAAAAGGTATATACAATCCATAAAAGTAAATAAATAACACTTAAAACACCAAGTTACAATTTTAAACAGAACATGTGTGCTTATTGTAGAAAAATGAAACTTGTTTCATGTTTCTAAACCTCATAAGTTCTGAAATATGCATCATTTCTGTAACAAACTCTACCCCATACTCATGGATGATGTGGGATTGAAAAGGCGTCTATCAATGTGATTCCAGCATGATGGACGTCCTGCACATTATGCACACGTTTCCAGAGACGTTGTGGATACGAAGTTTCCAAATAGATGGATAGGACGGGGAGTTCTTGTGCGATGGCCAGGTTGGTCTCCAGGATTGATGAAATTAGACTCCTTTCTCCGGGACACAGTGAAAAATAGAATGTATCAAGAACCGCCAACGTCAGTAGAGGTTATGCAACATCGTATTACTGTGGCGTGTGTGGCAATATCTGTAGAAGCACTGAAATCCGTTCAACACTCGCTTGTTACCAGATTCCAAAGTGTATTGACGCAAACGGATGGCACTTCGAACATTACTTGAAGTGACAGGGTTCCATCGGGTAAGATGCTATTGGTGGTTTGTGGGTGTATTTTCCATGCCGGATACAATGAACAACAATGAAATTTCTGAGGGCTATAGGCCACTAGTAAATGTGTTTAGAAAAGCGGAACCTAGTGTGTTATCACTAATTGTAGCTCTAGTTGCCATTTGGCTAGAATAAACATACATATTCCATGTTAAAAAACGCAACTGGGTGTTGGAAGTGTTATGCCCTATCACTTTATGCACTTTATGAGCCCCTGACATATGTACATTACTGGCGAATTGGAATTTTCATATTTTGTTTCATTTCGGAGATATTTGAGGTTGTGAGTTAGGTGGGACATCCTGTATATCGCTGCTCAATCACAATTTTGTAACAAAGCACAGCACAGAGAAGGGCACATTCTTGCTGATGTAGTTGTAACATGTTTATTTACCTCAAATGTGACTAAGAATTACATATGCAACATTTATTAGGTACTGGGCCGAAAACGGCTACTGTGGCATGAGGTTCATTTGTTAGTTACATTGGAAACAAAAGATCTTAAATGTGAATTCACCACACTTTAATGCTTCCCATTCCTGCCATTGCACAGTGCTAATGCATTTACTTGTCTGTAAAGGTCTCCAAATTTACTCTTAAATGGAAATTTCATATCTAGGTATAGGATGATGATCGGAATGCTGATGTGATGCAACGCTGCACCATATTGAATATCTGGAAGCTGGATTCTGGACCCGACATTCTCAGTTGCGATGGATTCTGGAACTTACCACAGCTGCTCTCGTTTTAGCATGAAGATCTATTTTTAGGCTGTGTTCACGAATGAGAAGCGATGATGCATAGGAAAATTAAATAATTGTTATGATTTTCTTTTCCGGAAATTATATTTTAATTTAATTACACAATTTAAAACAACTCTTTGAAACACTAGACATATAATCACTTTTGTGAAAGTCGGTATTACGTAATTTTTAAACAATTGTTTAACTTGTACAATATTTTATCCGCTTCGTCCTTTCTGCATATTTACGACTGACTAACATGTCCGATCCCTACGGCGGTTAAATGCAGAAGAAGGATGCTTGCTTCTACCAATTTCAAGTTATTGGTCCTACCGTTGCTAGGGCAACTCAACAATTATTGGTCCACGTCATATCTAATCATAACAATGTTCGTTATGTTGTTTAATAATATTTTTAAAATAATTTTAATTTTAAATCAGTTTTTCACACTATTCAACACTAAAATAGTATTTCTTTAAAATTTACGTTAATATTGTTCTTATTAAAATAATTAATAACATTCAGTTCCCTTTTCTTCTAACTGATTACTTTCACACTTTCAATTGTTATCTTTAGTCTCGTTCCCTAACCACTACAATCACAAATAGTTTTAAATACAATTAAAATCTAAATTAACTGTTTCTACTCTTGAGATATACAAAAGACCAAAAGGTTTTTATGCTTGTAATAGCTCTTTTATATAACCATTTTACATGAATTTAACATTATAAGCATATCACTTGGCTTTTAAGGCCACTGGGAGGTTATTTGTACTCAGACAGGGCTAATCTTACCAATATTAAATTTTGAATATATAGAAAATTAAACATTATCAGAAATTGAAATTCGGTATGATTACTATATAAGGATGTGTGCATTTAACTACTGTATAATATTTAAATTACGTTCACATAGGTCCATGCAAAAGCGGCATAAATCACAACATGTGTCCTGAAAAATAAATATTGCACCCTATATTCCAGGTGCACTTTACTTGTAGGAGTTTAAAGCTACATGCACCAAGTTTTATCCTAAACAACCTAAGTTACAGTTTTATAATATTGGCTAAATAAAAATCACATATAGTTTATACTATGCACGGGAAAAATTAATTAGTTTTGAGTAAAAAAAAAAGATAATGTTTTCAAGGACTGAATATTTGTTTTCATCCATTTCATAAATCACATGAATATAAATGTTAGCCGAATGTGTTCAAGGAAGATTGACAAACAATCACTACATCTGAGTGAGTAATCCTAAAAATGTTTGACAACTACTCATTTTCTATACAAGAGATATCTCACTTTTAATAACTTGACAATGTCTTCTTTAAAAAAAATCACTACAAATTTTGCGTCTCTATCTTTTATACTTTTTGAGAAACATGCGCCAAAATTATTAAAAATCAAGGTTTTGGGAAATCACGATCAAAGATTAAGCACCATTCTCAGGAAGTGGTCGTATCATTATGCCGCCATCTTTAAATTGACGAATTAAAGGGCTTTAATACCAGCTGACAACCTATGTTATATATATCATTTTAAAGCTGAAGAATTATATCATTTTTAACATTAAAAACAAAAAATGAGATTTTTTGAAACCTATCGACCTCCCAGTGCCCTTTAGGGTTACTCGTCACTATACAACCAAAGTGTAAAGGTTATGTGATCGTAACGTATTAGATTCTTTTTTCCTTCATAATGACCTGCCTTTAAAGATATTGAGAACTCATTACATATATCGTCATTATATTGGCAGCGATGGCATGGGTATTCAGAACTTAAATAGCGGCGTATAGACATGTCTAAAATCAAATAAAGGGATAGACATTAAAGGTCCCAATGCAGCTCACTAATAAAAGAGGAATGCTGCGTGCGGATCATTTAATTGGAGAAAGCATTAGACGTGAGCAATATCAAGACACGTAAGCGATCTTTTTCTCTGGTAAGCGTTTAACTCCATGATCCAATTTTCTCAAAGGTGAGAAATATAACGAAGGATATTTTTAGTCCCTTTCTTCTGTTGGTCTGCGGATCTGAGTCAAAGACCAAAATTGCTAACGTTTACATATATGGATATTAGTTTTAATAAAACCTAAAAGCATATTCTTTGGTTCTATGTAGCTTTTATATCTGCATGACCCGTAGGCATACCATATAGAGATTTAAATGACTGCCTTTAAGATCGTAGAGCAGTAACAAAAAGTAAATTATGCCAATATAAATGTGAATAAGCCACTTCAGAAGGGCCTCAGAAATTATCTAATACTACATTACTGGAGAGAAGCTAGCAGCATGAAGTCATACACAGTATTTCAACCACCTTCATCCAGATTTCATTTGTCGATACATGCTTGTGCTCAAAGTGTCCTTATTCCCGCTGGGTAGTTTCGGTATAAAATGAAATTGTGTATAACAATAAAAATTCCTACATAATAAGTGGTTCATAGATAATGCTGCTTACGATTTCTCATATTAAAATGAATAATTTAGTAACTGTGCACCAAATTTGAAAATGTAATTCCAGAAACTTACGGAAAAATGTAGAAATATTGGAAATTGCTCAGGTCTTTACGCTTTTTGCTAGTGATGGCTTAGCTAAACTCTGTTTGTCATCTTGTTTACTCCAACGACATCAATATTTGCAGTGAAACATTTGAACGACGCCTGCCTAATAAGTTAACATATCTAAATTGTCATTTTAAACATTAATAATTCAGTCTTTATTCCATTTAAAAATTAAATTTAAATAACTTTCATTAAGATATACAGCTTAGAGCTAACTATTGTACTTCTATGACGCGTTTCCTTCCTGTAACGCTTTATTTTCACTATACTGTAGCGTATATAGGCTGAGCAAGTCCTAAAAATTAAAATAATCATTGTTATTTAACATTCATTTTTTGTGCCTTGGGTTTGGGCAAAGCTGTTTGTTCATTGTTAAGCCTAAATTTTGCTGACTGGCAAAACCTGTACTTTGGAATGGTGAATCATATATCCTGCTGATGAGGTGGCCGGTGATAGAAATCACGTTCATTAAGGTTTTTTGGCTACTGTTGGCCAAACTGAACGGACGAATAAACTAAAGTTATCACGTTCAATTAAAGGTAGTTAGTAGCTGGATGCCAATCCGATGAGTCGTGTTATAGACACGGGGGTACAACCACGCCAGCGCGAAGCCTACCATTCAGAGTTCGTCTAATTAACATGTATTTCGAGAGTAATTGAAATACAACCGATCGTCAGAAGAGAATTAATCTGTGTTTCTTTTCACGTACCCTAATTGATCCACCCAAAACGCCATGAATCAAGAGATCCTTGCCACAGATCCTATGTTCATGTATGTTAGGATAACTCCGAGAGCAGCCGAGGACATCGATGTTTTCAAATTATCACTGGCGAGGCCGACGACCCAAGGAGTCAAGCCCATGCCACATAATGGAGCTGAACTGAGGGGCAACACAACACACATCATACAACAACTTAAGATGTTTAAGCATTAATAGCAACCATACGATACTCTTCTGCAGAACACGAATATAATTTATATGACTACTGACTACTTTCTTGACAACCTCTTTATTAAAAAAACACCACGTAATGATAAAGTAATAGTTGCTCCATACAAAAGCATGTTGTACAACAATCTGATGCATTAACAGCCTTTTAAGTTGCGCTAAGAACTGCAGTTTTGGAGTAAAGAAAACAAGGGAAAGGAATTTGAAAGACTCCATGGAGGAAAGCGATTGGAAAATGGAGGCAGGCACTCTCAAGCTGATGATGTGGTCAGATGGCTGAATGTGAATCGATCGGGTTTTCCAATGTCGCTGCAGTATTACTGGGAGAAAATGATTTCCGAAGATAAAGTAGGAGGAGGACAAAAGTCATTTCTTAAAATGAGGTCGCATAGTTCCTACGTCTGCATTCCGTTGATAATGCATGTGCACTAAGACTTAATGAAGTCCTCACCAGGGTCATCTAAACGGCCCTTTTGTATCCCTCTACGATTGCAGATATATGTGATTCACTTCAATGGTGATCTCGGTATTGTAGCAGATTTGAGTGCAGTTATTGAGAAACTCTAATACCAAGGATATGGGTTTAAATCAGGACTAGATCTATGGTTCTTAATTGTGCATAAAATTGGTAGTTTTCAGTCAGTTGTTTTACTGGGTTTTCAACAAACCTCTGCGGAGAAAGATGCCGGTACATCTTCAGTACTGATAAGGTCCTTATATTTGACAGCATCGATAACAAACAAAAGATTCTTCTTTCTAGCTCCTAGCATTGAATGTCCAGCAAAAGGCTGTGTTTATGGGCTGATAGTTACTGCATTTAGTTTGTACTGCAAAGGCTAGAGTTTGTTCATTGCATACCTCAAAAGTGAAAGGTTATTCAAACATCTGTATCCCTGGAGTAGACAACTTTGTGAGACATTTCCTGGTATCCCAGTTCCAAATAGAAAAAGTGCCAGATCTGTAGCAAATAAGGACAACCGAATCGTTAAACGTAAAAAAGACTTGTGGACACTTGCAAATCTTCTGTTTCTACAGATGATCTACGTTTAAATTTGAAACCCTAAAGTGTGACTGTTGTTTATGAATTACAACTTCATAACACGATAAATACCACGAGTGTTTCAAGGATATAGTTTTAAAACGGAAAACCTCCCTATGTAGTAGACAATGCGGAGCACAACCACTCTGCAGAGCACAGGGATGTTCATACCAGTATCAGCTATTACGAAATGGTCTTCATTTTAAAACTTTTTAATAGAGGGAGATAAATATAAACCATTTCTTTGTAATTCTGTGAGAGGCAACATAACCAACCCTTGAGGACTATTCAATCGATTTGCTACACTGGCTATTCAATCCAACTTTCGGAATTTAATAACCGTAGATGAAATTTAAAAATAAAAAGTTTCTATTAATATGCTTTAAATATTTTTTTGTTTTACGCAGTTCTATCATAACTGTGAGAGTGCTTTAAATGCCGTGCACAAGCAGTTAAGCTTCAAATAAAAGGCATTTTAATAATCTTTTCAATGCTAATCAGACATTGTATATGGTGCACTAATGACAATTTTTTCCACCAAGAGATGTTAAGACTTAACACAGGTTTAACAATAGTTATAACAAAAATTGCACTTCACCAAAAAGTGTTAGCTTAACACTCGTGTTAAATCCCTTGTTAAACTAACAAGACAAATTTCTGATGTTACGTCCTTCACAATTGTAAATAGTCAAGATAGCGGGCGTGAACGCAGCTGTTGTTGTCGATTTGTTATATTTAAGACCGTGTAAATAGCATTCGTAATAGAGTACGGCCTATGAGGAGAAATTATTATTTTGATGAGCTATCAGAGGAAAATTTTCTACAGAGGTATAGACTGTCCAAACAAGTTGCTATGAAGGTTACTGCTGAAGTACAAGAGAGGTTAGAACATGTATTGAAAAGAATATGCCGATCTCGCTTTTGCTTCAAGTATTAATAAATTTGAGATTTTATAATTCACTGAATTATGTGGATAATACCCTCTAGCCCTCGTCTTGAAACGTTCAAGTTACTCGTCACTTGTCCTTCGCTCCTGGTTTTAAATTTACGTAATACTGAGTTAGAACATGCATCGAAAGGAATATGGCGATGTCGCCTTTCCTTCAAGTATTAATAACTTTGCGATTTTATAATTCACTGAATTATGTGGATAATACACTACTATCCGTCATGAAACGTTCAAGTCACTGGCATTTCTTCGCACCTCGTTTTAAATTTACGTACAACTGGAGCGGATATTTCGTGTTTCTTGTAATGACACATGCATCTGAATTAAATTTGTTTCCATTTTTCCCCACGTGACATCTTTCTCTTTTACATTCACTGCATCCGTCCTCCTAATTTCTAAGATATCCTTATACTTCATCACCAAATCAATTAACAGTTCCTTCTACATTCGATGAGAAATTTGTTTCACGGCTTTAGTTTACTATTCTGTCTATCCGCCATTGTTTTAGCTGTGCGCAGACGAAAATGAAAACAAAAGCGCATCGCAGTACGTTCAGAAAATACTACATTCAATATACAATTTTCCAGAGACAAATATTGGAGTCATAACAGAAAACACAACTTAATTTTACAGAAAAGATCTTGGAGGCATAACAGAAAACAGAAATAATTTTTACAGAATAAAAAACAGTTGAGTACATATTGCAGTGTTCACTATGAATGTGATGTAAGTCTGTGGAGCTTTGGATCTGTTATCCCGGTATTCACTTTGAGAGACTGAGGGAAAACCAGAGAAGAAACCTCCGTCAGGGTCCTTGATCACTGGCGAACACAGTAACATGTTCAGCATAGATGTCTCTAGAGTATCTAATGACATCTGACACACACATCACTAGATCACACACACGCAAATATAGGTACACACAGATTCTGACTATCATTGATACTTCCAGACTCCGGGGAAGATGGGGGAATCATTTTGGTTGGAGAACAATTCCCACCCTAGCCGGGAATCCAACCCGGACACCTTGCGCATCAGGTCCATACTTATTCAACTGCCTTTTTTGTTTTCTGTGTTATACAAGGATTCTGCATTAAAGGAAAACCCTCACAAAAGCTTAAGATTTTTCTACACTTGTGTTATTTCAATTGTTATCTGAAAATCCCAGCATGGTACTGTATAACGTCTTTAATTCCATTCAGGAATTCTTAAAACTCATTTGAAATTCCATTCCACATATCCATGCATGTCTCACCTAGAATAACAATGGCAGACATCCTTGCAGTGTCACAGCATTTTATGGAGCACTTAAAGAAATGGAGCAAGTTAGAACTCCTTGGTTTTTGACAAGAAGGAATACGTGTTATTTTTATTTCCCAAGAGGCATACTTAAGCAAAGCGAAAAGTAGAGTAGATCCACTAATGGGATTGTAATTTTCGGGTACTAAGAGAAAACTTCGACAAAAGATGAGGAACCAAATTTCTGGACCAGCTAGGATATGAAAGTTTTTAAGGGGGCATTCAGATCAAAGGAAGTGGAAATCGTGTGCAAATAGCTGGAGAAGGAGAATTAAAGTGGAAAATGTTGCAAGAAAGGGAGCCTGAGCACTAAAGTTGACGTTATTGTTTCAGAAAAGGTGTATTTTAGAGAGGAAGAGAGAACAGGTTTGGAATATTGCACATAACTGGCAAGGGAACGTATTATAACGCATCATTATTCAGTCTGAGTGAATCCAGGCGTTTTTTCACGAACGAATAGCTCTCTCCGTTCTAAACTCACTCGCTGTGAGAAAATATTGCATCATATTTTGTCTGTCTAGCCAGCAGATTTAAATATTTACAACCAGCAATTTTCATGCAATGCGAGGGTGTAAGAGACTACATTTGATATCTAAATAAACTGCTTGACGAACTGATAATTCAGCAATTATTAATAATGGAAAACAACAAGAGCTTCTTCATTTCTTTGTTTAAACAGTAGCAACACCATTTGTACGGTACTTCGATACTCTACTTCCCTCTCTCTCCTCTCTCCACTCTCTCTCGTTTACTCTGTACAGTGCCGTATTTTTCACTGGTGGCCGGCAGGTGTTTAGTACTGCAGCAAAAGGCGTGCTGCCTCCGCAGTAGGCTAGCCGCCCGACCACCAGTGAAAAATTAGGCACAGTATATCTGTAACGCATGCTCATACAATAAATTATAAATAATTATTAAAACATAAATAAATTGATGTAATAATTGACAGAATGGTTTCTGTTCCCCATTATTGTTGAGCATTTATTATGACACAGTTTAATAAAGGGGGGAAAAAGAATAAAACCCAGAATTGTAGGCATCAGCCATTATTGAGATAAACTGTGAATTCTGATAACCAAATTTAAAATATTTTACACTTTTAAGCTCCATTAATGATTAATCAAATAAAATTCAACGATTCGAGATTATCTCACTCTCTCCTCCACAGGGATCAATAACGACAGCAGCACTCAAATGGTTATGTTATATGCTAGTATCCTATTCAGTATTAACACCTTATTCTTCGACTCAGCTCAGTAAGGTCGATTTTTGTACTTCTGAAGATCCATATGCATCATAAATTTCTTTTCATAGATGTAAGCTTAGTTTTAGTCGATCAACACAGTCACTTTTCTGGTCACGTTCTGTCCACACTATTTATTTACTGTTTACTTGTTTCATGTTTACCTTTATTAAATAATTATATAATATTTTATAAGGATTTCATTTTTATTGGTTATTTTCCGCCCTACGATTGAGCAACAATGACGTTATAGTTGACTGGTGAGCCTATTTTGAAATCATAGTGCCAAACTCGGGTCCAGATGACCTTGTTGTCGACAGGCCCTAAAACACCACACACACTCACTCTATGGAAAAGAAGCGGTAATTTTTGTGGAACAGTAAACAAGTAATAGCGCTCTGTGGTTGGGCTGGTTACTAATACAACCAGTTTCCACTGCATATGAACACAGAGCTCCGCGTCTTCATGGTTGAAAGTTATTTTCGTACCGGCATTAAAGATGGTGTCACATATAAATATAATTTAAACCTCGCATAGAGGAGTCTAGGCAGTGCTATCCGGCATTCAGACAAGTCCCTCGTGTCAAAATGTTGTTCAAGTACTGTTAAATTGACATACTTTTGTTTGCAACATAAACGTCTTACGGTTTATCAGTATACAGTATAAATATTTTGTCACTCTCACGCTTAATTGGAATGTCCAATAATGTTGGTAACCTTATGTCTTTTAAAACCAATAGGTGCATCAAATATTTCCCAGATTCAGAATCAGTGACTCGCAAAAAGAGAGACACTGGACGCTATAAGGTGACTGGTACCAATCTAGAAGCAATAAATAACGTTATGACAGAAAGGCCTCAAGTATACATTCTCACAATACATATAGTGTTTAAGGGGAAGAGAGAAAGGAAATATAAGGAAATGGACACATACGACTATGTACTAGAAATATTTTCTTGTTTAGACTTGGATAAAAGCTTTGCACATATTGTAACATTAATTTACTTTTCATTCCTTGAACATGTTCTGCTAATTTTCTGGTTTGTTATGAAGTTATATTGTGAGGAAACTGTGGGTGACAGAAAAGAATTGAGATCAAATTGAAATATTTCTATTTTATGTGACAGTTTTACAATATGCATATATATCTACTATAACAGAAAAACAGATGTTCATTGTGAAATAAGTGTTCATTGACTTATCATTTCGTATATTCATCATGGTGTACTTTCATTGCTGCATAATTAGCTTTGAGGTGCATTGCATTTCAGTATATAGTTTTATATAAACGTTATCGTATCTACGCACCAGGCGAAATTACGCACCTTTATATTACGCGGGCAGACCCACTTGTCAAATACTATATTTACCTGCCGGTAGAGGGAGGCCTCAAAGCTGCTACGATGGAGTACGTAAAATTACAAAAAAAAAAAAAAAAAAAAAATATATCTCCATCAGCGATGCTATTGATGACGTCAAATTTTTCTCAGTAAAATCACAGATAAAGACGAACACCGTGTATAATATTAATGCTAATTTTCACTGTTATCCAGGACGATGCCAAGAATATAAGTAAAAAGTAAGGAACAATTGCCCGTAACCCCACTGTTGCAGCTCTACGAAATGATATTTTTTAGAAAAACTGTAATATATCAACATGCTCTTATATTACTATGTATACAAATAAAGTACGTGAGTTTATTTTTGGTTAAATGACAACAGTTCCTTTTTCTCCACACCTCCAGTCCTTAGGATTCAGAACGTACACACAAATACCAGTTCTAACAGCAATTTAAATTTATTAGAATCTTACTGCATGTGTACCAAGTAACAGAAAACGCATTGTATTGAGTAGGTACGTACTCTTTATTACTCATTGCTTTGAATTAGGTTTTGAATTAAACAATACAGAAGGTTACTTCAATATGTGACCTTAGATTGAAAAAAATAAATAAATAAAGACAAAAGCTAAGGACAACAATGCTTATTTCAGAAATGTGTTTTCTTGGTTTAAATTTCATGTCCTGTAATACGTCCTAATAAATTGAAATTACAGTTCAAAAGAGCATCTGCCCGATACCTTATGACCAAAAAGAAGTGTTATCATTAAAAGTGGTCACGTACTAATCACAATCATAGTAATAGAAAGTATGTTGTTATCCTACAAAATTTCTAAAAAATGTCACTTCACAAAACTATAAAAAAGCTAGAGGCATTCTTCCATACATTTTACTCAAAACTGTATGTTGTATTCGATTTTTGGCCCATTTGCCGGGGATTTCTTCTAACTTTTAGTTTAGATCACAATTTTTTTTCAAACGAACCGCTTTGGATTACACTTTACTGCCCGCGCTAAAAGTGAAAGGCAATTATTTATAGAGAGCCAAAAAGTGATATGAAAAGGGCAAAATCCTTATTTAAGGTTTTCTAATTATGCGTTTCATGTCATTAGGACGCTGTGTCTTTAAGCAAAAATGTTTAAAAATATTTAAAGAAATGACGTTTTTGTGTTTCAAGACAATTGAAATTATCGTTCTCTCATTGTGATGATATCAAGTGAAATAAACGACAAAGTTTGCAGGAAAAATAAATTTATCACCTTTCAAAGTTGCCGATATATTCCTGATTCATAATTTTAAGCTTTATTTGCATTATTTGCGTATATAATTAAAACTATATAAATTATTATTTCACTTGAGTCAGTCGTTTACGCTAACTTTCCCATTTATTGGATCCTCTTTTATATTTTGAGATAATTTTACGGATTTTCCAAGACAATTTATAAATTGCCTAATCACCACTTAACACGTTCATTCTCAATATCCCGTTAAGACTTCTTTTTTTGAATAAAATACCTATATTTTATTGTTAACTAAAGGAACCCAAAATTAAATAGAATGGAATATTTCACTAACCTTAGAACGTGATATAAAAGAGCATTATTTGTAAAATATGACAGGTTTTCCTTGAAGAGCCATGGTAACAAATTTTAAATTTATAGCCAAGATAAAAGGCAGTAAACTAAGAGCTCCGTCCTCTGTGATTTAAGATATTCCCATTATTACCTATGTATAAAAATATATTATCGCCGAGGCATTGTTGAATCGCCGCGACAAGCCAGTGACGGGTGCGTGCGAAAGAAAGAGACAGATAGTGAGCGGCTGAATGCTTGCCGAGAGAGAAAGAGACAGAGATACTTCAATTGGGCTCTCGCTGCACCACGAAAGATCTTGAAGCGTCGGCGCGTTTCTATAACAATGACTATAGGTATAAAAGCTGGCAGAGTGTGAGTTGCCAGTCAGTTGTTAATGGAGTAGCTAGTTGAGCACTGTTATTTGTGTGTGCAGCTGTGTAGTGATTTGAAGTGTACCAAAAGTGATTTCTTTAGTTTGTTTAGTGTGGTGAAGCAACGAGAGACTGCGTATGTGTATGGAACATCATTTTAGAGCCTTTAAGGTGTGTACAAAGCGTCATTCTACTGAAATGAATAGCATTTTAAATTTAATCAAACAAGACTTCTAATTCTACGAACCCACAAAGTCACAATATTATGATTTACAATCATGTAGCTCTCCATACAAAATATGGCTACCAAAGCTTATTACTGAAGCTATTTCTTATTAATTGCAGATACCACTTCAATTCATACGTAGGTATTCTCACATTGTTGAAAACGTTCCTGCCAAATTATTTAAAGATATTGATCTTAAAGAGCCTATTTTGCTATATTACTGAATTTTAGGTTTTGGATTAGTCCTTCCGTAAGCAGAGAAAGCTAGCCCACCTGTGTTTTCACTGAATGCCCAAGAGAGATAGCTGATTTTTTGGCTTCTTACCCATTTCATGACTTACACAGTTTGGGGAAATTGAGTTGCCGTGCATTCTTAGTGAAGTGTATTAACTTATACGCTTGTACATATATGTAATTAGTTATTCGAAAACTAGGGACACTCTTCTTGAGACTTCAATAGCTACAATAACATGTACCCCTACCAGGGAAAGGTTTCCATCTTAGTAAAATGTAGGGACACGACCCTCTGCACTATCCTAGCTCCTTGCGACAGCAGCCCTCTTTTTCCTCTCACCTCATTCTTCCTCCCGGGATGTCCCACATAGAGGCACAGGTATGGGAAGGGAGGGTAACATGATGAGGAGTCTAAGATGACAAATCAGTAATTGGATGGGACTGAACAGAGATAGCAGTACTTGAAAGACACGGTTTGGTGGTGGGCAGCGCTCCTCGTATGCTGCAGTAGGAACTAAAGCTAACCGCCATCAGTTCTTCCTGAGAGAGCCTCTTTTGTGCTAAACACGCGTTCTTGTTATATTTCAGTGCATCCAAATAGCCTCTGAGCTGACTGTTTTAAGTCATTCAAACCTTGTTGCAGGTATTTCTTGTAATAAGCATTATCCTGTTTCCTTAACGGTATAATAACTTTCAAATGTAATGTAAATAAACGTTTTGAGATTTAGATTATAGATGGCCGCTTCGGACAAAATGACGAATTTACAATGCGGACAAGTTGACGAACTCGTCATGTTACCCGAACAATTCCTAAATCGTTTAATGGGCTTTTCAATTTTATTTTCAGTTATCAGTATGGTTAATACGTACAAAAAGAAAGACCAATAGGCCGCAATGGCCACGGTCAAAAGAAGAGAGCTATAGTAGTGAATGTGCAAAATAAGGCTAAAGGGAGAAAACAAAGCAAATGTGCCAAGGAACTTCTAAATGAAGTTTATTCGGGTTCCTTCCATATCAGTTAACTATGAGGACGAAGATGATGATAGTAATTTCGCTGGAGAAGAACTTTGTGAGATCTGCTATGACTATGGTAAATCGGAGACTTGGTATCCCTGTTCTCGCTGCCATAAGTGGGTACATGCTGCTTGTACCGAACTCACCCTGGCAGAAGAGAAACACACAGCATATGTATACGACTTCTGTACTTAAAATAACTTACCTACCGTGTTTATTCAGTTCCATTTTCCTTCACCAACATATCCATCTACTTAAGTCATCTTATCCGTAAGTGAGGGCAAGATGAGTTTGCTGTCATTGTAAACAAATGGAAGAAACAGCAATAAGCTTCACTATAAAAAAACTGAGACATCAGTTGTGAGGGAGGAAAGTCTAATGGTTGCTGTGAAATATTAATCTGTCAGGTCAAAACATGAGAATAACAACAATTATAAAAGCTTACTGTCGTCATTACCCTCCCTTCCCCTACAATAGATTGAGACTGGTCGCAGTGGTGGATCCCCTCCGTAATTACTCTAATCCTATGTCTTGACTACCATCACGATACCACAGGTATCCTATATCCCATTTTGAGGATACCTGAAATGTCCACTACTGATTGAATGATTGATCGGGTTGTTTGATATGTTCTGGAAGATGGAACTAGACCGTCATCCAGATTGTCTGCACCGATCCCGATGACTTACTCTGCAGTACTTTTCCTGCAAAATTGCCAACTTGTTCTGTGAAAGAGCTTCAAGGATGTCTGTCCACAAGATAATTTTGGATAATATTACTTTGGAGCCTAAACTCGTACAGATACTGTATTATATCCAATTCATCGCACTCATATATAAAGTACGATTAATTTTGCATGATCTGGCCTTTAGGGACCATTTCTCAATTCCCGTAGGGCACTTAAGTTCCTGAACTTTCTATAATGCCACAGTAAGTTTCATCAGTTTTCTGTCCGATTTCGTAATCTCAGCACTTTAGTGTAGACGTGAAATGAGCATCATAAGCTTGCTATGCCATTGCGACATTGGCCTATAGAGACATTTACCCAATAATCTACACGCCATTTATGAATCCTTTTAGCGGATTGGTTCTTATGATCCCAAGACAGGCTACGAAGCCACACTATGAAAATGTGTCAGTTGAATTCTGCAGCATACGCTATATGGATGCATTTAGCGACTAGTGTCGTTCAAAGGAGTTGCATTGATTAAAGTACACTTAAAGCGTTGTTCCATTCACAAATTGTCTACCATAATTAGATACTTCGAATCAATACACTAAAGACTCCTTCCATGTTTCATCTGTAGAGGATTTTGCTGTTCCTGTCTGTTTAAACTCCGACAAGTTCTATTCACTCTGCCTTCCTTTGGGCTTAGTGAACACTTCCGCGGTGTAATAAAGGGTTGAAGACACAACAAAACGGAGGAGCGAGGAAACGAGGCGATGTAAAGAGTTGGAGTAGAGTGCAATGCAAATTAAGTTTATATACTTATTATTTCATAAAGAGTGTAGAAATAGGGTGGAAGCGTAAAATAAATAGATTTGTGCATTTAAATAGCAAACATTGTAGTGTTTAAAGATAAAGAACAAATTATAATAAATGTTTTGTGGTGAAATCGCAAAAGCTGAAATATTTTATTGTGATTTGGTTTTCCCTATTCACATTTTTTCTATAAGTATAGAGGTAAGGGCTTGCCAAGCCAGGAAATCTTCCATGATACCTTTGTTATTACTTCCTATAAGTTTTAACCATTTCTCTCTAATGCCAAGTTTGCAAACGAGGCAAACGTGATCACGTGTGCGCTGTTGTACCTATGTGATACATCGCGCCATCTCACGTTACGCAGTCGCCGCTATCGGGTCCAACCACGTCGTTGCTAGAGAATGCTGATGTAAGTGGTTGTGTTGTTGCAAGGTAAACGAGAGTGCCTTTCCTTATTACCGTGAATCGTAAGTTTCAAAATAAGTCTAATATATGATTTGGAAAATCTAGAGGATTTGTAGGAGGTACATCGCCTTATTTTCGACGATGATGCGCTGCCAATTGAAGATAATTTTGTTAGAAACTGATTAGTAATATGAATGCATAACTGAGACACGATCTGTGAACACCGATCATAATTTTGATGAAGAGGAGGGTAATGAAGTGCTAGAACGTGACGAAAATTATTATTTTGTTGAGTACAAAACACATGAGGTGATAGCGATGAAGGTGGTGGTGGTAATGGTGGTGGTAATGGTGGTAATGGTAATGGTAATGGTGGTGGTAATGGTGGTGGTAATGGTAATGGTAATGGTGGTGGTGGTGGTGGTGGTGGTGGTGGTGGTGGTGGTGGTGGTGGTGGTGGTGGTGGTGGTGGTGGTGGTGGTGGTGGTGGTGGTGGTGGTGGTGCTGGATGGTGGATGGTGGATGGTGGATGGTGGTGGTGGTGGTTGTGGTGGTGGTATTGCTAATAATAGAAAAAATACAACTTGCTTGTCTTTTATTTCAGGTAAGGACGGAACAAAATGCAGTAACAGTCCTTTGAAGGCAACACAGGCTCGGCCCTATAATATACTTAACAAACTGTCTGGAGTTGTGGGGAATGCCAAAAATATGAAAACTGAATTTGACTGAAGGAAACTGTTTGTCAGTTATGATATTCTGCATAATTGTGCAACACACCAACAGACGCATAGATGGTTTCAAAGTGAAATATGAAGGTAAGAGTGATTGCAGCGGCAAACATAAAAGAAATGAAAGCCTTTATTGCGTTATACCTTACTGGTGTGTTCCGCGGAGGACGGCAAAATATTCGCGACTTCTGGACAACAGCTGACCTTGGTGTCAATATTTTTAGGATCACTATGTCCGAGAAACGCTTCCTATTTATAATAAGGCTCATTCGTTTTAAAACAATTTAAAACCGATACTGAAACACAATAAAACGTCATATGTATCCAGCAGACAGATCGCGACTAACGGCGCCACAAATATTGACGCGCCCTACGGAAGTTTAACTATTTGTAATTAAGCTATTCCTGCAAATATTTATCTCTGTCAAACTGAGTAAGACAGGAAGAAGAGCTTTCGTAACAGTATACTGTAAAAATTATATAAAAATGTAATAAGTTGAGAAAGTCGTGTGACCATAAAGCATAAGGCTTTTTGAAAGCAAGGACATTTCTGGTGGGAAATATGCGGCTTACAGCAATGAACTGAGGGAAAAGGGTGAGGGGATTTCAGCCGCTAAGTCTACTCGAAAGGTTAACTCGTATGTATTTAATTTGGGAGGATTATTTATTTGGAACCTTTATATGTGAAGAGTGTACGGAGGTAGTGTACATATTCCGTTTAAAAGAAATCTGTGCTGAAAGGAAGCGGATAGTGCCTTATTAATAAAAGAGCACCATTAGTTTCCTACGAGAGTGACGTCGTCATGAAAGAGTTTCCACTTCACAAGAAAAAAGAGAGGCGAAGATGAAATGGTGTTGAAAAGGGCGTTGATCATTTCACAACTCAGGAGATGCGTTTACTGAGATTTTCAAGAGGCGTGAGGCATTCAAAAATCATGAAAAGCCAGCTGACGTTGAATAACAAGGTTACCGTGAATGCTTCAGGGAGAACTATGGATGAAATTCATGCATTTAATATGGAGCAAGTATGGCTCCCTGTGCTCATAAAATCGCCTTATGGATCACTAAATCATATTGGCCATACTTTGCAGTGTTAAAAGGGTCTAAAAAATCATCATTTGTGCCATACCTTGAATTATGAAGTCTGTTCTCTAAGTATGTTATGAACACACACGATGGAAGTATATCGATATATTGGGCTATCACTCCACACCAGGCTACAAGTCACAAGAAAATTGGCTAAATTTCTGTAGCCTTAACATATTTTATGATATACCGATAGGTAACAGCTTGTTGAAGTGGGTGTGCACAGAGGAAGTCATATAAATCTAACACATTGTATATTGTATTTTTACCTCATGCGAGTGTCAATGCATATGCAACCCGCCTCCATAGAGGTGGTAGAGCGTCTGTCTCATATTTAAGTGGTTTCGAGTACGAACCTTGGTCAGGGTGAGTTATCTGAATAAAGCTTTTTCTGGGGTCTCCCTTATCCTGAAAGATGCATATGAGGTAAGCCTGAAGTCTATGGACCCTGGCGTCATTTGATACCATTTCACACATTTCGCTCATCGTTCGATAGAACATGACGCTGAAGGTCGTTAATTTAAAAAATGACAATTGTGTGAAGTGCAGTGAATGTTGATGTATGGTATTTGAAACCCTTGTGCTCGACTCCCAGGGAGTAGAATATCCGAAGGAGGAGGCTACGCCGGGTGTATTTTGTTACACCACTATATCATTGAAGAAAGGCAAGGGACAGTGAAAATTGAGCTACTGTCGTTCCACCAGCTCTCGGCCTTAGGGGATGGAAGGAGAGAATAAAGACATTGTGACGCACTGACCTTCACCGACAGAATGATGCATTCTCTTGTTATTTTGTTTATCTGAAGAACAAAATTTTAGTAAGTTGGTGTTCAGTAAGTGACAAAACACAATTGAAGCACTTGGGAATTGAAAGCGTGTTATGAAAGGCTAATAATTATTTTACACCAAAGTAAATAACCTTTGTAGCCGTCCATTTTGTCACTCGCCACAAAGGGATGTGGCATTTACTTTCTATAATATTCATATGACTTCTCGTGCCTGCAGATATATAACACGTTGCTGTCCAAAAGAGATGATTGTATCTCAGCAGAGTGTATAGATACACTGACTGGCCTGTAATTGTGAAAAGGCTCGCGTGAACAATTCCGTTATTTCACATTCTTTCCAATACACCTGGACGCTTTGTCAGGTAGTACATAACTCAAGTTTTGTAAGCATCCTCGCAAATGTTGCTGTTCACTCGTTGCTAATTTCACTTACTTTCATTGTAAAAACCTACGACTTTCTAGTGCTAATAAAATGAATGACGTGTTGAATCAGAAAGCTGTGGGTCATTCTTGGATAAATGCAGAGTGTGGGTAAAGAGACTTCTGGAAAGAAGTTAAGCTAAGATTGGAAGATATTGACAGACAAAAAAAAAAATTTGCCAAAACAAGTGAAAAGCTCAATGAGGTTATATAGAGCTATAAAAACAGCCTGTATGAGGGCATGATATATATATATATATATATATATATATATATATATATATATATATATATATATTACTATATATATAGTAAGTTAGGGCGAGAAGGTTTTGGTTGGGAGAGAACAGGAGTGAGAAACTTGAAAGGTATAGGTCAAGAGAGGGAGCTAGATAAATGTCCATTGTGTGGAGAAGAAAATGTAGATTTCCATTGTATATTATATTGTAGCCAAATAAGGATATGGAGAGAGCAGGCCTGGCTATGTAAATGGGACAATTTAGGGGGCGAAGTAGTAATTAGAAAAGTATTTCCAGTAAAAGGGGAAAAGAACAGGAGAAATATAGGGAATTATTTAGAGAAAGTTTAAGAGAGATATCTAAGAACAATTAAGAGAAAATTTAGATTATAATAGGTGAAATGGCAAAAGTGTAAAAAGGAGTAGAGGGTCTCCAATACACAAAAACCTAGGGTTAGGTGTATGGGGACCGAATTATTATTCAATGGCGGGCGACATGGTAAGATTTTCAAGATTTAGGAATATATCACATTTTCTAATATGGATTTTATAATTGTTATCTTGATTTTTATTTCCATTTGATGACGTAAAAGGAAAGATGAGAAATAAATTACAAAATTTCAAATTGGTAGTACTATGCGAAAGTTAAAATAAATTAATAATATTCTGAGAGTATGATAATAATTAGGAAGGTGAATCAGGGACGTGATGAGTAAGCTGGAATAGATGTACAAAACTTCTGAGAGATCGAGTACTGTCTGCCCACCACAAGAAGGCAGAAAGTGAATAAAAGGGAGCGGAGTTTGAACAGTTTATCTGCTCTATTAGTGTATCTGTTTACTAGGAAATTATTGTATGAAAGTGCATGTCAGTTTCCCATGTTGCCAGATTTAATGGTTGTTGCATTAACTGCAATGACAGGTATAGTGTATGGGTGAGTTGTGTGACAACTTTGTGTGCTTTAAACAAACCTAGCATCGTTGTCATAACCGGAGGCGAGCATACACAACGTACGGCCAGCAAAAGTGATTACATTACACATTCTTCTAGCCTGCCTTCTTGTGCTGGGTAGACAGTAACAGCAAGAGTTGACGTTTATAAAGGGATTTATGAGAGACTAGTCAAAAGAATTGGAAAACAAGTCAAGTGTAAGTGGTGAAAGAAGTATTCTATGGAAACAGTAAACCAGAAAACAAGCCTTACACTTCGATAGGTGTGTGATTCGGAGAATTATACATGACTCTTAGGTTGTTGAGAAGCGTGTTTATGCAATAAATAAATTGTTGCCTGTTGTTCGGGAAGAGATAAATTTTCCATGAGTTTGCTTTGGAAAGGAGCTTGAGAGCTGGGTTTTAAATGTAGGAAATGTCAGTACAAAAGGTACACACAGAAGGTACTAACATCGTGGCTTGGAGGCACGATTATGTGATTAAAATAAGGCACTTGCATCTTCTATATCGAAAAAAGTTGGTTTACTGTAATGAGCAGTTGGCGTTCATACAAACACTAATAGAAGGAATAGGCTGGGAATAGCTGATGCAATACGAGTGAAAAGAAATTTGTTGCAAAATCTAGTCGTGTTTAAAAGGCCATTGCAACTACAGGGATTACCATGTAAAAATGAGCCATGTTAGCTTCGAAACATGAATAGCAGAAAAATGGTACCCAAAAATGCTATCTTCTTCTGTTTTAATGTTACAAATATGGTCCTCGTCACAGTGTCGATAAGGAATGTTGTGAAATTTGCTTTAATATTGCGGTAGCAGGAAAAATGGGTTCGATGTAGAAGTTTTAAAGTTTAGACAGAAATCTACAGGCTGAATGAAACAAAATTAAAGTGATTTTTGATTTGTTTTTGTTTTATTGAACCACACTGTCTCCGATTGCTCTATAAATGTGTGATCTTTGTCTCACAGATGCTTGGGCAAATGAAAATTATAGTTGAGAGCGGTATGCAGCTGCTTAATTATTCTTACGGAAACTGCGCAAGATAAACAATGAATGCGTATCATTTATAACCGAAACAGTCCGAAATTTTGCATAAATGTAGAACAAGTAGAAAGTTAATACTGGAAAAATGTATAAGGTCGTCATAAAGTTTTAAAGTTCACCAGATAGATTTTATACTAGAGTGATGAAAATTTTTCAGTGTTATCATTGAACTCTCGGGACATAATTGGTAGTTTCAGTGTGGTGTAAGATCGAGAAAATTGTGCCTCGTAGTGTGATCGAGTTCCTGCATTTGAAGGGCAAAACTTCCCGGGAAATCCATGATGATTATGAAAATGATTGCCCATCGTATGAAACTATTGTGAGCTGAGAAAGCAATTTTCAAACTGGGTCACATGTCCCTGATCAGCCAAGAGCTGGTAGACCGACAATGACACACGATGCTGTCACAGTGAAGAAAGTGGAGTGTTTAATACTGGAAGACAGACGAGCAACCATCCAATTGATCATGAATGAGACACGTCTTAGTTGTGGTGGTGTGTGGAAAATTATTCACGACGAACTGCACATGTCTAAGGTGTCTGCACGGTTAGTTCTGCGTTTGATAACTGCTTTCGAAAAGCAAACACGGCGTGACCTTTCAAGATCGATGTTGATGCTGTTGGAACAAAAAGTAAGATAATTATTTTGATCGTCTGGTAACCATGGATGAGTCCTGGATCTATTAGTATGATCCAGAGACATAAACCATGAGCATGCCGATTCCACCCCGCCCCCTCCCAAAAGGCGAAGGTGCAAAAGTCAGCTGGGAAGGACATGCTTTCAATTTTCTGGGACTGTCATGGAGCCATCTTTACAGATTATCTTGCCAAGGGTCAAATCATCACTGATAGATACTACTGTAAGTTACCAGTTACTGGCAGCTCTGATTAACAAACGACGCGGTATGCTCTCCAAAGTTGTTCTTCTTCTGGCTGACGATGCACCAGCTCATTCATCTCAAGTTTCAGTTGACAACAACCAGTTTTTTCATACTTATGAAAATAGCTTATCCAATTTAGATACATCAGAATGTCATTTTGTCATATAAAACGTTTGTTCCTAAGGAAAGTTTTCAACTGTTAGTTTGGTTAATAATTTTCTTAATAATTTATTCAATTAGCACAACTTATACCACAGGTGCAACAAATAAAATTCAAATTATTTAATAAACTCGGTTATTTGCTATCACAATCACGATCTAGAAGTAGCTAAATCAAGCCTGTAAGTATACTTCTGAATTATTTGCTCGTCCTCATTATAAGCAGAGCTTGTAACAATATTCCATATTTCCAATACCACCCTTCAAAATAGAAAAAGAAACATCTAATTCAGAGAGATCTGTAAAGAGCTAGATAAATTTTCAATGCACTTTTGCTTAACTAGGAAACTCTAAGAGTCAGATGAGTACCTAACTGCTAAGGCAAAATGTAGATCTTGCTAAAATATAAACTATTTTTTAAATAAAGTACTTTCAATAACCTCGCCGTTGTATCCCTTTGACATTTAAAGAACTTATGTTTAAAATAATTATGTTGTAATTTTATTCCGATGAGAAAATGAAAATAAAAAGTAATATAATAGCATACAAAATGCAATGCATCCAATGCAGCGCCTGTTGTTCGAGCGGTCAGTTCTATGATCCTTAATAATCCTGGTTTCATTTTCTGCTGGAGCGGGCAATTTTTCCTTGAACAGAATGAGACACTGTCCCTCACGGAGTCTGGAAGTATGAATATCCGTGGTTATGTATGAGTCTGTTTAACAGAAAAGTATGATGCACTGTATTCGTATTACTTTATCCACTCACTATTGTACTATTCTATCAAAACTGTTTTCTTCAAGTTTATAATAAACAAGATAATCATTTTGTTTTGTATAAATTATCAGGCTAATGCACTATGTGGGGCACTATGTGTTGACTTAAAATTCTATACGAGTTAACCACGGGAAAAAGGAAGAAGAAAGAAGAAATAAATTGAATTACGGATTGTAACTTACCACTGAAAAACGGGTTACATTCAAACGAGTTACTCTGCTTATTATCTCTTATTTTTGCGTAGATTCTATAAAATATTTCTATAGAAGCTAATATTTTATGTAATTATTTTTACCAGATAAACTTTTGCATAAATATTTTCATTTATTGTCATTATACAGCTAGTTGAAGATACAATAGCAACAAATGGCGTCGAGAAGATGGATGTTAGAAAAGTTCGTCACTCTATACTAGTCAATACATATTGGACTTTCTATCACATCGCAAGAAATAATGAATACGTACAGTACTTTGAAAATGAAAACTTATTAATAATTCACACAAAGAATAATAGGTATTTCCTAATTGACAACTGCTAAAAAACTATATGAAATAAAGAGAGTAGGTGGGGGAGAGGCAATGTGTGTGTTTTAAACTCATCTACACTTTTAGAAGAAAGCTTTCTACTTAACTCTTGTGGTATAAAATTATAAAAGGTTCCTTCTGTGAAGCAAGGCTTCACAGGTCACTCTCAATAAATTGGATATATAAGTGCCCACGTCTTATTTGTTATGTATTTATCTTATACGTACATTTATAATCAAAATTCTTTTTAAACATTTCAAAATGTACAAAAGTTTTGAACGTTCCTTCTGTGAAGCAGGGCTTCAAGGTCCCTCTCACTAAATTCGAAATATAAGTGCTTACGTCTCTTTTTTATTTATTTATCTTATACTTGGATTTTTAATCAAAATTATTTTTAAACATTTCAAAATGTATAAAAATCTTGAAAAACGTGCACCCAAACCTTACCTAAGGTTTAGGGAATTTATTTAGAACTTAGATAGCAAATTTTCCATTAATGATATCTTTTGTTTTTGAGTTTCGTTGTTCACTCGAAAAGCAACAAAAAACACACGCACGCACGCACACACACAACAATTTAAACATTGTTCAACTTTTTTTGTTCTCTTAATTTTACGGGGTCAAAACTTATTTCCCTTCTCTAATTTTATTGGAATACATTGCTCTCCGTGCTAGTTGTAACTGCATATTAGACAAAATAAAACTATGGAAATGTGGAGTCAGACTGAAAAATGCAATGTCATAGCCGGAATTTGAACCACGGATCTTCTGATCTACGTTTCCATACTTTAGCCTACACACGGCCAGTGTGAAAGAACAATTAATTTCCAAAATAAAACTAGATAAAACAAACTTTAGGAAACCTGTGTGCAATGTAGGTGCTGCTTCTTTAGTAAACGCCAAAAATGTGATGAAAAAAATAAGGGAAACATTACAGATGAGTTAATCAGAACAAACTGTTGATTTTAGTAACACTTTACTACTGCTTTGCCCAACAACATATTAAATTAATTTAATTCCTTTTACTAACAAACTTTACTTCACTACGAGAAGTATTTAAAATGGATTTCTATATGCAGAATACTGGGATAGAGCATACATTTCTAGAGTTATAATCTTGTTACAATTACTTTAAACCTGGAATAATATCCATGATAATAACATTTTCTTTTTAGTAAAAAAATGGGAATATATAATTAATGGAAAGAAAAATTACAATTTAGATTGCAACATATTGTTTTTAATATTAAAATAAAGTTACGGTGTTTGGAGATATTTGTGGCCTGTTTGCAGACTGCTGGTTTACAACATTGGACAATGCATTTCCTCAGTTTAACAGAATAATGCTAGCTGTCAGTGACACCTGAAAGAGAATACACAGGTAGAACGTAGCGCTTTGTGTTTCCATGTCAGCTTTGATCAACTCAAAGCTTTCAGTTTCAAAATCGCAAGTTAAAAATGTACGGAATTGCTTGTCCTTCTTTGTTTGCTCACTGAAATGACATTTTGTGTCCTCTGATTATATTATCAAAATATGATATTGATATCTGTCACAAGCTATTTTACATTGTGTTTTTTACGGTACCCAGAGCTAGTGAACCGAAATGCCGTAGTAATCCAACCGGCTATACACAAAAAAATTTTATAACTGGATAAAAGGCTTTTTATATAAATACATATTTAGTTTACCTAAATTTCTTGTGATATAGAGTTAACGTCTGCAACATATTTCATGTTGTTCTTCGTAAAGTAAGTTTAATGATTGCATATTTACAATATTGCTGGATATTTCGCTTTATTTTATTGGATCTATCTCTAGTGTTCCGCCGCGTAGAGGGTCGCGGGTTCAAGACCCGCCTTAGGCATGGGTGTTTATGTGTGTAGTGAATATTTGTGAAATAAGGGAAATAGATAGGAAAATAAACGGAAATAATGAAAAATCGGTTAAATAAGAAAAAGAGAAAAATATATATCTATATACATAGATATACATTTTAATAAAAAAAACTAAAGATTTATTTAATAGTATTTCTCTATCATGATCCGTTGTTATAAAATTTTGTATTCGTTGTTTTTTACTAATTATTGTATCAAACAATATGTACTTTGCCGCTTACAATTTTTAATATTTTAATATTCATATTAACGATCTAGTAAGGAAATGGAAGCAATTAGTGAATGTATGTCTTAAAATCTCAATGAAAAACTTTTTAAATATATTATTGTGTGCCAACGATAGGTCGTTATTAAAATTAAGGAGTCTACCCCGCAAATAACCATTTTTAAGGTGAATAAAATTTATGAACCATATAATATGAACATTTCTTTTATGAAAAAAGGTAAATAGCACCCTTAGCCTAAGGATTTGTTAGGAAAAAATAGGTGTAAATAATCATTGCAGAGAACAGATGAGGCATCCTAACTACTTGGGAAGTGATGTAGGTTATGTTACGGAATATGATGCGGACAGTATAAAATTTCAAATTGTGGAACAATTAGGACATTTAGAAGCAAAATACATAGAAAAAAACAAAATTAAATCTGTACAAAGTTATGACTATACCTATAATAGCTTTCGAAGTACGACTTGGAACTAACTAAAAATCAGTAGAATAAAATACAGACATCAGAAATAAAATTCTTAAGAAGTGTGAAGGGATGCACGAAGAGAGACCTAATAACAAACGAAAGCATTTGAGAACAGTTAGGAATTTTTAATATAACTGAGAGATTATAAGTTTCTAAACAAACGTGGAACGAACCTGATAAAAGAACGCCTCACTAAACAAATAATGCAGCATTATCCTAAAGAAGATCAGTAGGCAGACCCAACTAACGATGACTGGAGGACTTTGAAGGCAGAACAGGAACTTGACTGCCTATACCGTGGATAAACAGAAAGAAATAAGACATTCTACTAATTTCAAATTTTAGAAACATAAATTATATTATAACTTAAATCCAATCACTGAACTCTGTATACATTAGAAACTCCAAGGTGTTCTTAACTCTGATGGGTCTCCTACCTACATTGTGAAGATTGGAAGTGCCACCTTTGGAGATAGGTTCTTATTGAGAGGATATCATTGAGTTAGTTTCCAGTGGCTAACCCAGATTATGACAATTTGGTCTCTTCGTTTGATAGTTTTGGAATACAAAACTGATTTTATGCATACTATTTTTTTCGATGATGGTACATATGTTCAGCGAAAGGAAACATTAAAGGGTATGTAATGTTTCAGTTGCACACAGTCAAACATCACTGAAAGCTACATCAAAATAATATTACTCAGCATGAGGATTTAAATAATGTTTCTGTTCACGAAAATTAGATACATATTTAGCACTAAGAATTAATTTTGGTTTACATATGTTTATTGCGGAGTGAAAGGTTTCCAATGAGCCCTTTACAATACAATTTTAACGGTTGTTTTGCTTTGGGCTCCAATAATTGTAAATTTTTTTAAATATGTGGCTTAAGAATCGATATGGATGAGTTAAAATGTATAAGAAAGAAAATTGTTAAAATTCAGTAGGTCGTGAGATGACGCAACGTGTAAGTGATTGGTAGTTTTAAAAATGAGGTTATGTAATGCTTAACGTGGACCAGTAAATTTATGTTTGATGGCAACGACAGAATGAAAAATCAATAATTTTAGGAGAACAGCTAGGAAAGAAAGCGCATTTTGATGGAACGTCTGTTCACGTAATGGTGAACAGACGTAAATTCAGTGCCACTAAGAAATATTGTCAAAAAATTAATATCAGTTTTCTGTTAATTGTTACAGAGGTATACAATATTATTGTCAAGTTTTATACGAAAATTTGCATATATAATATAAATTAAATTGAATATCTTGATATTTATAAAGAAAGAATGTATTGGTATCGAAGTTTATTCAGAAAATTTATCCTTTCCCTCGTGATCACGCCTGAAAATTAAGAGCTATCATAGCTCAGACTGAAGCAGATCCGAAGATATTTTAGATTCACCAATACATCGGAGTGCCAGATTGAACCAAGAAGATTTTGCAACTTTCGACGTCTTCGTCATCGTCTTGTCGGGGGGCTGAATACAACCCACAGCCCAAGTCACAACGCGGGACGACATCAGATGAGAATAATCCCGTTACACATGATCGCCGCAGACTGCGAGAACACCATCATCCCATCATCATTAATCCTGTTACACAATTGCTTTTGGAAGATACTGGATATAACATTCGGCTTACAGGCACAAGTGGAGCCAATACTTTGAATAGGAACTGCCTGACAGTGTTATGTAATAGTAAAAAAAGGGAAATGTAGCTCTTAGTTCTTTCCTCTCCACCTTTTTTATAACACCAATTTTATGTTTATTTATAACCTTAAATGGCGTCATGTTGAGCCTAAAGTGTAGATTGTGTGTTTGAGTTAGAACAACGTATTGTACCACGTAACAAAGGCATTCAACAAATGGCTCTCAAATAACAGGTCAATCACCTCAGCCAATGTAAGTAGTGCGATAATCTCTAACGGGATGTCTTTATTCTTTTGATATCGTTAACTCAACAGGAATAATTAACTGTAAAATGCGGCATTGAAGTTCTGCTTTTGTCTCAACAAATCTTCAGATGAGGCCTATACAATGTTACAGGAGTCCTATGGAAAGTCTGTTCTTCCCTACAGAAAGCGCGAAGGCGGTATAATATATTTAGAGAGGGGAGACAATCAATTTCAAAGGAAGGGGGACCCGGTGCTCCAGCTACTGCTCTTATGGAAGAAAACATCAACACTGCTGCTGCCACTCTGAGAGAGGATCGACGAATTACCTTAAGATCACTTGCTGAAATACTGAACATTTCATTGGGTGCCACTCACACGTTGGTCCCGGAAACATTACACATGAGACGTGTTTGTCCGCGATGGGTTCCAAGACTTTTGATTCTCGAACTAAAGGACATTCGCATGCAAGGTCTGCATGCAGTTAAAGTTGATGTTGGAGGAAGATCCAGAGTTACTTTCAAACGTAATCACTGGTGCTGGAATTTGGCCACATCATTTTTATGCTGAGAGCAAACAGCAAAGCTCAGTGGGAAAATCCGCTCCATTACCGACCTCCAAAAAAGTGGTTGCTTCTGCTGGGAAAGTTATGATCAGCTCATTCTTTGATATTCATGGAATGGTTTATCAGCTTGTTGTACCTGCATACACCTCAGTAACTGTAGAATACTGTAGGGATGTCCTGAAGACATTGCAACTCCATGTCCGGCGCAAAAGAACACATTTCCGTGAAGCAGGCTAGATACTGCATCACGATAATGCGCGGCTACATATTACCAATATTGTTGCTCAATATCTTGCAAAAATGAACTTGAAGTGCATCCCTCACCCTACCTAAAGTCCGGATTTAGCTCCATGTGACTTTTATTATTCCCTAACTTAAAGAAACGTCTTCGTGGGAGGCATTATCCATCATCAGAAGCAGTGGTGAAGGCGGTGGAGGCGATTTTGAAGGATCTCTCAAAAAATGGTTTCCAGCATGTCTTTGAAGACTCACAGAAACGCTGGGACAAGTGCATCGCATTTAGGGGAAGCTATTTTGAGAAGGACCATCAAATTTATGAATAAGAGTGAAGTACTTGTCAAAAAAAAATTCTGATCATTCTTTACTGAACAGCGCTCGTATGTGCTTTAGCAAGATCTTTTCTCTTATGGGTTACCAGATTTGTAAAAAGTAATTCAGAATGTAAAGTATGTCAGAGACTATTCTCACAAAATTGGAGATACACATTTAGTTTGCTACTAAACCTTGCACGCAAGCAGGCACGCACACGCTGAAGCACCTGTAAAATGAAAATCAAATCTAGTTGAATGTGATGTAAGAAATTACACCACGTTATACTTTAAATGTATCTACAGTGACACATTTAGCTTGCAGACCTAATTTCATTTGTATTGCTTCGTTTCTAAAGGCCGTTTTATCCCACTGATAACTGTCATTTTGTTAATAGGTATGTTTTGTTCTCCAACAGTTCTAGGGTTTTATAACAGTCACTGTTATTATGAAACCTGTTACTGTTAACTGACAGCAGAGCGATCTATTCAGCTCCGCTTTCCTGTTCTTCCCTTGCCATTATTTCTGCCGCTCACCTGTTTCTAAAGGATGGAGGTTTCTGTGTATACAGAAAGTACAAAGACCACTGTTCCTCAACGATATTCGGTGACGGCTCAGCACTCGATTCTAATTTAAATAAATACACACAGAAACTAAGCGAAGCTTTGTTAGACCTATCTTACAGCTAACAGTTCCGTAGAAAGTAAATAAAGGGCTTCCATCGTGCTAACAACTTGCTGTGCGATATCTTTATCCAGAACACATTTAATACCTATTACCTTTTTTTGCTTTACCTTTCCTGTAACAATATATGATCCTTCTCGGCCTCGTGGTAGCAGGTAGGGAAATTACGACACTCCCACCAAAAATGTGTAAATACACTTTTTTGTTCCATTATCTTTAACAGCAATGGTCATATCGGTAGCCATTCTCCTTTTGGAACATATTGCCTATTGGCGCTGGTGTTTACTTGTAATCGCTGGGTTGCAGGCACTTTGGTTTTCTGTAATCATTAGATTACGCACACATTCGCACTGTTATTCGTAATTCCAGACTCTGGGGAAGATAGGGAATCATCTTGGTTAGAGAAATATCCCAACCTCCAACCGAGAATCGAATCCGAGACCCCTCTCACGGCAGACAGGTGCTCTACCTACTGAGTTACGCGGCCAGCTAACACACTTTTGATGCTGTATCAAGAATGAAAACTTTTTCCCCGTTTGTTATCAATATTTTCCAGAACTGCTAAACCTAAGTGATACGGAAACTTAACTGCGCAAAAATGTAGATCAGTAAGGATATGATAGCAAAATAAAAATATGTTTAAACGCTTGTCACATAATACTTTTATACATGCCCGAATATTAAATTATAACATACCCAGCTGATAGTTTACTTGAAATAGGAATATACATTCGGTCCTGCACAAGTATGAGTCTGTTTTTGAACCATCTACAGGGCGATCCATATAACTTCAACAGGCCATAACTTTTGAACCAATAATAGGACACAGGTACAACATTGGGGGAATATAACTCACAATTGGGAGATTACATTACACTATTTATATCTCATAGAAAATGTTGGAAGTGTCCTCCACCAGCATCTACACATGTTTGCGCTCGTCTCACCATATTCTCTGAAGTTTTACGGAGAGTATCCTCGCCAATGTTACCTATTTCGGTACGAATAGATTTCTTGAAAACATCAATTGTCTGTGGCCTATTATTGTACACTCTATTTTTAGATGTCCCAACAAGAAAAGGTACGGTAAGATTAGGTTAGGGGATCTGGTGGGCCACAGACCTTTTGAGACTATTCGATTATCAAAGAAACTGGTTACAGGTTCCAGTGTCATTAGGTGTATGGTACGCTGCTCCATCCTGCTGGAAATAACCTTCTCTCAATTCGATATCATCCAGCTGCTCCAAAAGTGTCTTGAAGATACCCATATAAGCTTCAGTGTCTACAGTGTTATCAAAGAAAATGGAACCAACGATCCTTAGATGATGGTGGAGGACATTTCTAACATTTTCTATGAGATGTAAATAGTTTAATCTCCCAAATGTGTATTATGTTATCCCAAAGTTGCACGTGTGTTCTACTATTGGTTCAGAAGTTATGGCATATTAAAATGATTCAGTTTTATATGGATCGCACTGTATATCGTTTGACCTCTTAGGAGAATGTTTAGAAGACGTTCACTTATAAAATTATATAATTTTCTAATCTGTAGAAGGCTGTTGCACAAATAAATCTTAAAAATAAGCGTAACGCTTGTCAACAGGTTTATTGATAAAATGTATTTTATTAAAATTATTATTGTTAAGATTTTTTTTTCATAGAAGTAATTGAAATACTGGTAGTAGAAACACTATAACTCGTATAATAAAATGAAATTTTTAACAGTTTAGTGAGTGGTATCGGAGTCGTATATTCTGCGTCGGTTTAAGTAGGTAGAAAAGCACTAAATCCTCGTGCCACGCCCGTAGCAGCCGTTGGACTCACCCAAGCGTCGGACTCTTTCAGGAATTGGTATAGACAGAGGCAAGATTTTGTAGTGACAACTATTTATAAAATTCGCATTACTAATTATAATTGGTGGTGTTTTGTGATTTTTTTACCATAAATTCGCATTAACTTCGCGCAAATTTTTGGGGAAGAATTAATGAGTAATGACGTGGCTCAAATGAAGAGTAACAGGTAGCTAGAGTAGCACAAGTGTTAAAATCCCTTTTTTCCAAATTAAAACATTTTATTTGAAGTTAGCAGATAGTAGTAAGATATCTCCAAACTGCAGCACACAAGTTGTGATATTTTCGCTTTTCATACCTGTTCATTTGTCTGTCACAACTAAGTTATATGTAGAAAAGAAGCTCTCACTGTCAGAGTTTGGTATCGGCAAGCAAAGACATTTAAGAGACTTTTTCACAGAAATTGCAGTAAGAATCAGCTTTTGCCTTCAATGCCAGAAGTGCTGTTACTACATCTAATCTGTTATGGTTACTATCATGGCTTTGCTGTTCAACAATGTCACAAAGCTCTTTGTATCAAATAAGAAAATCAGGATCAAAAGTAATACCACTGGTTTAAAGTTGCATTTAGTGGTTTAAATGCTGCCTTTACATTATCTAAATCACCTATACTTTTGATTTAGTAACTAGCCTAGAACGTTCAAACAAATGATATAGCTCTTATGGTTATTACATCATCAGTTTCTTTTGCATAGTGGAGTTTAATTTAGACAAAGTCATACGCCAGCAAACCTTTAGATTCCCTTCTACTACTTTTCTAACACTGGAATCCATGATATGATCTACAAGAGCACTTACTCTGTTTCCAAATTGACCACTCTCTAATATTTCACTTTTGGTTCTCAGCGAGTTAATTCTGGATAAAAAAAAGATGAGCCACACTTTTTTTATATTGAAATTCTAATATTGTATCTGTTATCAATCTGCAATTTTTATAAAAAAATATTTTTGCTGTTGTACCTTTACAATAATGGCATTGCAAAAATTATTATTTAACAAATTTTGCGCAGGAACTGAAAGCTTTTCTTAGAAAAGAGTTAGACAGTTGCATCAAAATAGCTGGCGATGTAAACTACTGAATTAAACCAACAAGATCAACGAGTCAGTACAGGCAATGGGAACAGTTTACCTTCTAAATCTGGGTAGTTTTTAGTGAGGTATTTTTTGTATCCATTTTTTAACTTTCGGGCATTTAGGAACACATCTTTAAGTCCTGAAGGACAATATTTTCATGTTAATGTAATGTCTGAGAGTAGCTTCCTAGAAGTTCAGTACCTTCTCAGCGCCTTTAGTCAGCATAATAGGAGTTTTTGCTGTGCACGGTGTGGTATCCAATAAATAACATTTCCAGTTAGCAGACGACAAACAGTTCATAGTATCACGGACCAGTCGGATGCTGTGGCGTCAGTTGTTATTTCAGTGCCCATGATGATGTCATTGTATTGGCTTTGTTAACTGTTAAATTTTATCTTGCTTTCGTTAAATTTGTAAACATTTTCTTCACGACTTCTAGCTTCATGCTAAGAAGACATGAATATTAAATTAAAGTTATATTTATGCAATTTGAAATAAATGTAAATTTTTCTATGCAGACTAAGTATAATAGGACTTTTCTCATTTATCGCTAAAAATATTAGTCTCGAAAAAAGAAAAGGTTCTCGAAAATTCGCGAAGAAATCGTTGAAAACAAAAACTACTGCCTCTGGCTACAGCTCATCATTATCATCATTCAAGGTTTGCTTCCGTTTCGTTCCAATCAATTAATACCTCTCAATCTCTTCCTTGGTCTTCCTATATTTCTTGTATCAGTGGGAACATAGTCGATCACTACCTAAGGAATCTGTCTTGTTCATCCTCTGTATGTACTACATGTCGCCTATATTTATTTATTTATTCCGTTTAATCCCTTCATTTAAGTTAAATATGTTCAATTCTTCTCTTATTTCTTCCTTTGTTTTACGATCTAACAGAGGGTATCTAGCCATTTATCTTAAATATCTTATTTAGGCCAATTATAATTGTGAAAAAGACCTTCCAGCCACCATCCAAATTTTCCGGTATCCCCCATTTTGGCGCTCACCTAGATTTTCTACTGTATGCTAATGCATGTGTGTCGGAACTGAATTCAAATAAATAAGTTTGTGGTTTATCCAGAATTGGTGTAGGGTAAAGATAGGAAGTATCTACCAATAATAACAAAAGAAACCCCGAATCATTGTCGAAAAGATTCAGTGCAATCGATTGTACAGGTTTATTTCCTAGCTCAAATCTTATGTGTAACCTAAATTATTATTGGTATGGGTTTATAATTTCCACACAATAAAAATCTGTTTATTGCTATATTGTTTCATGTAACCGCAGTATCAGGCAGCGATTAGGAAGCGGCGAAATAATTGAAATAAAACAATTAAAAAGAAGATAGATTAATGAAAATGCTTTGCTAAACCAATACAAAGATCTTGTTATATTAATATGAAATTAGAATGTATAGATTATTGATTAAAATAGCGGATCACTTAAAGAATAAGAAGAGAAGATTATAATTTAATATAAGATATAGACTAGCATCCAGGAAAGGAAGAGAAAATATTCTTGTAAAGATCTGCATATTTCGGAGAGACAGGAAGGGAGTACCATTACTTTCTTTGTGCTAGTAAAGGTTCAATTGCTTAGAACTATAGAATACTCCTAGCCAGGAATGTGTTGGGACAAAAGAGCTTTCAAAATGCGGCAGAGCATGAACGCTAAAGGGATTTACTTTGCTGATTTGATAACGATGTATACCTTTACAAACAATTCATGGTAGGCGTTCCCCAACTCAGTGTGGGCTGAGCGTCAATGAGTTAAATGTGTTTTGCAAACCAATGCGAAAATTTGAAATAAATGAAAAACCAATAATAATGTAAGATTTGAGAAGGGTCAGCTGGTTTGGTCAGGTGGTAAAGTTAGAGAGGGGATCAGAATAAGGTTCGAACTGAATCGTGAAGTAAGAAAAACTTACTTAAAAGGTTATAATACGACAGGAAGGACGTGTTCATGTGCGTTAAGAAGGAGAAGCGAAGATTTATAAGCTGAAATGTAGGGAAGTTAAGAATAGCGCAAACAGCGTAAGTGGAAGCAGCATTAGAAGTTTATTCGAGCAAAGTAGTCGGCGCATAAAGAAGAAATAGAAACCGCGCGGAAGTAACTTTAAACAAGTAATCTAGGGTTTCACGTAAAAGTGAATATATGTTAGGAATTTCACTAACAGGTGGTCAGCGATACAAGTCGATAAGCAAACTCAGTAAGAATTAAACTAAATAAATCTGCAACAAACAAAGTGTTATTAATACAACTGAGTAGCCAACAACTACCAAAATCCATTTCCCACAACCATTCACCTGAGGTTAAGGGAACTCAAAGCTCCAATTAGAACCCAATCAATTTGACACTGGTATGCGGGTTGGCCGTACTTGTAACCTAAATTATTATTGGTATGGGTTTATAATTTCCACACAATCAGAATCTTTATTTTGCTATACTGTTCCATGACAAAGTTACGGATTTATAGGTTTATACACTATCTTAAACTATTTATAATTTATCTGGATCTGCAAATTCGTAATGCTCTGTGCAAATTTTTCTGTTAAGGAATGCAAAATTCAGAAGTTTCGCGACCATTTACATTTACAAGTTGCGTTCAGAAGCAAATTTGTCACTCACGGTACTTTTATTCGGCGTAATGCTCATTCTTATTCGAAGTGCCACCTCATTGATTTATAAACCTGTTGTAAATTTGATGCTACAAAGGAAAATTAATATTTATATAATTTAAAGTATTTTATAACTTTTACTTTATTTATGTTTGTTCAAATAAATCTAACATTGATATTGGTTTCTGTAACGGTTTATTTATTGCCTGGAAGACGTGGCACACACAAGCAAGGTGATACATGGAAAACAAACCACATAGTGGTCTTGTTGGTGCTCTAGATGATATATATCCTGAACTAAAGGTCTCTGCGGATCCATTCTTCCAAAGAACACCGGTCTTCATAATCATTTGTAACTTGGTGTCCATTGGGAGTCTTGTTCAACGGTCTGCAGGCATGCTGTTGCCAAGGAGAGAGTTTGAGATGTAGGACGCAGGTCAGAGGACCTCTCTCCAGAGGGACTATAGCATATTTGGTTGATCCTCGCTCTACTTAAATAATGCTACCTGCTCATTCTCATTTTCTGCATACTTTTAATCATGATTCATTGGTGATCTGGTTTCAACACTTGCCAGAGACACACTAACCCATTGTAGGTCTCAAAAGCTCCTTCTGCGACAACTATTAGAATATAATCCTCCAGTAAAGAACATTTCGCTTTGATAGAAACAAAAAATTGTATTGAAATGTCACTTACTAAATTCAAGATTAATTTGTTTCTCCACATTGCCCGAAGATTCCTTTGTGCTGCTTATGATATATTATACAGCTGCTTGAATATACATATCAAACACTATCTTAGACATCAGCTAGTGCATTCGTTTAAATTCAATGTTCTTAAGATTCTATTTTCAGGTTCAAATTATGAATCATTTATTTATCTATCTTAAGTTAAAACAGTTATCCGTTTTTCTACACTGTAATGTGCAGTCTTACACGCCGATGTTATGGGATGCAGTATGAGGTCTGATCTCCACTTCAAAGATACATGCTAGTAGTTGTGCGACGATTTATTGGACACTGTACGAATGTACCGAAAACTAAACTGGTATATGTCGCAAGAAACCAGATATTTAAGTAACGAATGAACAAACTTGAAATGAGAAATGAGTTCAGCACTATTCAGTCAATATACAATACATCAAAGACATGAAGCAGGAGGAGAAGGGAGTAGTAGGATGGATGCTTTTATAATTTTTAGTTTCATTATAATCCCTTAAGATCAAAGTACAGCAATTTTATATTAGAAATACTAAAAGGACAAATATAATGCTGTCAATATAAAATCCACCTGTATGCTGGAATTTTCACCCTTAGGAATTTCTTTATATTTTATTAGACTAATGATTTGTGACTATCGGTATTAAGCGCATCTAAAAGTACTTCGATGTGAGCTGGTTTTCAACGTGCGAAAATTGGATTAGTAAGCCTATGCTTAAATAACTGAGCCCACAGTACCGATTCAAAATATAAATGCAAAAAATAAAACAGAGAAACATGATATAGCTCAGGAAAATAATCCTTTTTTGATTAAAAGGTAAACACTTATACACTACCATCAGCATATTCCATTGCTGTAAAGGTGGTGTAGTTTACACATAGTTTTGAGGATAATAGAAAGTGCCTACGGCCTGCTACATTGTTGTAATCGATTGCACTTGGGAGCTAAAGATAAGCTAGCTTAGAAGCATAGGTTTAGAATTCTATTATATTCTAAGGTAACACTCGAAATCTTTGCAAACTCATTTAACACCCGGCTGTAAGATACATTTATATATTGTGGAACCGTACTGATAGGAGGCTAGGTAGAGGTAACGGTGGATAGAGTAACGGAAGGGACACCTAGCAACTCAGCTCGCAATTGTTTCTTTTGTACGTAGACACTGGGAAGGGTCTCAGGGTGGAATGATGGCTTAAAGGAATCGCAAGAGACGTATGGACTGCAGATACGGACGGCGTAAACTTCAGAAAGGTGCTAGTTTTCAAATAAATACTTGCTTAGCCAAATGCCGGAAGGTGGTCTTTGCAGCCCTCAAAACCGGCGTAGGATTAGAGGACACATTCAGCAAGAGCTGCGTAAAGCTGTCGCAGCTGTGGAGGCTCGAACGGCCATCCTGTGGCAGAAAGTTCCAAATCGCAAGTCTCTGCACGAAGTACCCGCCGTCGACTGACACAGAAACCTAGTGTGACATGAAATAGGAAGACGGAATGAGAGGATATAAGAGGAAAGCATTCGTTTTCGAAGACAGCCCTCCATGCACTCGCCTAGCTGACCAGAGAAATCTCAGTCAGCGTAAGCGGCCACCATAAATCGAACCGCGGAGCCTCTTGCTCTTTCGAGGGAGATTAGTGAAACTATTCGGCGATGTTCAGCTCAAGTCTCAGAAAATAGCATGGTAAGGAACGTGTGTGCTGTGCTAAAGCTACGAAAGTTGCAATAATCGCACAAGGATAAAACTCCATTTCGTTGGTCCGCATCAATTGGTGGCCTGTGGATTACTTTTGTCCTGCGGACCAACCATGTTCCGCCTACCGACCATGTACAGGTAAACCTCACCGGTACACCGGTACTTGTGTGCCTGGTCTAAGATTGACAAAAAACTACTTGATAAAGATGTAAATTATTTAAAAGACCCAGTTTATTGCACGTGACTTCTTGTGGCACTGTGCACTTTCAATGTATGCGCTAATAATTTGAATTCTTCAATTCTTTGCCGTTATTATAGTAACTTTGCTATTCGGTTGTTTTTCGACTTAGAAGAGGAACTCACTTTTAGGCGAGCATATACTAGTTTTTATACATATGACTAATTTCCTTTTCTTTATCTCCTCGATCTTGAATACATTTCATAATGTTTTTGTTTCTTCAGTAAAGGTTTATCTCGATCAACATGAAGTCAAAAATCAATTTTTGATAGAACAGCTCATGGGAGCTAAATAAATTAAACGATAGCATAGAGAAACTTTTTGTGAAAGTTGCGTAAAATTCATTTGTTACAGTAAACATTTGTTGCATTTTTAGTATCTAAGCTTCTTAGACCTGACTGTCCATATAAATGTTCAAGGGTTAAAAGCTTTAGAAACGTTCTATCAAAACGTATGGCCTCTATGAGAAACACTAAGTTCTTTTGACTGAATGTTTCAAAAAGGGAAATAATTTCTACAATGGATGAGTTCTCTACTCGCTGCTGAATGTGTACATATTTAAAATATTTGGTACATATGTAGCAAGACACTTGAAAAATCTACTCAATATTTAAACCATTTGGAAATACTTTTGGGTGAGGAAACGAATTTCAAATCTGGTGATCTAATATTCTTTGGACATCTATGAGTTTTGTCAGATGGATTCCATAATGGATCCGTAAATCAAAGCAAGACATCCTTACAAAAATAAACTCCTTTAGTTACCTTGCCAATCTACACACAAAATGAAAAACCTGTCTCGCAGAACAGCAACGGTAATATAAACTGGATGGAGATATGTTTCTGGAAAGCACAGTGACGGTGAGGAATGCTGGTTTCATTACTTTCAGCTGGAACAAAAAATAAGTGCGAGAAATGAGGTCATCCATCTTCTCCGAGCCAGAAACTTTTCTTGCAACACTTGGTTGCCTTTCTTGTACTGTAGTTGCATTAAACATGTCGAGCCACTGATGTCTCCGAGTTGTATAATATGTAGGAGCATAATGAGGAACCACATTTGACTAGTCATGCAAAAAGGAAGTTTCATTTTACAAAAACTCTAGTCATTTGGTGCAAAACCATACATTTGTGTCAACATCTAATGGAGATGTTCCCATTAATGGTACTAAGCAAATGTTTCTTAGCTCTGAAATAATATCAAATAACTTTGCATATAGCGTTAACAATCCTCCAAAGTTTGTATGTATGAACATAGCTTCCTAAACCAAGACCGCACAAATAACTGAAAATGCTGGGTAGGAGAAGAAGCACAGGTTCTCCTTCGATATTCAGGGCATAACCAAGGTAGTGGGAAATTATGAACTCTTAGAGTAGCCTCCAATGAAAGGATATCTTTTATAGTATTGAATTCCCATCTCAGTAATCACGCACTCCAGATAGTGTACATGAAATTCAATGAAAGGATGTTTAGAAATGAACATGTGTAGGAAATGTATAGTGTTTAACGCCCGCTTTTACTACATGCAGCACCGCAGGCGATGACACTGATGATGCATGAGATGACGATGGAGCACCGGTGGAATGAGATGGTGGGGGAAACCGGAGATCCCGGAGAAAACCCGCCCCAGCACCGTATTGTAGAAATGAACAGATCCACCCATAAGTAAAAATGGTGCATGGGGAAAGGAATAAATTATATGATTTGTCGGATGATCTTCACACAGTTTTGTCCAGTCCAGAATACAAAAGTTCCTTACCGTAGTCAGCGAACGATGGTGCAGGTAGAAGTGCATGAGACTCGCATTCGAGAAGTCGGGTGTTCTCAGCTCGGCGGCCACGCATTTTAAGCTGAAGTTTCCTGAGGTTTCCCCACAAACACCTTGGCGAGTTCTGAAGCGTTCATTTTTGCACCAAGACTTTACTTCTCTTATTTCCTGTATACATCAACGCCTTCAAATCCATTCAACAGTTGTATATCCAGACGACTGTGGTGGTTTCATGTAGAGTTTTTATCGACGATGTCGTTCCTTATCAACTCGAGCGGATTTCACACTGTAGGAACGGATACTGGCGGCATCTGCATGTCCTGGGTAAAGACGTCCAAATCTGTATCAGTTGGCTGCCGCATCCGCTGTGAAGCCCGTGATGCTAGGACGCCTACAGGAGCGGGGACTGCTTTTCTACTGCAAGCGATAGGGGTCCCTCCATTTTCTCACATGCCATTCGGTTCTGGTCGCCATTCGGTGCCGCCCTTCACCCCCGTCCAAGAAGTCACGGTCAAAGGAAAAACGCTCTACTTGTGGTATACTCTGCCCCGGTTGCAGAGTGTACATACCTTTCATTTCATATATTTATTCAATGTAATATTCCATTTTTCACGAAGTATTTTACCTCTTACCTTGAGAATGTTACTCACAGTTACTGATTTGTGTTGCTACTTTGCAAATTTTCTGAGAACATTGTAATGAAATGCCTTGTTTCTATAAATTTATTTTGCATATATTTTTTCTCTGTTTACTTAATTTTCAAGAAAAAGGAAAAGAGAAAGTACACTGCATAGCCCCACGAGTTTAGTGAACACGGTTTTAATCAATTCTATCACTTAGTTGAAAGCGTTTCTTAAATCGAGGCTGTTGATTTTAATGTTTATATAATTAATCCACTGGTTCTTAGTTTTAATTACTGATCTTTGTTAGCGATACTTTGTGTTTATATGTCCATTGATAATTTGTGCAAAATTTATTGTCCATAGTTTGAAACAGCAATTTTATTACTGCTTTGACCTATAATAGCTTTTCAAAACCCTTTCTTTTTAGTCAATGAGCCATTTGTATTACATACCCCTTCAGGCCGATAAAAACCGAGACTCTAATAATGAGGATGTCTCATATAAAGTGTTTATAACTCTTAGAGGTAAGGAAAAAAATGAGTAAGTTGGAGTATAAACTTCATTGTTTCACAATCATAGAGTTAACTACCAGGAACGCACATACCTTTTCTAATAAAACCTTGTTTTGGCGGTCAACATTTTTGTTCATAAGACACTGGGCAACGCTTCGAAGAAACAGAACTAGTTTTAGAACTAGTTGCTCCTGACCAAAAGAATAAACATTTATACTAAAATGTCTCCAGTTCTACTTTACAAATTTTGTTTCTCTTGTTAATAATATTTCGATACAGTTTATTTGAAGCATTCTGAACTAAACACAACTGATGCTGTGAAGTAAATGTGTGTATTAAATTTATTTTATACTTAAAATAAGCCAGCTACATTGATATAGGAGACTGAGACTGCGAAACTTTTTTATCTCGGTTCTTCTCTTTCCTTGGATCCTTATTTGTCAGGCAAAATTATGAATTTTAAATTGTAATAGCTGACTTAGGTCTGTCGTCTGCTCAGCTATTAGCTGCTTGGTACTACGCCAGATTCTGCAGTAAATGTATGCAAGGCTACTATAAGAAATTTTCATTGGATTGGAAGTTCTGATTACAGGGACGGCTGATCCTCGTTTCCTAGCAATAAAAACAAATATCTGAAGGTTGTTTTAGCTTATCCATGAAAACATTTTGCAATATCTTAAACTGCTGGAAGAGAACAACCTGCTACTTCCATTTGGTATATATTACACCCATTTTCATGATTTACACTAAGAGGAAGAAATTATATATAAAACGACACCGAACGATTATAGCCGTTGCATAGTTTATAACTTAACTAATCCGAATTCCGGTTTCGCAGCTTCGAAGTTCTGTTAGGTGTAATTAATGCAGCATTAAATATTACATTATTTTGTGATTAGGCAGCGAAGGAGCCACTGGTGTGCGAACTTCAAAGGTTGCTATTGGGACGCACCGGCCACGAAAACAAAAGCATTACTGTTTGTTCTTTATCAGTGAGCCCAGCATACCTTTCAGGTAATGGGGCAAGGGGTAGTTACTTGTGAAAAAGTCGACTAATAACTTGGACAGCTGTAAGGTTGCTCCTCAGTGCAAAACCACATATTGAGCCCTAACAGGGAGGACTTTGTGCTTACTTAGATAGCAAATCCAAGCAATACGGAGCGCTATACGAGCGCCGAAATGACGGATATGGTTTTGGTGGATTGAAGAGCTGAAGGGAGTTCAACGAAAGCACGATTAATTCAGTTTCATTACAAATATGAATTGTAAAAATATTTACATCAATAATACATTTATTTCTTTATATATATTGTCACCTAATTATCGGAAGGCACGGCCAGCTAGCAGCTGGGTGGGTGACAGGAGGCATTCGGACCACGCCTACCCATTTATCTTGTAGCGTTCACTGAGGGGAAGGGTTGAAAAAACATCACTAGGGACTGTACCGTCTATTTCTCCTCCCCCTGACGTCTGGAACAATCATGATGACGTTCCGAGCCGCGAAACTTCCAGAAATTTATGCAGTTCTATTGGCGGTGAAAGCTATCTATATGTGTCAAATAGATGCTGAGCAACTACTTCTATATGTTTGTTTGGTGTCGTTTTTGAAACGACATATATATACATATGTCGTATATATAATTATCGGAAGGCACGGCCAGCTAGCAGCTGGGTGGGTGACAGGAAGCATTCGGCCCACGCCTACCCAATTATCTTGTAGCGTTCACTGAGGGGGAGGGTTGGAAAAACATCACTAGGGACTGTACCGTCTATTTCCCCTCCCCCTGACGTCTGGAACAGTCGCGACGACGTTCCGAGCCGCGAAACTTCCAGAAACAGCGATCTTCCTATGTAAGGCCTGCAGTGGACGAGTCAGTTGAGTTCTTGGCGAGCAGGCGTGAAGAGCGCCGAGCTAGCGAACGGACTGGAAGACTGTGTACGTGTATCAGAGGAGTTGTACGTAATTGTGAGTGTGGAGTGGACCTGTGACAGACGAACTGGTGGATTGTAATTGTGTGCGCTACGTAATTCTATGTAATCGGCAAGTGTTCCAACTGTAATTCGGTGGAAATGAAGAACATTTTGAGTTTGTGCAATTGGACTTTTAAGTTCACAAATCCACAAAGTCACAATATATATATTAATACTATGCAAACAAACAGAGTCTTAATTCTATTTTGAAAATAGGTTTTCATTGTAAAATACTTTTAACTGTAATCTGATTAATAATGCAAAATGCGGTAACTAATTGTAAGATAAAGCAGCGCTAATCGAAGTAAATGCATTATTTTAATAATAATAATTTCACTGAGGGATTATATAGTAATATTTCTTGTACAATTTTGACAAAGTTATTCTTCTAGTAATTGCTAGTACTATATTCAATCCCCATTTTTAGTCGCCAAAATAAATTAGCATACTTTCGAATATCTAAAAGACGCTTTATGTAGGTACCTGCACTATTGGAATCCCTCAATAGTTATATGCTGCCGTACAAAACCAAAGAGCTAACCCCAAAAATTGTTTAAAATATTTGTGCATAAACTTGCAGCAAACGCTGACAAAAATCATACGTTAGATCAGAACTTCTTAAGACCAACGATTCGCTGCTTGAAGCTATATGCTACCAGACATCTTTAAGTTACCTTCAGTTTATGCTATAAGTACTTCAGTCTCAGGCTTCATAGTTAAACCACTATATTTTGTTTTAGGTAATTTGATAGAAATAATCATTTCTTCCACACTAGCCATGTGTAGGCTAAAAGTCTATAAGCATAGTAAGTAGCCACAAAAGGTGCGTGTCTCATAGCATATGAGAACCCCTGGTGATCTACCGGGAAACAAATGAGTTAGTTGGAGAATTTAATGTCATATCGGCACGTTAGTCACAGTAGTTGGGTTAGAGCAACCGCACGGAGAGCGGGAGATCCGTCGTTCAAATACCGAACCTGACATTGCATTTTTCAGTCTGACTCTACTCATCGAAAAATTATGGATATCGTGAAGTTCAAAATGATACTCATAGTCACGTTTCTCAAACCCTTGTGTACAAATTATCACCATGTGACTTATCTGGGCCAAACTTTGTGCACACGTCCAAGCACAAATTTCAGGATTAAATAATGATCTGCATCTTCACATCATTCGCGTATTCATAGTACACTTTAACGTAATTGGTAACGCAGTGTCATTAGTAAAGCGGAGGATGCGCCATGAAAGCTTATATATAATTTTTGCAATAATTTCAAAGCATGGGTGGCGTTAAATGAAATTAATTAATAATCCGTTATTCAAGTTTAAAAAGCTACCTGTGTAATTTCCGATGTCCAGCGAGGAGAATGATAAAGATAAGCTCAAAATTGTATTAAAATATACATAATTACGGAATTATACAAGAATGAACAATAATTTTACTGAGTATTTTGCATTGAATTAATTCAGCTTAATTAGCATTCCATGTTATGATTTTGTGGTTATTCTGAATATGAAAAACTGAACGTCGATATATAATTTGCTTGCTGAAGAAAGTATATTTGAAGTATAATTTTAAAAAATTCTCACCAGGTTCAGAATTTTGTAACTACCATATTTGCATCATATGTCCATTAAGTATACAATTTTGCACCTAATGTTTATTTTGTATTAGGCTAGATCTTTCATAATTAGCCTAATATTGAAGCTGGACCCTTGAAGCAATATGATACGATATATTAACGTTTAGAATGCAAGGCACTTAACTACACTTTTCATGTAAATGTTTAGTTATGCCATCCATCTGAGAAGTGTAGGTAATTTAGTGCTAGAAGTAAATGTCGTTCAGTATTATGCACACAAATGGTAGCATTATGTCGATGCTCTGAGAGCTATCTTTCTTTGTTCGGAGCACAATGTAAACAAGTCCATTCATGTACCCGACAGGAGTATGTAGCTTTAGACAGAGGAAGGACGAGGTTCACAGATGTGGCATCCTGTATTGCGAAGCAACTAAAGGAGTGTGCATAAAGTTATCATATCGTAATCGATTCACTTACAGGACAAAACCGCAACTATAACACTGTGTTCCTCTAATTAAATTAGTGCAGGATCCTACCACGAAAGAGGAAATAATAAACCACATGTTAATAGTTCTATAGACAAAGCAGAGCTAGATTGTGTAATGAATCAGACAACTAAAACCTCCGCTCTCAATGGAATCTTTGTGCGCTCAACCCCAGGAGGAATGGATGAGATGAAGGAGCGCAGGCTTCCACCAGCAGCAACCGGAGAAAACTCGAGTGCGCAGTGGAGGCACAAACCGCCACCCTATCAGTGTCCTAGAAGAATTTTCAAATTGCAGTCTTTAGCGCTATCTACCCACCGTCGACCAACGCACAGCTCCAGATTCGTCCTGTAAAATTAAAGATGGAGACGAAATGGGAGGGAAGAGAGGTGATCCAGCATTCACCTAATGTCAGAGTGAGCGCCTCCAAAGATAGAACCCGTGACTACCTCCTTCCTGAATGCGAGCCACACGCGCCAACGCGAAGCCAACTAACTCAGTCAGAGCAGAAGCTAGGATTAGACTTAGGCTTACTACGGAGGGAAAATTCGGTACGGCGACCATTCTTGATTTATTGTACTACATGGCAAAGATAGAAGACGCATCGGGAAAAATTTGCAACAGAGATCATTACCTCAGCTCATCGTACATATATGGTGACTCCAGTGTATGTATATTCTCTTCAGATAATGTCCTCTGAATACCAATGTGCCATACATCGACAGGCGCGAGAAATCATATCATACAGACACACGCAGCTTCCAATCGCTCAATTTGTGTTTCGTAACCTACTATACATCAACTTACTAATATTTAATTCTTCTAATCGCCCAGATCAGATACGATAAAGATCGAATGCAGCGCTGGTCACCTGAAGTTCAATATGCCTCAGCGCTCTGTCGAGTAACACCTATGCCCCCAATTGAGGCATCCCTGGAAAGAAGGACGAGGCCAGGGGAGACACAGGACAGCCGTCCCAAGGAGCACGACAGTACAAAGGTCAGCGTTCCTACATTTTATTTAGATGTTAACCGTCCCCGATGGGTCAGGACAACAGACATTCCCCCTACTGTTGTTTGGAAGCGATCCCAACGGTCAGTTCAGAGACCGGCAACCCACCTACCGGAGGAGGAAGTGGTTTAATTAGATCATACCATCCTGCCCTGCACCGCCGAGACATCCATCCACACTTCAGATGAAAGATGATATGAAATGGATGGAGAGGAATTTCGGGTTATGTAATTAACTAACGCTCACGTAGCAATTATAGACTTCGAAGGAGCATTTGATTCTATAAATAGAGATAGATTATGGAAATATAATGGACAAAAGGAGATATGCCCGTCATATTGTAGCAATAATTAAAAGCCTATATACAGACACAAAATTATCATAAATACAGGCACGATAAAAACAGAAGAAATAAAAGTAAATAAAAGAGTAAGACAAGGATGTAGCCTTTCTCCCACACTATTTAATATATATACTTGGACGATTTGATAAAATATTGGGGAAAAAAACTAATGGATGAAGGAATACCACTAAAGAATAATAAATACTTAAATGTGATTACTCTATTCTAATGATGTAGCAATTATACAAGAAGATGAAGAAGGCCTTCAATGTTCCATGTATAAAATGTATTTACTGGGAAAGGAATAAGTTCTAAATATATCCACAAAGTAAACGAAGATAATCGAGGAAAGTATCCTGTAACATCAAAAATAAGCACTGAAAATAAATGCCTGGAATAGCTATCGAATTTAAGCTATTTGGGCTTTGATGTAACCTTTGACTTAGAAAGAAATAGAAAACAAAATAAACAAATTTCAGCAGATATGTGGAACTATAACAAGAACATTGAAAAACAAAGCAAGGAAAGAAACAAAGTTAGGATTTTATAAAACGATGGCAGTTCCAGTGCTCATGTATGGAAGTGAGTCCTGGATATTAACGAAAGAGATAAAACTAAGATAAAGACAGCAAAAATGGAGTTCCTAAGAAGAGTTAAACAATACACCAGACGATATTTCATAAGAAATAAAACTATTTGAGAGGAACTAGGCATATATAAATTACAGTACAAAATAGAAGAAAATGTACAGAACTGGAAGGAACAAATGAATAGAATGGATGAAGAAAGAATACCGGTTTTAATAAGAAGATATAATCCTCATAGGAGAAGAGATGCGGGACATCCTAGAAAAAGCTGGGAATAGCTGATAGAATCTGAAGATGGAACAGGCAGAAATGCCTAATCCCTGAAGTGAAGAGCAAGAAGAAGAAATTAACCAATCCAGCATTCGCCTGATGACCCGGGAAAACCCCAAAAATACTATGGGTCAGGTAGGTCTGCAACGGGAAACAAACCCTAGGCCTCTCGAATGTGGTCCACGAGCAGAAGCTGTCCATTCAATGATTTCAGACTTTGACTGATTGAACGATCAAGCCACAAGGAAGAGTATATCCATTCAGTAGATAATGTTAAGCATTCCAAACAGAAATCTGCTTTCCTTGGTCATGTAATTGAAAGCAAAGAATTTCTGTCAATAAAGAAGTTGTTAGTCAGAATTGTGATCAGAAAAGGTCGGACTGGCTGAATATACAATGGATGCAATTGGAAAATGTACCGCTGTTTCCCATAAAGTCTAGGACAATTTCACTACGAATGCTCCTAACATTTTGTTTGATCTAATGTTAACTTTTTAAGATATTAAAATATTTTGCTTTCCTTATTAGTTTCTTCTAGTAATTATGTTTTTCCCATGATTTATTTAACTGCTCCAATTGTGTTCTGAACCCCTCAGTGATAGCTACAGCAATTACAAAATGATATTCAGAGTTTGGATGTTTTTGTTTAAGGAAAACGGTGTGAAACCATAAAGCAACAAATACAAATATGCATACCAAAATGTTTCCAAGCATTATTTGCAAACAATGATAAAAGAAGGCCAGAACACACAAACCAAACAACCAAACCTAAATAAATGGACGAATATATAAATTAATGTATGCATGGGCAGAAAACACACGCAATACAAACGAAAACAGGCAGCACCGATCCCATTGTATAAATTAATATGTAACTACGTACTGCAATGTCTTTCATTTGTGAACAGAATGACAGTGTTTGCAACACCAGTCAGCTTTGACATATTCTGGGTTTCATTTGTGTACCCATCGTTTTAATATGAGTTTTGGTAATGAAATTTCTAAAATAGTTTTAAATAATTTGTCTCAGCTGGTCCCAATCACAGAGCTTAGGGTATTACTGAATTATTAATCTCATGAGATTAAAAAGCATTCTTCATTCACTATCACACATGTTGTTTCTCTACTAGGTATATGGTAAAAATCGTAACGAAACGTTCATATACCGAAATATAATTTGTATAGAAAGCATGAAAGCCGATACCATGTATTGGAATGTTTGTGTAGAAGTTAGGTCTATTTTGTGTTTTACTCTTCGTTTACTATTCACAAGATTGCTTTAAGAATTTTTGAATGCACCTCTGCAAATAGGTTTTGATTCTGAAATAGGTTATTTTCATTGCGTTACTTTCTGTACATTTATTGATTTTCCAAGAAGGTTTAAATCATTTATCTCATTCATTTTCTAAAACATTCTTCTTTGCACATGTTTCTGTGTGGTGCTGTGTGCCTCAATTTGTTCTGAAATTTATTCTTGCAATATTTAATTAGTCTACGTTTAGTTGACCTATTCCGATGCTTTTTGTGAGTAGTTTTGTATAATCAGCTATGGCTCTAAGACATTTTATTACTGTTGTCTCTGTGCTATGCGGGTACTTTCCAATTATGTTTGAGATCCGTATGACTGTAACGACTATCACATTTTACAGGTTCTTATTTGTGTAAATTGCAAAACCTAGAAAGAATACCCTGAATGGATCCAAACTTGCTGGATGTATAGAACAGTATGTGAGCAGTAAATGGTTAGGATTGCAGGCATATGAGCACACATAGGCCAAGCACCGCTGTTTGTCTGACAAGCTCAATGCTGCGCTGGTGTCGTGGAGAGCACAGCCTAGAGGCGTGTTGTTCAGCGACATAGTGAACCACATCTAACGATTTTGGGTTCTATTGGTTACAACAACCGATCGTGTCTCCTACAAACTGGAAAAGACCTGGCCACATATTACGAAGAATGTAGACTCCTTCTTCGAAGAATAAAGGGTACCACTGATTTTCTTACCTGCAAGTTCCCTTGACTTATCACCCATAGAAAATGTCTGAGATATGGTAGTCAGCAGATACGTAGGTATTTGAAAATTACAGATGCCGATCTTATAACAAGGAAGAATTTTACTTTCTGATTATGACCGTACAAAAATCCTGTTTCTACGATACTTTTAACTCGAGCGATGCACTTTCTATGTTCACATGGTTATGGTTACACCAAACTTCATCCATTCAACACAGATAAACCTGAAAGACAACACCATTCTCTCCTCATAACATTTATCTCAAGCATGAATAAATAATGCACCTACTATTAAAACAGAAGTCACGCAGTTTGAAACAGAGTTACCTTTCAGTTCGTTTTCAGAGTGGAGGTGTCGTTTTGTTAAAGTGAATGGCATCGTTAAGTCGTGTATTGAACTCCAGCTAAAATATGGTTAGTATTACATTAAATTATTATTATACACGCATATTTTTCCAGTGTTTGTGATGCGAGTGCGTGAACATGTCCCCTGATGCGATTTTTCGATCAACAAACATGAAGTGATTCATTCTCAGGGCAGAAAAGTTATATTTTATATGAACAAGTTTTTGCGAAAGCTCTCCAATCCAGGATATAGGGCAACTATAGATTTTTCAAAATCCCAGCAATTAACTCTGTAACCTTGTGGTATAGGTAGTGTGCAAATAGTGTCACGAATTTGTAGTGAAGCAGCTTCATGCTTAGAAAAGGGAGCGTACCTGTGTTTCAATCTCCGGGAGAGATCCATGACGTTGGAAATCGAGTTACTGGATTGGCAACCGTGCTTGCTGTTCCACTGCTGTGACATGTGTCAAGGGAAGAACTTAATGTTTTAGGAATACTTTATGTGTTGTTTAATTACGGGAAGAATAGCTAAAACCTTTGCTGGTGGGTAAAACTGCCCTTATTTACACTGAACCTTTGCAGGTGCATGTACTACGCTTGGCAACAGCGCTCCGCTTGAGCATTGGCCAGCGTTCATATGCCTTTAACTTTTGCAAGCAGTATAGATGTCGTAGCGCTAATGGGTTTGTTTCTAAGAGAAATGCTTAATAAGAACTTGCATGAAATGGTATGGATGGATAGAACATGGGTAAATGCCGGGAATTTTATATCAATTTCAATAACTGCCTATGCTATTTCACAACCAGAAAGTTGAATTTTGGCGCTTACTTACTGCTTATCTGAATAAAATGTTCCATGTAACCTCTTTTACGCAAATTATGCTGGTTTTTAATATTTCTAAAACCTTAAGGTATTATTAATGATAAATAATAATTTGTTATGTAAAAAACTGAAGCTGCTGACAGTGAAGTAAACTAGGTTATTAATAACAACTAAACACTAGTAACACTAGTAAACACTAGTTAGTGGGTGGATGTCAAGCTGAGTGGCTGAAGATAAAGCAGATGTTTGCTTTGAAACCGGTCCCCAGGATTTATATAAGATAAGTGAAGTTGTGTTACTAGTGTTTAGTTGTTATTAATAAAATAAATAATAATTACTAATAAAAATTAACTATATCTGAACACATTTTCCTTTATTAACGTTTCAGTTCTTTTTGGCGATGGTACATATATTTACCATTATATCGTAATCAGACCGCATAACAATAATCTGTGTCAAATTCTAACATGGAAACCAGTATACATAATTGATGGATGAGTTTTGGTAGCAGGAATTGCAACACTATTAATTCCTTGGAGAGTGCTATTCATAAAACAAGCATATATCTTCGGTGTTTACTATTCTATTTGCGTCCAAATAGCCTGCCAGGGCTCCAGTGCCAGCCACGGTTGTTAACGGGTGATAAATTAAAATATGTGAAATTTACGACAAAACATAAAAAACTCTGGAGTGTTGAAGTTCATATAAACTTAGGAGACCACAGGATGCGTTTCTTTTAATATCGCAAACGACTTGCGTGTTTACAAATATTTACCTCTTGGTTTCTCTCTCATAAAACTGGGCGTTCCTGGCAGGTTAGTTTTAAATGAAAGTACATCACGGAGCGAGGAGGGACACTTGGGCCTGTTTACCTACAATCTTGCTTCGTCATTTACTCTTAAGAGCTCCTTATCACACAGAACAGATGCACAAAATACTTGTTCCTTTGATAGTTCCTCTCTTTACATCTTCATTTACCATTTTTCTCCCTCACTCAAACTTTCTTTCAGTAGGCTATCAGCATCTCAGAAATAAAAATAAATGATAGAAAGCTCTTTGTGGTACCTTAGTGGGAAGATTTTCTAGTGCAAGGGAAACATCCTTGAAGACGTGTCCTGCATATTATTAAAGAAGATGGCCTGGCGGTTTTACATGAAAATTAAGAACTATTTGGCGCTCTGAATACCGGGTAGAGGATGTTGCAATATAACCATTATCAAAATATTGTAGAGTATGTTTCCCTATTTAATTTCCCTCAACAGTGTATGGTAAACGTTACACCTCGACGCTTTTCTTTGAGGGTTTACTAATCTTTTTTTTACGAATCATAGCTGGACATCATATTACCACCTGCCACCGGGTAGTACCCAATTGCAGTTAATAAATACATACATACATACATACATTACACTCAGAAGAAAGAGGAATAAGGGTAAATGATGACAATTAGGTAGTCGAAGATAAAAATCAAACCATCATTCGGGTGGTGAAGCCAGGTAAACCTATGGTCTACCTCAGAAGTCCAAGGAATTGAACCCGGGAACTTGATGCAACTCCCTTTCTGCCAAGCGTGCATGGTAAAGATTCAACACAGTGTAACAATTAAGTTCCATAAGGTTATGCAACAACCAATTTACTCCCTGCCCAGCACAAGAAGGCAAGCTAGAGGGATGTGTAATGTAATCACATTTGCTGTCCTTACGGTGTTTATGATCGCCTTTCGAGTATTACAAGGTTGCTAGATCTGTTTAAAATACACAACAAGAGTTATCACATAACTTGCCCATACATAATACTTACCACTGCAGTTACTGCAACAATCATTAGATCTGGCAACATGGGCGATTCACATACACTTTCACACTTTCATTTCCTAGTAACAGATTCACCAACAGAGCAGATAAACAGTTCACATTTCCCTAAACTACATTCTTCATTTACCTTCTTGTCATGGGCAGTCAGTGCCTTATTCTCTATTGGGGAGGCGCTTTGCAGTTTTGTAAATGTATACTAAGATATGCTTAAATAAAATGGGCAGGTAAAATACATACAACAAATAATATGCTTTTTGTTTCAGGGTAACCAACTGTATTAGCATTGGTCATATATCGTTTGTTTAAAATTATCACTTGATTATATTTTAAATATATAAGGGTAATGCCAAATGTAATGATCCTCTGGGGGTTCTCGTTGTGCTGATGTCTATAGAGGTTCTGTCACAGCTCTTAAATGCTTAATTCGAAACTGGGATTTTAGGAGAACATAAAGAGATGCGCGAATATAAAGATGCAGTAATTAATGAGATGAATGAGAGAGAAAGAGGTAAAATCTTTAAAAGAACAAAAGTATTTAACCTAGAGGTCCGTCACTTATCACAGATGATTTGAAGATTCAAGTGAACATCATCAAAAAAGAGACCGATATACTGACTTTCAATTACTTCAAGATATCCTCAGTCTTTATTTCAATTCTCTAAATAAAAAGAAAATTGTTACTTTCATGTGGGTCCCTTCACACTGCGGCATTAAGGGCAATGAAGAAGCGGACAAAGCTGCTAAAGAAGCAAGTCAACTAACAGACTTAGAACACCCTATCAGGATGTCTCAAAATACTTCTCCAGAGTTAACAAATACAAAATGGAAACAGATCTGGAATCAATCGCCTCCAGAAAAGTTACATATGTCAAGGAAAGGGAACACTAGCTCTTCCCCGGTCAACTTATTTAGCAGGAAGATGTAGGTGATTATCTCACGTCATAGAATGTTAACGCACTCATACCTCCTTAGCAAAGGTCAACCACCGCAATGTGAGTTCTCCAACACCCGCTTCACAGTAAGCCAATCTCCTCACAGAATGCAAGGAATACGCTTCACAACGACAGCTTCATCGCATCACTGGAGACCACCATTCTGAACACGCCATCCAACTTCAAATACGTACTGCTGTTCCTCAAAAGTACAAACTTGTATACGAAAATCTAATTCTAAGGATACCAATTTAGACTGTACATAAGTTATTATGCAACAAATTGATTGCCTAAATACTACTGTTCAGCTGATTGTATTTCAGAAATTTATCCTTATAATTTATAGATATTAAATACCTTTGCCATACTGATTTGCTATTTATTGTTTTCATATTTTGTTTAATTAATTGTAACCAATTTATTGTATAACACTGTATTATACAGAATAGTCGCCATATGAATTAGTTGTTAAAGCAACGCTAAATAAATAAATTAAAGATACAATATTTGACATGTTGCAGATTTATTTCTTACACATTTCTCCTTATTTAAATGGTGAGACTGTATCACAATAAAAATGCTTTTACTTTCTGAATTACCCTTATATGTACTGGTTTGCACTAAAAAGGACCATCCTTTGTATTTGATGAGTTAGCAGTTTTCAGAAATCAGTAATTTTGTAACAACAAAAGCCTTCCTATCTCTGCACAAAACATACATGAGCAATGATATTTCTTTATATGCATTGTTCAGCGAATCTTCCCAAAACCTTAGCAACAATGACAACATACTGACTTACATTCCAACTTCCTTCTCTATAAGATAAGCAAAGTAATTCCATCTCACCCAGGAAGAAGGTGAGAGCTACAAGCTCTTAGGGCGAAATGAACCATTTCTAAATCTTCAATAGCAAAACAACAGTAGAAAAAAATAAAACTTGCACCTACCTTAAGGCTGCAGTGATGGAGTCTGGCAACACAGCTGTACGGAGCCGCTGAAAGAGTAAAATAAGTTAATTAATGTAGAGTTACAACAGGAGTATAAAGCAAAACTAAACCTGATATATTTTAAGTTACAGACACTTCCAAAATATCTTTCAGATGTTTTGCTTCTGATAGCAAGTTTATTATATGCTATATAAGCCCTCATATAAATGCGTGGCGGACCTAATAAACATTTTTGGCCAGGAAAGGTGCTGTTTCCAGCGATTACTATCGCCATATTAATTCAGATGTATTGATTCCTCGTCCAAATTCCAACTTAAACAATTAATAACGTATTTCCACCACAGAACACGTTGGAAGTCGCCGCCTTCTGCTGTCACTCAATGTTCATTCTCTTAACAAAATTTGCAACAATACCCACTCAGTATAGCCACTGTAAACATGTCTGAACAGGCAATTAAATAAGTTAATTCCACCTCACTACTCTTAAATCCACAGCCCGAATCAGTCATGAGCCTGCCAACCCGAATTCCGGCCTCACGCTCCCATATGTATGGAAAAGGGGGAGCAATCATCCAAAGGATACGAGATGGAGATGAGGTCAGCATCTCGGCACCCAAACCGAAAAATTGGATTACTTGATATGCTGCCTTTTAAAACCGGAACTTAAAGATACAAAACCCTAAACCATAATTGATAAATTTATGCGTTCGTAGAGTCTTATAATTTTTATTCAAACAAAATGACTCCACAGTAAAGTGTGTGTCTCAATTCACGTTGGGCCGGTCACATCGCGCAGGGTTTTCTCACGTTTGTCTTTTTTTTTTTTTTTTTTTTTTTTTTTTTTGGTAGGTGAGTGTTACAGCGGATGAAATCAATCCATGACTTAAACTTTCACTTCATTTCCTAAATTTAAGGAAAGTAGAATAAGGCGAATGGACATAGGACGATGCGTCTTTGTTTTATATAACTGTCTGCCCTGGCGTTTGGTGTGAGATGGTTTCTGGGAGATATATCTCTTTGGGGAGAAACCAACTGGACTATTCCAGGAACACAATTGGTGACTGTGCCTTTACAATTTGAATTGTTGAAATTATTTATTTTGCATATTCCAAATTTTTACAATTCACAACTTTAGGCTACATTTATTTCTATACCTTGTTGCTACCTTGGCTTACTTGACAACCTATTCTTCTGCTCTGCCAGTTAGCCAGTAACCTCAATGCCTCCTTGTTACTTAATTAGTCCTATTCTTCCCCCTCATCTTCCTTTCTGATATTCTTTACATTTCTTGCCCATTTTTGTTTTACTTTCTCTATGAACTTACCAATACTTCTTACCTTCTTTTCTTCCTTTCTAGTTAACATTTTTATAGCTACTATCCTCTTCTCTACTTTCTCCCATTTTTCCTCCTAAACCTTTTTTCTCCACATTGCAACCTCCTCGCAATGTTCTATGCTTTCTATTCCCCCACACAATTCACAGATTCTCTTTTACCTCTTATCCCTCTTAGAAATATTGTTCCTGTTCTCATCCTAGATAGACCTTCCCTATCATGCCTATTGCAGCAATCTACATATGGTTCTCGTGCCCAATTTCTTTTTATTTGTTTGTAAATTGTAATGATTTCATATTTTCTAGACTTCCCCAATATCTCCTGCCTTTCTATACCTTCTATTCTGCATTTAGCAATTCACCCACAGCGCTTGTATTCCTGTCCTCTAGTTTTCACAGCACAAAATCCTCCTTTGCTTCTTAATGCAACTTGTCCATAATGTACGTGTACCTTTAGCTTAATATGAATACAGTTAAGTATATAATTCCGGTTCAAAATTTCCGCTAAAGGTAAGGATAGAGATACACCTATTAACTGCCCTAAATGAAAGCTTAAGGTATCCTTGCCTAGCAGCCATGTCTTAAAACATCTCAAAACACCAGAACTGTAGGTTATAAAATGTTTAATTTTATGCATAGTAGGTCACCATCTTATTCTTTTGTGTAAGGATCTACAGGAGGTCAGATATTTGCCCAGGCGATTACTGGAAACGTGAATAGTTTAGTCGTCGGGCTATTTAGGGCATCACTTTTGCAGTTGTCAGAGAGGAAATGAATTTACCGAGAAGTATTGTGCAGGCGGGATAAGGAAAGCAAGTTATAGCAAGGGAAGCATTAAATGACTCAAATGCAGTTTTGCTATCTTTACCCTCGCATCCGTTACCAAAGATTTTTGAAGTTCTAATATTTAAGTTCGAAAGCCCACGCAATATTAGAGAAGGCGATGAAGTACACGTTGAACAGCAGAACATCCAGTGATGACGAGCAGTACTCTAGTATTTGAGCAACCATCCGCACCGTAAATAGTGGTAAATGAAAAATATCCATATACCGACCTGAAAATGCTACAAATTACCCTACGGTTAGAGCGGGAGGCGACGATTCGAACCCTATACCTATCCCATTCAAGCCTTGCACGTTACCACTGCATTCGTTTGGAAGTCTAATAAATACACAAATATATTTAACTTAAAACAGCATTTACTTAATTCTTAGCTATAGAGACCTATAGTTTTTATCGCCTTTTTTACTAACAACTATCTCAGGTTCTCTTAGAGATGTCCTAATAACGCTGGGCAACAACGAAAATGTTTCGGGCTTACAAAATAGTGGATTTGCATGTATTTCCATATGCTGAATTCAAAAATCACCATACAAATGATAGATTAGCTCTCGTTTTGAAGATAAGTGACATTTCCTTTCTTAGAGAGAAGATTTTAAAACTGGGATAATTTTTGGCGAGTTGGCGCACCTGTCAAATAACAAAACAGAGAGAAATTTTGGAAATCAAATGATACAAAAGTTCAGGAAGGCATTTTTGTTGGACCAAAAACAAGAGAACTTGTAAATGATCCTGCATTTGACCAAATTTTGGAGGGGAAAGAAAAGGAAGCTTGGGAAACCTTCGAGAGGGTTGTTCATGGATTTTTTGGGCAACAAAAGAGATGACAACTACAAGCATTTGGTGACAGTGCTCCTGCTAAAATACCGTAACCTTGGATGCAACATGTCCCTTAAGATCCATTTTCTCCACTCCCACCTAGACATTTTCCCTCCTAGTTGTGGAGCTGTTAGTGATGTCCATCAGGACATTTCTGTTATGGAACAAAGATATCAGGACCGTTGGAATGAAATAATGCTTGCGGATTACTGTTGGTCTTTGTATAGGGATTTTGCGGAACTCCATCACAAGAGGCAAGCTAAAAGACGACGTAGTCAATAGGCCACCAAATGATTCTCTTCAGACACGGCTATCTGCGAAGTATTTCTACAGAAATTTAGAACTCTTAGCATGTAATTACAAGTTTAAAAAATCAAATGCACTTTCATTGTTGTTAGCCCGTATGTAATTAAAATGTATCCTTTTCTCTCATCCGTTAATATTTAATACATCACCTTGTGTATATCATAGAAACTAAAGCCAATAAAATGTTTCATTGTCATATTTTTTTCTCCCAAAATTAGTAGGAATTGCCTCATGAAGTGCTCGAAACATTGAAAATTATTTTTTGTTGCCCAGTGTATTTATATATTTGAATTGAACATCTAATATAAAATTCATTCAAGGTTTATTGAATACTTCCAAACCCAAATCCCAATTGCCTTTTGCAAATTGTAAGTCTTCAATAGCTCTCATCAAAATTTATCTCACAAGAAAATGCTTTGTCTGTATTTCTTGGCGACGTTTGCTTTTGCGTCAGTTCTTTAATTCAGAGAATGCGCGGTAGCATCCTGAGAATCAACATTCTGAATAGTAAAGAGAGTTGAACAATGTTTGTTCATTTAGAGCTGATTCAGCTCTCAATCTGTCGGATTCCGCCGTTAATTCGCTTACCCCATACGTTGCCGTCACATCAGGATATGGAGCGTTAGCGCCGGATATTGCATTAGCCACACCCACTCCGCCGGAAACAAAAATTAACGCAATTACCGCTCCCCAAAAGTAATCTGCAGTCACAAGAGTTTGGTTTTTTAAACGTTAATGCTGCTCATGGTAGTTGCAAACTATCTGTTTGGCTTCCTCATCTATCGGACCGTTCATTTGATGCCCTCTCTTCTCATCTTCAATCCATTCATCTCTATTGTAATTCTTCCTGCTTACATACATTCATAAATGTCACATTTGTTACTTTCACATAACTTTCTCCATTCAGTATTTCTTTTCTTTTAATTGTTTCATGTATATTTCACCTTTAACTACAATGGCCATATGTGCGGCCTTCTACTTTTGGAACGTTTTGGCCATTAGCAACATTCTTTGTGAATGATGTCGTACACATTCACACTTTCCCAGCTTTAAACTAATGTATCTTCTTAAAAGCTAATTGTTGTAAACCTTATGTATATTTTGTTGTAGATACAAAACGGACAGCCTGAATCAAATGTTTGCCATATCTAGTCCACTCTTGAAGACAAGAAACAACTGAATACTACGGCACCTCCAATAATAACGGATACCTTGAAATAAATATTTTTTTTTTTATTTAAAGACAAACTTCTTCTTCTTCACTTCATGGATTAGGCTCTCGCCAGTTCCGTCTTCACAGTGTTACCTTCCATGTTTTCCTCGGCCTCCCTATGTCCCTCTTTCCTTTAGGACTATATTGGAAAACTACGTTTGGCAGTCTTGTATTATCCATTCTGCCAACATGTTCAAACCAACTTCTTCTGTACCTATCCATTCTTGAGGTGATAGCTTCCACTTGCAATTCATTTCTTATATTTTCATTTCTGACTCTATCTTCTCTTGTACATTGTTTTGTTCTCCTTAAGAATCTCATTTTGCAACTTTGTATTCTGCTGATGGTTCTTTGTGTAGGTACCCAGTTTTCACATCCATAAAGTAACTTTGGGACAGCCATGGTGTTATACAGTTTTATTCTTGTTTCAGGTCTTGTTTTATTCTTTAGGGTTTTGTGAATTGCTCCACAAATTGTTTGAAATTTCATTAACTTTTTGTTCGTATCCTTATCTTTCTCATTGCTGATTTCACACCCTAAATAATTGAGGGAGGATACTTGTTCCAATACTTTGTAATTAACGACTATTTTCGACCTTATTGGTATTATGCCCCAGTTTGCCACTATTTTTACCTTTCTATTGATATTTCAATATTAATACTTTTGCATATTTGGTTAAGGTGGTGTATTGAGCATTGTAGATCATCTTCTGTTTATGTATAATTACTACGTCATCTGCGTAGAATAAAATATTTAAAGTATTTCCTTGGGCTACTTTTATGCCTGCGTCAATTTTTTGTCTTCAATTTTGGATTATTTTATTAACATAGATGTTGAAAAGTGGCGGTGACATTTGGCACACTTGTCTGACTCCTTTGTTAGTTACAATTACTTCTGATTTCTCTGTCTTGAATCTTAAAGTTATTTTAGTGTCCTCGTATAAACTTTAAAGACAAACATGCTTGCAAATTTTTTTATTGTTTACACATGAGTTAAAATGGAGGTTACAGAAAAACCAAGGTACCCTTGCTACCGGGCACAGGAACCCATATACACTATACAGTTCTTTGAGCTTCTATCGTGGCCTTTCGGACGAAGGGATAATGGGAGAGATACGAAGGCTAGCAATTCGAATGTGTACGTCCCCAAAAGCATGAACGGGGTCGATAACAAGTTTAACGCCCAGGACCATTCATAATACCAGAGAGTCTCCCGAAGCGGCTGTTGTGCGAAGCACTCGCGGAATGGTTCTAACAATTAATTCTGAAGACGATACGGATACAAGTTAATAAAACGCATCCCTATCACACAGCCGCAACAAGTTTAACACCAACGTCTGGTGTTAAGCAGATATCGATAAACAAGATAACTGTTAAACCTTGATAACCGTTAAACCTTGATTGTGAAATAGACCCAGAGAAACAGAAAGTTACTGACCTGAAATTGTCAAGATTTCAGACTATATGCGGAACATTACAAAACACCTTAAGAAACAAAACAAGAAAGGGTAAAAGAATGACATTTTATAAAACAAACGCAAAGCTAGTGCTTTTGTATAGAAGTGAAGCCTAGGTTATTATAAATTAGAAGATGGAAACTGAGATACAAGACTCTGAACTGAAATTCTTAGGAATAACTAACAGATATACAGTTCTAGACCAAATAAATAATGATGCAATGAGAACAGATCTGAAAGTGAAATCTATAACGGAAGAAATAAAGTATTACAGTAATAAACAGCTGTAACATGTGGAAAGGACGGGATATGATAGACTTCCAAAATAAGCACTAAATTATAAAACAGAAGGAAGAAGGAATATGGACAGACCGCAGAAGAAGTGAAAAGACTTACTATGAAAACGCGTACTGATAATGTGTCTAATCCAAGAGTAAAGATGACATGATGATCATCATCATCGTGGTTAAACAAAATAAGGGACAGGTAAGTCATGGTTAGGTGAATCCGAGTCGGCAAAACCACTGCAAAACAAGAACCATCCAAATGCGAGCCATACTGAGCCTAATCACCATTTGCCTTTTTAATAAATTAAATTTATTTATTCGTTCGTTCGTTCATTTATTATTTATTTTATATTTATTTCTTTATATTTATTTGCTCATTTATATTTACTTGTTTACATTTATCTATTTATTTAAATTTTTATACTTCGGACACCGTTTGAGTACTTTAGTTCTCAGAGTTCCATTTTATGTTGGGCGTGAGGATCGCTTAATATGCTCAGAGGCTCCTATATCTGATTTCGGTTGTTTTTCGTATTGTAAATATATGACACGATTTTACTTTCCCTCCGAAGAATCCACCCTAAAGATTTTTACGCCCGTCGAATTTCATCGTTTTCTGCGGGGTACGGACCCCCATACAGAGAACGACTCGCTTCCTTTTCTCGTAAGGCGGCCTTTATACAAAAGTTATACTAAATTGCTTCCACATGAAGAGAGCATCATAGTGTTCCTAAGTAATTTTAGATAGCTGCACTTTTTATTTTGCACGCATATGTGTTAAATGTGTGGAATTATCCTCAAAATTGCTATACAGCTCATTTTGATTTATTATGATTATGATTTTAATAATCATAATCATCGTCACCACCATCATTATCACCATTATAATGATAATGGTGTTGATGCTGGTAGTGACGACGATGGTGATGGCGACCACAAAAACAACAGCAACAATAATACGAATACGAATAATAATGGTGACGATGACGATGATGATGATAGCAATAGTAATAATGATGATGATGATAATGATAATGATAATAATGATGATGATAATAATAATGATAATAATGATAATAATATTAATAATAATAATAATAATAATAATAATAATAATAATAATAATAATAATAATAATAATAATAATAATAATAATAATAATAATAATAATAATAATAATAATAATAATAATAATAATCATAATAATCATAATAATCATAATAATCATAATAATAATCATAATAATAATCATAATAATAATCATAATAATAATCATAATAATAATCATAATAATAATCATAATAATAATCATAATAATAATCATAATAATAATCATAATAATAATCATAATAATAATCATAATAATAATCATAATAATAATCATAATAATAATCATAATAATAATCATAATAATAATCATAATAATAATCATAATAATAATCATAATAATCATAATAATAATCATAATAATAATCATAATAATAATCATAATAATAATAATAATAATAATAATAATAATCATAATAATAATCATAATAATAATAATAATAATAATAATAATAATAATAATAATAATAATAATAATAATAATAATAATAATAATAATAATAATAATAATAATAATAATAATAATAATAATAATAATAATAATAATAATAATAATAATAATAATAATAATAATAATAATAATAATAATAATAATAATAATAATAATAATAATAATAATAATAATAATAATAATAATAATAATAATAATAATAATAATAATAATAATAATAATAATAATAATAATAATAATAATAATAATAATAATAATAATAATAATAATAATAATAATAATAATAATAATAATAATAATAATAATAATAATAATAATAATAATAATAATAATAATAATAATAATAATAATAATAATAATAATAATAATAATAATAATAATAATAATAATAATAATAATAATAATAATAATAATAATGAAGAGACCTCTCCCTGGAAGAGACGACGAGATGATAGAGGAAGTGGAGTGATAATGGAGATATAATGGAGGGACAGAAAAATTCGTGGAATGTAATTAACCATACCAGCATTCGCCTGGCGATCCGGGAAAACCCCGAAAAAAGTCATTTGTCAGCTAGATCGGCCACAGGAAGTGAAACCTGGCCTCCCGAATGCAAGCCACAGACTTTCACTGAGCCATCCCGCTCCATACAAAAACTACTATCAGGTTTATGTACAGCGAAGGGTCATCGAACAGATTCATGAAGGTGATGGAGACAGCACCTGAAGACAGGATGATCATTTTATTTGCCAGTATCGCTATCCCATGCCCTTTCCGTAGCCGAGGACCAAGGCTTCACGCTCCACCGTAGCACAGAACGATCACACATCCCAGCTAATTAATATTGGAAGCGGTTTCCTAGATGAGAGGGGCAGGCTTGTGAAAGCAGATTAGTTTGATGGATACCAGGGCCTCTTCAATAGAACAGCTTTGTTTGTAAATCCATTAGGAGCGGACATTGTTCTGCTTTAGTTAACTTAGGGGTTTGAGATTTGAAAGGCACCCTTGCTCTAATTGCCTTTAAAACAGAAACAAACTTTGCAGAACAAAGTGGCTGATAAGGTGTCAGATGGTAGTGCTGAACCTCTAGGTTCGCGGCTACCCATCTAGCGGCAGCATTTGAAATTTAAAACAGTCCCACATTAGCGAGTTTCAATTTCAATTACAAAGGCGGCTGGCATTTGCATAATTTTGTTTTAAAACTTGCAGGGAAGGAGAGTCCGGCGCATGCGCGGCGATGAATTAGCCTGGGCGTTCTGTTACGAAACAAAACTAAACTCTGCTAGATACACAAACAAACGCCGTAAACCATGATTTAAATGTACACGCTCTGTCAGGTCCACTTCTGAATAAAATATGAGTTTGCTTCAGGCTGGATTTTAAAAGTAACCGACCGGATCAAAACTGCTAAGCTCTGTTTCCCGACATCAACGATTTTCTGTTGTGCTTTGCGTTTGTATCTCCGCTTCACAGGACTTTAACCCATACAATAATAAATAGATATACATTTCTGTATAAAAATTAAAAATACCGTTAATTCTGCCTAGAGTAACAAACTGAACAAATTTTGCAGCCAATACAACCAAGAGTACATTACCTCAAGGTACATCTAAGCAGAAGGAAAATGAATATGTTTCACAACCCACTTCAGTACTTTACTTCAGATTTAATCAAGCATGTTAATGCCTTTCGGTTGCAAGTGGTTTCAAATATTGCTGCAAAAGTTTGGAATAAAGTCAAGACAGTTCACCAGCACATTTTTGAAGACATCTGACTTTCTGATTGTTTTCCTGGAGATGGAATGGAGTAATAGGACTTATTGAAGTTTGTTATGAACATAAATACAATTTTCACGTATTAATAGACAGATTTTGCCACATCGTGTTTTCTGAAATGCGATATAGCGTGATAAAGTTCGAAATTGAATCAAAATGCATTATAAATGCGAAATCGAAGATTTTCCAAGTAACTATTTGTTCCAATGCTTTTTCTTCTGGAAACTTAAACTGAAGAGCCTGTGGAACCTTTGCATGTTTAGAAAGTTATGAACTAAGTGTCCACTCTTCTGGAATGTGGAAAGCAACCCTTCGCGCTAAATTAGCTTATTGTTCCAAAATTTCCCACCTTTGCTCTGCAATGCATTTGGGGTCCTACCAACATAGTAGATACAGAAAGATATTTCAGAAAATATAATTTGATTGTGAGTGACAGGAGGATTCAAATGACAGAACAGAAACTTTAAATACGAGGACTGTTCAATAAAGGATGATCTCAATATTTTGACAACGTAACTTAACTCAGCCTCATAATTTTGATGGTACTTCTCAAAATAATCTCCCCTGAATGCGAAGCACTTATCCCAGTGTTTCTGCCAGTCTTCAAAGACATGCTGGAAACCATTTTTGGAGAGATCCTTAAAAATCGCCTCCGCAGCCTTCATCACTGCTTCTGATGATGGATAATGCCTCCCACGAAGGCGTTTCTTCAAGTTAGGGAATAGAAAAAAAGTCACATGGGGTTAAATCCGGACTATAGGGAGGGTGAGAAATGCACTTCACTTTGAATTTTGCAAGATATTCAGCAACAACATTGGTAATATGCGGCCGCACATGATCGTGGTGCAGCATCCGGCCTGCTTCACGTAAATGTGGTCTATAGCGCCTCATATAGACTTGCAATGTTTTCAGGACATTCCTGTAGTATTGTCCAGTTACAGATGTGTGTGCAGGTACAACATACACATAAACCATTCCATGAATATCAAAGACTGAGACGACCATATCTTTCCCAGCTGAAGCAACCACTTTTGCTTTTAGGGGGGTTGCTAATGAAGGAGATTTCCAGACTGAGCTTTGCTGTTTGCTCTCAGATCAAAATGATGTAGCCATGTTTCATCAGCAGTGCCCTCGTTTGAAAGAAACTCCGGATTATCCTCTAACATCAACTTTAACTGCATGCAGACCTGCGTGCCAATGTCCTTTTGTTCGGGATTCAACAGTCTTGGAACCCATCACGCACAAACACGTCTCATGTGTAATGTTTCTGTCACCAACGTGTGGGTGGCACCCAATGAAATGTTCAGTATTTCAGTAAGTGATCTTGAGGTAATTCGTCGATGCTCTCTCACACAGGCAGCAGCAGTGTTGATGTTTTCTTCCGTAAGAGCGGTAACTGGAGCAACGGGTCCACCTTACTTTGAAATCGATTGTCTCCGCTCTTTAAACATTTTAAACCACCTTCGAGCTGTGCTGTAGGGAAGAACAGACTCTTCACAGGCCTCCTGTAACATTGTATAATCCTCAACTGAAGATTTGTTGACACGAAAGCAGAATTTCAAAATCTTCCTCGTGTGTTACCTCCATTGCAGCGGTAGACGATACTGAACATGTCTGAAATTGCCTGGTTCTCACAGGCGGTAACCAGGAGTACCAACAACGAAACTACTACGGTGTGTTTTTTCACATTCAGCCATCAGAATATAGTAAGGCTGAATTTTAATGCGAAAAATTATGACCGTTAAAAATGATCATCTTTATTGAACAGCCCTCATAAGTCCACTGCTTTCATTCAACAGCGCTACTGAATCATAAAATTGAGTTATGGCATAGGCAAATTTTGTGTAAGTTCTTTTTATTGTGCTAGTTTTACATCAGTATGGATTTATCTGTTTTCTGTCATGTAGTATGCTTTAGCCTGTATCAGCTTGTTCCATATTTTTGTGTATTGCTTTAACCTATATTGATGTAAAATAAATTGACACTTTATTCACTTTTAACTCTCCATAAAAGTGCTTTAATCTCATATAAATAATATTAATATTCATTATTTAAAAAAAGTAACTCAAACTAATTTTTTTTTTCAAAATGCTATAAAATGCTAAATTGTAAATGTATAACTGCTACAAAATGCTAAATGTAAAAATAAAGAACTAAATTTCTGAATTCATAATGCTAAATATCACTACCCATAGGTATCGGCTATTCTCATGTGGCTCGAATGTAGTATATATTGTAGCATATGTTGCTGAGTCAGAGTTTTTTCACCAGACATTGGATGCAGTATGTTAATCAGAACAGAAAATGGAGCAATTATTTGATATCCCAGCGTTCAATGGCATTGATGATGACTTATTGGAGCATATGATAGTTCATAATATTAACAAAGCAGGCATAGAGTTAATTCAGTTTGCAAATGAAGAATGCCGACTCTATTTTCGTTTTGATAACATGGTTCTACGGCGGCTAGTAGAGGCTTTGCATATACTGCCTACAATTGCAACAATAACGATATTCTGCTGGAGTTAAGTATGAATAAACAACTTACATCGTCCGTATGAATATATATTAGATTATGTTGTACTGAAAGTACATTTACTATTTCAGGAGTAGAAGGTTTGTGCATATATCACCCGAAACGTTGTCTGATTTGGAAGCATTTTTGGCTTATCTTCTTCATATTTATCAGCAATAGCCAATGCAACGATGAATATATAGAAATAAAGGTCCCTTATTAAGAAATCTGATTAACCTAATATGGCTTGACAGAAATAACTTGCAATATAATGCGCATTCTGCATCGCTAAAGGGAGCACCTATAAGAAATTGATAGACCTTATTGGTAGATGGTACAGCTTGAGAAAGTCATCCATGTGCTCCTTTATTGTACCGAAGGGAAACTTTTTTCCAATTGTAGCTACCATATTTGCAACTGTTCCTTTCCATACACTTGGATCTTCATATGGGTTGGTTGAAATTACCTCCCACATCATTTTTAGATAATCATTAATGTAAAAGCGTAATCTTTCTTAGTCAATTTTGTAAAAGAAAACGTTTCCGGTTATCGTTTTTTTTACAGTAAACTAGTGCATGTGCAGAACAGCGCTCACGTGACATTAACGTTTAATGTAACTGCGAAAAATATGGACAGGACTTCCCCAATAACTCGGATTAGAGTGATTTGTTTCTGCCAAAGCACAAAAACGGGTGGCTCAGGCAGTAACACCGTCGGGAGATCTAAAGGATTTTCTTTTCTTTTATTTTGGTATTCCTTGATCACTACATGGATTCTGGAGTATTAATTTTCTTTCCGCTAATTCGCGACCCCCCCCCCCCCCATTTCGTTCATTATTATTTCAATTCAGTTTTGCCCGCCTCGGTAGCGTAGTGGCAGCGTGTCTGCCTCACGTACAAGAGGTCCCGAGTTCGAATCTCGGTCAGGGTGAGTTACCTGGATAAGGTTTTTTCCGGGGTTTTCCCTTATCCTGAAAGATGAATGTCGGTTGGCTCCAAGCTCTATGGACTCTAGGCCCATTTGAGCATCATTTCACCGATTCAATTCAGCGTCCGATATGACTTTACGTTGGAGGACGTAAATTGAAAGAAAAAAAGAAAAAAAAAAAACAATCAGTCTTTTGGGGTTGTTGAAGTGTTGAAGAAGCTGCGTGTTGAATGCTGTGCATTGTAACTTCCTTCTCGCCATAGGGACGGCGCTATGGTCGGTTTTCCCAGCAGGAGGGACAGAAGTTGAAAACTGTGATCCCGGCGACTACACAAACAAAATTCTGAGCATATCGTAGGTGTCACTCTTCCACTTCATAGCCTTCACATCTCTTCTCTCTCTCCCTCCCTCACTCTCTCTTACTTCCTCCCTCAGCGCAATGCAAATCACATGTCTTAATTTGAACACCGGTAATAAAACTGCTTTTATGGGGTATCAATATCATAAATATTACTAAAAGTTTTAACAGTACAGTGAACTGTTTCTGATCAATTTACCTACTTTCAATACGGTTGGTTTAATATGATAGTTAACTTTAATACGACGACAATCTTAATAAAAAATTGGCAGGGTTTCTCCGTATCACATTTTTATATAGTTGCTTATACGGATCATGTGTATCAACCTTAATTATATAACATTTACCAAAATAATAAATAAAGTGTGATATTTGAATATCCATATTTGTTTATTCTAATATAAACTCCGTTTTGGAGAAACTAATTTATCACGCAGTCCATATTCCTGGGATTCACACACACGCTTAAAAGTACTACTTTAAATGCATATTGACACCAAGAATACAACGAAATAAGAAAAGTTGTGTAACAGTTTACGTAACGCTTTCCATCAGTTTTGTAAACATTCTCACGGCTTAGGCGCGAAGTTGAAGAGATAGCCAGCACTGAACAGCTTCATAAAAATAAATTGAGCCAATTCCTCAGTGAATTTAATATCGATTATTGGATTTGGAGGTACTAAACACTTGAGTTTCATTTCATCGGGCCTTGACTATCCTATGTTTATCATCTCACTTTACTATGGCAAAAGTTTTTCTTCTAAACAGAATCGTTAGAGATATTTTCAAGAAAAGTGAAAGAATGTCAGAAGTTTGAGACGAATTACCTTAATCTTCAAAGGACACCTAATTGAAGCATTTTATTAATGCAAGTCCGTGCATGCCCACACTCAGGAGCATATGTTAAAAGAATGCTTTTGTAGTTAGGGTACATAGATGCCTATTAACGATGAAATTCTGATATCAAATATTTTATAAAATGATTGCTAATTTATTTTATTTACGTTTTCAACGATCGAAATTCGGTTTGATTTACGCATTCTTTACAACACACTTAATCACTTCAGTGGATTTGAGTGATTAGGCCAGCTACAGTTTTAGTCATTAAAATATCATTAGGTGGTTAACTTACCCCTCTCCCCATCTCGTTTTTAAGCTTTATCCCAACTACTTTTCTATTCGCTGTGTTTCTTTTTAATTGACGTCATCCGATGTTAAGTCATATCGGACGATGAAAAGAATGGATAAAATGAAGCTCAAATTAGCCCAAAGTCCACAGAGATTAGAGTTACCCGACATTCGTATTTCAGAATATGGGTAAACCTTGGAAAAAAAAAAAACTTATCCGGGTAACTCAACCTGACCGAGATTCGAACTCGGGAACTGTTGAACGTGAGGCAGACACGCTACCATCTACGCTGCCGAGGCGGACTATTCGCTGTTTGATTGCAATTAATGTTTGAGTAATATCTTTCATATAATACTACTTTGTTACTCAGAATTGCAACTCAGTTTAAGTTGTAACTAGCTAAAGCAATAATTTCTAATGAAGCATGCTATATACCTTTCTTTCTTTCTACTGGAATTTATTAATTTATAATAGGCAGTTTCAAGGTTTAGGACTAGCTAGAATTTTCAGGAGTCTGAGTATGAATGCACAACGTTACAATAAACTATCGACTCATAATATATCGTATTTCCGAGGATATGCGTACAAAAGAAGACACCGAAAGGATTCAGCCTAGGTATGACTGCGCCTAAACGGAATCATCAATGAAGTGGGAAAGCGCTCCTGAACCACACATACTTCCATATCGCACGTATAAGATAATATATAATAATATTCACCTATTAATAGAAACATGATTTTTTTCAAAAACAACTGTATCATACATTTTATATTTTGATTTACTACATTTATATTCTTCATGGCCAGACATCGGAGCCCGTACATCTTTAAAGGGATATGAAGATTAGTAGTCTCGCAGTGTATACGAGGGGTGTCCGTAAAATAAGGTCTCCAATTTAATTTAATATAAAAAACATGTTTATTGTCAATGAATGTTATATTGATGGTAATGCGGAATTTACAGCTATTTTTCAACATAAATGACATAGCGATTGATGCACTTTTGCATGCGCTGTGGCATTTTGTGTATACCCTTGTCATAGCATTCTACCGCCAAGTTGCGCAGGTAGCGCTCAACATCTTTTTCAAATCATCGTCGGTCTGGAAATGTGTTCCACACAGGTGTGACTTCAACTCAGGAAACAGATGATAATCACAAGGTGCAAAGTCTTGACTGTAGGGGTAATGGGTGAGGATTACCCATCCGAACTGGGCCAGGAGGTCAGCCGTTGAATGTGCAGTATGGGGACCAGCGTTGTCGTGATGAAAAATTACTCCCTTTGTCAGTATTCCCCCCCCCCTCCCTTCGTTTTGAATGGCACGTCGCAATTTTTTTAAAGTCTCACAGTAGCTAGCGGCTTTTATTGTTGTGCCGGTAGGCTATAGCATTTGATTTGCACTAAAAAGTATTGAATTATCAGTCTTCCTTATAAATGAATAAACTAGCACATCTATAAACCTTTTCTGTATCAGAACACACTGGCCATCACCTTGCCGGCGGAAAATGTCTGTTTGAACTTTCGTGGCTTAGGCGAATTCGAATGCCGCCACTGACGAAAACGTTCTTTAGTTTCTGGTGTTGTGTAGTGCACCCAGGTTTCATCGTCAGTAGCAATTGAATCCAACAATTCCTCGCCCCGCTCTGCATAGCGCTCCAGGAATCGGTCGGCCACTTCAACACGTTGCCGCGAGCATTTTGGGGACCCACCTCGCACACACCTTGCGATAATGCATATTTTCAGTCAAAATCTTGTCAATCGTAGTCTTACTGACTTCAGGGATAAGTGCTCACAGCTCGCGAATTGTCACACGCCGATCTTTAAGCATTTCTTGATCCACTTTTGCAATTGTCTCGGCTGAAACAGAAGGCCGACCAGAATGCTGTTCATCATGGACGTCTGTACGTCTGTCTTTGACCTCTCTGACCCACTTTCGCACGTATTTTGACGTCCATACACTGTGGGCCATAGACTTCGCGTAACTGACAATGAATTTCAATGGAGGTAGTGCCCTTGGCACTGAAAAGCGGATCACTGCACGCAACTCTCACGTGGCGGCGGATGTGATAGGAAGCTCCATCGCAAATGGTTGCCCAGCCAAGACAAATGTTTGCAACGGGTTTGCTGTGGTGGGGATTTGAAGGGGTGAAACCAAGCTACTCGCCAGTGTTGCCGGGTCTCGCTTCATAGCGTTCCTCATGGCTCCAGCGCCTTGGAGACCTTATTTTACGAACAACCTCGTACATCAATTCAGTCTTTCCGAGTTGTTGAAGTGTTGTTGAAGAAGCTGCGTGTTGCAGAAAATTCACATTCGACAATTTACGAATGAACATGGTTATTCACTGTAATTGCCGCAACGAAAGCAATGAGTAGAATGTCATATTGTAACGTAGCTTACACTTTGTATCCGTACCGGACTGTACACACACAGCGCTTCGGTATACTTGTTGACACAGTCGTTTGTTGATGTCGCGCTTGACCTTGTATATTACCTATGCGCGTACATTGTTTACTGAGGTGTACGGGATCCGATGTCTGTTTATGACTAGCTGTTTTGGATCATATTCATAATGATCATGTACTTCTGTACATGAAACCAGTATTCCACGGTGATGTCGGATAATACAAGAGAAAACGCTTTCTTAAAATTAAAAACAGAAGTTTATCGGTGGGAACATAGCTCCGGAAGAAGCATATACAGAAGCGCTTTGCGATTATAGTTTTATAGCCATTCTTGTTTAGCAAAGCTTTGGGACGTCTGTCCCTGCAATTTGTCGTGTCATAGCGAACAGATTAATGATCTCTTAAATAAAAGTAGAAGCTTTCTCTCATTGTCTTCAACTGCAGATTTACTATGGATGGGAACTTTTCTCTTGGAAAATTATTAGGAGACTTGAAAGCAAGTGACAGTTTATTTTACGTATGGTCCTCTATTATCAATGCATGTAGAAAATAACTTCTGAATATAAAAAGCTTTGTTTATCAGTTATTCCTTTGAAAATTTACAAACGGTGTTCGTTGTGCACTGAGATCAAGACTGATTAAATTAACACTTAGTATTTTCACGCAAAATAAATTAAGTGCTTATACAATATCCCTTTAAGTTTGCGTAACTCTATTAACTAAGCTGTATCTTTGCTCAATTTATTTGTAATGTTATGCAATTTTTAATTTAACTGAAACTGACATTAAAATATTTATTTCTGTTTTTAGGATATTTTATCAATTCATCAGGATTATTTTTGAGTTTTGGGGCATAATTGTACTTTAAGTGCGCATATTTTAAGTGCATATCACTATTCATAGTCAACCTACCATACTATAAAATAATTTAATTTCTCCATGATGAATTGAAACTGTTAACTGGAACGAAAAACATTTATTTCTTCCTTGTCTCATTCATTTTATATAATAATTTCATAGGTTTGTTCCTTTATGTTTATAGAACATAAAAGTTCTAACCCTAATAAGTAGTGCTCCATTCATTTAAATACCTTACTGATTTTAAGTAATAAGTTTATAACACTTAGGAAATGTCAACATTCCAGGAAGTTAAAGAGTTGCCAATATAAGTATTGTCACCCGAACGTTCCTGTGGAGCCGGCCGGCGGTGGGGCCGGACGGCAGGCGTTCGACCACGCCCACCCATTTGTCTTATAGCGGTAACGAGGGGTGGCTGGAAGAACATCACTGTGCCGTCTCTTTCCCCTCCCCCTGAGTTCTCGAACATACAGGATATTTCATCTAATCCGGAACCTTCTAGATTGGCCAGTTGGTCCTATATAAGCAACGCGTCGGGCTGGAGGAAAGTTCAGTTCTTGGCGAGCAGCGTAGGAGCGCCGTGCTAGTGTACGGACGAGAAGACTGTGTACGTGCATCGGAGGAGTGTACGTAATTGCGAGAGCAAAGTGGAACTGTAACGGACGATTGTGTGTATTACGTAATTCTGTGTAATTGGCAAGTTTTCAACTGTAAGTCGGTGGAAATAAAGAACATTTTGAGTTTGTGCAATTGGACTTTTAATTTCACGAACCCACAAGGTCACAGTATTCATTCAAGAAGTAAAGATTCTTAGGTATGTATCGTATACTTTTATTGATGACTGAGCATATTCAAAGAACAATTTTACACTATTTACTTAATTTACGGATTTATAATTTTGTTTATTAGGAATACTATGCTGTTAGATTGATCAGTACCTCCAAGAAGGCAAGGTATACTGTTATTTTCCCCGAAGAAGGAAGTGGATGGCAAAACACCGAGAGGGTAGGCCTTGGGTTAACGAATTCTGTATCGGAACTGCGTTCGAATACTCTCTGTAAGGCCAATGACATCCCACTATTTAAGCCAGCAAAGTCACTTCCTCAGGTATGAACTCGTGGAAGCAAATGGGATAGGGTATATGCAGTTATTACCATTCAAAATACATAATGTAAGAAATTATGTGATGTGATTGTGGAAAAGCCGATAGTCAAAGAGAGAAAGAAAAACAGCTGCATATCGAAGTGAATCCAGAAGAAGGTATCAGTTATCGAAATATTTGCATCTGTACACTTTACACCCTGTATCTCAAGTGATAAATAAAACTTTATTTTGGCCTATGCAACATAAAAACATGAACTGCATACATGCAATCATAGGAGCGAAATGCATTACTACATTAGTGCCAGCCTCACATTTAATGGGTTTACATTCCAACACCGAAGGTGCGAGGGAGTGTTGATTTAAATAACGGTGAAGTCTATCAGGAGTATACCGAAAATAACGTGATGTAAACAATTTCCAGTTTAATGCCGGAATTTGACTCATGCGATATTTTGGTAAGCCAGGTCAGATTTTAGCTCTGCATGATTCTTCACAAAAATAAGATTAAAAACCGGAAATCATGCAGTCTAGCAACTCGGGAGGCGGAGAGCGATATATAATAACGAAAGCAATTAAAAACATCACGAAATATGGCTTGGATTAGAGTGGGCACTCTTTATCATTTAATCCCTTGGAAAGCTGCCAAAGCCTGTACGGTTGCGAGTTACAAAATTACCAAGATGGCACGTGGATGTCCCGTGTTTTATGGTGAAATAGTGCAGTCTTTGTTCGCGTTAAGCCGGCACTTTAAGCAAATTTATGCAGAATTTCCAAAACGCAATGCGCTGCATTTTGGCAACGCGCCTATGCTTTGTCTAGCATCCGCGAAACTGTTGGAATAATTCGTGTAATATACTTTATGTGTACGTGTGTGTGTGTATGTGTTCGCGAAGTGAAGTAGCGCATTTCCGCTGTGGCAGAAAGACGCTCCGAATAATTCAACTGTTGCAAAGATCCCAGCGATATTTAATAAACCTGGTTTCCACAACGGTGCCATAATCCACGCCTCTGTGTAAAGCTTCGAGAATATATACGTAGGATTTATATAAATGCGTGTTTGAGAGAATTTTAATTTCGCTACCGCTTAGGCAGAAGTGGCAGGCGAAAATATGGCCATGTTTCTCATGCTGTAATATTTATCTGGTTATGACGGCACCAAACAATTCCCGTTCAACTTCTCTCCAACAACTCTCAAGATGGAGATGGCTCCGGGAATTGCGCGAGATTCACATTCGGAAGTTTCCAGTGATCGATTCCACTTTGGTCATGGATGTTTTTCGAGGTTTCTTATATCATGTGATAAATACTGAAGTGTTTGCACTTCTGTCACAAATTTCTGTTCCATTTTTCCTCCCCTCCCCCCCCCCACACACATATATATACGGTTGAAGGGAACTTCAAGGAAAATATTTATGGTATATCTGAAGAGAAGCAGAAGATTACGCACATTAGGAAAATATGTCTCAGATAATATCCACTAAGGCGTTACAAGAATATATTACCCACGACAATAGACTTCAAGAATGAAATGTAAGGACATTTCAATCTACAATATAAGAATATTACTTAAGAGATCGTTAGAGGGAAATAGGACCAAGATAAACAGAAGATACAGATTACCAGACTTGAAGACTTAATTTAAGAAAAAAGGACAATCCCAGGAGAGCCAGAGGAGATATATGGAGAGTATCAGAGCGGACAGACACAACTGAATATGCAGAAGAGAAAAAATGACAACGCGGATATTTGGAACTGATGAACCAGCTCCATCTACTGATGTCAGTCCCTTTAGGAGATGGATACTAGTAGGTGGAAGCTTTGGATACCAGTTGCAGAAGAGGTAATTTTGAAACTGTAGGAAAGTCTTTCGGAGTTTGTTATGGTAATTAAAGCTGTAGTAGAAACGTAGATTTGGTTTATATTGTTGGTGTAAAAGTAAAGAAAAATAAATATTGCTTCAGATAGATTAGATGAGAAGACTTGTAAGGTTACTGGAATCCAGTATTCAGTAGGTTCAGTTACTTCGTTAAGGTAGCAAGTAGATTTTGTCTGCAAAATTTGTAGATTGTTTTGTGTAGTTTGATTAAAATGAGTAAAGTAATCATAATAATAATATGGAGTTTGCATAATAAGGCCTGATATAGATTCCAGAAGCCGGGCTATTTGGATATGCAGATTTGATTTTATTTGTATTTATTTTTTCCATAATTTTCTTTCAGGATTGTAGAACCACGAGACGACGGCTGAGTGCTGCCTGTGGAATTTGCACAATGATTTCTCCTTGGTACATATCTGGGGCACCTTCCTTGCTGGAAATTTCTCGCTTACTCCTGGTATCGCCAGGTGTTTGTGTTTATGGTAGGAGTAGCAGGCCACAGCAGAGATGCCATGTTAGAATCAGTAGAGAGGTCATTCTTGCTATTTCATGTCATCCGAATTAGGTTGCAATTCGAATCTGTGATTTATCACTCCTCCTTGAAAGCTAAACGACGTACTGGTGATGCTATGCGCAGATTACTAGAGGCCCTTCCAGCTGATCTCTTACCCAAGCATTATAAAACATAACAATTTTGGATTTGCTGTGAAATGGAGACGGCTTCAGAAATTAGCTCCCTGAAGGAATTATTCTGCGATTATTTTAAATAAGGACAGTTGCGTTAACCGAAGATGAGTCAACTTCTTTAGCTTTAACAGTGTTGTTATAAAACGTTCTAGTTTGGATACGTTTCTCAGGCCCTCTCCTGAAGCAGACAGAGAAAATACATTTGAAATCAGTGTTTCTGTCGAATAATACGTAATATTAAATATGATACTTAATTGCGCGACATCTTTTCGTAATGGACGGTAGTACATCAATTATACATCAGTTAAATAAATTAAAACTATAATAAAATGAAATATGAATATATTTGTGTAGTCGTTAAATATTAAAAATTCGTTAAATGTTAGGTTTGGCAGCTGATTATGAGTAGAGTTTGGCTCGGAGTAAGACGTCATTAACCAAAGTAATTAGCGACGGTCAGTTCCAAGAAGATTCGGGGAGGTAGGTAGGTTACCTTAGTGAGGGTAAAGTTACTATCCAAAGTTTCCAAATTAGGTACGGAAAACTAGACTGGAACTCCTGGAATACTTAGAAATTTATAAAGAGAATTTCAGATGGAAAGCAGAAAATATTGGCATCTGAGTAGGACATTCTGGGCAGAATATGGGACACTACTGGACTGATCACCAATAGGGTAAGACGAGGCGTCATTCTTTCCTCAATAATAAAATCACGTGTTACCGCAGAGTAAGGTTCAAATAAATTAACTACAGATATTTATATATTAGTTCCCATTGGTCGACAACTTCTTGATTAAGTGAATACTTAAAAGGCTGTTAAATGTTTCAATGTTATATGTTACTTTTATTGCCTACACACCCACGCATACTCTGAGGTAAGACTGCTCGAGATTGAGGCATACAAAATACCGCTTCAAATCGGTGAAGCATAGTGAGGTAGCTATACTGCTTCAAGGGCTGCCTACAAAAAATAATGCATATCAAAGAATTTTTAAATTTTAAGTAAATACATGGACACATTTGTGAAAAATATAGCGATAACGATAACGATGACGATGACGATGGCGATAATAATAATGGTAATGGTCATGATAATGATACTGATAATCATGATGATAATAATAATGATAATCATGATAATAATGATAATCATGATGATAATAATGATGATAATGATAATAATGATAATAATGATAATAATGATAATAATGATAATAATGATAATGATAATAATGATAATGATAATAATGATAATGATAATAATGATAATGATAATGATGATAATGATAATGATGATAATGATAATGATGATGATGATAATGATGATGATGATAATGATAATGATGATAATGTAAATGATGATAATGTAAATGATGATAATGTAAATGATGATAATGATAATGATGATGATGATAATGATGATGATGATAATGATGATAATAATAATAGTAATAGTAATAGTAATAATAATAATAGTAATAATAATAATAGTAATAATAATAATAGTAATAATAATAATAATAGTAATAATAATAATAATAGTAATAATAATAATAGTAATAATAATAATAATAATAATAATAATAATAATAATAATAATAATAATAATAATAATAATAATAATAATAGTAATAGTAATAATAATAGTAATAGTAATAATAATAGTAATAGTAATAATAATAGTAATAGTAATAATAATAGTAATAGTAATAATAATAGTAATAGTAATAATAATAGTAATAATAATAATAATAATAATAATAATAATAATAATAATAATAATAATAATAATAATAATAATAATAATAATAATAATAATAATAATAATAATAATAATAATAATAATAATAATAATAATAATAATAATAATAATAATAATAATAATAATAATAATAATAATAATAATAATAATAATAATAATAATAATAATAATAATAATAATAATAATAATAATAATAATAATAATAATAATAATAATAATAATAATAATAATAATAATAATAATAATAATAATAATAATAATAATAATAATAATAATAATAATAATAATAATAATAATAATAATAATAATAATAATAATAATAATAATAATAATAATAATAATAATAATAATAATAATAATAATAATAATAATAATAATAATAATAATAATAATAATAATAATAATAATAATAATAATAATAATAATAATAATAATAATAATAATAATAATAATAATAATAATAATAATAATAATAATAATAATAATAATAATAATAATAATAATAATAATAATAATAATAATAATAATAATAATAATAATAATAATAATAATAATAATAATAATAATAATAATAATAATAATAATAATAATAATAATAATAATAATAATAATAATAATAATAATAATAATAATAATAATAATAATAATAATAATAATAATAATAATAATAATAATAATAATAATAATAATAATAATAATAATAATAATAATAATAATAATAATAATAATAATAATAATAATAATAATAATAATAATAATAATAATAATAATAATAATAATAATAATAATAATAATAATAATAATAATAATAATAATAATAATAATAATAATAATAATAGAAGATTTTAAAGGAATAAACCAAGTTTAAATAGGTGTCCTACCCAAAAGCCAAATCAGCAATTCCCACGCTAGCCATTATTTTTCTCCCGAATATTGTATCATCTTGTGCAATATTTGTTTACATCATTCAGGACTTGTTGAGACCTGTTACTGGCCACCTGTGCATTATTTCCCTTAATCAGCAGGATGTAAGTTCTATTTTCCATAGTGTTTTCCGTTTGAACACCAGTAAATTGTATCTAGAATAGTTGGAACAGAAACTGAATCACAAAATGAAGTTTACAAGCTTGGGATTCTTCCATTACGAAACTTCTAAACCAAGTAACATGTGAAAAGAGAAAGGTAACGTTTCCTGCAATGTAGTTACGTACTGGTAGTGCCGGTTTCTCTGAAAATTAGCTTGGTATTAAATCATTAAAATATTGGCTTTAAAATTTAATATCGAGCAGTAACACCGAATATCGGATTTCAAATATTGGTGTTGGAGTGGAATGCTGAAAAACGTTGATATTTTCCTATCAATTATACCTACGCTTCCTCGGTTATTACTTTATCGTGGCTGTAAATTCATTGGGGACTAGAGGATCGATAAGAGCCATTGAGTCTCTGCTTTTAAAGCGTTTCATTCCTTAGTTCCCGCCTATCAGTGAAACAACCCGCCAGAATTTGTGACGTCATAAATATGATAGCTATTGAAAGTTATAATTATTATGCCCGATTTCACCAACAGATGATAAGACTTAACACGAGTTTAGCACCAGTTATAACAAAAATTGCACTTCACCAACAGGTGTTAGCTTAACACAGTGTTAAATCTTTTTAAATTAACAATTTCTGTTGTTAAGTCTTAAACAACATGAACGTGCCTGTTAATAATGTCAATTTTCTATATTAAACCGTCTAAATGACATTCGTATTAGTGTACGGCCTATGAGGAGAAATTAATTTCAGGAGCTATCAGAAGAAAACTTTCTACGGAGGTATGGACTGTCAAAATAAGCTGGTATGAAGGTTACTGCGGAAGTACAAGAGAGATTAGAACATGCATCGAAAGGAATATGCCGATCTCGCCATTGCTTCAAGTAATAATAAGTTTGCGATTTTATAATTTACTGAATTATGTGGATAATACACTGTCTACCTCTCGTCTTGAAAGGTTTAAATCACTTGTCTTTCACTCCTCGTTTTAAATTTACGTAATACTGACGAAGTTGTTTCGTGCTTCTATTAGAGACATGCATTTGAATTAAATTCGTTTCCAATTGTTTCCCACGTGACAACTTTCTCTTTTACATTCACCGCATCCGGCCTCGTATTTTCCACTATATTCTTTGTCACAAATTCAGTTAACTATTCTTTCTCCATTGATGATAAATTGGTTCACGGCTTCTGTTTACGATGTTGTTTACCCGCCATTTTTTCAGCTGTGTGCAAACAAAAATGAAAACAAAAGCGCATCGCAGTACATTTAGAAAGCAATACGACTCATCCCTAGCCTTCTATAGCTGTAATATTTACAAGTCTCTCAGCGTTAACACGTGTTTGTTGACATTTACAGAAAACAGGTTGGCGAAATGCAAAAAATTTAACAGCTTTGTTAACGCTGTTACAATTGTAACGTTACATTTGTTAACGTGGACTTAACATCTGTTGTTGAAATCGGGCATTAATGTTAAACATTTTATCAGAATATAAATGTAATTAATTTTCCTTTCTGCAACAAGGCCTATATTTTTGTCATAAAAAAACTACAGCACATTCCGCGACATATGACAATAGCCCTTTGTAACCCGTTTTCATGTGCTTATGCAAACTACAGTCCTTAATAGACATATAATAGATGACGGAAAATGCTTTATCTTTAATTTTCAATGGGTTGTGAAATTAAAATAATACCTAATTTGGTTACTGGTATAATACGATGCTTACTCACATATGAATTGAAACTTCTACTACATGTTATAACTCGAATAAAACGTATTCTGATCCCATATCGTGTAATCCTTTGCTCATTATGCTTTGAAAACTCCACTTTAATCTTTTCAATATTGTACAAAGCCATTCTGACTTATTAGCTGCATAATTTTAACCCTCCGTTAGTCGCGTGAGGCGTGGAAGGCCCCTAGCTTTAGTATATAAATGTTGTACTTTACGAGAACGCACCTACTGATTACCTGACTACACCTTACTGGAATGTTTGCTGCGGCGACAAAATTTTCTCTGTATTATTGTAGCTACAAGAATTACGAGACAGCAGTTAGGTGTCGTATGAGTCTAGTGAGCCTCTTGCGCCTACTCCCGTTACGTGTTGATGACACGCTTTTCTCGTTCTTAAGTTGTGGAATGCTGCATTGCCAGTGGAAGGAGCTGTTAGTTCTTAGATATGGCTAAGGCCCGGATTTTGATGAAAAGTCATCTTTTTTCTGAGTAGTCACACACGATGCTTATTGGAATTTAAGTGCATTCTGAAACAAATACGTTAGATATATGTGGGGTTTATAAGTCATCAAAATGCATTTTTTCCAAATTTTTATAATAAAGCGATTTTTAACATATAAATGCATTTCCCGGTCATTTTCTTTCTTTTTCACGAATTTATTAGTCATATTCATATGTAGCTCGCATTCGGAAGGCCTGGGTTCTATTCCCGTAGTCGACCTGACCCTGAACCATGGGCTTTTTCGGTTTTTTTAAAAATAATCTGCGATTAATAGTTCATTTATATCATAATAATTTATGAAATAGTAACTTTGTAAGTGTGGTAAACTTGTAACTAACACAGGTCAGCGTCCTAACAATGCTAGTGAATTTATGACGCATCAGTTCGAGGAATCGGGGATTACGTCATGCAATACGTGCGGATTGCATCAGGCAGGGCCTCAGAAGCTAGAAGTGTAGCAGTGAGGACAGTAGCTTTTGAGGTACATAAATTTGTTGTGGAATTGAAACAGTATGTTTTAGATATGTAAAAAACTGAAGCTGCTGACAGTGAAGTAAACTAGGTTATAAATAATAACTAAACACTAGTAACACAACTTCACTTATCTTATTTAACTCTTGGGGACCGGTTTCAAAGCAAACATCTGCTTTATCCTCAGCCATTCAGCTTGACACTCACCCACTAACTGACGGACTGACCTTGACCACTACCGGAGTTTGAAGGATAGCTCCTTATCTAACTGCCATCTATCGGGGACAACACAAACTTATTGATGATGTCTATAGGAGGGATATCAAAATTCATTACGCGATCCTTATTTTTCAAAATAAATATCTTCTCCCAAACCATTAAATCTATCGGTTCCTTCAATTGTTTCAATAATTTAACTTCTGGATTTACTTCATGATTATATGACCAAAAATGATCAGCCACTGCCGATTTCTCGGTCTGTTTATATTTAATATTTCTAAAATGTTCTTTCGCTCTGGTTTCTAAATTACGCTTGGTTCTACCAATATAGATCTTATCGCATTCTAAACAGTTAACTTGATAAATACCAGATTTTTTGTTGTCTGAAATTTTGTCTTTTTTAGAAAACTGTAGCAAATTCTTTATACTGTAATTATTATGAGGTGCTAGTATTATACCCACTTCTTTGAAAATTTTTTGGAACTTTTTATTTGCCCACGGATGATAAGTAAATTTTTTGAAAATATAGTCCTCTTTTACTTTTTTAAGAGTGGAAACATCATTAACATTTTTTTGATATTTAAATTTTTCCACTGTTCTGATGATAAAATCTTTATTAAAGCCGTTAATTAAAGCAGTGTTTACAATATGTTTATATTCCGCATTAAATTCTTCTTCATTTAGAGGTATGTTTATCAATCTGTAAATCAAACTATTAAAAACAGCAAATTTGTGTGACATAGGGTTAAAACTTTTATTTTTGATATAATTATCCGTGTGAGTTGACTTTCTATAGATGCCAAAACAGATTGATTTACAGATTGATAAACATACCTCTAAATGAAGAAGAATTTAATGCGGAATATAAACATATTGTAAACACTGCTTTAATTAACGGCTTTAATAAAGATTTTATCATCAGAAGAATGGAAAAATTTAAATATCAAAAAAATGTTAATGATGTTTCCACTCTTAAAAAAGTGAAAGAGGACTATATTTTCAAAAAATTTACTTATCATCCGTGGGCAAATAAAAAGTTCCAAAAAATTTTCAAAGAAGTGGGTATAATACTAGCACCTCATAATAATTACAGTATAAAGAATTTGCTACAGTTTTCTAAAAAAGACAAAATTTCAGACAACAAAAAATCTGGTATTTATCAAGTTAACTGTTTAGAATGCGATAAGATCTATATTGGTAGAACCAAGCGTAATTTAGAAACCAGAGCGAAAGAACATTTTAGAAATATTAAATATAAACAGACCGAGAAATCGGCAGTGGCTGATCATTTTTGGTCATATAATCATGAAGTAAATCCAGAAGTTAAATTATTGAAACAATTGAAGGAACCGATAGATTTAATGGTTTGGGAGAAGATATTTATTTTGAAAAATAAGGATCGCGTAATGAATTTTGATATCCCTCCTATAGACATCATCAATAAGTTTGTGTTGTCCCCGATAGATGGCAGTTAGATAAGGAGCTATCCTTCAAACTCCGGTAGTGGTCAAGGTCAGTCCGTCAGTTAGTGGGTGAGTGTCAAGCTGAATGGCTGAGGATAAAGCAGATGTTTGCTTTGAAACCGGTCCCCAAGAGTTAAATAAGATAAGTGAAGTTGTGTTACTAGTGTTTAGTTATTATTTATAAAGTATGTTTTAGAGTTTGGCGGAAACATATACTTTATAAAATTGAAAATGACCTGATGAATTTTGAATTTAATTATTATTTAGCAGCAATTATTGCATTATTTACTAAGAAAGTTAATTTTAAAATGTAGTTATTCGAACCATATATTCATTATTTGTCTGTGATAGTTATTAATTTATTGTTATGAAAGAAATTGTTAATTTTTGTTAGGTCATTTCTTACATTTTATGTGCATTTTTTATATTTTATGCGCATTTTTTATATTTTAAGGGTATTTTATTGCTCATTTTGGAGAATTCCATCCATCCGTCCGTCCGTCCCTCCGTCCATTCATCCATCCATCCATCCATCCATCCATCCATCCATCCATCTATGCATGCATCCATCCGTCCGTCCGTCCGTCCGTCCGTCCGTCCATCCATCCATCCAGCCATCCATCCATGTTTATATTTATTTATTTATTTATTTATTTATTTATTTATTTATTTATTTATTTATTTATTTATTTATTTATTTATTTATTTATTTATTTATTTATTTATTTATTTATTTATTTATTTATTTATTTATGTATGTATGTATGTATGTATGTATGTATGTATGTATGTATGTATGTATGTATGTATGTATGTATGTATGTATGTATGTATGTATGTATGTATGTATGTATGTATGTATGTATGTATGTATGTATGTATGTATTTATTTATTTATTTATTTATTTATTTATTTATTTATTTATTTATTTATTTATTTATTTATTTATTTATTTATTTATTTATTTATTTATTTATTTATTTATTTATTTATTTATTTATTTATTTATTTATTTATTTATTTATTTATTTATTTATTTATTTATTTATTTATTTATTTATTTATTTATTTATTTATTTATTTATTTATTTATTTATTTATTTATTTATTTATTTATTTATTTATTTATTTATTTATTTATTTATTTATTTATTTATTTATTTATTTATTTATTTATTTATTTATTTATTTATTTATTTATTTATTTATTTATTTATTTATTTATTTATTTATTTATTTATTTATTTATTTATTTATTTATTTATTTATTTATTTATTTATTTATTTATTTATTTATTTATTTATTTATTTATTTATTTATTTATTTATTTATTTATTTATTTATTTATTTATTTATTTATTTATTTATTTATTTATTTATTTATTTATTTATTTATTTATTTATTTATTTATTTATTTATTTATTTATTTATTTATTTATTTATTTATTTATTTATTTATTTATTTATTTATTTATTTATTTATTTATTTATTTATTTATTTATTTATTTATTTATTTATTTATTTATTTATTTATTTATTTATTTATTTATTTATTTATTTATTTATTTATTTATTTATTTATTTATTTATTTATTTATTTATTTATTTATTTATTTATTTATTTATTTATTTATTTATTTATTTATTTATTTATTTATTTATTTATTTATTTATTTATTTATTTATTTATTTATTTATTTATTTATTTAATATTCATTATTAATTCATTCATTCATTCATCCGTCCGTCTGTCAGTCCACTTACTCATTCAATGGCTCGCTCACTCACTCATTCATTCAGTTATTCATTCATTCATTCATTCACTTTGTAACAGAAAAACCTAACATTAAATTCAGGAAGTTAGAGAAAGTAAAAACCAAACAGTAGAGAGTGAACTTATCGGTTACTTACAGAAAGAAAGAAATGTAAATGAAAGATGCGAACGAATTCGAATACTAAAAGGTGAAACCTGCTGGCCTCGTGCTTAGTCGGCAAAGCACTTGCGAGGGGTCCCGTGGTCGCTTCCCGGTGGGGTTTGGGATTTCTCTTCAAACAATATGATTTCCCCATCCTCCCCAGAGTCTGTTAGTATAAATGAGAAGGAAAATGTGTGCCTGATCTAATAAAGGAGAACGACCACCAATATGACTATTGCAGTTAAAGTCGGGGTATAAATGTAATAAAAATGGTGAAATAGTGGGAGATAATAAATATTTTGTTACGCATGTGATAAATATTGAGGGTATTGGAGGAAAATAGCAGTTTAAGTGAACATAGCTGTCAATAGCATATAGAAACATTTTGAGTAGTAGCAAGGGGTCTTTAGGTATGGAAGCTCAGACAATACAGGAAAAAGTCCAATCAGCAAAATTAGTCAAGGGATCAAAATGTAATCAAGTGAAAATTTCATATCTGTAGTTGTAATGTGGCTCTAAAATATAAGGACCAGCACAAATATTTAAAATAATGTGTAGCTTTACCCACTTGGCTTGAAAAAATTACTATCTAGGGTAAAAGCTCAGTTTCCGACGTTGTTCACATTGTCAGTCCATGTAATATCTTGCTGCCAAGATGGCATGAGGCTGTTATTCAGCCAGGCAAATGTGATCTAGGCAAATGTCAGCGGTAGCTGAAGTAAAAAAGCAGTTAAAATAAGGGAAATAAAACCGAAATAAAATTAAACCCAGTAAGTTAGAAGCCAAATTAATAATTTAGTTTGAGCGTGGGATTTGGAGCACGCAAAGTCTTACGGAGTACCTTTGTTTTACGACTACGACACAAGACGTGCGTATGCGTGCTACGCGGGCTGCGGTGTCGGCTAAAAGTACACACGCGCGGTCCGTAGCCTTTCCGCAAAACGAAGGCACTGTGTTTTAGGGAACATAATCCCTCGGGAATCTTGTCTATACAAAAGATGCCGCTGCGTCCACCAACCGCAGTCAGCGCGAAGGAGGTGGTATATAAGCGCGCCGGCCTCCAAAACCGTAAGTAGACTACTTGATCTTGTACGCACACCACTTTTTCATCAAAATAATTTATATTAGGCAAAAGGAAAACCATGTGGTATCTATGGAAGCTACGTATAATGGAAGCTACCTCCCATCCACACATCCTTAGGATACAAGCCTTATAGTCGAGAAGCTCTCCTAATTAGCTGTACTGTGGACTATTACGTGTATCAAATGGGAAGAGTTCTTGCCTGTAGCGAATCAGGAGCGTTAGAGCCGTCAGCGTTGCCACCTCTTTATCCCCACTCTTTTAATAATTCCCTCTCTCTCTTTCACACTTGCAAGTTTTCTTGGCGTTAACGCAAACTGTATTTTCCAAAGTTTTATAATAACGCATTGTTGAAATCACAATTGCTACATGAACATTCGTATATTACGCAAATGGTTTAAATATTTAGTTTAAAATTAATTATGGTTTATGAATTAGTTATTTTTCTAATCCAACAAAGATGCCAGCGGTGTTACTTTAAGAGGTAATTCGGCATTGTCATTGTCTTCATCGTCTGAGTACTTCAAATTTATGATGATGAGTTCCAAAATTACATTGCGAGCTATTTCTTTCCAAAAGTCGTCTTCTTGTAGTTTAACTGATGTCTCCAGCGGTTTCCCAGTCTTGCTGTGTCTCTTGTTAATTTCTTCGTGAATAAGTCGTTCAACGTCAGTCAGTTTAAAAATATTATTTCTGTTTGTAACATAATTTGAGCCCACATTAACTCAATTGGATTGTTGGGGCAGCAGTAAGGGCGAAGGTTGTAATAAGCTCTGTCGATGAGCGATGAATTCTGTAATCTCAGGCAGTGGTACCGCGCCAGCAACGGAATGGTGGACGGTGGCAACAAAATTGATTTTGAAACACTGCTTCACTTTTTTGAGAATTTTTATTTTCTTCCTGTATTTTTACACAGCCGATGTTTTGAGACAAGGTTTATAAACATCTTTCTTGATTTTAAAGCCGTAGTAAACGCAACAGCGTGCCATTCATCATTTAAGTATGCTCTTTTTCGACGCGTCTGTGTCCGAGAGGATAGCCATAACACGTCTGACCATATCAAGAGAACCTTAAGGAATGAGGCCTTTCTCAAGTGAAAATCAAATCAAATTAAAATTTTTTACTGAACTCGGATTGGTTCATTCTACAATGTCTTGTTGCTAAGAGACCAACACTTGAATTTGATTGGCTTGACGTCAAAGTTTGAATTTCTAGGCAATCTGTTGCGTCACAACCAAAGCCATCTTGATTTAACCTTTTCATCAATTTCAGAGGGCCAGGTTTGCATTACATCTCAATATATGGAAATTTTAACGAATTTCTGGAATTATATGAAAAATTAGCTTCAAGTTGGATCGTGTCTCATTGATCCAGCTGATACACTTCTTCATGGAAGAGTAACAGAATAGTACTGCTTTTAACTCTCTAGAGTAAATATAGATAAACAAATGATATACTGTTACCAGACACGTTTTGGCAGACCAGCAGAAAGTGTATTGTTTCCGCTCAAATAATTTAACAAACACCTTGTCTTATTCAAAGTACATATTTGTTTTATCACGTCATGTGGAATGTTTACGTTTCAGCTCTGAGTAATTTCAAATATACGTTCACGCATACGTGCCAACCAATAGTGATGTTCATTACAGTGCTTACGACGCAATGCATTGTTATAACATAATGGTATCTATATTATTTATTTGTATTAGGAAAAGTACTTAAGCTAAAAATATGGGATTTTCATGGTTATGTTAGATACATTACTTTCTGCCTTTCTCATGGATCATTTTTGGAAAAATCTGAATTTTTGTCTTAGCGCGAATAGTATATCATATAGATTGATTAGGTTGGCGCTCCTCACACACCACTTAGCGGGAATGCAATACTACAACACCGCAGGACTCCGATTGGTTGCTCACCTAGTAGCTCTCAGGAACAAACACCTTCCCATTTGAAACACATAGTAAACTTTCCTTTACAACCTATTTTCTGAATTTATTGTTTCAGAAAATTATCATTGCATGTATGGATAAAATCTTCAATTTGTTTATTGTTCCATTCATTTTCGCTGTTCTTTCAAAAGCTATTCGAATATCAAAGGATTTTAAACTACAAAACCAGAGCTACGATATCGAACGAAAAGGAAAACAAGGTCTAAATTACATTGATGCCTGCGGCACTCCCAGAATAAAAACACACGTGTCGAAATTTGCAATTGTGAATGCACTTAGCTAATTCCGCTGGGAACTGATTTCTCTACACTGGAGTTTGACAGAGACAATCAACATGCTCATTGAACCGCCCTTCATAAAATTTCATGTTATTCCCGTTTTACATTTCACTCTGGCAAACAAGCTCCACTGTGACATCATTAAGGCGTGGCAGTGTTTTTATATTGATGAATTTCAGGGCTCACTCTCCTTACCCCTCTGTTCTACACTCAACCTATCCCCCCCCCCCCACACACACACACACACACACACACTCGCTTAAAGAATAAACTTTGGCAATCATATACGTGGCCATATGCTAATTTTTTCTAGATGTATTTGCGAGATTCTGCATTTCAAGATTTATTCAATAACTGTGCATGGAATTTCTGCGGTTTATGGGATTTCAATTATCCAGAAAAAGAAGTTTTCCAATAAATGTCATACACGCCGAGTTTGAAATTATGATGCGGTAAAGTATGGAATGCAAATTTACTACCGTTGTTCTGGGTGTTTTTATAGCCCTCTTCTTTAACTGCTATAGTTCTCAGCGTTCATTCTATAATGGCCGTGGAAGGCCACTGATTTACTCTTCAGACTTGAGACATTATAACTTCTTTATGCGTCATTAAAATTACCTTAGATCAAAAAATTCCAGAAATTGCTTGTTTATTTTTTTAACGTTTTCGGCAGGATTTTCATTGTCAATAACGTCCAGCCGAAACTTCACTTGAATTGTCCTAATTATGGCAGTTTTCTTTGCTTGGCAATCTATTCATCACATTTCATAATGTTGGAAATAGAGGAACGTTCATTGAGAATGCGAGAGCTTTATAGTGAATCAGCAGTGGAAAAAGAAATGCAAAACAGCTTTATGAATGGCAAACGTTTCCGTCGTGGCCGCGATATCATCAAAATAGAGCCACGGAGCGATACGAGAGTACAACAGGCATCTAAAAATAGCTTTCAGGATTGCTTCCAGTCTGTTCACACGCGGAAGCAAAAATGTGTCACTGCGGAAGGAGATGTTAAAGGATTTTAAAGAAAAGTGTTCCTGTATTAAGGGGAAATTCCGGAATCATTTTGAATCTGGTATATGTTAGTACTACGTTTTAGCTAGTATAAAGCACGTGAACGAGGTTTACATTTCTGAGATTTTCAAACACTTGCAATTGATATTCCCGCCCACCTACGAAGCGCCCGCCTAGGTAGCGTAGATGGTAGAGTGTCTGCCTCAGGTTCAAGGGGTACCGAGTTCGAATCTCGGTTAGGGTGAGTACCTAGATAAGGTTTTTCCGCAGTTTTCCCTTATCCTGAAAGACGAATGTCGGCTAGGTCTAAGCTCCATGGACCCCGGACGCATTTGAGCATTATTTCAGCCAATCCATTCATGTTCCGAATGACTTAACGTTGGAGGACGTAAATTAAACCTACCGAGCGAGATAGTTCAGGCAGAGTCGCCTGTGGTCGGCATTCGGGAGGCCGATTTCGATTCCCGTTGCCGACCTACCTTACCCATGGGGTTTTATCGGGAGTTTTCCCGGGTTGCTAGGCGAATGCTGGGGATTTCGGCGGTGCATGGCGGGATGATATGCTATGAGGAAAACTACTAACTCCTACGGCAGGTAGGTGTCTTCGAACCTGCTGTTGGGACCGTTGGGTGGGTCTGTTGTCCTGGCGTAAGGTTTTTTTTTTTTTTTTTTTGTTTGTAAGTCATATCGGACGATGAATGAAATGGGTGAAATGATGCTCAAATGAGCCCGGGGTCCATAGAACTTAGAGTTACCCGACATTCGTCTTTCAGGATACGGGAAAATCCCGGAAAAAACTTTATCCAGGAAACTCACCCTGCTCGAGATTCGAACTCGGGACCTCTTGAACGTGAGGCAGACATGCTACCACCACGCTACCGTGGCGGGCGCCTAACGGCTAAGGTCTTTGTATAGGTACAATGTAGGGACCCTACCCTCTGTACTGTCATGGATCCTTGGGACAGCCGTCCTCTGTCTCCTCTCGCCTCATCCTTCTTCCCGAGGCTGATCCACTTGGGGGCATAGACACCATGGAATAAGATTCATTTAAGTGCCGAATCCCTTGCGTAGTAAATCCTAATCCATGCCCAACGATGTAAACAAATGAGCATCTAAGGAATGTAAGATCTATTCATTCTGCCTCGTTATGAGAGACAAACCTGGTTTATGAAATAAACAGTGAGGTCTACCTTTATTGAACTAAAATCATTTATAGATATCGTTCATTTTATTAACATGGAGGAAATAAAACAGCTAATGTTCAGTGTAGTTGGCAGGTCACCGTTTCTGAACACTTAGATATTCTCTAAATATACGATAGGCCTCGTACTGATTAGTCCTGAAATTCGACGGAATTTATCTGTTAATAACATTCAAATTTTGTCCAAATAGCTGGAAAAATTAATAAAACACTTATATTGCTTTGGACAATGATGTAGTTTCTAGTGCAGTAGCAAACTCTTTATGAAGAACTTTCACCCCCATCGAGAGGATGACTACATATATAACTACATATATTTCAATATATCGATAAAGTATAAGCCATTTAAATTGGGAGGTCCTTAATCCTGCAGAGTCATAGCAAGCGGCTGCTTTACCCGGGCAAGCTTACACCCTCCCCCGCCGCACCACAGGTTCATGTTTTATTATTCTATTATATATTGCGTCAGTAACATCCTTTTCAAATTCAATAAGCTGCAACTATTTTTGTATTGTGGCTTTACCTCTCAGCTCCTCTCACGGGTATACATGCTTGAGAAATATACAGTCAGTTTTAGGCGTTATTGCCATAAAGTATATTACGATATGTGTGAAATCTGATTTCTGGTGGTATATATAAGCCGTATATATACACGGTGTTCCTTTTTATTCCTTATTCTCCACCCTCCGATTGAGCAAGAATGACGTCATAGTTGACTGGGGAGTCTATCTTGAAATCATAGTACCCTCTACGGAGAAGAAGCGGTAATTTTTGCGGAACAGTAAACAAATTACAGCGCTCTGTGGTTGCGCTGGTAACTGAATATGAACACAGAGCATGGTTGAATGCTACTTTCGTACCGGCATTAAAGTTGGTGTGACATATAAATATAACTTAAACTGCGCACAGAGGAGTTTATGCAACGCCATTTGGCATTCAGACAAGTCTGTCGGAGCGTAATGTTGTCAAAAGTGTTCAGTTACCGTTAAATTAACATAATTTTGTTTGAAACGTAAACGTCTTACGATTTATCAGTATGCGATATAGATTTGTCATTCAGGCTTAATTAAAATGCCTATTAGTGTTGGTATCTTTATGTCTTCTAAAACCAATAGGTGTATCAAATATTTCCAAGATACAGGATCAGTTACTCGCAAAAAGAGAGACAATGGACGCTATAAAGCGACTGGTCCCAATCTAGAAGCAATAAATAATGTAGGGGAAAATGAACACCATGTATATATACCGCTTATATATATCACCAGAAATCACATTTGACACATATCTTAATCTATTTTATGGTAATAACGCCTACAACTGACTGCACATTTCTCAAGCAGATATACGTGAGAGCGGAGCTGTGAAGTGAAGCCACAATACAAAAATAGTTGCAGATTATTGAATTCGATGCCTTAAGATAGGACTTTTCATTTTCCGGCAAAGAAATTATCGTCCAAATCAACTTAAAACACAACTAAATATACAATCTGATTTTTAAAAGAAGATACATGAATGTCATCAAGCAAGGAACACGAAGGGCAAGACGGGAACGTCGTTGCTATAGTAACGTAAACAAAGTTTGCCAGTTTGCTTACACTAGAGAATCACGCACTCCTCAGCTGGGTTATCACTAGTTGTATACGGGAAACAGAGTTTGCTTGAGTATTCAGTTGCGCTGTGTATTGTCATTCTACTTTGTTTAAACACTATTAAAATACGTTTTAATGGAAGCACGACGTAGTGGCGGTATTTTAGAGGTAGCCCGAGGATTCATGGTCCAAGACAAAGATCAGCTTACGGTCGAGGTGTTACATTGCATAGCCAAGCTAGAGAATTTCTCTTTTCTTTTAGGAAAATGAGAGTTCCAACAGGAAGATGAGAGTTTGCTCCTTATCAATAGACAGCTTATTCCTTTTATCCAAAAGCGAAAGTCCTGTGTCAGTACATATGCTTGCACGTAAGAGAATTCCTGTGGTTCAAAATTCCGGCATATCGGTGTCGTTGATATGAACCTGTCAACTAACAAGGTCGTTAATATTAGTATATTAGGATACAAATGTGGCAAACACTCAAATCGGAACGAGGAAATGTTTGACAAAAACGAGGCGCTTGCACAAAGTGTTTATTAATAATAATAATAATAATAATAATAATAATAATAATAATAATAATAATAATAATAATAATAATAATAATAATAATAATAATAATAATAATAATAATAATAATAATAATAATAATAATAATAATAATAATAATAATAATAATAATAATAATAATAATAATAATAATAATAATAATAATAATAATAATAATAATAATAATAATAATAATAATAATAATAATAATAATAATAATAATAATAATAATAATAATAATAATAATAATAATAATAATAATAATAATAATAATAATAATAATAATAATAATAATAATAATAATAATTATTATTATTATTATTATTATTATTATTATTATTATTATTATTATTATTATTATTATTATTATTATTATTATTATTATTATTATTATTATTATTATTATTATTATTATTATTATTATTATTATTATTATTATTATTATTATTATTTTGTAATTTACGTCCTCCAACGTTAAGTCATATCGGACGATGAATGGAATGGGTGAAATGATGCTCAAATGAACCCAAGGTCCATAGCTTCGAGTTACCTGACATTCGCCTTTGAGGATAAGGGAAAACTCTAGAATAAACCTTATCCAGGTAACCCACCCTGACCGAGATTTGAACTCGGGACCTCTTGAACGTGAGGCAGACATTCTACCACCACGCTACCGTGGTGTGCGTATTCCACTTTATTTTTGGCACTATGTTTATTTATATAAATCTGAATTTTAGTAGTTAAGATATTAGTTGAAATATTAATAAATATAATTGAAGATAAATTTTAGGTTTTAGAACGTGCATCACTTATATGTTTCTATGGAGAAATATCGCACTGTGCGGGGATGTCAACTTACGATGCATGGCAACAGCAACGGTAAGTATGGAATATTAGTTACATAGTGCAAAAATTACTTAGAAGAACACGCACAGGTGAAGACGCTACAACACAGTGAATGTGTGAACAACTTATTTCTGTTTTTAAAGTAGGATAATACAGATTAATTGTACATATATTTTGAGGTAAGGTAGCTTGAAACCTTGTTTATGTTTCGAGTGTTGAAAGGATAAAGAAAGGGGATCTGCTGGGCAACATGCCAGCACCCTCGTAGAGAAACAGATGACCTTAATGCACCTTCCTTTAAATATCAGACTGTAGATTGAAACCCTACAAAGTCAATTTCTTACAAAGTTACAACGATTAATACATTACAACACTCAATTCTTGAACTTCTTCAAATATCGCAACTTGGGGCAGAATAAAACGCCATATAATAAGAATTTCATATCAAATATTGTGGAGCTATTGAGAAAACGTGAACTTCGTGCCATATTACGTTAAAACTTGGTTTAGAAAATTATGAGAGAAGCGGTTCAATTTCTTTAAGCAGTTTTCGGAATATTATTATATAGACATTATTTTCAACTCATGCTTTCAAAATCAATGAAATGCTAGATATTGTGAGTTCTTCTACTGGCCAACTAACAAGGGCCTAATTTGGTAACTGTGTTCTATCATTGCGTGAAGCCGGCACAATGACCTCCTTTTGCCTTAAACTGATACTTCACTAGCAGTTCGTTACGGACTGTACGTAGAGAATTTTATTCACTTTCATGCAACATTATATCGACCCTCAGGAGGGCGGCAGCCGTGATTGAATATGACGTCACTGCCAGGGTGTGTCCTGGCAACGGATAATCAGGACTCTAAGTCAACCCAAGGACCTGTAGTAATTTTTCTACCTTATTTTTCACATGTATACGTACAGAATGATTTATGGGATGGTTTCGGATGACGTTATATTTTACGAGCTAAATCGAATACGATAATGCTTTCTCTCAACCGACTGTCTTTGAATTTATACATCACGAAAGAACACACAAGTTTCATGTCTGATAGAACAGGCATTGTAAGTGTTGCAAGAAACTTCATGTTAAAACCTTCTGTTGATTAACTACAACAAGGATTTCTTTTACTAGACATGACTTCTTAAAGGAGCGGGTATAACCGCGGGGAAGAAATTGGGGCAAAAGTGAGAAAAAAACCATTTAAAGTATTTGAACTGCTTGAAAGTTTAACTTCAAATAACACTAGGAAAATTTAAAGAAGCAAGCAGAAATTTAACGTTCTGTAATTTTCAATTTATAACCTCAAAAGATCTCAGCAATGTATAAACTTTTACCAGATTCTCAGATACTTATAGTAAAACCGTCTACATAAGGTTTAAAAATAAAAGTATAAAATCCGAAAATGTATTCAGAACTGTACTTCTTTATCTCTCAAATGGACCAACAAATGAATGAATTCCTGTATTTCCCTTAAGTGGAACATAGAGCGTTCTACACCGCGCAATCTCGAGGACCTTAGGGAACGGTTTGAGGATCAGAGGTTTCTTGATCAGAGAGATTCCGGGATGAGTGATCAGCCCATTGCCGGATGTGAAGGTACGAGAGAGACGAGGCGATAGGAAAGATGATGATGGAGAATTGGTGGAATTCTCGAGAGGGAAACTGGATTACCCATGTCGTCCACCATAAATCTTATTTTGCTGTCACCTGGGATCGAACACGGTCCCCTTGGTGAGAGCCAAGCAACCTAACCACTCAACCATTGCGCGGCCTATCCGTCAAATAGTATCTTGAAATTTATATTAAATTTATTGTTACTTCTCCCCCTTTTTCATTTATAATAATCTTATTCAATGCCATAAATTGTTCTGCAGCTTTTAATGAATATACATTCAAATAAAATCTTTAATAAAACTGCATTCGAATGTTTAGTCGCAGAAACAGAAGTTTGAGATGAAGAAAGGGAAAAAGAAGGAAAGATAAAAGAAACAAAGTAAAAATATAAATAAAGGAAGAGGTTGAATCGTAAGCTTTTGGTGCTTCTATTAGATAAGGACCCGGTATATTATAATTGGAATATTGAAATTTCGGTAGAAGATAACACTTTCCAAAAATTCACATGAATTGTTAGTCGTATATCCAAAACATGTTTTTGTACGTTTTGTCTACTGTTATGATTTCTAAATGATGTAAAATTAGAAAAACATCTATTAGGTTGGTCAGCACTTCATAGGTTGTTAAAAAATCCAAAATATATGATAATGTTGGACTTGAAGATTGAAGACGCCCATTTGAGGAAAAAGTATATCCGTGCCCCCTTTCACAATTGTTAAAATTAACTCATTAACAATTCACAAATAACAATACAAACTTACACGTTTTTCTAAACTATATTTCGCAATAAGTTTAACTTTTAAAGTTTGAGAAGTTTTTTAAAATACGTATAAAAAATTGATCAACGTAATATCATACTACAACTATCGCATTTACGTTTCGAAGCATCTCAACTACCACTACAAAACCGCTAACTCTCTATACCTCAGTATATTTGATAAGCATTTTGCGCTTATTGTTTTAATCTGAAATGCATGGTCTAAGGCATTTAAATATTTAAATATGATAGTCAAATATTTCGCCCACCTCGATAGCGTAGTGGCAGCGAGTCTGCCTCACGTTCAAGAGGTCCCGAGTTCGAATCTCGGTCAGGGTGAGTTACCTGGATATGGTTTTTACCGGGGTTTTCCCTTATCCTGAAAGACGAATGTCGGGTAACTCTAAGCTCTATAGACTCTGGGCTCATTTGAGCATCATTTCATCCATTCCATTCATCGTCTGATATGACTTAACGTTGGAGGACGTAAAATTTCAAAAGAGAAGGCAAATATTGCAAATCTCATTAAAAGCCCGCCTCGATAGCGCAGATGGTAGCATGTCTGCCTCACGTTCAAGAGATCCCAAGTTCGAATCTTGGTCAGGGTGAGTTACTTGGATAAGTTTTTTCCAGGGTTTTCCTGGAATAACAATGGAGTAATTGTAGGTAATTAGGTAAATAACTTTTTAAATGGTTTTATCTTCTACTGTATCACACAACAGTTCAGTAACACAAATGCTATATACAGAACGGGCAAAAAGACACGATCGGTAATTTTAAATATGTGTAGCAATAGTAAAATTTCATAAGTGACGTAAACCCGTTATTTATTGATTACTGCATTAATACATATTCAAATATTAAAATATAAACATAACTGGGCCAGTCAGCTTCATTATTAAACATCTAATATTTCGGTGAGTTCATCATTTTGAGAGCACAATTGAAAAGGCTGCCATGTCTGTCTCTTTGTCTCCCTCTCCCTCTCTGTCTTCAGTTAAGGGATTTTTCTTTCCAAGGCACTCCGTAATGTTGTTACATACTTGTATTCCGCCGATCGTTTCCTTGTTGATTTCTTCGGCGAACGCTCCAGTGATTCAGACAGAAGTTTATTAACATCATCACCGCAATATTTTTAGGGCTTCCGTTTTGCATCAATTACAGATCCTCCTGAGAAAGTTTTCTTTCCGTTTTTGGAGATTGGCTTCACTTGGAAGTGCCTTATTGAAGTGAAGAAAGAAGTTTACTCTGATTTCTTCGTACGTTTCGCTAGTTTTTTTTTTCTCCATGAACCCATAAACTAACGATCAGACATCCCTCAAGCGTATATTTTCTTGTATGAGTCATTTCTTGCCAAACAAATAGCGTTTCGCATTCAAATCAACAACTACCAGCGAAAAATGGCTTGCCACTCTAAGATAACAATGCCCTCGTTCTGTCGTAAATTTGACAAAATAATGCAACAAAGAGCATATGAAGGGCAAAAATATTCCTTGCAACCTTTGAGTAGTTTTTAATTTGATTTCGGTTTCGGAAACTGAAATATTTCAATATAAACAGTATCCGATTGCGACGTTTTGCCAATACTGAGGCTTTTAACGTGTACAACGAAATCTGAGGTGTTTTTGGTTTTTGTTTGAGTACGCCTTAGTTGTCAAAAAGCGTCTATATATGTGTGTTTGTTTGTGGAAAGCAATCGACGCCGCCCGTCCCCAATCCTAAACATTTCAACCTCCGGCGGCCTTTGGAGGTGCTCCCAACCAGCGTAGCTTTGAATGACGTCAGAGAAAACATTCGTGGCTCCACTTCTAATGATACCCTAACATTTCAGACACAATAAACGGGGTGATTCCCATTCTATTTAGATACACGTTTGTAATATCAAAACCATGATCTCAAAACTTTACACAGTAGCCAGTATAAATATCTCTCTGATTCAGTTATTCCACTCCTTGGTTAGACAATCCCCTGCGTGCAAGTGTCTTGCGGGACAATCTGCTTTTAAGGCTTGAATCACACTGCAGCGTTAAGTTCTTCCAAGCAGCCGAAATTGGCCCTTAGAGCGAGGACAATGACGAAACATTATCTACATGCAATTCTTTTCTATGCCGAAGACTTAAACACAGTTGGAGTTGTCTGCAGCTAAAATACGATACAAACGCGTGTTTTACTTTCATGAACACAACATAGAAAATAAGTGTTCTAATTTAAATATTTCACTATGCCAGACATTAGCACCACATTACTAGGAACATTATAATTTAGTTGCAATACACACCAGGAAAACTATTGCGTAGACCACAGATAAATTTAAACGTGTGGATATGTCCTAGGTACTGAACACCACATCGTTTTTAAATCCAAAAGCTGCAAACTATGCAAAGTGAAAATTTCTAGACATTACTGAGCTCAAATTTATCTGTGGGCAGGAAACAATGGATAATTTTATACTATTAGTTTATCTACTGTACTTGAACATTTGAACGTTGGAAAGATTCAGGTCCTTTTATAAGTTGCCTGTAGAATATTTCCTCTTGTGAATTTTGTATAAAGAGTGAAGCATAAGGTATAAGCACATACTCTCTATAAATTTCGAAAGAAAAAGGATCCATAGGCTTCCTGAAATAAATATCGTGCTTTTAATTTCTGACACCCTGAAAAATGCATTATTGCAATGTAGGATTCTGTTTCTACCCGCTTATAGTGGTGTACTTTCTTTGGCAGAAGCATATATCTTGTAGTTAAGTCATTTCGCACGATGAATGGAATGGGTGAAATGATGCTCAAATGAGCACAGGGTATAGAGCTTAGAGTTACTCGACATCTCTACTTCAGGATAAGGGAAGCCTTATCCAGGTAGCTCACCCTGACCGAAATTCGAGTTCGAAACCTCTTGAACGTGATGCACGCACGCTACCATCTACGCTACCGAGACTGGCGATCCATGTAAGTGATTAAATGACATACGGCGCAAAAACTGGGTTAACAGATATAAACTGAAATGCCTCAGCCTAGATTGCGACCAATAAACAATAGCCATGGTGGAAAAATAATCACTGTGTCCAGCTTCTATGCTCCAGAGGATTCAATCTAGGCGTTGCAAGAGGACACCTTCTCTGAAACATTCCCTTTGTATTCGAAACCATCAAGAGAGTCAAGTGGAGCAGGGTAGATAATGCGATTCAGCCCAGTTTTCAACCGACAGCTGAGGGTTAAGATTAGGATTTCATTACGGAGGTACGTTGGCCACCATGCTGGGCCCATTGTGCCTACGCCCCCAAGTGGGACACACCTGGGAGGAAGGATGAGGCGGGAGGACACAGAGGTTGGCCAACCCAAGGAGCCACGACAGTACAGAGGGCAGGTTCTCTACAGTTTACTTAGCTAGAGACTTCCCCAGACAGGCCAGGTCAAAGGACAGGCTTCCCTACTGCGGGACGACGAGCCCAGCAGCCGAGATAAAACGGTCCCTGGCTAGTGGTTCCGGAATGGTCCCAGCAGAGGCGCGGAGACCGGCAACCGATCTACCAGAGAAGTAAATAGGTTTCCTCAGAGCTTATTATTCCGTCATGCACCGCCGAGACACTCGCCGGCACTTCTATCCCGAAAGACGATGTGAAATGATAATAGACATGAAATGGAAGGACAAGGAATACCGGGGATGTAATTAACCTACGCACCATTTGCCTAGAGGCTCAGAAAAACCCCATAATCGAACCCGGGCCTCCCGAATGTGGGCCACAGATGACACCGCCTAAGCCATCCCGCTGGGTCAGCTGAGGTTTACAAGAGAGTATAATTTAATACGCTGCAATGGACAGTGTTGAGTCTACATCAGCTGCGGCACGTATATCCCTGAACCTGTGAGTGAGAGTGGTTATAAATTGTAAAAACAGGCTTTAAACAATGGCACTAAACAGTACTGATTTCAAGAGAAAAATGCAGCATAGAAAAAAAAAACAATAATTCAGTGTATTACAATTTGCTTTCGATCCATGTTCACGCAACAGGTATTTGCGTAAGAGTGAAAAAAAGGCCAACTTTTCCAACACAAGTTATAAGTGAAATGTTCGGTTACAAGCAACCAATTAGGCTTAGTTTTGCAAGCAATAGATTACTGCTTTTACCATGGTAAATATTATATTTATTACGTTTATCTAATTTCAGGATCCATGAAAATAGAACTTTAAATAATCCGCTTTCCAGTTACATACAGTGTACTTTTCTGTGTTGGACAGTAATGATAATAACAATGATTATAACCATGATAAAAGCAATAAAGATAATGATAATAATGATAACAATGATAATGATAACAATGATAATGATAACAATGATAATGATAACAATGATAATGACAATGGCAATGGCAATAATGACGATGACGACGATAACGATAACAACAATAACAATAATAAAAATAATAACAGTAACAGTAACAATAATAATAGTAATAGTAGTAGTAGTAATAATAATCATAATCACACTCACACTCACACCCACACCCACACCGACAACAATAACAATAACAATAACAATAACAATAACAATCACAATCATCATCATCATCATCATCATCATCATCATCATCATCATCATCATCATCATCATCATCATCATCATCATCATCATCATCATCATCATCATCATCATCATCATCATCATAATAATAATAATAATAATAATAATAATAATAATAATAATAATAATAATAATAATAATAATAATAATAATAATAATGGTGATAACGATGTTGATGTCGACGACAACGACGATGACGACGATGATAATGATAATGAAGTGATGATGATGATATCAACACAACTCCCTCCTCTACATAGCACAGTAGCTGTGTGTCTGCCTCACATTCAAGAGGTGTCAATTTCGAATCTCGATCAGGGTGTGTTATTTGGATGAGGTTTTTCTGGGAGATTTACTTATCCTTAAATATCAGTAAGTCTAAGCTTTATGGACTCGTGGTTCATTTAAGTATTATTTCACCCATTTCATTCTTCCTCCAATATGGCTTAACATTGGATTTATTAATGATATTTTTATTATCTTTATGCTGCTGTTGATGATGATTACGATGGTTAGTAAAAATCATTTGTTAAATTAATGCAAACACATTAATAGCGTTTTTAACTCTATCCTACATTACATTGTGGTAGTAATACAGCGTAGAACTTAAATCTGAGAATTTTTTTGCCCTGTTTATAATAAATCATATATTCATTTAAATGCACAATGTCATTTAATTTACAATGTTCCCTTGATTATAGGGATTACGCCTAATACCGGATTAGAGCAATGTTGAAATGAGTCCTTGAATATAAAATTCCAATCTTAAATGTATGTGTCCTCTAAGAACTGGAAACTTTTAAAGTAAATCTAAAGTGCACTGAACTGATAAATATATCTAAAAGAGTGTTTCCACAGGTTTTTCTTGTAAGCTTATGTTTTACATAAAATAAGTACAGTGATTGGCTACTTCATGCTAAAAGATGGACAATGTGAGGTCAAAAGGCGATGTAGCGTACACGCCTAATTGAGAGACTACTAGTAACTCGCAGCACTAACAACTTGCAGGCTGGCATTTCAGTAAATTCCGCTCCCCAAGCTCTCTCAAATGGGAATTCTGTGCCTTTAGGATGCCTGTGAACGCGTTTCTCACTTTATTTTTGAACGCAATAATATATTCCGCCAATAAATAACGTACTTATAAATGCCATCCCCTGTAATTTTCTGGTCTCTTCTTGCAATCTTTTTAATTAATGCAAGAAGACTCTCAGTGGCAAACAAGCCCATTAACCAAAATACCTCGTGTCTACCAAGCAATTATTTATGGACGATGTACGAAATTCTTCCTCTTAGATCAGCGAAACACGACATCGCGAGAATTTTAGTACTCTCTAGATCCTCTTCTTGGCAAGGGAGTTCCACGAAGATTTTCTTTTTATATGAAACCTACGTTCCACATTGAGGGGATAAATTACCACGGCATATTTTACACCTAAAATACGCAATATAAACATCTACTACTTCAAATTTCTTTATGCTCTGATCTAAAAAATCATATTCACGCATGCTTCCCAAATATGTTGCATATAATCACTGAGTGTGTAAAATTTGGAACATTGTCATATAATTGTTTATCAACAATAATGTATACAAAGTCTTTAAGCTTATAGTGATTTGAAAGAACAGGTTTTTCACCTTTATTTTGAAAAGCGCTCTCTCAATAATTTGGGATTCTATGGATTTCAATGCTTTCTATGATTAAAATAATAATGACGATAATAAATTAACTCTGCACTACAAACTCGTATAATGCACTAAAACTGATTACAAATCCGATGTTTCATTTTTTGTAACAAACAAGCAACAATGTGAAAATATACATGTGTTCAGACCGAAAAGTTCAATGACATAGTCGAGATAGGAATCACGTATTACACGACCAAGCATGGAGGCGTGTGGGAAAGAATGTGAAAGAATGGAATGGTTTACGCGGATCTGCAGCGCATCTCGACGACCCATTATAAGGAATGCTGTTCAGTTGCAAACACATCTTCTGAATTGCAACGTGTCATATCGGCAGGCGCGAGAAATCATATATAACGTGACTGAATATTGTGATAAGGAGAAAGAAAAGGGAATCAAATTCCCTTTGTGTCAAGCGAAAAAACGGGTGGCTGCAACGGTAATTTACATTTGCGTATATCAATTGCAATTAGCCTTTCCTATCAGACACAAAGCATAAGTGCTCTATTTGTGCTCCATCACTTACTTTATCCCAGGTTACCAGTATTTCCCTCTTCTAGTAAACAAGATAACAAGTGAAACCAGCGTTCTGTCTATAAGGTCAGTATACTTCGAGGTTTTGCTAGAACTGAACTATCATTGTGGCAGCACATTAAATTCTCCATCTGACTCGATATTTTCCTGGTAGCTCTTCTCATATACATTTATATGAAGTAATATAAATAATACCCTAATGATGGCACAATGTTATTCTTGGAGTCCCCTTCACCACAGAAAGTAATAGGGGTAGCCGAGATGTGTTTCTTCTTTTTTTGAGACTCTTAGATAAGAATTAAAGAAAAAATTAGAAGAAAGTTGGGGATGCAGAGCTTAAATGAAATGATTCAATACATATGAAACTGACAACACATAAACGCAATGGATTTAAGATCGAGCACCACAAATCATACGAAGCTATAAACCAATAGATAGTAATGCTGGTATCACGTGAATAAATTGAGCAAATTATCTATTTTAAAGAGGAAAAAACCAAAAGGTGTGATGTTAAAGCTACTGATGCTGTATGAGTAGCTTATTATTTTTGTTAATTCTTAACTTTTTCTCTAAATTTTCCCTCAGACAAAATTTTACTTGACAACACTTTAGCAAAATATGAATGTATGAGCACTACAAAAGCAAATCAGTCTTAGAGCATATAAGTCTATGTTAGACGTATTGCCTAAAAGTCATTAACAGTCTTCCACATTTTTAAAATATGCCAAATGTGCTTGTGTTAACGATGTTAAAATGCCAGATTGAAATTCCGTGATATAAATATAGTAAAGATAAAGTTTTCAAGCTTTTGTAAATAGTAACAACTTGTAAGAATAGAGATTTTTGACGCAGAGAAAATGATGAAAATTTGTGTTCTTGAAATTACCCTTCATAGAGAAGACAAACACCTGTAAACGTTTTCTTTATAATTTGTATAATATTTACTTTAAATCTCTAAAATATGTATTTTGTCTGACAGTTTAATAACTTCATAGAGTAAGAGACAATTTTTCTAACGGGCATGGGGCTATAAAAACCTAATGCAATTTCATAGATTACTAGAGAACTGCAAGTGATTTACTGATCTACAATGAACTTTATCATTGAGTGTAGTTCAGTACAAACATGGAGTCACTAAAGAACATGCTTGCAAGGAAGGTCTCAAGCTTTAAGTGAGAATATCATGGTGTGGAAAAACATTTGTCAAAACTTCACCAAATAACAACAGTTGCTAATCACCAGTGAGTGTGAAAATATAAATAAAAATAAAATATTTACATTTAATTGCAACGAACAGACCAATATATCCATCATGCAACACTTTGATAAAGGGAAGATAATTTTAAATGCGAACACCAGTCCTGTGGCATATTTGTTTTCGTAATTAATATTTATCAAATATTGCTGATGTGTATGTATGTAATGAACAATTCTCAAAATTTCTGAATACCTAATACCAACTCTAATTTCGTAGATGTATTCAATGAGGTTTTTGAATCCCTAAAGCTCCTTATAGCTCTCATGTAACAAGTTTCTGTTTTATTTGCTTTCTATTTACGTTGTAATCAAGTTTTAGCTCGAAATTATAAACTATATAATGAGAGAAACGCGAATCCTACTAAGACTGTGCAGCCATTTCCAAACTTGGAAGACTGTCAGATATTATACCGACGTCGCACATACTTTTGTCTGAGTACTTTGTGATTATTTAATCTGTTATTTGGAATAGCCAGCACTGTAGGAAATTACAGTTAGAGGGAGAAAATCGAAAGATAACTGCACACGTTTTCGTTATTGCTATAACGATAAATAAATCCGTTTTTTTGGGCTCAAGGAATATAAAGTCTGTTAACGCAGGTTTTATTAATTAAGATCACAGGTTTCTTTGTAGAGTTTCAAATTAGAAAATTGTATAGTCTCAAGCTAGAGGACGTGCATCGCCAATTTAAGACCCGTACTTGCACAATTATGTAATTGTGGTTACCATTTCAATCCTAAGTGCCTTCAAGACTGTGTGAATAGCTTGTACTTAATTTTAATAATTAATTTAGTAATTCGCCATATTATGGAACGAATTCGGTACGTAGGCAGACCACCATTCTGGGCCCATTGTGCATATGCCCCCAAGTGGGGCGCCCTTGGGAGGAAGGATGGGGCGAGGGGTGAGAGAAGGTGGCCGTCCCAGTGAGCCACGACAGTACAGAGGGTAGGGTCCCTACAATTTATTTGGATAGAGACTTCCCCCGGCAGGCAAGGACAACGGACAAGGCCCCCTTTTGCGGGACGCAAAGAATCCAGCACCCGATCACCAAAGATCCCTCGTTGCGGTGCCGAAAGGTTGCCAGCAAAGGCGCGGAGAACTGCAACCGAACTGCCGGTTGAGGGAGTGGTGTACCACAGATCATAACTACCCGCCGTGCACCGCCGAGACACCCGCCGACACTTCTACCCTGAAAGAGTGAGTGGCTGTGATTTAGGGCGCTTAACAGCACGGTCGTCAGCGCCCCTAAAAACAAAGCCTTCTAAAACAATCTATAACTCTCATTGGCGATAAAATCATGACTAAAGTGCATGTATATGTACGCAAGTTAACCATAAAAATGTTGAAAAGTTAAAAAAGTTTAAAAATAGATACCTGGCTATATGATAAAATTAACACTGGATAAAAATCTAAAAACTTGGCCACCGCTTGCTGGTCGTCCGCCAGTACTTCTTTCAAGCTGGCCAGTAGCTGAAGAGACCAGCGAAAATGCCCCAGGTTAGGACACAGTAAAAGAACGTGGCGCACTGAGACAGCATCGCCGCATAGCGGGCAGACTGGCACAGGGCTCCTTTGTAAAAATAACGATGGCTAAAAAAGCAGTGGCCAATGCGTAACGGAGCAAGATGACTTCCTCCCGGCGAGAGGCACGGAGGGAAGTTGCCCAGGGAATCGGAAGCGCCTTTACCGTTCTAAGTTTATTTCTACGGAGAGAAGATCAGTCGTCCCGCCAGCACGACAGTACTGCTCTCCGCACGACGAACTTGAAGTCTTCCGAGGTTAAGAAGGGAATCCTAACCCTGGGCTCTCTGACCGCCGCCTTAGCTGCCGAATCCACCAGTTCATTCCCCCACAAGCCCTCGTGTCCAGGAACACATGCACAGATCAAGCTGACGCCAGTGGCGTGTAGAACGTGAAGGGTGTCTTGGATACTCTGTACAAGAGGATGGGGATTGTACAGCTCACGAAGGCTCTGAAGGGCGCTGAGGGAATCACTGAGGACAAGGCAATCACGCAACCTTCTGCTGCGAACATGTAGAATGGCTCGGCATATGGCATAAAGCTCGGCATGGTAGATGGAGGTGCTGCCAGGGAGATCGAATGTATAGGATTCGGCCCTATGGACATAGGCACATCCAACACCTGTGGAGCTTTTTGATCCATCTGTATAATTTACGTCACAGCCATCCGGTATACCGTCATCCCAAGAACCCTGAAGGAGACCACCAGATAAGAGATGCCCGCCTCAGTAGCGTAGATGGTAGCGTATCTGCCTCACGTTCTAGAGGTCCTGAGTTCGAACCTCGGTCATGGTGAGTTACCTGGATGAGGTTTTTTCCGGGGTTTTGCTTTATACTGAAAGACGAATGTCGGGTAAATATAAGCTCTATGGACCCCGGAAGCATCATTTCACCCATTTCATTCATCGTCCGATATGACTAATTGTTGGAGGACGTAAATTGCAAAAAAGATGAGAGGTGATGTGAAATGATAGAGGAGATGAAATGGAGGGATGGGAAATTGGGGGATGTAATTAAGCTACCCAGCATTTGCCTAGCAAACCCGGAAATCCCTCGACAAACCTTTGGGTCAGGTAGGTCTACCACGAGAATCGAACCTGTGCCTCCGGAATCCGGGCCAGCTACAGACGAAAGCCCTAAGCCATTCCGCTTGGTACGGCATATTATGGGACTCAGTGTTGTCCCTACATTCGTTCTACCGTCCTGTTTTACCATCTGGTTCCCTTATCCCTTTCAGTTACGCACCTAGTTACTGAGATTACGTTTTCGTCTGTTTCCGCTAGGGGCGGGGCTAGCGCGGCCATCTTGGGGTCAGAGCGTTGCGCAGCTCAGTCGGCATCTAGCCGTGCTAGTGAGAGGTTCGTGCTGTGCTCCGTTCAGATACTGTGGCGGTTTGAAATGTCTGCGTTAATTGAAAATCCCGCGAGCTGCGAGGTGCGTGCAGTAATAAGGTTTCTGACTGCAAAAAACTGTAAACCGATAGAAATCTATCGGCAGCTTTGTGAAGTGTATGGGGACAACATTATCACTGAAGGTGGAGTGCGTCAGTGGGTCATCAGATTTAAAAATGGCCGAACCAATGTTCACGACGAAGATCGAAGTGGGAGACCCAGCATAGTGACTGCCGAACTTGTCGAAAAAGTCGATGCTAAAGTCCGTGAAAATCGAAGGTTCACAATAACGGAACTTTCTTTGAGTTTTCCACAGAAGTGGCTGGCTATGCAGCGTTTTGATGACGACGCACAGCTGCAAGAAGAGGTAACGAAGTGGTTGAAGGCGCAGGCGGCCGAATTTTTCGACGAAGGAATTTCCAAGCTCGTACATCGCTACGATAAATGCCTTAATTTGAATGGTGACTATGTCGAAAAGTAGTATTTGAGTGTGGCTTTCATCTGTATATAATAAAATTTGTTTGCTATACTTTGTTTACTTTTTATTCCAAAACGTAATCTACTTTCTGGATAGCCCTCGTATTAAGAATAACCTTCCAAGCTACAATTCTATAACGTATCAACATCAGGTGATATTGAGTTGTTAGCAATATCACTCTGCAATTAAGAGTTATGCGGTATAAATGAGATAATTTAATATTCAAATCAGCTAGGCCACTGCATAATGATTTCATAAATGAGACAAATGAAATCTATTATTCAAAATAATACAACTACAAGCAGTTATGCGATAAAGCTGTCTTCCCATATTCTAATATCCTGGAGAGCTTTATTTTTCTTTTGTGTTTTGGCCACCCTTTTCGCTCTTCTCCAAGAATTCGAGAGACGTAATTTCTGTTGCGGTGCTATAAGCGCACTTTTGTTACTTCATTCTGCCGGCAATTTCTTTTTCGGTCTAGGGTACACAAGCAAAAGCTGGAGAACGACGCGCTGAGTAAGCGTAAAGTCAACCTTAACGGTTGACCTGAGATCGGAAGTAGACTGTTGGCCCTGGCCCTTAAGGGGTTCTCGCGTCCCTTATTATTGCTGCCAGGTTCAATAAAGTGTTGGTTACGAAACTACTGCGTAGGCACTGCTCATACAAATTGAAGTTTTGAGGATACAAGTATTGTAACTACTAAAAACTGTATTATTTATATAAGCCTATTTATTATAAAGGATTATCAAAATATTTAAAGTGAGACATATGTTATATTAATTACTATCAGCTGGCATGCATTGTATTGGAAGAACTAAGAGAAGCTTTTAAGACCCGTCAAATGGAGCGCTTATGAAATATAAAACTAAAACAAATAGATAAATCAGCAGTTTCCAGCCACTTCTTGAAATGTAATCATGAAATAGGTCAAAATATACAACTGTTAAAACCTGTACAGTTTGTAAGGATATTTGGGACAAAGAGAATGTCTTTAATTTTGATATAACAGCATTTAAAAATGTTCTGCAGTTTATTAAACAATCTACATGTAAAAATTTCAATAATATTAACATTGATGAAGTCCAGCCAACTATTATTAAATAATGTACTACAGATCAAGTTAACTGTAATTCATATTTCAACAAACCCAGCATTCCAGTGAACGAGATAGAAGAGAAAGTACATCGCCTTGGACAGATATCTGGCAACCAATGCAAGTTTCCATTGACGGAGATAGAAGTGAATGTACATCTCCCTCAACAAATAACCAACTGTTTAATTTCTTCACGTCTAGAGACGATTCAACTTCAACTTGTCAATATCACAGGTGACATCCAATCATCTGCGTCCAGTAAGATCATATCTTCAGTCGAGAATGGTACTGGCGTTCCAGTTCCAAAGACTGGCATTGGAAATCAGGAGACTTCCAATGGGCGGAGTTATTAGCTTCCTGGAGAGGTAGAAGAAAGACCACGCTTAGTTGCTGCAGCATGGCCCGTTGAAGATGACTAAGACGTTGGTAGAAAACATGTTCCGGAGGAGATCTGAACATCTACGGTCTGTTGTTGTCGACGGGCCCTAAAACACTACACACTCACTCACTCTACGTCAGAGTGAGTACTCGCATGCCAGCTACTCGTAATTAATATAAGCCAATTTATACTATACGGAAACTATAATAAACTATCGGGAGCAAATACTCCAACCCAATCTTGCGCCTATGTAATTTTCATTACACAGTGCGTTTCAAAAGTAATGTGTAGTTTCTGCTACAGCTAAATGGGAGTGTCTCTCAATACACCTTCCGAAATGTCAAATATATATTCTAAAATACTTTCTACAGCTAAAAATAAATCTTAATATCATTGTTGAACAGGGCGTGACAAAATCGGAAACATTTTAAAATGAACTCTCTGCTCTTTTTCTTACAAATTCAAAGACTGTATTATGTTGTACAATGTCTTCAAAGCCAATAGGTGCTATATTAACTCTGTAAATAGCTGAAAAGTTGTCTTTGCTATTGAATGCATAATAATATTGTTAACATTAACATAAGTAAGTTACAAGATCAGAAAGTTTGTCTTCCTTTCACGATCTGTCAATCTAAATGACGAAGAAAAGTTTTCAGTTAGCTCAATTTTACTTAAAACATTATTTTGTTGTAATTTATACATTTAAACTGAACTAGTATCGCTGGTATCCAGTTATTCCCATTGTAATTGTATGTTGAATATTTTCATTAGAGTTGCAAATGTTTTGAGTTATGCAAACACAGAACACCACAGATACAATGACGAAGAATGGTTGATACTATAAATACCTCCAAGGCTTCTTTTATTATGCTGTCGGCATAATACTAAGGAAAAGAGAAAAGATGAGGTAGTTTCCTCTCTTAGTCAAGCTTGTAATTAGATAATGTTACAATGTTCATGACGAGGAGGTAATTAATGAGGATAGAATGGTTTGATGTTTACATTCTTCTCTCTTAATTAGGTACGAAAGAGCTAGGTTACTTTTGGTAAAATTGCATTTAACATTGGGCTGATCAAGAAACTGAGACTGATTTTTTTTCTCACAGATGTTTATTATTGTAATTCAATTTTTACATCCTATTTTTCAATGTAGTCTCCTCCTACTTCAATTCACTTTTTATAGAGTTTCTGCCAGTCCACTGCTTCAGACTTCTTAAATCAAATACCCCTAAGCTTCGATTATCACCGGTGATGAGTCATGGCTGCATCATTATAATCCTGAAGGAAAACAAGCCAGCACAGTGTGGATATCGCCAGGTTCTCCAACACCAAAAATGGCAAAAGTTATTCCATCTGCAGGGAAAGTGACGGTAATCAAAACTTTTTTTACTGTAATGGAATGATTTACCAACATGCAGTTCCCCCTCACACTACAGTTACAGCAGCATACCACACAGCTTTCTCGGACTGGGTGGCGACTTCATCATGACAATGTACGGCCTCACGTCACATATCAAGTCATGCAGTTTCTGGCTCGATTCAACATTACCTGTGCACCACATCCACCTTATAGCCGCGATCTTGCACCCTGTGACATTTTTATTCCCATCACTAAAGGTAAAGCTTAAGGGTATTCTATTTGAGAATTCTAAAGCAGTGCTCAAGAAAAGTGATGCGATTCTCAAGGACTTAACAAAGAATGGTCTGCAGCGCGTGTTCAAGGACCGGCAGAGACGCTATAAAAGGTGCATTGAAGTAGCAGGGGACTACCTTGAAAAACATCAAGTAAACATTGACTTGCAGTAATAAATATCTGTGAAAAAAATCAGTGTCATTCTTTATTGATCAGCCCTCGTATTTTATCCTTGTTAAATGCTTATTTAAATGTGTAATAGAGATCTTAAAGAGAATGAACAAATTTGCATAGGAAAACCAAATAGATTTAAATCCGTAGAAAGTATTATAATACACATATTTAAATTACATACGAAATCTTGACAAACTTATTCAGGGAATCTGCGACAAATGTTGTATATCCTTTTGTTCCTGTATGCAGTTTTATTTTGCTACAAAATTAACAAATTGCTAATCTTCGACTTGTGGTCCTTTTTACTTCCAAATCTGGTTCAGAACTAATGTTGATCGCAAATCGAAGTCACTCAGTTGTATAAGATACACAGAACTGCACTTAACTACGTGAAAATAAAAGGAAACTAAACACAGAGTGTCTCAGTTCTACAAAGCACAACGTGTGTAATTCATTCAATTTGTAGCTCCAACTGAAGCAGTCACGCCAGACTGAAAAGATAAGTAATTACTTCACATGATCCCTTTGCACATTCGATTGTTTTCAATTATAAGGTTAGTTCTTATTCTTATTTTTTAATATTATTTTTGGATCTACATTAAACTGTAAACATCACACCTGTAAGCTGCAACAGGAATTAGTGACGTTTAGACGTGTATCTTTCGTGGAATTAAGTTTCTACAGCAAATTGTGGCGATAAGTGCAACAGGAATTTTTTCATGGAGGTGAATTTTCATCTCGCCATCATGTTGGTGAAAACCTTTGAAGTTTTTGTCGAAAAAATATATATATTTTTAAAATTATCAATTCCTATTGCGTTGGCAGCTAGCATGGAGTTTCTTCTCAGGCGTTCCCTCTCTAATGGATGTCGTTAGCTTTAATATATACTAAGATTGGGTATCGGAATAAAAATGAGGTAAATTAATTTAAAATCACCTGAAAGCTGTATTGATTTCTAAAATAAACAACTTTACATAGTTTTAAATACGTAAAATATGAAGTTATTAATGGTGAAGCAAACAAATATATACAAATATAAGAATTTATAGCTTAAAACTTCTTATCTTATAGGAAATGATAATACTTTTGTTATAAATTGTCCGGCATCGCGATTTCACATAAAGCTTTTACACATCCTCATCCGGAAAAAAACAAAGCTGTCGTCATCGTTTCGAACGCTAGATGTTAATGTGTTCTTGTTAGTACTACCAAAATCTGAAAATAAATCAAATTTTAAAACAGAATGGCTACTGGTATTTCAAAATAAATTACTCGATGTTTGTTTTTAAAGTAAATATATTTTCCCAAACCATTAAATATGTCAGACCATTTAATTGTTTTAATAATTTAACTTCTGGATTTATTTCATGGTTAAATGACCAAAAATGATCCGCTACGGCCGATTTATCAGTCTGTTTATACTAAATGTTACGAAAATGTTCTTTCGTTCTGGTTTCTAAATTAGGTTTTGTCTTTCCAATAAAAACTTTATCACAATCAAAACAATTATACTGAGAAATACCACATTTTTTATTATTAGGAATTGTTTAGAGAAATGCAATAAATGTTTAATACTGTATTTATTTTGAGGAACTACATTTATATCAAAATGTTTAAAAAAATTCAAAATGTGTATTAACCCAAGTATGGTACGTAAATTTTTCAAAATTATAATCGTCCTTTGTTCTTAAGGGTAGAAATATCATTAACAGTTTTTTGATATTTGCAATTTTCAGTTTTCTATTTATAAAGTCTTTACTAAAGCCAATAATTAAAGCATTATTAATAATATATTTGTACTTTTTATTGGATTCATATTTATTCAGGGTTGTATTTATTAATCTATAAATCATACTATTGAAAACAGCAAATTTTTGTGAAAAGGGGTTACAATTTTTATTTTTATGTAATTATCAATATGAGTAGGCTTCCTATAAATACCAAGGTTTAATTTATTATTATTTTCTATTATCTTTAGAACTAGAAAAGGAAGAACTCCATTAATTTTAGTCTCTAACGTAAATTTTATAGTTTTATCTTGCAAATTTATTAATTTTAAAGCATCATGTATGAGTTTAATCAGGCATAATAGCAAAAATATCATCAACATATCTATACAAAACTTTAAAAATTAAAGGGAATGCTTTAGTGACTTGCATTTCGAAAGAACTCATAAAAAGATCATCATGAAAAGGTGAAAGAGGATTAGCCATTGCTAAGCCCAAAGTTTGTCGAAAAAATTCACCATTAAAAGTGAAAAAATTTGATTTAAACAAAATTCAGTAAGTTTGACAAAGTAAACTATTAAGTTCCTTATGTTAAAATAAACACAATGTTAAAATCACATTTTTGCAGTAATTTCTTTAATAAATTCTTTTTCTTTGCGAATGATTTAACGTCATTTCACCTGTCTATACAGACATCTAACTTTCATCAGGTCCAAGGTCCAACAATCTCATCCCCTCTAGAGACTATTTATTTTACTCACAGTTGCCCTTAACATCCATTTCATTGCATTTAAGGTATGCATTGCATACGATATATGTTCTTACCTTTTTCATACATTGTTTAAGTACTTTCATCAATTTATAATACAAACGTTTTAACACTGTTAGAATTTGATCATAGTATTAAATAAACAATTAACATAAAAATTTACAAAATTAATTTGCTTTCCTGGGGCTTGAATTTATTACAAATAATCCGTTTTAAAATACCGAGCCTAAATACATTTTCGTGCTTGTCCTTAAAATTCTCTTTTATAATATACTTCTTGATGTGTACAAGCATTTTATGAAAAACATTTCCATTTAGCTATATCTGAATATATGCTAAACTTCCGAAATGCAGAAACGAATATGCTATAATGCACTGCATCGTGCCACAATTACATTTTTGAATCTCCAGGCAATAAGCAAACTAATAGTAAAAATAAAGCTATCATTTTAGGGTCAAGCAAGTAATTCTGGGAGATTGGATAACGCTGTTTCTCAGAAGGGCGACTGAAGTAAGTAATATGACCTCATAAAGTTGTCGCGGCGTCTTTTACGTTTCTTCCCAGAACAAATATAATCCAAATGATGAATGACCTCATACATTACTGGAACCACTCCTTTCGTATGCGGTTAAATGATTTCGCGGTTTATGGATTTTATCATCCGCATCCTTGGTTTTATGGCTCCTTGGGCGGAAGTTGAAGAATAGAGAAGAAAAGGAGCTGCACATTCACTTCCGTTTCTCATATCAGTTTGAGCATTTGCCACGCTCGAATAAATAACGTACAATTGGAAAAAGTAACCTCTCTTATCTTTGATATCAAGTTATAGGTTCAAGCAGTAACGCCAGCAAGTCGGCCTTAAGTTTAAAGCCCAGACAAAAAAAATTTCATTAATCGACATTAATCGACTCCCAATTAATTTAATTTATACAAAAACACTGTTTTCAACACCTCCATGAAAGGATTTTAAAAAATTTCATCCTAAGTTTCCCTTTCTGTTACCTATGATATGCACTTAAGCGGTTTAACTAACCGTAATTTTTTCAGAACTGCTTAATTCTTTCAGCACTTCCTACGAGTTAACTCCGAAACAGTGTATGAGGTCGCGTTTGTGTGATGCCGAGTTCCAAATTTTGAATATCCTCCCTTATTCAAGTGGTAGGCCGATAATTCGATTCTTTTACAGTCGAGCAAATGATATTGCATTTCAAGGACATCACATCGCAATCTGTTTTCGAAATTGGTTAAGCCGTCGCTTTATTTATTATGTGTTTAAAATGGGAAGAGTTCTCGCCTGTAGCGAATCAGATGCGTTAGAGCCCTCAGCGTTGCCACCTCGTTATCCTCAGTCTTTTTATATTTCCTTCTCTCTCGCACACTTGCGAGTGTTCTTGGCGCTAACGCAAATTGAATTTTCCAAACTTTTATAATAACGCAGTTGCTGAAATCACAATTCCTACATGAATATTCGTATATTACGCAAATGTTTTAAATATTTAGTTTAAAGTTAATTATAGTTTATGAACTACTTATTTTTTTAATCCAACGAAAATATCAGTGGTGCATCCGTTTAGCTGTGAATGTTACGTAAGAGATAATTCTTCACTGTCATTGTCATTGTCATTGTCTTCGAAGTCTGAGTACTGCAAATTTATGATAATAGGTTCCAAAACCTCGTTACGTGCTATTTCTTTCCAAAGTCGTCTTCTTGTAGTTTAAATAATGTCTCACGCAGCTTTCCCTGTCTTGTTTTGTTCCTTGTGAATTTCTTCGTGAATAAGTCGTTCAACTTCAGTCAGTTTAAAAATATTATTTCTGTTTGCAACATAATTTGAACCCACATTAACTCTATTGGACTGTTCTTGCAGTAGTAAGGGGGAGTAAGGGGGGAGGAGGTGGACCGCGTCTCATTGATCCAGCTGATACACTTTTTCATGGAAGAGTATAATAACTTAATACTGCTACTTTCAACTATAGGGTAAATAGAGATTACGAATCATTCATAAACAAAGATATGTGACCAGACACGTTCTGCCAGACTAGCAAGAAGTATATCGTTTCTCTTCCTCGAATTTAACAAACACCTTAGCTTATTCAAAGTAGATATTTCCTTTACCACGTCTTGTCAAAAGTTTATGTTTTAGTTCTGAGTAATTTCAAATATACGTTCACGCATACATGCCAACCAATAATGATATTCATTACAGTGCTTACGTTGCAATGCATTGTTATAATTATATCTAATATATTTAATTGTATTAGGAAAACTATTTGTGCTAAAAATATGGGGTTTCACAGTTATGTTAAATGCATTACTCTCTACCTTCCTCATGGATCAGTTTTTGCAAAATCTGAATTTTTGTCTTAGCACGAATAGTATTTATTAGTGATTGATTAGTTTGCAGCTAATCACACACGACTTAGGGGGAATGCAATACGACACCACCGCAGGACTCCGATTGGTTAATCACCTAGTAGCACAAAAGCACAAAAACCTTCTCATTTCAAATACACAATAGAAGTAAAAGTTTTTGTAGAGAATGGTTTATAGACGAGTTTCCCTTGAATGCAAAATATCAGATGTTTTGAGTTGTCATAGTTTAAAAATTTTAGCATATAATAGCTTCAGTAATTGATTAATTGAGTGTGATTATGTTTTTAAAAATAAAAAAATTATTTTCCGGCAATTTCGTAGTTTCGTAGTTTTAATAGTTAGTTTATCTGGTGGAGAAGTTTGGGGTTAAATGAGATTAATTTCTTGTCATAACTTGGCTATGGTCCATAACGTTAAAGTACTTCTAAAAGTATAATCTGACATAAATATACTATCGCATGTTAAGAAAAATAACGTTTCTTACATATTTGAGCTTAGAAGGGTACCTAGAGTGAGTATGAGTAGTGTATTCAAGTGTTAGATGCTTTGTTACCCTTCTCAACCAAGTATGTTTTACTGAATCTTAAAACAAGGATTTGAAATTTCAGTTATGTGCTTTGGCATAAAAGCGTCCATACATTTTCACAACAGTGCTTATCAACAACTCTAAATTTGTCTACGTCAAATACACAGATATCTGGACCATGCGATTAAGTTTGAAAAACTTCAATTTATTTAGTCATTCTAACTACCTGATCGTATCGCGACGGATGTGTGTAGTATGACCTTCTGTAACTGACCTTCTAGTCATGCATCCTTCTAGGTAACTGCACATTTACTTCCAAACGCGAGGGACTGAGGGCATTAGAGAAAATTCCCTATTACCATCTATTTTCATTTTTACCATTCTTTTGAACTTATACACAAACAATGGGATGCAGTAATGAATATCCATCCAACATTTACCTTGGGACTGGGGGAAACTGTGAAAAAACCCAAACATATTGGTTGGCCCATGGGATTTGTGCTGGAATACCGCGACTACGAGCCACTGATGTGGCTATCGCGCTTAGTAATTATGAATTGCAAAAGCCTTCGGCATTGATTTAGTGTCCGTGCTAAACTATGGCTCCGCGTACATACATGAGGATACGCTTTCAAATGAAACTACTGATAAGGGCGCAGGCTTTATTGAGCTTCTTTAGTCTCACTAGAAGGTGCTTAAGCCGTATATAGCTGCCCGAGCTATTCTGGGTCTGTATCTCTCAAAGATCACTAATAAATATTATACCTGGGCATAATATTTAGTGTAATGGTATCTTCCTTGATGGTAGTTTTTCACACTTAGGAATTCCCAATCATTAAAGGCAGGCGAAAATGAAATTAGATTGAACTTTTACTGCACTTTAAGCACTGCCGTCGCAGATAACAAACTTTCTCCATCCCTCATATTCTGCATAGTTCGAATGAGCTAACCTGGGATAGACTGCCTTAAAATTTCCATGCACGATTACAGACAGCTGTGCAAAGGGAGTGCATGACCTTCCACTGTCATGTTAAAAATTGAAAGCTTTATAGTTATACTGACATATCTTTATATTGACTAATTTGTATGCTCATTGCCCAATAGTAATGAACAAAGAGATTCCTGTTTTATTGTATGCGTATGATTTAACGGTAGGAGCAATCTCTGTAATAATTCTACAAAAATCAATTGAGGCATTTCATAGGTTTTGCACTGAATGAGGATTGAAAATAATCAGTAAAAATAAAAAAATGATGGTATTTAAAAGAGTATCGATGCTCAGGATAGGAGAGGAGTGGTGCATAGGAGATCAAAAGGTAGAAGTGGTAAAGGAATAAGACTATTTTTAGGTGTAAGGATGTGTAGCAGTGGAGGGTGGACCGCACAAGCCAGAAAAGTGATAGCTAATGGCAGGGCGGCAATGACAGGGTTAAGAATATGCAAACATAAACTGGAGATGTCAATTAGATGGTTAGAAAGAGTGTATAAAGCGGCCGTTGAATCCAGAACAATGTAATCAGTGGAGGTATGGGGTACTTCAGAGATAGGTACAAATTTAGACCAGATGTATGCATTGTTTTGCAAAGAACTACTAGGACTGCGAAAATCGGCATCAAGAGCAGTGGCATTACTAGAGTTGGATAATACAAACAAAAGGAGAATAATAATAGAGAAAATGCTAAAATTATGGTATAATTATATAGGGCTGAAAGGGGAATTATTGAATCTGTGCATGAAAAATCAGAAAAGCATTAATGGTACAAATAGCTGAGGGTCGGAATTTGTAAGAATGGTATGGAACGTAGGCATGGGAGATTTACGGAAAGCAGAGGAGTCAAATCATAGCCGTTTTTGGAAGGAAGTGAGAACCAGAGTACCAGGAGATATGGCAAGGTATAGTAGAAAATAAATTTTTGAAATTTTATAAGCAATTAAAGACAGAATGGGGTAGGGGAAAATATATAGATCAATTTGACAAAATTGGAAGAGATGGCATAGCATGGATGATAGTAGAAATAATATATATATATATATATATATATATAAAAGGGTTGATAGGAAATGAGATAGGAATATGTGAATTTTGTGGAGAGTTCATTATCTGATAGCACGTAAGGAGTTAACAAATTGCAGGAGAAAAATATGGGAAAAGAAATGGGACAGGTGAGCAAAGAATTAGTGGCATTAACCATGTTAACGGGGATGAGTGAAAAGAAAAATAGATGTATAGGAGAAATCTTATATGGGTTAAGAGAAAAGTGGTTTGGGGTAAAAGAATCGCAGGTCAAGAAGAAATGACACCATGCTGCTCAGTAAAGCCAAAGGTTTATGGCCAGGGCACCTGAGTCGGCGAGTAAATCTTGGGTCAGCAATTTCATGTATTTGTACAGGATGTATAATATTGCTTGTTCGTGTTAATGTCATTGTAGTGAAAATGTAATGGAAACTATACAAATAAATATCAAATATCAGACTAATTTGTATGTACGTTTCGTTTGCATTTATTTAACTCTCGTTATGACGCATGCATTAATTTATTGTTACTAATTGGTTGATTTATTCAATTAATTGGTACAACGTCCATTTCTCTTGTATAAATACCACGTGTGATATTTCTGTTTACGTTTCCCTACATCGTGTGGTACTTCCCACTTCAGGTGAGATTGTAATGGATAATATAATGCTGAACAATAGATTATTATATAAAAAGCACATAAGATAAAATTATTTTAATACCGTATTCCGTATTAGCCATTCTGGTCTGTACTTTGTTACAACGTATCTTCACCTCTTGAAGTTCTTCAATTGTTTCTTTTTCATTTGATCCAAACCCTCAGCATAAATAATTGCACTATTGTGTGTTTAAATGGGAAGAGTTCTTGCCTGTAGCGAATCAGATGCGTTAGTGCCTCCAGCGTTGCCACCTCGTTACACCCACTCTTTTAATATTTCGCTCTCTCTCTCGTACACTTGCGTGTCCTCTTGGCGCTAGACGTAAGAGAACGCAAACTGAATTTTCCAAAGCTTTAAAATAATGCATTTTTTGAAATCACAATTACAACATGGATATTCATACATTACGCACATGTCTTAAGTATATAATTAAAAATATTGTAGTTTCTGCAGTGTTTATTTTTCTAATCCAACGAAAATAACAGCGGTGCATCCGTATTGCTGTGAATGTTACTTAAGTTAAGAGAGAATTCGTCATTGTCACCTTCATCGTCTGAGTACTGCATATTTATGATGATAGGTTCAAAAATTCCATCAGGTGCTATTTGTTCAGTTATCTTCTTGTACTTTATCTGCTGTCTCACAAAGTTTTCCCAGTCTTGTGTACCTTGCCAATTTCTTCGTGAATAAGTCGTTCAACTTCAGTCAGTTTAAAAATATTATTTCTATTTGCGACATAATTTGAACCCACATTAACTCAATCGGATTGGTCTGGTAGTGGTAACGAGGAATGTGGTTTATAAAACCTCGTGTCTCATTTCAGTAGCAAGCTGATCCAGCTGATACACTTTCCCTGGTTTTTATGTGCATGAAAACTGAATAATGCTGCTTTTAACTCTCCGGGGTTATCATAAACAAAGATAATCAAGAAATGATGGACGAACCCTCTCCAAATGATGGAGGAAACACTACAAGTCTAACCGAGAGGTATATTACTACCAATATTCGGATAGGAAATGACAGTAAAAAAAAGGATAGAAAGTCCTATGTAGTAGACTTAGGTAGTGAATTAGTTCGAGGAATTGTAAATCTACTGGTTTCCGGTAGCTAGTAGGACAGGAAAGTAGTGAATGTAAATGTTAGCAAGTAGGATATATGATATAGGTAGGGTAGCTACTTTTCATAAGTTCTAAAGCTGCTGGTTTCCAGTAGCAAGTAGGTTAGGATTATTTGGCAAGTTAGATTAGGGAATATCTGCAAAGATAAGTATTGTAAATGGTACTAATGAATAAGGCAGGAGGATAAAGAATTAAAAGCTGTGGACAACTTTGCCCTGGTATTGCTTCAAGATGCCAGGGCATGTGTTGAGCACTTTTTTTTTTTTTTTTTTTGGTTGTAAACAAAGATATAATTTGACCAGACACGTTCTGCTAGGCCAGTAGGAAGTGTATATTTTCCTCTCGTTCGAATTTAACAAACACGCTGGCATATTCAAAGTAATTCTTTTATCACGTCATATCAAACGTTTACGTTTTAGTTCTGAGTAATTACAAATATACGTACACTCATGCATGCCTACCAATAATGCTATTCATTACACTGATTACGACGCGAAGCATTGCTATAATGTAATAATACATTATTTGTATTAGGAAAACTATGTGAGTTAAAAATATGGAGTTTGTGCGATTATGATCAATACATTACTCTCTACTTCCTCATGGATCAATTTTTCGAAAATCTGAACTTTTGTCTTAGCGCGGATACTATTTATTAGATTGATTAGGTTGGCGCTAGTTAAATACCACATAGAGGGACTGCAATACAACATCGCAGGATTCCGATTGGTTGCAGCGCTCAAGGACAAACTTCATCCCATTTGAAACAGACAATAGTAGTATCATCAAATTAGTTAATGACGCTGTTGCATAAAAATACATACAGTTGCTCCTAATACCAATATTTGTACCTAAGCTTATACGAAAATACGAAATATAGAAAGTCCCTATTCCGAAGTCCAAGTGGCGTTTTAAAGCCTGCTTGTTTTCTAACGCCTTAATAAAAATTAGCATTTCAAAATTAAAGTTCGCTTTTTCTTCGAGCAGAAGAAGATGAGAATACGATAAGAGTAGCTTCGCTGTGCTGTGCGTTCTATTTTGTTATGTACAACTGGCATCTAATGAAGTTACATTCATCTGGAATTGTGGAAAGAGAAGGGATGGTCCGGAAACTCTGTAGAAGTCAAAATACGAGGCTGTACCTTTGTTCTTCCTCATGAATGCTAAGCAGGTATGGAAATGCCCAGTAGCCGAAACTGAGAAATTTCTCTCCCAAGATAAATTTGATTGACTCGCGCTACTTAGCATCCAGTAGCTGCAAGGAAATGCTGCAGGATAAAAAGACGAGCTTCATGAATTTCTAAGTTGGCGCAATAACTCTAATTCACTACACTGTTCTTCAATTAAAACATCTCAACTGTGCTGTAAATGAACAATTAAGTAACTTAATTTGCCAACAGAGAAAGACAGCATGCTGAGGCAGTTTAGACTGGGTAGCGCTATTCCAAGTTTGTGACACTACAAAATAATGTATTTTTTTTCTCCCCCACAAGGTAAACGATGCTTAGCCCAAGTAATTTTATAGCAAATAAATAAATAACTACTTCTTCTTCTTCTTCTTCTTCTTCTTCTTCTTCTTCTTCTTCTTCTTCTTCTTCTTCTTCTTCTTCTTCTTCTTCTTCTTCTTCTTCTTCTTCTTCTTCTTCTTCTTCTTCTTCTTCTTCTTCTTCTTCTTCTTCTTCTTCTTCTTCTTCTTCTTCTTCTCTTCTTCTTCTTCTTCTTCTTCTTCTTCTTCTTCTTCTTCTTCTCTTCTTCTTCTTCTTCTTCTTCTTCTTCTTCTTCTTCTTCTTCTTCTTTCTTCTCTTCTTCTTCTTCTTCTTCTTCTTCTTCTTCTTCTTCTTCTTCTTCTTCTTCTTCTTCTTCTTCTTCTTCTTCTTCTTCTTCTTCTTCTTCTTCTTCTTCTTCTTCTTCTTCTTCTTCTTCTTCTTTCTTCTTCTTCTTCTTCTTCTTCTTCTTCTTCTTCTTCTTCTTCTTCTTCTTCTTCTTCTTCTTCTTCTTCTTCTTCTTCTTCTTCTTCTTCTTCTTCTTCTTCTTCTTCTTCTTCTTCTTCTTCTTCTTCTTCTTCTTCTTCTTCTTCTTCTTCTTCTTCTTCTTCTTCTTCTTCTTCTTCTTCTACCTCCGTGGATTAGGCTATAGCGTGATCCGGTCTCACATCGATCCATCGTGTCCTAGGTCGTCCTTCCCTTGTGCATCCCTTAACAGATCTTAGGAAACGCATTTCTGCTGCTTGTATTTTACTAAAATCTTTGTTTCTTAATGTCCATGTCTCGCTTCCATATAGCAAGACAGGGAGTGCCATGACAGAATAAAATTTTAATTTAGTTTCTCTTCTTGTTTTACCTTTTGGTGTTCTCTTAATTGTTTCAGTTACTGCTTGAAACTTACTTATTTTCTGATTTATATCTTGATCCATTTCATAACTTAGGTCGTATCCAAGATACTTAAAATGTGACTCTTGTTCAATAATATTATTCTCAATTAGAATTTTTGTCCTTACCGGGTATTGGCCGTGTAATGCCAATTACCTTTCGATTTTTATTTGAAATTTCCATATCATATATTTTACTGATTTTATTCAATTCATACATTGCCTTTTGCAGCTTATCCTCATTGTAAAAAATTAAAACTACATCATCAGTTCTTTGTCCTATGTTAATACCACTATTTACTTTAAATTTCTATTTGTTTAAAATATGGTCTAGATATATATTAAATAAGATGGGTGATAGACTGCATCCTTGTTTAAGTCCTTGATTTATTCTAATTTCTTCTGTTAACTTCCCATTTACTTCAATAACCATTATGTTATCTACGTATAAACTTTGTATGATTTTAATTAAATGCCCTGGGTAACCTTATTTCTTTAATATCTGCCATAATTTATTTTCATCTACTCGGTCTAAAGCCTTCTAAAAACCCACTTACGGCTATGGGTTCACCTTACCCTTATTTAGGTAAAATCGAACATACCCAATTTTAAATTACCCGTTTACTAATTTCTCGCTCTTACTGTACTGATTTAGATCAGAAATTTTTGGGCTTCACTTGGCATTTAAATGTCACTTTGTATTCTTCCCGATCAGCGCTGTAATGAAATACACACGACAAACCTTATGGTTCTCCCTCTGGAGAATCGAACACAAGACTTTTTCAGTATCTCGCGGAAGTACCAATCGCAGCGCGTCATAATTGAGTTACATAATCACTCGAGGAACCCCACTGTTGGTGCACCACAACAATGCAGAAGGGGAATGAGGGGAAGAGGAGCTTGAATTGTTCATCTGCTCTGTTAGTGGATCTGTTTACTACGAAATGAGTGTATGAGGGTGCATATGAGTCACTTATGCTGCACCGAGCGGGATGGATCAGGCGGTTTCATCTGGGGCGCGCATTCGGGAGGCACGGATTCGATTACCGTGGACCACCTAACTGACCAATGGGGTTTTTCGGGGTTCTCCTGGGTCGCTAGGTGAATACTGGGCAGGTTAATTACATCCCCCGAATATTCTGTCCCTGCATTTCATCTCCATTATCATTTCATATGATCTTTCATCTGGTGGTCTATTTCAGGGTAGAAGTGCCAGCGGGTGTCTCGGCGGTGCATGGCAGGATGATACGCTCCGAGGAAAACTACTTCCTCCTCCGGTAGGTCGGTTGCCGATCTCTACTCTTCTGCTGGGGCCGTTTCGAGACCGCCAGCCAGGGATCTTTGTGTTTCGAATCGCCTGTCTGGGACCATTAGTGCTCAGCTGCTGGGCTCGTTGCCGTCCCGCTGTAGAGGAGCGAGTTCGTTGTCCTGGCCTGTGGGGATAAGTCTCTATCCGAGTAAATTGTAGAGACCCTGCCCTCTGTACTGTCATGGCTCCTTGGGTCGGCCGCCCTGGTCTCCTACGCCTCATCCTTCCTCTCGGGGCTGCCGCACTTGGGGCACAGAAACAAGAGGCCCAGCATGGTGGCCTACGTACCGAATCCCCTCCGTGATGAACTCCCAACTCCCAATCTAATATCAATTCCAGTAACTGCAGTGACAGGTGCTATGCATGGATGTGTTATGCCACAACACTGTGTATTTTACATGAACCTAGCATCCGGAAGGCGAGCAAAACACAGAAAAAATTATTACGCTACACATACCTCTGTGTTGCCTTCTTGTACTGGGTAGATAATACTTTCTGTCGCAACAGAAACGCACTAAACCTCCCTACTTCCTTCCTAGCCGACAGAACGACTACCTCCAAGAGCGCTTGCCTTATAGGTTGAAAGTTTTCTAAGAGCTCTTAAGGTTCGAGAAGGAGGAACTTCTGAAATATTCTAAATATATATCACTTCCGTGTTTACGTTGAGCAACTGTTTTCCTTATAGAGGTTTCCCTTGCTCTGTTTCCTCTACACAGTGTGACCCCCCTATAAGCTTTGTAACATAGGCGCTGCCACAATTACTAACTAATCGTACGGCGCACCAGCTATTTACGAGCCTTATGGGCGTCGTGACTGGAGTGCAGTGCTGGAGGGTGGAATGTGGTCAGCTCTCTGGACTCTCCTGGCCGGTATAGCTACATCACAGTACTTAAGTCGGCAGCACGTACAGTAAGTATTTAGTCATGATTATATCTTGGATATGGTACAATTTTGACAACAAAACACAAGTTGACCTAACGTGATTCTGTACTACGAATAAGGAAACTCAAAAATGACATAATGACACGTGAATATTGAATAGTTAAAATAGAAGATAAGAGAGATAGTTATGAATACATGAATTACTAATAGTGGAATATTCAACAGCTGAAATATACGTTAAGAGAGATAGCTGTGAATATATGAATTACTAATACTAGAATATTGAAGGGATAAAATATAACATAAGGGAGCTAGTTATGAATTCATTAATTAACTAACATTAGAATATTGAGCAGTTAAAATAAAAGATAAGAGAGACAGTTATGAATACTTTCGAGAGCTAGCTGAGCAAGTGCTATTTTCTGTCATATCTGTCATTTTACTGTCTGAAAACCGATTTAGGCAGTGTTTAAGATGCTAAAAGTAGTCAAATAGAAACAATTAAGCCCGCCTATGAGTTCTAATAGGATACGCTTTACATTTTTTTCTAATTTTTGAATCAGGAGGCGCTAGCTCACATTCTTTAACCATTTTTCCTTCAATTTTTTCAATTTTATTTCTAATTTTTTTATTTTTTACAAAACAAATTATAACAAAACAAAACAAACACAAACAAGTTGCTAGCATTGGGTTCCTTTTTATTCAGACTAGTTTTTTTTTACTTTTGTTTTTAAAAAACAATCACGATCACAAAGGGGAAAGGTAGAGTTGGAGGTCTGGTTTAGTTTATATATTCATGATTTGTTATATTTTGTTGTAATATTTTAGAACAAAACTGGGTGCACACGCGCGCGAAAGTTAGCAAGTGAGATCGAGCTGATCATTTCCAGCAGATCCCACACACTATGACTAAGGAAGATCTATTACAGCCAGAAAGTTTGGCTTAAAAGTTCATCCCATTTCTGCAGTAGTCGAGACAGTGGGATCAAAAACCCTTCATCAAGCAACCTCTAGTAGAGAACTATTCTTTAAGACAATATGCATGCCATTTGTCCTGCTCCGTCTCTCGCCCAAGAAACAGGAGACGGAAATGTAATAAAACGTAAGTATTACCAATAAAACACTGGTAACTGAGATACCACTCCAGTATTAGCCTATCGATGAGGGAAACTACAACAAAGCCACGGTCAGTGGGGACGGTCAACATACAAGTCCGCCCCTCCCAAATACCAGCTTCACCTGCTGTGTCTCGGGAAATATAGCCATAGATGATCATGATCGTACACAAGATAAGTAGACATTAAGATGAGTACTGCCAAAGCACACGAAAGGCGCTTTTCATCAAAGCAAATAAACTTCACATCACCAGATTAGAAACAACTGAACGTTGGTTATACCACCTCAAAGTATTCCTATTCTTATGCAACTAAATAATATGAGAGAAATCCCCCCACCATTTTGTCTTCGTGTGTACCCTATGAATTCGTTTAGCTATTGAGCTGACTTCTCTTATGATTTTTCAGGAAAGTCAGAAGTAAAATATAGAAAATTGGATATATTCCCCTGACTCCTTTTACTATCTCAGATGAGTTGTCATTGTTAAGTTCGGTTTGAGGTATGAGGTATGACAAGGCTCGAATGGGGACGTAACAGACTGAACAACTCTTTATGCCTATGGCCCTGAAGCTCTGGGAGGGAGGGATGACGTGAGAAGTTAGTAAGTGTAATCAGAACCAGGAGGCCAGGGCCACTAACTCGCCAGTAGCCGCTGGTAGAGGTGAAATTAAACAAGAGAAGTGAAATGAAAATTGAAATGGAAGGACAGAAAATTTGGGATTTAATTATCTTTCCCAGTACTCAGTCGCTCTTGCCTATTTATGTATTGTACCCTAGTCTCACTTCCTTCCAAAATCCGCTATAATTTAGTACTCACTCGCTCAGCAACCCAGTAAATATTTACCTCCGAGTAAGTATTCATGGGTCAGAAGTCGACCACGTGAATCGAACCTATGATCTCCCAATTGCGGGCTACAGACCGCCTAAGACTTCCAGATTGGTAAAATTCAAATTACTTTTTGTAGTATGTAATGGCAGAGATAGGAGTTAGGTGAACATGAGAACTGATGAGAACAGCCAAAGAGAGAAAGGAACTGCAAAATGGCCCATAAAATAAATCACTTGGTAAACAGAATAGGAAATCCATGGTCTTAGTGGATGATGGCATTCTGCACTGAGTCCTCTTCTTCAGGAAACTGCCCTATCTAGAAGGAAGGAGTGAGAGATGCACTATGCCCCACTGTCAACGTAATTACCTTCCAGTAATGACCAAAGTGCTATAGGAAGCGGGCTCTTCAAAGGTTTAATTAAGGGCTTTAACGGTGTTATATCGAAGGCTACCATTAATAGCCTGCGTGGGACTGCGCAAGGCGTTGAGCTCGTTCTCTATGCTGACAAGATATCTACTGGACACTAGAAGACTGCCTAAAGTGGTGCTATTGGTTACATGAACAGTGAATGTCTACAGATTACACACTGCAGACTTTCCGGGTGTTCGTTTAATTTCACCAACTATATTGACACCGGAATTATAAAGATTTATAGCTCCCTACAGAAGTGATAGCGATGTAGATAAATATTTGCAATGAATATATTTCTTGTGATGAAGTCCATTAATGTTCTCACCTAGAGGGCTCGAGTTTGATTCTTGGGCGGCAGATGGGTATATTTCTTTAATTAGGGATATATCCTAACGTTTATATGGTTTTAAAATTTGGATGTGGGCAACCGTGCTCCTGAGAATAAGAACGACGAAAACTTAAAACACATAGTTGCTTAATATCAAAGTTCAGTGAGTGCATACCAATAATTATTCATATACATTACATGTAGCATGCTATATGGGTATACAGCGTTGAATGTTTCATTCAAAACCCATAATATAGCTGTAAGAGTTAAATCACATTATACAAATTTGAGAAAAGTTCACTATTACAGATCATTAAACATATCGTGTTTCAAATAGGATATTATAGGAGTAGGATAAATATTACAAATTATTTATCAAAATAAATTGTTTGCAATATTCAAAATAGAATAGAGTAGTATATATATATGTGTATATATATACTGAATTATTATGAATCGGATAAATATTACAAATTATTTATAGAAATATATTGTTTGCAAGTTATCGCCTACAACGTTCAATAAATCCTTGCACTATATGCCACATAAGGAGTATATCATATTTTTATCATCATCATCATCATCATCATCATCATCATCATCATCATCATCATCATCATCATCATCATCATCATCATCATCATCATCATCATCATCATCATCATCATCATCATCATCATCATCATCATCATCATCATCATCATCATCATCATCATCATCATATTCTTCTTCTTCATCATCATCATCATCATCATCATCATCATCATCATCATTATCGCAACCATAAAGAGGAATAGTAACTTCAATTTTATAATTATCATGTGAATCGAATAGTGAAAGCGGATTATTAGATCCTTGGTGAAATTATATTTAAGTGAGAGAAATATAATAATTTGGCGTACAATTATCGAAATTTGTATTTGTTATAGAATATTTACTGAATAAATAGCAGCATTCAAGAACTGAGTCTAAAAGTTTCTAGTAATTTGCTTAAATAGCTTTCTCCTTCCTGAGAAAGAGCGGAATGGCTGAGGTTGACGCAGCCCCTGTCACCTAGGAACACTGAGACGACATATAACTTGATACCAGAAAGATATTGACATAAACAAACAAATACATATAAATAAATGACGTATACCAGTATAGATATACGCCATAATGCTAGCATATACTCCGAAGACCGCCACGGTGGAAAGGCCACTCTGCTAAGGTCAGTAAACTCCCTTTGCAATCCCTGTAAACAAACAACCCTACTCTATTGTCTGTTTTTCCCTCAAGGCAAATTTGGTGCCACCCAGTTGGAAAACAACCCATTGCTAAAATCCTATGCGTGCTTCTGACAACAGGCTTCAAGATTTTGACCGTCGCTCAGAACGCATGTTTCCGCATATATTTTTGCATGCGGACCGTTAGAGAAAGCGTCTCTGATATTAGGTCCAAAACTGGAAATTCTGAACACTGATCTCCAGTGGGGATAGGTACCGGCCAATGAAAATTTGATATTTGTTCATGTGATTTTGCAAACCCCCAAAACACCTAGTGTAGGGGTAATTCAAATTGTTGGCGAAAAGTAATGTACAACGAGTAATGTATAGAGAGGACGATACATATATCCAATTCGACTACGCAGTGCTACTACCTCCGTGCTTCACATCACAATGCTGACAGTGATGCTAAACACAGCAATCACACTGATGACTTAACGGTGGCGGGCAAAGGAACCTAAAGACAACAATAACCTTCTGTCTTCCAGATTCGAGGTGTCATCATTCAACACACAACCAGTCAGGACGCACCCAATAATGAAGTACAGATGAGAGTTCTCATACGGGAGCTACATGTTACCTCGAACCAGTTACAATCTCCCTCTCCTTAACATCCACACGCCAGCAATCCTTAATTGTGAGCCGTTGAGCACAAATAGAGCTCGACGTGGTTCGCTAGGGGCCACACCACCTCAAGGTGGTTTTATCTGTGGATGGCATTCGGGAGGCCCGGGTTCGATTCCCGTGGCTGACCTACCTCAACTATGTGTTTTGTCGTGGGATTTCCAGGATCGCTAGGTGAATGCTGGGTAGCTTAATTACATCCCCCGAATTTCCTGTCCCTCCATTTCACCTCCATTATCATTTCACTTAATGTCTCTTCTGGTGGTCTCTTTCAGGGTAGATATGTCGGCGGGTGTCTCGGCGGTGCATGGCAGGATGATCTACTCTGAAAAAAACTACTTCCTCCTCGTAGGTTGGTTGCCCGTCTCCGCTCCTCTGCTGGAACCATTTCGGGGCAGCCAGCCAGGGACCTTTGGGGCTTGGCTGCTGAGCTCGTTGCCGTCCCGCAGTATGCGAGCGAGTTCGTTGTCCTGGCCGTTCAGGAGAAGTCTCTATCCAAAGTCTCCAGTACCCTCTGTACTGTCGTGGCTCCTTGGGTAGGCTGCCCTCTGACTCCTTTGCCTCATTCTTCCTCCCGGGGGTGCCCCACGTAGTGGCATAGGAAGAAAAAGCCCAGCATGGTGGCCTACGTACCGAATCCCCTCCGTAATGAAATCCTAATCATCTACCTTGAATGCAACTCGCTCCAAATTCAAGTAGCCTTTGTCGCATAGTCTGACCATTACTACCCCACTTATGTATTTTAGCACCTAACTAGATGATAGCAGTAAAAAGAGATTTAGCCAGTTTCGTCTGTACTGCAAACTTTGTCAATGGTAGTCTCCAATTTCCTAACATAAATCTTGCTTTACTTTTGCAAATATGCTGCTTATTCATCTTATAGACTTTGTCGTTCAATTTCTAACGAAACAGAAATAAAATTAAAACATTTATACAACCATTTTCTTTATCATAGCAAGTTGTTCCATTTAATCTGTGTAAATTTAAACCGTATTTTATGTAATATTGAACACACAGACACACACACACACACACACACACACACACACACACACACACACACACACACACACGCGTGTGTGTATTGAGTAAAGATTGAAACTAATTACTTTCAATACAGTCCTTAGTTATGCTTATACAGGGCGTCCAACAAAATTCTGGTGGATCAGGAAATTAAATTAATATATGGAGCCAACTTCAGAATTTAAAATCAAACATGATGCACATTTAAATGATTACACATTCTATTTTTAGTAGCAAAATGAATCTTTTAGGTATTTTTGCTAACGTGTATTTTTTACCAAATGCAATTTGGCAGAAAATAGTATAAATGAAAACACGAATGTATTTTTAATTTAGAAGCGAAAGTAATTCATGTTGTGATTCCAGAAACGTCAAAGTACAAATACTGTGTATACTTTGTCCCGTTGATTATTTATATTCAGAAATTCTGAGGTCTGTATGTTTTCAACGATACCATTTACAGGTAGAGAAAGCTTTGTCAAAAGAATCATCGTATTAAAATGTAAATTTATGCTATTTTGAGCAATTAATAAAGTAATATAAAGTCACCACATGGGAACATGTGTTTATTTTTAGCACTGTGCTATATACTTTAATAAGTATTCTACAAAAGTTCAAATATTCAAAATTCTAAAAATGGGTTATCCTTTACAATTCTAAAATTGGTGCTATTTTACCACATAATATTGATTTATTTTCCATGTCATTTTTTGAAACGCACGTTTCTCAATAGTATCAAGTATTCTTGAGGTTTGCTTTTTCTATCGGTTCAATGGATATTCACCCGTTGAAGCACTCTGTATATGGAGCTGCGCAAATCAATGTATCTCTTTGTAGGCGCATGCACATATTATGCAAATGCGTATAAATTAATGCGCATTAACGGTGCAGATTATATCTGTTCAAACTCATGTAATGGATCTGTTGTTGGTGCCGTAGTGATATATTAAGTAGCATGTATTGTGAAGGCTAATAAAGGAATTACCCAAAAATATACATGAACATTTGTGTTTTACAATACATTATTCCTTGTTGTCGAAGAGCAACATGTTTCGCAATAGCATCAGAAATACAAATTTTGATTATATGCCTTTAACAGTTTATATAACCGGTGTTTCCATCCTTGAAATGGGTTTGATATGGCTAAGAATAAACTAGCTCTTTCTAGTACAGTTTTAGAGATATGTTCTCTGCACTGTTTTTGAAAGCATTCACATTATATTATTTTGATATTTTTCATACTTATATGTACAGCTTGTAACAGTATTTTTGGGTTATGTTCGAAGGCATTACGAATGTATAAAAATATATGTAGTTGTGTGATTGGCCGAAGTAGTAGTGGTGTGACGTGGTATGACGTGGTATGACGTGATGTGGTGACGTGCCATTGGATCGGCCAATCACAGAATTTAGAAGTAACGATAGTGACGAGAAGTCAATAATAATCTTTGAGAGTGATATGTTCTTCAGTCTTGTCGTATAAATATAATAAAATAGGAATTCATCGAAATAATTTGACTTCTTTATTCCGAACCACGCCTTGAAACACATGTCTCACGACTTATTTAGAATTCGATTGATACTTCAAAATTACCATGGAAGTGAACGTATGAACATAATTTTGGAGCTGATGTTGGCGTGGATGCCTTGTACAAGAGGATCCAAGTAACAAATCAGAATTAACATTATCATGACCCAAATTCCCGTTAAAAGCTTCCATTACAACTGCATTACACAGACTTTAATATCGAACATGTACATACTTACATGAAATTGATGATCCAAGATTTACTCGCTGACTCAGGTACCCTGGCCATAAGCCTTTGGTTTTCCTGAGCAGATTGGTGTCATTTCCTCTTGACCTTCTCTTCTTTTACGATATTCCACTTTTCTCTTCACCTATATAATAATTCTCGAGTACATCTCTTTTTCTCTTCACACTTCCCCGTTAACATGCGTAACGCCACTATCTCTTTGCTTACACTTTCCCATTTCTCTCACCCCTGTTGCATCACCGTTCCAGCCTCGGCCTACAGTCTTCATTGTTACCCTACAAATCGCTCGTTCGTCCGCTTATTACATATCCTGCCAAGTGTGGGGGGTCGCACACACATGTCATCTTCGTCGTCTTCAGGTTATACAGAATCGCTTCATTCGCATCCCTACCAACGCTCCATGGTTCATCCGTAATCGGCAGCTCCATCACCAACTAGGACTGTTACCTCTTCACGACTACACCCGCAGGATCACCCGTCGTTTCTTTTCCACGATGCAAGAAGATCCAGGAGCTGTGCATTGTAACATCGGCGTCCGCACGCGCCAGCCCTCACGCTTGAAGAGGAGACTACCATAGGACCTGCTTCTGAGTGATACATCTGATTCGAGTGATTCTAGTGCTTGATGTCTGTCTTACATCTTCAATATTGGCCTAATTTCTCAGAGAGTATTATTGGAGTTCTAGCTTAATGTAGTTAGGGGGCGGCCTGTTAGCCTACCCCTGAGTGTTATTGTTCTTTAATGTATTGTTATATTACCTTCTTTTCACTCTGATCTGTAAAGCATTGTACTGATGATCGATCAATAAAAAATTATTTAAAAAAACTTTCCCATTTCTTATCCAATATTTTTGTCCTGCAATTTGTTAACTCCTAACATTCTACAAGGTAATTAATAGTGTTCTCTTCATCTCTACAAAATTCACATTTCCCTGCCTCATTAATTCTCCACCCTTTTAGGTATATTATTCCTACTCTTATCCGTGCTATGCCTTCTTTTCCAGTTTTGTCACATTGATCTATATATTTTTCTCTGCCCCATTCCGTCTTTAATTGCTTATAAAATTTCAACGTTTTTTTTTCTATACTTTTCCATATATCCTGCATATCTATATCTTGTAGTGTGGTTCTCACTTCCAAAAGCCGCTATGATTTGTCTCCTCTGCTCTCCTTAAATCCCCCATAGCTATCTTCGCTACCATTCTTTCCAGTTCCAACCACCAAATATTTGTGCTCTTAATTCTTTTCTGTTGCTTCATCCACAGATTCTATAATTCCCCTTTCTGACCTTTAATACACTTATATCAGAATGTGTATATTCTCTCTATTATTATTTCCCTCCTTTTTGTATTGACCAACGCTAGGAATGCCACTTCTCTTGTTGCCGATTTTGGCAGCCGTAGTAGTTCTTTGCATAACAATCCAAACATCTGATCTAATTGTGTATCTATCTCTGATGTGCCCCATACCTCTGCTGCGTGCATTGTTCTGGATTCAACGACCGCTTCATACAGTCTTTGTAACCAAAATTAGTATACCTATCCAGAGGATTTGAACCACAGTCACAGCAGAAAAATGAGATTGTAGTTCATTTTAAAACAGCCAGAAACTTGAGTGGCCGGCCTAGAAACACCTCGAACAGCTTTTACCTTCAAAATTGAATCAACTATATAGCATATTTATTAGGTAAACTGAACAATATCTATTAAAGCGTTATCTGCATTAAAATTGCGTTGTTACTATTACTAAGGGCCGCGCCGTGGTCAGACCACTCGGCTCTCACCAAGGCGGCCCGGGTTCAATCCCAGGCGACCGAAAATAAGATTTGTGGTAGACAATACGGCGCTGAGGTGGGTTTCCTCTGGGTCATCTGGTTTCCCCCACCATCGCTGCATCAATGGCTCCATAATTCATTTTTCCTATCCTTCATTTCACTCATTCTATCATCCACTTCTCTCGCTCTCATTCCAACTATGGTACATCTATCATGCTCTGTGTTTTGGATTCCTTCGCCCCAACTTTACGGGCTGGTGGAAATAAAAAGCTAAAAAACTATTACTTAGAATGATAACTGTATTGTTAGTAAGTAGTATTTGTTCATAATTGTTCCTGCGGAGAAACTTTGTTTTGCGCGACGCGATAATGTTTTTTGTCTAAAGGTGCACTATACGAATGCGCAAGCAGATAAGCAGCCGGTTCTGGCGTTGCAGCCAACATGAGAAAGATATGTAAAACTTGTAGCCAACCTGTGCAAAAATGCCGCAGACATAGGTGACGCAGTCCATGTACAAAGGAACATGGTTTGAGCAGGCTAAGATATCGCCCTGTCAAATTCCGTTACTCATGCACTGCTTTGTACATACATAAACCTACGGCACGACGATAATGGAGTGCTCCGTAGGAAATACATGTATGAGCTCACGGACTGTATCGGACTGGTTCGGCTACTGCTACGAAGTGAGCATGACACCAAGTATACTGCAAACGGGACAATTGGCGGTCCCGGCCACGTAGTTCAAATTGACGAATGGAAAATAGGACGACACAAGTTTCATCGTGGGTGCGTGGTAGAGGGAAACGGCATCTTGGTAATGATTGGCGTGGAAACAAATGAGTTGCGGATGACGATATGCCCCAACAACAGGATGGATGCAAATATGCTCTACAGTCTAACTGCAGCGCCCACGATGAAGCTTGCGTCGTCCTATTTTGCGTTCGTCGATTTGAATGACTTGACCGAAACCGCCAATTTTCCCACTTGCATTATACTTGGTGTCACTTGACATCATGCACACTTCGCGGCAATAGCCGAACCAGTCCGATATAGTCCGTGAGTTCATACATGTACTTGCTACGGAACACTCCAATATCATCGTGTCGTAGGATTGTTTATGTGCAAAAAAAAGTGCATGAGTTATAAAATTTGGGACAAGTACGACTGTTGGAAACATTGCGTTCAGTGGACAAACAAGCATAGTTTGACTGCACTGAATTCTTCCTAATGGTTACATTATGCAGATAGTTAATAAACAATTAATAACGTTAAAAGAATGCCCTCCAACACGAAATTGCACTAAAAAGTAAATAAATTACATACAAAATCATGGGTGTATATACAAATATCAAAAAGTGTAAAGGACTTAGAAAAAGTCGCCTCGTGCATATTATGAGGGTGGGTCAAAAAGTAATGCCTCCTATCTTTTTCTCTTTTAATTGCCAAGAAAATTGAATCCAATTTACATAGCTTGAAAACTACAGCACTGACGATTAGTTTGTCACTGTTCAATATAATCTCCGAGCTTTTCCACAGTTTTGGTCCACCTTTTAACTAGGGCATGTATTCCAGTGTGGTAAAACACACGGATTTTCTTCCTAAGCCATTGACGCACGGATGTTTTCACAGCCTCCTCATCTTCAAAATGAATCCCACGATGAGCTTCTTTAGTCCCCGAACAGATGGAAGTCTGATGGTACCATGTCAGGACTGTATGGGGGGTGAGGTAAGAATTGCCATCCCAATTTCTCAATTTCTGCAGTGGTATAACGGCTGGTGTATGGTCTTTCATTGTTATGCAAAAGAAGAACATCTGCCATAGTTTTTGTTGGGCGAACTCGGCGAAGACGTGCTTTTAGCTTTCTGAGAGTTCTGACGTATTGAACAGAATTTATTGTGCATTCCTTCTCCAAAAAAAAAAAAAAAATCAATCATAAGCACACCCTCTGCATCCCAAAACACTGTCGCCATAACTTTCCCTGCCGACCGCTGAGTTTTTTTTTTTCCTTTTTTTTTTTTTCCTTCGGTGACGTTGTGTGATACCATTCCATTGACTGCCTCTTTGATTCAGATTCAAAAAAATGAACCCACGTTTCGTCTCCAATTTTTTTTTTTTTTTTTTTTTTTTTCCAGAAACTGCTCTCCCTCCAAATTGAAGCGCTACAAGTGTTCGGAGGCTATTGTTTTCCTGTTTTGAGCGGTTAACATTCTTGGAATTCAACGTGAACTAGTTGAATAACGTCAACACACTGCCTTTACTGAAGGAGGTAATGCGACACAATTCACCTGTTGTTACCCAGGGATCACCACGAATGACATCCACCGTTGCATCACCATACACATGTTTTAGCCTTTCGTGAATGCGAATTGGCGTTTCACCTTCTGCAGTCAAAATTTCAGTCACAGAACGCTGTCTAATACGAATGTCGATGCCGTTTTGTAAGAGGATGCAGTGCTGCCACCTGTTGACTTAGGAAGTTACTACTAAAGGGGATTGGAGAAGAACGTTTGCGGAATTGCGCCAAATTCAAAGTTTTCACATAACTAGCTTATTTAAGGGAAAAAAATAGGAGGCATTACTTTTTGCCCCACCCTCGTAGAAAGAAGAGCCGTTTCTCCATTTCCACGTTTTGCATATTTGTTACTTATATTGAGCCCCAATATAAACGTGTTAATCATCTAACTAGAACTATTATTTTTAATGTTTTGCTTATTATTCAATACTTTTGTTTCCCATATGTAGTACAAATGGAAAATACGCTGCAGTTACTTTAACTGCTTAATTGGGGAAACAATGATTAAAGAGGCTGTAATTTAATATGGATTTTTTAATAATTGTTTCACCAATTTGGCATAAAGAAAATACTACGAATATATAACGATGAGCCTTAAGACATCAATAGTTTATACCTAGATTCTACAACGTTCCGTTCGACTAAAACACAATTCACTAGTTTTACCTGAATCTATAAGTAAAACTTATAATTAAACTAGTTGAAACTTATGATAACTTCTATTATACTGTTTATTTCCTATATTTTGTTCTAATACATTTTTCCTTATATTTTTCAGAAGACTCATACTCGAGATAGAAAAAAGCCATTTGTAATTCCCCTTTCTGACCTGACCTCTACCATGACATGGGCTAGCCTTTTATCCAACATCAAAGCTTCTAAAAGTTTCTGAGAGAATAGCGATTCCACTTCGCCGGAGGGATGCTGAAGTTTCGTTCCATATTTCCTATTTTTAATGTATGATCTGTTTGTTTGTCCTGCTAAGGAAATGGGGAATCTTTGCCGGAAATACTACAGCGTGTTTTAGGAACAACTGCTTTCACAATTATAAGTATGATTTTGAAACAATAATGTTATTATCAATGCAATTTAGACATTTCTAACGGAGAACAGCGTAGCCCGAAATGAGAATGTTTCTGGGTGGTATTTGCTTAGATGGCTTGGAAACGTTTTGATGGCTTGGAAACTTAGCAGACATTTCTCAAAGCTTTACATGCAGATCAGTAAAGATCTGCCTTAGACTGACGTAAAATTAAGGCTTCTGATAGCAGATAATCGGTTCATCATGGTACGAGTCCTTGTGGTAAACGATTTTCTACAAGTTATTGTTTACACCTTCAACTGAGAAGTGATGTATACCTACGCAATATTTGACATATACAAATTTACAGAGTTGGGAGAAATTAATATAACCCCCAAAGCTTTCCTCAGGTATTCTTGTAACGAAGTAATTTGGCGGCTCTGCAGTCAGACAGCTATTACAAGAGAACTGTTTGCAGGCGACAAATGTTAATTTAGCGGGACAATAGTGGGTAAGTAGGCACCGCCACGAATGTTTCACCGGTTATTACACAAAACGTAACATGTATGATTATGGCGGGACTTCGTTATGAAGCATTCCACTCCGTTTAGCAGGCTTAAACCTTGCTACGCGGCGCTTACGTACTGGGAAATGGAATTAAAACGGAGAACTAGTGCATGCGTGTATACTTCCTTTTGCATATTGTAATCACGTATTCTCTGCCTCCGACTCCTAATTTCGCTTCCAGCTGCCTGCTCATGGTGTGCCCAAGAGATGGCTAGGGGAATTGGGCCTTTCCTCAAGACGGGATTTAATTTAGTCTACACCGAGCGTTGGATTGGCTGCTTTCACTAATGAACTGATTATGTTAACATTTAGCGCTTAAGTGGAGGACGACTTCAGCAAACACAGAAAGACGACCTCGTGTGACAGAAACGCTCCTTCTGAAAGGTCTTGGTTCGATTCGCTCTGGTCGTATATTCTTCTTGAATTTCCTTTGTTGGCGAGATGAATGCAAAGGATATTAACTATTCTTTCATTTGAACGAATAGAGCAAGACTGAAAATTCAAGACTGATTGAATTTTTCAGTCTGGCTCTATCAAACCTCAGTCCATTCTTTCGTTTGATTGAATTATAATTTTTGTACTCTATACTACTCAGGACCATGAAAAACTGCTTTAGGCAGCTGCAGTGAATGAGAGTGACCTAATTGCATCCCAGAATCTCCGAATTTACTTACACCTCTGTACAGTCGATTTCTGGTATACCAAGGAGATTTAAATCTGCAAATTGACTTGAAGAGAGCACAGAATCGTTTGAAATAAAACAAATTAGAAGTATCACAAGAAAAACTATCTTGACTTGTGAACATTTGCTGGTATAATGATGACGTCATCATCATCATCATCATCATCATCATCATCATCATCATCATCATCTCTTCATGGTTTAGGAGAGTTCCTCTGTTCCGGCCTCATACTTCTTCCCATCGGTTTACTAGTCTTTTTGTTGTTCTATAACCCAGAGCTTTGTATTTGTAAGACTGCAATGGAATCGAGAGTTATCCATTCTTTGTACATGGCTATTCCATTTTTCTATATTTGTTTGTATTTCTTCTTGCAATGACAATATATCTAATTATTTCCTTATGTCTTCGATTCTAATGCGATCTTGTCTGGTGCAAGCTTTTGCTGCTCGGGGATACTTCATTTTTGCAGCTTGTATAGTGCTCCGATCTTTCTTTTTAAGTGTCCATGTCTCCGAACCATATAGTAAAACTGGAACAGACATTGTCTTATAAAATTTTAGCTTTGTATCCTTTCGGGTTTTTCTTTTCAAGTTACGAACTATTATTCCACAAATGTATTGAAACGTGCTTAATTTACTACTTATTTCTTCGTTGTTCGTTTTATAGGTTATATTACAGCCCAAGTAATTAAATGTTCCCACCTGTTCTAACACTTTATCATTTAACACTGTCTTAGATCTTTGTATTTGTTTTCCCATAAGTACCATAACATTTGATTTTTCTAGGGATATTCTTAAATCATAATCTTGGATCAATTTTTGTATTATGTGCATACTTATTTGCAGTTTATCCTCTCTGTCTTGTATTAACATCGTATCATCCGCAAAGAATAATATACTTAACGCATTACTTGTATTTATTTCCATTCCTAATGGTATTTCATCTTTTAATTTTCTTAGAATATTGTCCATATAAATAATAAACAATAGCGGAGATAAACTACATCCTTGTCTTAAACCATCATTAATTATTATAGGTGTCTTTTAATAATCGTCAATGTTCTTAAACTATTTTTATTTTTGTTTCTTGAAATATGTTCCTGAGTATATCTATCAGTTGTTTTGGATATCCTTTCTTGTCTAATATTTGCCAGAGTCTAGTCCTGCTCACCTTATCAAAAGCCTTTTCCAAATCTACGAAGGCTATATGAATGACAACATTTTAAAGTTAGAAGGATATTAGAAACAAGTTAGGGAGTCATTTTTGAAACGGAGATTGTACCCAATGACTTTTTAACACTGTTTCTCTACCATTTGACTAAATGCCACGAAATAACAGGCAATGAATACCGGTAATACAAACAATAACTGCGAAGGAAAATTTGGAAAGGCAATGCTCCATTCTGAAGTTCAGGGTATATTTCTGCAGCTGCCAGATTAAGGACTTAGAGAAACCTGGAAAAAACATGTGTAAATAGACTTTAAACTACAATTAAAACTATTATGATATAGTGGCTATGCGATGCCTCTGAAATTCTCCTTTTTGTATGGCAGGACTTAAACAGAATAAAGACTTCCCGTTTGTGGAAAGTAAACGTCCTGGAAACTTATACCACTAATATACTATCCCAAATGAAAAAATAAGGAAAGATTTAGAAATAAGTTCTTTAGAAGAAAAAATAATAAATTATAGAAATGAATGGAGAGAGCATATTGAGAGAATGCCGAGAGATAGGATCCCAAGAAGTTATAAACTATAAACCTAGAGGAAAGAGACATCCGGGAAGACCGCGAAAACGATGGTCAGACATGTTTTAAGCCGGAACAGGCAGCATTGCCTAGCCCTTGGAGCGAAGAAGAAGAAGAAGGAATATTTGGGTTACTGTTCACTCCATTTTGTATATGTGACATAAATGCAGTTTTAACGACATCTACGGTTTAGTGAAGCAATACTTAGTTAATTTTCTAAGATTTACCAGCTAAATACAAGTCATCTGGAATGAAGAGGGCCCCTGAGGATATTTCCAAAAAGTTCAAGGTAATATTTATTTTGGCATAACAATTATGTTGAAAAAATATTTCATTTTAAAATTATTAGAACCAATTTTGAGAAATCAAAGTTTTCAATAACGTATTTCACGTTAAACACTGATAGGATGTAATATTCTTTAAAACATTCGCATCCCATCCTTAAAAGTAGTTGAACTTAATTCCAAGCTTTGAATTTAATCGGCTTTAATTTCCCATTAGTGCTATTCTCATATAGGGCGTATACACGCTTACAGATCTTTACCTAAACATTCTTTTAATTTCCTTTTAGATTCAGGGAGCCTTAGCACATGTATTTTCGGTGAGATCGTGGTATCGAACATTTGGGCGGAGTAAAATGTATTAGTACATAAAATGTACTACATAAATTAGAAATTATTGCAATATTTCTGGAGAAGCTACACACTTTTGGTCTAATCCTGATAGCATATGATGGTGACGATGATAAAAATGAAATTGCTCTATTGTATAAACGATTATATGAATATGTATTAATAAGAGATTGCGGTATACCAAGTGATTTAAATATGTATACAGAACCTAAATAAGAACATGTGCGAATTGGAGAGCCTACGGGTTCTATAGTGAATTACTAGAAATCTCAAGGGGAAGGCTTAATAACACAGACGCGACTGCCTAAACTCTACAAGGGTGACTAAGGAATCATTTTCTGTGATCCAGAAATGGAAAATATGCATTCATTTAAGCCATAAAATAGCTTAAATATGACCTAAAAAGCTAAAAAAAAAGTGACATTTGTAATTTAATGAATTCATTAATCATATCATATTAATTGACATTAAACTTAAATTAACAATTAATAATTGTTCATACTTAAATATTTTAATCGCTTCTACAGAATAAAACCTCCTCTATTGTTTATTCACACTTTATGGAACGTAGGTTTTAAAAAGTCCTAAATTAAAGAATAACTTACTGTAACTTAAGACAAAATAATAAAGAGAAATAAAATATGCATGCCGGGGGGTTAGTTTGCATCAGCAACAAAGCTACATTAAATGATAATATGCCATTTTAGGTTGTCAAATTTGAAGTCTCCTTTATTTTGAGACAGAATTTTTTATATCTGGAGAAACTACGTTCCACATCACATGAGATTATAGGGGCATATTTGAAGTTAATTCATTTGGGGAAAGTGCCGCCTCGTAATTTTCAAACTTTACTTAAAGCCCACAAAGAATGCAACTGATCTTGGTAACTGCAGTATAACCTGTACTAGACATCAATACTTGTTGCAACTTTTCAGTAATTTTTTCAGTCACTTTACCTTTTGCTCGCTTTAATTTAGTTTCAATTTCACAATTTCTAATGCATTACTAAGTGAAATTCCTATAGTTTCTAGGCGGGTAATCGGACCTTACATTCTACCGAAGTTTGACCTTAATATGACAAATTTGCTGCCAAGGTCGGTGAAGAAAATACATCATGCACAATCTAAATGGATAACGAATCAGAAGAATCAAAATCTGGAAGTATTTTTGATAAATCATAATTAGTACAATAATGTGACTTTGTGGGTTCGTAGAATTAAAAGTCTTGTTTGAAGAAGTTTAAAATGCTCTTTGTTACAAGCGAAAGCACGTTTTGTACAACCCTGCCAGCAGCAGGCTGACGTAGCTCACACAAACGCTGTCCTCACGATCGACGGCCACACTTCCTCACAGCTGCACAACTGCAATTCCCGTAACAACTGCTGACCGACCGACCCACCGACCGAAGTGCTGGCTGGCTGTATCTGGCTGCTGGCTAGAAGGTTTTTGCTGGGTTTCCACCCGTTAAAGGTTTTACCGCAGGTGGGGTTTTTCTTTTCGAGATGTTTTAGGGTGGGTTGTGGGTTTTGAGATAAATTACTTCGAAGTAACAAATTTTATGTACCTCAAGTTGTAGGAATGGATGCAGAACATTGCACCCTGGTGTTCTAAATTTAAATTTGTTTAAGGTTGAAAATTTTGATGCGAAACAGCTTAGAAGAATTATGTGGAGCTCAGCTTTAGCAGTGCTAGGATTAGCTCCTGGGTTATCTCGGGTGCCCGCAACCATGCGGGGTACCCGAACAGCCTTAAACGGCGTCTAGTGGGGTCATAACCTCCCAATGATCTAACAGCGGTGCTTCTATATCTAGGTAAAGTATCGCATAATTTTGATGCCCAACGCATAATTTCATCCTCCACGTAAGGAAGGACCCGAGGCTTCATGAAGCAACCTGGTAGGAAAATAGTGACCCACAGAATATATGGACCGTAGTCCTCTATTTTGTAACAACTTCTGACTCGTCCCTTGTCGCTTAGTTATACCCGTGCCATAGTTTCTCGAAGGTTGCCGAATCTTCACGGCCTTTCACGACAGCAAGAGAAGAGGGAACTATCCACACATCTCTTTGTCTCTCTCTCACTCGCCAAGCGTCCAACGACCGCACAACTATCTGTCTCTTTCTTTCCTGCCCACGCGTAGCTCCGGCTTTGTGCGGCCCACCGCAAAATAATTCCTCGCGACAATAATATGTGGCAGCATTAAGCCAAGTTCCCCAAGCAATGCTCACTTTCTTCTCGGGCAGCAAGCCAGGTGAAAAGACGATTAGAAATCGACGTTTAGGAAGTGTGCATCTCTCCCATCATCAGGATATTTATTAAATGCTATAAAGAATTTTATTTGAATAAAAGAATATTTCATTTGAAGCTAATCTTGTTACGTATATAAATAAAACTAATATCCCTCCTAGATAAATTAATAATAATACATAAGAAAATCAAAATCTCAAAGATATATAACCTCTAATTAAAAATATTGAAATTGCTTGAAGAAAAAGAATTAACCCTATAGATAATGGGTGATTTAAAAATAAAAAAATAATTCTTAATGTAATAGGAATAATTCTATTTATTGTATCAGAAGTCTTTTTCTTTGTATCATTCTTTTGAACTTTTTATCATAGAAGATTAGCTCCTGCTATTGAAATACTGGATATAAACAAATATAAACAAAGACAAAACACTATCAAAATTCGCATTACTGAACTAAAAACTGTTTTCAGTAAATTAAATGCCAGGTCAGGGGATGGCGTGAGTATAGAAAATTAATTGGGTCAAAGAAATGTAACTACTTAATTTGATTATCAAGCTGTATTGATCTTTGCTTCTTAAATCGACGGATTTCCATTTTAAGGCCGGTTTCCAACAGGAGCTGAACTGAAATCCAGCATCACGGCTAAGCATGCTCCTTTCAGAGGAAATGGTCAAAGCCTCCTTAATTCTCCGCTCCCAGTAAACTATTGCATATTGCCAAGATGGTCGTATCCCAAAAATTGGCTCTATGGTCCTTATCAAAACAATGCTCCTCTTGGAAACCGGTCTTAAAAATGGAAATTCGCCGATTTGAGAAGCTAAGGTCAATACAGCTTGATAATAAAATTAAGTAGTTACGTTTCTTTGACCCAATTAATTTTCTATACTGACGCCATCGCCATACCTGGCATTTAGTTTATTCAAAACAGTCTTTTGTTCACTAATACAAATTTTGATAGCGTTTTGTCTTTGTTTATAGTTGTGTTATATCCAGTGTTTCGTTTGTGGTTATAACATTTTATAAATATCCTGATGATGGGAGCGATGCACACTCCCGAAACGTCGATTTCTAATCGTCTCTCCAACTGGCTTGCTGCCCGAGAAGAAATTGAGCATATTCGTCGAGTCTTATTCCCCAAACAAATCAAAATAGACTGAGGAAGAGATAAAGTAGAAGCTACTTCTCTAAATTTCTGTATGAGTGGGGCTTTCAAAAACATTTTCTTCTCATTAGAAATCAGTCTGTCTACATGTGTATAACTATTGTGCATCTCTTCTGCCACGCTATGTCAACCATGCGCAAGTCGGTAACATGGATCATTATGGGGTAAACTTCAGTTCTTTGGCTGCTTTAGTCATATATGGAGCAGCGGTAGTTACAAAAGTAAACTGTTATCTCTTTTCACACCATCTGGCCGGAGTAATTTCATTCTATCACCAATGAGCACTGCAATAGTTGAATGATTCATGCCTGCTAAAGAAACCTTCGTAAACAAGTGATAAGTGCTGCTGTTGACTTTCATACATACATAATGTTGGTTTATTGTACTGTTATTGGCTGCTGACTACACTATAATGGTCCCCAAAATATGACTTTATCATGGAAATAAGATCTGAAAAAGTGAGAATATGACTTTTAAGACTCAATAAATCAATGCCATAGGAATACGACCCTTATGATGATAATTTTGGTATGTCACTATGATGCTAGAGCAACATATGTATTCATAAATGGAACAGTAGGATGAAATAAAGACAAAGGCGAAAGAGCGGGGCCGATCAATAACCTATAGCGATACAACTAATGAGCAACTTCAACCGCCTTACACGCATCACGTTGTACAGTGTGTTTTTGTCAACAGGCACTTCCCTTGTTCGATGAAATAAAGCTTAGATGCATATCACCAACATTATCACTTTTGGCATTTGCACTCTTCCTGTTAAGTATTCCTGTTAAGTACATAAAATGAAAATCATATTAGAAAAGCAAGCTGAATTTGTAAAAACTATTGCGGAAAACGGCATCTGGAGTTACAAATACAGTCAGTGAAATACTGAAGCGTACTGGAAAGCAGATTTAGGTGGTCTTTATTTAATAAACGACTTAAGATACACATAGTTCTTTGATTTAACTAATTCAACATTAGATTTCTAGCTGGGTTGTGGATTCTAGTCCTCAAAATTTTCTTATTGGAAGAGGTGCTAACCTTTATACTAATAGTCATGTACACCATTCTCATTAAACAAAATCTTCGCCTTACAGTAGTAATATTACGGCAAATGTCATCGAAAAACATCAATGCACCAAAGACAGTTTAACTGACCGCAGTACGTTGGTAGGCGCTCACCTTGCCTGAGCGGTGCAACAAATGAATTGGATGCAATAAATTGGAGGCACATGAAAGTCCATATAACCGGACTGACGAATGATGAAGTTGTTAGGAGGTCGCTGATGCAGCATAGCTTGGTTTAGAGAAGTCCTAGAAGGTGAGAATATAGTACAGCATACTCTGACCATCAAAACCCCACGCATACTTTTGCACTTTTGTAAACGATATCCCATTCTCCGAATATGTTCTTCTTCCTTAAAAATGGATATTATCTTTAACAGCATTCATTAGTTTACGTACTGGAGGAATTTCTTCACTGTCTTCGTAAACTCTAGAAAAGTTCAGCGCATAAAATAATGTTCAAACTCGAGTAAGGACTTCCTTTTTGCATTTTAACAGGTGTTGAAAGTTTTGAATTTGAAACTCAGTTTAATCACTATTGATATTCTTTTTGTGGCATTATTTGATAATGATTTATGATTATTAGACCTTTATTTATAATTAGACCTTTAAGTTTCTCTTCTTTAAAAAACTGTAACTCAATGAATATTAATTTTATACTTTGTGAACGTGACTTCTTACGGCATTTTGACTTGATACGAACTCGTTCAGTGTAAGAGACTCATCTGCTGCATTTAGGTTTCTCCAAGGATTAAGACTTACTATGGAGGGGATTCGGCACGGAGACCAGTGATGACCTGTTGTACCTATGCCTCCAAGTAGGGCACCTCAGGGAGGAAGGATGAGACGAGAGGAGACAGCGAGCAGCCGTCCCAAGGAGTCACAGCAGTGCTGAGGGCAGGATACCTACATTTTTCTTAGATAGAGGCCTCCTTCGGCAGGCCAGGACAACAGACATGTCCACACCCTACTGCGGAAACGAGCCCAGCTGCCGCTCACAAAGTGGTTCCAGCAGCGGGTTCAAAGAACGGCTACCGAGTTACCGCAGGAGGAAGTAGTTCTCCTTGGGGCATATCATCCTGCCATGCAGCGCCGAGACACCTCAAAGAGACCACAAGATGAGAGATTATGTGAAATGATAATAGAAATGAAATGGAAGGACAGGAAATTCGGGGGAATGTAATTAACTTATTCAGGTTTCACCTAGCGACCCGAGAAAATCCCCGAAAGAACCATGGGTCAGGTAGGTCGGCCGCGGGAATCGAAACAGGGCCAGAGAAGAAACCGCCTGAATCATTCCGCTTGATGAAGAGTATAGCAAATGATGACCTAACACCGCTTATGTATGTTATTATACAAACTTTCACTCTCGGCCATCTCCATTCATTCTACAGAGAGGCTTTACGTCGTTTCTTTTTCACAGTTTGTATATGTTGAAGCACATGCATGTACCTGTCAGCTTTCAAGTAAGAAAGCAAACGTACTCCGATGATTCCCTGAACATGAAATAGACGATTAAGGTTCATATGGAATGTTAAAGAAACTATAGAAAGTAAAACACAGAAACAAAAATTTTGACTTATCGGAGAAGCTGGTCTTACAAAGCCTAGAAATTTTAACTTTTTATATGTGATTCTCTTTCCTGTCCTCTCACACTGATTAAAGTGATATACAAACCTAGTTGGCATTCGCTCAGTAGGCATATGTACATATCTTACATTACATACAATATTATTATACAATTTTTGTGCTAATTTAATTCTCCCGTCAAAGTTTGGAATAAACAGCAGCGCTGGTACACATTTGTCTGTTTGACACTTGCATCTTAACTGCACACAACCCTGCCAGTCTCTAGAGTGGGACGCGGATGTGATTTACGTGAGAAATTTTTCCCACAGTAAACATAATACTCTCAATGATTCCTTTGCCTTTCTTGGCAATAAGTCTTATCTCCCAAATTTACAAAAAGAAAAAAAAAAAACTGTGTATTTTTTATGATCGAAAATCACTACTCCAACTGTAGCCTGACCTTGGAGCTCACTTCTATAACATGCAAACATCCGTGAGCAAAAATAACTCTTAACAAGTATTTAGCATGAATTGTAATAAATGGGGTGTTATCGATTCCATTTGTTTTCAAAATAAAATATTTTAGAAGAATCGCAAACTCAAGTTAGCGTTGACAGCACAACTTAGTGCCTTCACGAAATGGTGACAAATCAACAAAAAGTTCTTGTGTTATAATGTGCAAGATATAGCAGTGTAACGCTATGTAAACACAACATTTTGTGGTGGTTTTATCATTTAAAAACAATGAATTTATTTGCACAGCGTCACCCAACTGGCACACACAGAACAGTTTTGAACCATATGGAGAAGGTTTGAACAAATTATTTTTGAAGTGAAAACTTCTTTAGGCGCGTTTAGCACTTTTGTGGGTAGTGAATTAAACTGATCCGTCACGCTGGAATAATGTGATGCTCATTCGGGTGAAGTCGGCTCGAATCGGCTCAATCCGAACTAACCCCCCCCCCCCAAACTCGTTATTTTATTAGTCTTATGTTGTCCATAGACACATAGATCTTCTGTCGCACTCAACAGCGTATCAACAACACGCATTCAGGTGTGTTTCAACGTATTTCAAATACTATGAAAAATTCAGAAACCTTAGAGGAGTTTCATTACAAAAATAATTGTCCTAGGGCCGTTCTTACAAACGTCCGTTAAGTGCCGGTACCGATCCAGTCAGATAACCTTCTGCCATTTAACAAGTCGAAAACATGTCAAATGTCACTTCAAAAAAATAATCATAGTCAAGAGGAACAGATAATGTCACCGAAGCTCGGTATTTGGATAATTAAAACCATAATAACGAAAAATAGCACCTAGTGTGTTAATTGGAAATAAATGTGTTAGTAATTCGTGAAAGAGATGTTTCATTTAAGACCTGGTTATTTTTATTGAAAAGTTCTCTCTACTGTGAGTAGCAAAACGCAGAACATTAAAAATTAAATATAATAACACGTAAATAATACAATTATGACGGATTAGAATGACGTTTTGCGTTTACTTTCATGTACAACTTATTGGTTACGTTTTTCCACAAACTGAAAGACCGACGGAGGGTCAAAAGATTTGATATATAAATTTGATGTTTTATAGTAAAAATATTTAAATATATATTAAGTTTTGAAAATAAAAATTTAAATGCAATACATCGAACAAAAGTACTTGAATGGAATTGAAAATATATTAATATGAGTATAAATTGTGACAAAGCATTTGAAATGAAAATGAAATTTAATTTAATATGTATGAAAGGGTAGAGCCAGACTGAAAAATTCAAAGCTATAACCGGGATTTGAACCACGGATCTTCTGGTCTTTGATCTTCTGGATCTTGAACATGAGTCAGTTGGAGAATTTGATGTCATGTCGGCATGTTGGCCATAGTAGCTCAAATGGTTAGAGCGGCTGGACGGAGACCAGAGGATCCGTAGTTCAAATCCCGGCTATGGCGTTCAATTTTTCAGTCTGTCTCTACCCTTTCATATTGCGTCCTACACACGGTCAGTGTGAAAGAATAAATAATTTCCAAAATATGTATGAACATATGTACGACCGTGTAATAAAATATGGAGTAATGGCTATATCTACGTGTATGTAATAACATGTGTAAAACGTATAAGTAACCAAACATTTCCGAATATTCAAAAATATGCAAATAAGCAAATGAATATCATATAATTATGTTATAGGATATGTATGAACTTGTATCTTTATTTAAAATGAAACTCTAATGAAATGTGTGTATCAGAAAGAAGCAAAGCATGAAAAATGATTGTGAAATAGCGTGTATTTTAATATGAAAATAAAATACATGCAAAATAGTATATTACGTGATTTGATTTTAGTTCCTTATACATCCTTTTCACACGGTTGCAAGTCCGTGATCATTCAGTTTTTTCAGAGTATTTTCATTTTCGAGCACACTTAGCGTAAAGCACAAAATGTTTAGCTGGCAACTAGCCTATTTGTGCAAGAATGAGTGTCAATATTAAAATTTTGAAAATAATTTTTAAGAATAATTTATAATGAATAGTTTTCACTTTCGTCGTGTGGTATTAAGCACACGCAATCTTTTCTTTTGATGAATGAATCATAATTTTATGTACAATATTTCTGAAAATATAGAATTTTAGAGACGAACAATTTTGAAGACATAGTAGTCATCATTTGTACAGGTAATCTTACGCTATAGTGCATAGCAGTATAAATTCTTTCACTCCCTGCGTTCTGTAATAGAGAAAATACATGAAAAATTACTGTTTCAAGCTCCAAAGATTGTCCTGAGTTAATGATAAGAAATAAGATTTGTTTTATACCCTGTGCCGATTATTTTTCTCTTGGCACCAATGTATTTTATTTCTCCAGATGTTCGCGTTATTTTAGTTTCACTTTATCTCGACAGGTGTCGATTGTACCTCTCTTATTTTTTGCTTTGTTTTGAAATGCTGCCGATCCTTCTCGTGTGTGAGCTTCTGAATTCTCAGGCAGGAGGTTTTGTCAGGTTATTACCGACCCACCTTGAGTGCTACACCTTCCTTTTATTTTATTTTATTTTATTTTATTTCACTTCATCACTATTCGGAGTGCTTTCGGAATGCTGTGCGTGTCATTCGGGGATTATGTTAAGAGATTTCCATCTCAAGATATTTCTTTCTTTCTAAACAACAATTTCAGATGTATTATATTAAAGGTAAATAGTACTAGTTCTCACATTTTAAATTTGGCTACAGTACTAGTCAGTGTCTAGATTAATTTGGACATGTATTTCCAAACCCCAAGGTATAAGGTTGTCGAATTTTAGTTGTTACATCAAGAAGAATACAGGACTTATATTTATTTACTTATATTTATAAATTTTATTTCTAAGAATCTTATGTATAGGTAGTGCATTTTCGTAAGTATTACGTTTTTACATTGGTAGAAGTGTGTATGATCATAAATTGGGTAATAAGGGTACAATGAAACAGAAAGTCTATGGTATGTTTAAACAATTCAGAAACAATTTACAATTAATTGCAATTATTGAAAGAGGCATTCAACTTCACGAATGCATTACATTGACGTCCTACGTTTTATGTACTCTCGAATAGCCCTACGTAAAATTTACTGCCAGTTTGTTCTCAGATTCTGCAATGGTCTGGTGATTAAGCGATCTGAAGTGTCCTCAAATCCAAAATTCCAAAGGTTTGAAATCCCAAGATTTTGCTGCACACCTGATGGGGCTTTCAACCGTTCAGAACTCAGATTATCAAGCTGAGTAAGACATCTGATTGTTGCAAACACAAGCGACTTTCTCTGTCTGATCTCCTAAAACTATAGTAGGACTTCCTAGTTGAGAAAAGAGGAAGTTATAAGTATTATAACACTTTACCAATATATTACGGTTTACCAGTTAGGGAGGAGTTCTTCAGAATTACGAATAATTCATAAATTGTTCCCAGAAATTCTAAATTGTACACTTCATTTTTGTCATGTTGTGAACATATGGCATTTTAAACAAAATTATTATAGCTATTTTTGCAAAAGAAAATGTTGTGCAAGGAGTAGGTACATAGTTTTGTCTCGGGAGAAAGTTTGTAAACCTTAGAGTTGCACCCTTGAAGTATGATGTGTGTGTGTAGTGTTTAACTCCCGCGTTTACTACATACGGCACCGCAGGCGATGGCACTGATGATACATGAGATGAAGATGGAGCACCGGTGGAATGAGATGGCGGGAGAAACCGGAGATCCCGGATAAAACCCGCCCCAGCGCCGTCTTGTCCACCACAAATCTCACTTTGCGGTCGCCTGGGATCGAACCCGGGCCGCCTTGGTGAGAGCCAAGCGGTCTAACCACTGAGCCACGGCGCGGCCTTCAAGTATGATGGCTTTAAATTCCAAGTTAACAAAAGTTTTTCATTTTTTAGTTATGCTGTTCCCAGGCATACTGGCCTATTTGTATAAGAGGACCTCAAAATTTCTATTTACAATGAAATTTCTGTGTCCACTTTTTGGGTAGAATGACATATATACGCAGTAGAGGAAGAAAACATACAAATAAAATAAATTTTCAAACCGAATTAATATATTTATATACATCCATTCGTTCTTAAAACTTTAGTGGTACATCTCAAATAAATTTCAGATAACTGACGCGTCAATTAACTGCCTATATTTTCTTGATACTAGAAAGGTGTTGACCAAAAAAACGACAACTCCGACAATCAGCCTTGGAATTTAAAATGCTTATGCAGACTGTTCTTATACCGGTACTAACTTTATCAGGTTTGAGTGAGTGAAGAATACGCTAATCAAGGAGTAAGATAACGTGGAGTTAGAGCTGGTTTCGTCATGCAGTAAGACGTTTAAAAGGAATTTAAGGCAGAAAATATCACTGTAAACTACAATGCAGTTATCAGCAGTGGATAAGTTAAACTCTCACAAACATCAACGTTAATAATTTAATCCTGCAGAATTTCTCCATTCCTCTACTTGGAAGCTTATATTTAAGTCGAATACATGAATTAAAGAATCAGTGATAACATCCAGGAGAAAAAAATGGTGTATTTTAGAATGAAAGGATGGAACAAATTTGAAATTGGAGAACAGTGATGATGAACAGAAGTCAGGTTCATTCATCAGGAATACTTTGATAATAACTGTTGATGTACACCACAGATGTTTACACTAACGCTGAAGAGTTGAATCAAACTTGAAACATTGAATATAAGTGGCAAGGAATTTTTATATTTAGTATTAATGTTGATTTTGAAGATTTACACACACTATTAAGCTACGTATCTTTGCTCTTCAGGTCGAACTTCTACCGAGATACTTGAATGAACTGACATCTCTAATCTAATTATTGGTACATCTCAGTAAACCTTCCGTGTGATTAAATATCCCTACGTGCAATACTTTGTAAACCGATTTGCAGTGTTGGAGATATGTTCATTTCCAAGCTTTTTGGTAAACGTATTAAAACGGATAAGTAATTGCTCTTTCATACTGATATGTTTTGGTTAATTTTGAAGAATTGAAACAAATTTGTAAAATCCAACGTCATAGCTACAAGCCAACTCCATAAATAAATCGTTGCCACGACGGCATTCCCTAAAATTATAGTTGCAGGTTCTGGTGACAGCCTACTGAGGCAATGAAAGTGATGAAAGGACGAAAAATGCCAGCCATTGTAGTTATTAAACAAGAAGCGGCTAAGGTAGCTACAAAATAATAATGAACATAAGGCGGGGTTAGGCGTAATTGATCCATCGCTAATAGCCAGTACGGTGCGTGCAACGTTTTACAGTTACGCGCATACAATTTACAAGAAGATTTAAACAAAATTCAACTCTGGGCGCAATCCAATCAAATGGAGATAAATCCAAGTAACTGTAAAACAATTATATTTTCAAGGACAAGAACAGAAGAAAATGTGATGTATAAATTAGATAACAAGAGAATACCCAGGGTAAGTAGCACTAGATATCTAGGTGTAATAATAAATGAAAGATCGGAATGGGGGGAACATGTAAACTCGGTCACTGGAAAAGCCTGCAAAGCATTACACTTTGTAATGAGAATATTAAAACGCAGCAATGGGAAATCACGAAATTTAGCTTACACATCCTTAGTCCGACCAATATTAGAATATAGCGCGGCATGCTGGGATACATATCGGGTTGGTCAAAAACAAGCACTCGAGAGAGTCCAAAAACGAGCAGCTAAATTTGTTGATAAAGGAATGCGATTTGAAAACCCTACAGGCACTGCTACCTCCTGGGAATCATTGGAGAAAGGTAGAAAACGGGCAAGGCTATGTGCAATTTTTAGAGCATATAAGGGGGAACCTGCATGGAAAGATATAACAAAGCGGTTGTTGACACCATCATATAGGGGAAGGAATGATCACTCTAAAAAAATAAGAAATAGGGAACAGAAAACTGATATAGGTAAATTTTCCTTTACCAATAGAACAATTAATGACTGGAACAATTTGACTGCAGAATTACTGGAGACTTTGCCTCCAAATGCAAATAATTTCAAAGAGAGGTTAAAAAGAAATCCTGTATAGTTTACCATAGTGCATGAAAGGAATTGTATATATAAAATTATTTGTGGTTGGTTTATTGACACTCGTCACTTACTTTTTCATATATTTATGAGAGACTAGTTTCAAATGGAGTCCAGGGCCTTTGAAACTAGTCTCTCATAAATATATGAAAAAGTAAGTGACGAGTGTCAATAAACCAACCACAAATAATTTTATATTAATTTTGACGTCACTGTTACTAAATTCCTCCAAACACACATCAATTGTATATATGTTGTAAGGAATTGTATATTACATTGTAAGGAGTTGTATATTATACTGTAAAGAATTGTATATTATATTGACAGCGCTGCCACCGGGCCATGCTCTAAGCAGTGAAATAAAGTATCTATCTATCTATACTGGCTCGATTTGCCGAACCATACGGCTTATTTTTTGCGAGCTCAAAAGATACTAATTACATAATGATTTTGTTTTTCTAAAGTTAGAGATCTATTTTTTTCTGAGGATTACTGTTCAAACCCCATGTTCGTAGCACATCTGGTTTCGGAGATATGGAAAGCTAAGGCGCCTGACAAGAAAGAAAAGAATTATCAACTGTCAGTGAAGACACTCACACACGTGCTATGCTGCAGTTGCATTTTGTATCTTGCATGCAGTAAAGTGGTGATTTTTAAGAGTGCACGTGCAAAGTTAATAAACATACCGCTTAGCAACCCTAGTGCTGGTGCGCCTACTAACTGCAAAACAACTCGTAAGATATTACATAAGCAGGCTAGCAGGCTAGAAATATTTTTGTTAATGTGTATTCCTTTTTTTCAAACATTTTCGAAAGTATTTTATTTAAAGTATTAAATTTCGCTCAGAGTCAAGTATTAATGTTACAAGCTTATCACGTGAGTGCTTATTCTGTGACGAACATTGTTTAAAAAAGGAAAACAGTTCACCAAATTAGGTAAAGTTTCTATATGATTTTTGGGGAAGCATTGGGCAGCTAAAACACATGCTACCAACTTAGAAAATTTTCAAAAGTGTGTTTTACGTAGAACAATTTATGATTTATATGATAAGGGTGAATATCTGTCAAAAGCCTGACGAATTTATTGAGGGGGAAAATATATATCTAATGATACTCTTATATTCCTTGGGTTCAAACATAGGAGAACCATGTTCGCAAATTTGATTGAAAGAAGAAATATTGTTGCTGCAAGACTAAAATTTCTCTGCACAATGTACAACATTAGTACAGGTGATTCGTTATATAAAAGTGCTTCATAAATACACATTCATATCTTACGTACTAAGTACTTTAATGAAACAAAAATTGGTTTAAAGTCCATTTAAGGCAATTTACAAATATGACATCATTAAAATAGTGACTATATTCATAAATGATTGAAATGTCACTATTTTGTTTCACTGTAGCAAACACCTTTAGTCAAACGCATTTAATTTGAGTCATTTTGTTTTGGTGCATATGAACCTTATCTACATAAGTGAACTGTTCTCCAGTTCAAGTTTTGAGGTTCAGATTATGCGATAATCATTGTATATGTTCTCACACAAATACTGAAGTATTAAAAGAACTTCTCTGTCAGCATCTGTATCACTGTACATCTCAGCATCCATGATACTTGCTAGGTGGATTCGGTGAAACGAAGATATATTCTGCCCGCTTCGGTAGCGTAGGTGTCAGCCTGTCTGCCTCACGTTCAAGAGGTCCAAGTTCGAATCTTGGTTAGGTTGAGTTACCTGGATAAGGTTTTCCGGGGTTTCCCTCATCCTCGTAGACGAATGTCAGGTAACTCTAAGCTCCATGGACCCCGGACTCATTTGAGAATCATTTAACCCAGTTCATTCATCGTCCGATATGACTGAACGTTGGAGGACGTAAATTACAACAAAAAAGGATATATCTTCCATCTCTTTCAGCCGCTAGCCATGGAAGTGGCAACGCCAAGACCTGGCGATAACCTTATTGGCTCAAACCATGTCCATTCTTATTTTGTATGTACTCTAACTCAGTCCTCTCGTAGCAGGGCAGTTGATGTGCCTAGTGTATTAGAAAGCAACTAAGCGGTATGAAAACGCGTCGCTACTATGCAGCTGATCTTGGTTACCCTTCGAGTTTGCCATGGAAAAGACACTGAAACATGTTGGTTTTCGTTGTGAAGCATGCCTTCCCTCAACTCACGTGAAATGCACATTTGGATATCTGCATCCTCTCGCAGTTAATTTAGGCACGAACTATTTTACTAGGCTATGACTGTTGAACTTAAGCCTATAAGTTATTGCTCCCCCATGTTGGGTGTGGATTACAGATGATAAGGAGTTGATATTAAATAAATACACTAACCAAAAGCATCCGCAGGTTCCCGTTTAATCGACTGCACAGCTTTGAATGGTAATGTACAAGTCCTGTACAACGCAGTGTAAGTGGAAGAAAACATCCGCTGATGTTACACGAAAGGCCTTTTTCATGGATATAAACCAAAGCATCCTTCTCGTATTTGTTAAACTGTTACGTACATTATAGATGCATGGACTTGTTACAATAAATTTGATTTATACGGTTATGAAAATATAACTCTTACAGTCTTCTTTAAGTTAAATTACCATCTTAACGAACTATTCGAGTCACACAACTCACTATGATGACGATAAACATTTGCAAGAAGTGCAAGTGGCAGTTAACAGATGTGGGGGGAAAAGTTATCTGAACGGGGTTTAAAATTGAAGAAATCCGAAAAGTAATACACAATAAAGACACGCTCATGCAAAATTAGTAGAGATATCGATTCTGTTAACAATTTGAAGCAATTATTGCGTTACAGCATACAAATTCTTCACACACTACTTACACAGAATTACATTGTCACGACAGTTGGCAAGTACTCATTTCCTGGCGTGAAATTCAAAAACTCTCTTCGCATTCTGAAGTACTTTTGAGTGCAGAGCTTTGTCTTTAATTTTGTGCACTAGTTTGCATTAATACCACCGCTTCCAGCCACATTTTATAAACTTCACAAGCAGTAATTGTGGCACGAAATACTCATACAGCACTCGCATTGTTAGAGGACCTCAGTAAAAACAGAATACAAAAGAGATTCCCTGCTCCTGTCAGCAAGTCCACATAAACGACCACTGCCCCACTAAAGTAATGGAAGTACCAAAATAAAAGCGAAATAAAGAAAGAAAGAGAAAAAGACAGAAGAAGGAATGAAAAAGAAAAGAAGGAAGGAAAGAAAGAAGGAAAGAAGGAAAGAAGAAAAAAGGAAACAAAGAAGGAAAGAAGGAAACAAAGAAACACAGAAAGAAAGAAAGAAAGAAAGAAAGAAAGAAAGAAAGAAAGAAGGAAAGAAAGAGAGAGAGAGAGAGAGAGAGAGAGAGAGAGAGAGAGAGAGAGAGAGAGAGAGAGAGAGAGAGAGAGAGAGAGAGAGAGAGAGAGAGAGAGAGAGAGAGAGAGAAAGATGGGAGGGAGGAAGGCAGGAAGGGAGGAAGGGAGGAAGGGAGGAAGGGAGGAAGGGAGAAAGGAAGGAAGGAAGGAAGGAAGGAAGGAAGGAAGGAAGGAAGGAAGGAAGGAAGGAAGGAAGGAAGGAAGTGAAATATGATATATAAATAGCAATTCGAATCAAATAATTTTACTTCCGATCAAATATTTCATAATCATAAATATGGAATATTTAAGATACAGCACATAATTTGGGTTTTCTATATATTGTGGCGCAGCGGCTATGGTCTATGGTGAATGCTGAGGACTTAGAAGACAAACAGCCCATCGGCCAGCGTATAACAGCGGAAGCGCTATTGTCACGTAACCAAAATCTTTTGGTACTTTTCTTTAAGGACATTTCCAGTTACACTATAACCAAGTATTCTCGAGGCCTCCTCACGCCCCACTTGGAGACATAGGTGCAATAGACCAAATCTGTAAATTATTTTCGAATTCCCTCTGTAGCATAGTCCAGTCCAGTCGCATTCATATCTGTATTCGACTATTTTTGTCATGTTTGCATATAGGTGTAATCTATTTCTAATTCTTTGATTTTTTATTTTAACCAGTTTTGTGTATATCCTAGCAGTGATCTCATTTCTGAAGCCTGACTACAAATATAATCTATCTCTAATTCCAGGACTCCTACTTGTATATTGCCATTACGTTTAAAACTACATCTTGGTAATTGTGCAGTTGTTTTTAATGTACCTTTAATTGTCCCAAGCATCAGTTGATATCTGTTCAACTTATTTGTAATATCTTGATCAATAAGTTAACTAATTTCGCGGATAATTAATGTTTTATGTAGACGTTCATTGATAATTCCAGAGACTTCTCGAGCAAGTCAGAAAAACAACTATTCTCTGTCAATCGAGATATCTCTCGAAACTTCCAAACATGAAATCCTATCTGTGCCGGCGAGTCCTTTATCTGAAGTATCTTCATTTGCCGGCCGTTTTATGTACACTAGCCGCGCTATTGTTAACTGCTTATGCAAGCTCGTGAAACATTATCCGCCGTCAATTATCTATTTGTGCCGAAACTTTTATGCCTGTTGCCGTACCAATACACATCCTTTGAACATTTTTTCTGACGTAGTTTTAATTTGTGTTGCTCCACAATAGGCACACCATCACATTAGCGGAGTAACAGTGTGAATTCAAGTATTGCAATATTTACCATAGCCTTATGTTTAAATAATACAATTACATACTACGTCCTCATCTATGCTTTCTGGTCTTACTAAGTGCACCTACTAAGGTACATTCTAAGGCGTCTAATGAGTTTTTAGTGACTGGACTATTTAATGTGCAAATTCAGGTGATAAAAACAAATTTCGTTATCAAATTTCTTTATAAACTTAAAAAGTGGGTACCTATGTACTTAATACATAACACATCCACCGAGGTTTGTAAAAAAGGATATATGAGTGAATGAATATTACCATGAAATTGAATCACGACACTTTGATGCAAAATAGGGTCCCACCTAAGGGTAATATTGTCACCAGGCTTTGTTTCCTGCCGGTCCGTGCCTATGCGAACGCCGAGAGAGAGCGAGAGAAGGAAGCGGGGAGTGAAAGAGACAGATAGCTCCCAAGTCACGCCCACGGAGCGGAAGAGCGCTTGTTCCTTACCCAGAGAAAGAGACGGAGTTAGACTGGAATTTTTCACTGCAACCTGAAAGGCCTGGTATTTAATTTACTGAAAACAGTCTTTTGTTCAGTAATGGGAATTTTGATAGTGTTTTGTCTTTGTTTATAGTTGTGTTATATCCAGTATTTCATTTGAGGTTATTACATTTTATAAATATCCTGATGGTGGGAGGGATGTACACTCCCGAAACGTTGATATCTAATCATCTTTTCACCTGGCTTGCTGCCCGAGAAAAAAGTGAGCGTATTCGTCACCAGGAAAGCTTCAGGTCTTATTAGACTTTTAATTTTAGGAACCCACAAAGTCGCAATATTTTTTATAACATAAAAGTCATTTGCATATTCGATTAACAGCACTAATTAATGTATCATAATGAAGTTGAAAAATATAGTACAGTCTTTCTTAAGCTTGCCAAAAGAACTAAATTATGTTAAAATAGTAATTATTAACAAAAGTACATAATAATCAACTTGAAAAGGATCTTCTAAGCCCATTAATAAACAAACCCTTAGAGTAACTTTCCTTCAGATTACAGGTGTGTTTTCTTCCAGTAAGTTTCCACCTTCATATAGCAAACTAGTTACCACTTTGTCATTGTTTCACTCTTCTCGAAAGAAATTGAAAGAAATTAAAATAAAATAAATGAAAATGACCTAATAAACAAGTTTATATTCAGAGTGAAAAGGGGAGGCTAAGAGACATCTCTTCACGAATTCTGCTCTAATTGGTATAAAAGAGGGCTAGGGCATAAAGGCGACCGGCAAGACGATTGCTGTGTGATTCACTACTTACAATTAGAGTACGCAGGAGAAATGTTCCATCTCACCCCAAAGTGCGATTTTGAGACCTTGCCACATCTTAGAACGCACAGGGGGGAAAATGTTTTAAAATAATGCGTGTGTGTAGGGGTGAGAGTGTGGGTAGCTGTGTGGGTGGACTTGTTTGAGCAGCATAGTTCGAAAAATAAATATTGCTTAAAAACCAACCGTGATCTTTAAGTTCTGCATTTTTGAAGTGTGCGACACGAGATTTGCAAGCTAAAGTACAGCTTACTTGGAATATTTTTCCAAAAGCTTGATTTTTCAAAAATGGCCTTAGTAATTTTGAACTTAAATATTCACTATATGTTCTAAATTCTTTCATAAAAGGTGCTAAGTATAATTTGAACGTTCTGGGAATGTCTTTAAAGTATCTCATCGATTTTGATGACCTATGCATTACTGGTAAGAGATATTCCGAGGTACCTTCCAGTTATAACACCCCCTATTCTTCTCAGTACTAGAACCAGATAGGAACTTCTGTTCTTTTTTTAAAGAACGAGTGACAGATATGGCAGCACTGTACAGTGCATAGGACTCTAGTGACAGCCACAAGGGTTAGGACTGTTTTGATACTAAAATGGCGTCATTTTCGTTGCAAGAACAGCGTGTAAACATTCGTTTTCTCCATTTTCGTGGTGTGACGCCTATTGAAATTCATCGCCAGTTGAGTGAGGCATGTGTATAATGTGTGTTCCTGGGTGCGAAAGTTCAATGAAGGCAGAACATCGTGTGTCAACAAACCAAGACAGTCACGGCCTCGCACCAGTCGGTCTGCCGACATGAACCAGCGAGTGGAGAACGTTGTTTTGGAGGATCGCTGATTGAGCGTTTTCAGATATTCATGCAGGATTGTGTGCACAGATCTCACGGAAGTGCCAATTTTGGAGGCGACGTCTGCAACTGTTATGGTTTGAACGCACCTCGTATTTATTCCATCACGATAATACTTTTGAATGAGACATTTTACTTGATTTTCTTAAATGTAAATCTTAACTTTAAGTTTACCTGGTGGGATGGCTCAGGCGCTTTCGTCTCTGGCGCGCATATGGAAGGACTAGGTTCGATACCCGTGGCCGACCTACCTGACCCAGGGGTAGTTGAGGTGCTTTCCCGGATCGCCATGTGAATGCTGAGTAGGTTGATTACATCTCCCGAGTTTCCTGACCCTCGATTTCATCTCCCATATCATTTCAGTAATTTATCATCTGTTTTAAGGTAGAAGTGTCGGCGGGAGACGCGGCAAGGCATGGAAGGTTGATATGCTTCCGATAAACACTCCCCCCTTTGGTCGGACGGTTTTCTGACTTCGAGCCGATCTGATAGGCCTCTTCCTGACCACGACTTGTGGATAAATGCTAGGGATCCCGCCATCTGCACTGTCGTAACTCCTTAGGATCGACCGTCCAGGTGTCTCCTCTTGCGTCATCCTTCCTCCCGAGTACACTCCCCTTGGTGTTACTTAACATAAAAATACAATAAAACACAGGTTTCGGTGCCGAATAACTCCATAGTAATCTAATCCTAACCTTAGGTTTAATCTCATCACTTTCTAGTTACATCTTCCTATGCATTAGGTATTTTCTAACGACTTATCTGAGCATGGAAAGGTAGAGCTAGACTGAAAACTTCAATGCCATAGCCGGGATTTGAACAACGGATCTTCTGGTTGCCGTCCAGCCGCTGTAACCTATGAGCTACTTTGGCCAACGTGCTGACAGGACATTAAATTCTCCAACTGACTCGTATTTTCCGAGTAAACCACTTAGGAGTTCTCATAAACACATGGGACAACTAACTTAATGGCAACTTACTATGCTGTAAGTACTTTAAGGCCCCGGGTTTATAGTTCGGACCACTATTAGGTACAATTAATGAAAATTGTGCTTTCACACTGGCCGTGTGTAGGCTAAAGTAAACCATGGTTAGACCGGCTGGACGTAAACCAGAAGATTCGTGGTTCAAATCCCGGCTATGGCACTGAATTTTTCAGTCTGGCTCTAACTTTCCATACTTTAACCTGCACACGGCCAGTGTGAAAGCACAATTAATTTCCACTTATCTAAACAATTATCCCATTTATTAAAAAAAAATGGTTTCCTGTTTATGTTAAACGGATTTTGTTATTTCTTAATTTTCCAATACTTATGCTTTCCTCAAATGGAAGTCCTTCTCCTTTCTCTTTCCCATGCAAGGGAAACGAACTTCCAATGGCATTGCATAGCCAACTATAAAGGATTTGACTATCGCTTACGGCCTACTGTATTTTGCTATTTCCCTTGCGCCTGTATAAAAATTAGCAAATGCTTATCTGCGTTAACTTGAAGTAGAGAATAAACCAATTTAAGAATAACGTATGGAGAAGTAGTTATGTGACTGCAACACATCTAATTTTTATTTATGCCATTAATAGAGACACATATACATTTCCCAAAAAATATCATTTTATGATTCAGAGGACCTTAAAACAGCCTTTATGTCCAATAATTGGGTAAAGTACAGATGTATTCTATTCAAATATAGGTGAAAAAAACGTAGCCATAGCAACAGCCAGTAAAAATAGCCAATATTGGATATTTATTTAGGTTAATGAAATTATTTTCACCAATATAGGATATAAAATGCTTGCCTTTTATTAGGGAAATAAATAAGTCACAAAGTTAGAGCTAGAGTATTTTATGATGTAGACCGAACACATACAAATCCCTTCTCTATTCAAGTTACTGCGCCTTGTGCAGAAACAAATTACCCTATCAAAGTTTATCGAGGTATCTGGAGTTGAAGGATGTTGCGAGATTTCGCTCAGCAGATTTATCACTTTCTTTTTGTTCTTTCCTTCGTATCTCTCCGTCATTGTATTTTTGTATCTTGTTCCGTGTACAGCACCGCCTGTAAATGAACGCTCATCTTTTGTTGTCAAATCCAATTAAAATATTCGGAAAGTGGAGAAAATAAGCATGTTAGAGCGTAAAAAGGATTGCCAGACTAAGGAGATTATAAGAAAGCTTTAAGATGAGAAAACAGAAAAATGTGAAATATGGGAAGGCTGGCGGGAGAAAAAAGCATTACAAGAGTGAGCTGAAATTAATTTAAAAAATATGAAAGCGAAGATGGATGGTTGACGGGGGGGGGGGGGGAGGAATGATGTAATATGAGAGGACGTAAACTTTACATTAAGGGATGGGACAACAGCTCATCAAGGTGTTTTTGTTGATTAACCTGCTAGTAGAGGCGAAGCCAGAGTAACTGTGGTAATCCAAACAGTTTTGTCTTTTTTTGTTTTCTTCATTCTCCAGTATCCCTGCAACACCGTAATTTAACGCTGGTAATAGGCTATGTACATTCTTTTTGTCCGTAGAATTGCTTAAGGTACAACAAAACCTTGAGTAATAAACGAGGGGTCTCTTTCTCTTTGCGTTAATATGTTTTCTTGATACTGCAGATATTTTTATTCTTGAAGACGACCACACAATTACAAATTTATGAATGGCACAGGAATTCATAAAACTCTTGCCACAAGAAAAAGGAAAGTTAAATACTGTATGTGATGAGAAAATGTGTGTATAGAAATTTCACAGAAATGCGCATTTCAAAATGCACTGAAACTTGTTACTACATTTCAGAGAAATCAGAGGTAAACAGAGAAGCATATATCAGAAACAGAAACCAATAATTCATACCAAGTGTCGTTTTGGCCACTTTTTTTTCGTTATAATTGACTATATTATGATTAAAATGTACATTCAACATATTGCCTGATCCGCCTTTACAATCCTTTAGCCATCGTTTCCTGGCTCTGTCCACAGATCTCCTTTCTGTAGAATAATATTTCATTGTGATATTTGTTAGTAATTTTGTTAACTAGCTGTCTTTCAACAAGTTCTTTCATATTGAGAAATTTTTTGAAGTATTTCAGAGGTGTCTATCAGCTATGAAGCAATGCTTCCTTTACAATACTAATAATAATATAATAATATTTATTGAGGTACTAAGCTTTTACAGTTTTTTGGACTGCCCTCTGTTTTAACCCAGGCCACTGCTACACAGGACAGTCCATTAAGTATATTTACAGACGTGTTACAATATGTGTTATTACAGAATAGTCACTTATTATTCCTTCTCTCTTTTTACACTCCATATCCACTGTTTTTTTTTTTTTTTTTTTTTTTACCCTGCTTAAAAACTGTCTTGTGTTTTTATAATTTTTGCTTAAAACCTAGATTAAGCTGATTCTCCTATTCATTTTTGATATTTGACATTCTTTCCTCCACATCTCCGTTTCCTTACAATCAAAGAGTATATGTTCTATATCCTCTTTGTCCCCACACAAGGGGCACTCGCCTCGCGGATATCCATTTCTTTTACCTCTCAATATCCTTGTTCTTAACCATGCTAACCCCTTTCTTTCTTCACCGTTAGTGCTATCTATATACCTCTCCCTCCCCCAGCTATTTTTCAATTGAATATAGAAAACAAGTGATCTCTTCTCTACTATTTGACTAAACAGTTTCTGGATATCCATGTCTTCAAATCTTATTCTAGCCCATTTTCAAAAACCTTTATAATTAGTTTCTCTCTTTCTCCAAATATCACCCATACTATTATCTTCCAAATTATTTCGTAAATTACTTACCCATCCTTTATTTGGTAAAGTTAGTTCTTCATACTTTAATCATTGTTTCAGTATATTCCCCTACCCCAAATTCAATACTCTATACCAATATTTTAGTGCCATTTCTATAAATAATCATTTTCTTGGAACTCCCCCCATTTTAATTAGAGCTACTTCATTTGAATCTTTTACAATAGCAAAGTACAGTTATAAATAGCACATTGTCTGTAAATAGTAGCTCCCACAGCATTGGAAGTATCAGTTGCAAGAAAGATTTATTAGGTTAACAATGTTGATGTTCACCGTTGATGTCAAAATATAGTATGAGAAACCGTGTGGTTTACATTCTATTCTTTATTATTATCTTTGTAAAAGTTAAAGGCATATGGAGGTGAGACATGCTGCAGACTCCAGCCGATCCTAAGCTTGCCCCGCCTAGCAGCGCTGCATCTCGTGCGCCTGAACTGAAAACATTATACTAATTAATTACGCTCGGATAAATGTTTGAAAGATGACAGATGTCAAACTAATAATAAGAATGAATTTTATTTTGTTATGACGGTACAAAAATCCTGTTTCTGCCATACCTAGAATATGAGCGATGACCGTTTTATCTTTCACATGGTTATGGCTAAATGTTACGTATAAATATTTGAATATTACAGATGCCATCTTATAATAATAAATATTTTTTTCTTTCTGAACATGACTGGTTGTGAATTAGAGTGGTGCGGGATTTCTATGTTTGAGATGGGATGCACGTTGAATGCTTCGAATACCCACGTCGAGATGCCAGATATAACAGGGTTAATTCGTTGTACTTTGAGTTGTTTGTTGATGATTGTGTTTGATTAAATAAGAGCCATGAGACATCTAATTTTCAGGCGTGGTTCGGAATAAAGTTTCGGAGAGGTCAAATTTGGTAACAATTTAATTGTACTATTTGGATTACATTTCACTTGAACTTCCTTTCCTAGTCAATTGCAGGTTACCTCCTTTCTATCGATAAATTATTATTTTGTTATATTTAAACAGTTGCAACTATTACATAAAAGTTCTTGATCCTGCACCACTATTCATCACACTCACGATTACCGAACATCTTTTTCCAACATTATTGATTTTTCGTAACTATCCTTACTCCTATCTTAATTTTGTGATTGGCCGATCAAATGCCACGTCACAACATTATGTCATACAATTATTACTACGGCCAATCACAAAATTACATATATTTTTACTTATTTAAATTACTAAATGGAGTTACATAATCATTTTTATAAGTTTATAAACTTTTCATACCTTTTCTAAATATAACCCGAAACTACTATTACAAGAGTAAAATACTAAATAATGACAGAATCAGAATCATGAACTTTGTGCATTTTGTAAACAATTCTGAAAAAAGCACTTAGGCTTTTGGAATGAGAAATATTGCGTAACCTATCATAACTGCGTTTTTAAATTGGATATTTGAAGAATACTCAAAAAGGAGACAACTTATCCTTTAGAATATAAGAAAAACGTGACAGAAAATGCGAGCATTTGTGCTTTAAGGTTCGAAATACCTCAAAAAGTATTTTAATTCTTAAAAGATTATTCTTTTAAGGAAATATGAATGCAGAGTTTCGCCGCAGTTTGAACTGTGTAAAGAATTACGACCAATTAAATAACAACCAAAATTATTTCATAAATCTAGATCGAAAGCTTTTACAAAAGCACTGGATCTCACGTCAAGAGAAAGTGTAACTTTATCTTGTACTTTTGTTCCACTTATTATTGAAAAGTTTTAACTACTATTCAATACCTCGGAGAGATCATAAATTACATCCGTTACTGGAAAAAGTGACCGCCCAAAAAGTACAAATATTCCTTCTGGGCATCTGGGGAAACGTTAATGTTTTAATGTCTAGACAAACTTGGAGGACATGGACGATAAATGCCAGAAAAGCATAGTCGTAAAATAACTTATGCTCGTGCTGCACGAAAAAGAATATTTAAAAAGCATTTCCTCCGAGGGAAATATAAAAATAACATTGGTTAAAAAGAGCTTCAGAAATATTTACTAGTGCCCACCCTATTTGCCGAGGAGAAAACAAGTCAAGGGAATACGTAAAGGGGAAGAATATATTATGTTCATTAAAGGGTTGGCTGAAAGATAAGTAGCTTAGAAAATTGTTCTGAAGATAAGGATGATGTTACATCCATTGACGATAATGGCTTTCTCCTCTAGATGGAAAACGGAAAGTGCTTAACATAGGCTAGAATATAGAATGGGAGTCACCGAAATCAGAAGAAGAACAACGCAACAGAAAAAGCACAGAACACAATGGAAATGGAAGGCTAAGTTAAAAGAATTGGCTATAAAAATGAGCCCACGCGATCACTGACTAAAACTAGTTGGACGGAATGGCACTAGGAGCTTGGTTTTCAAATATTTCCGCAAAAGTTTCAAACTGTAGTGGTTTTTTTTAAAACTACGTTTTTTATTTAAAAAGTGACTTTTTCTCTCTTAATTCTTATTTTTCTGGGTTAATCAGAAGTCCCAGTACGAAGAGAAATTCCGAGAAACTTCAAGTATATGGTATTTATTCAAAATTATAAAAAAACTATTTTTCAGAAAATCATAATTTTAGAATAATATTCCATGTAAAGAGCGGGGTATATCCTTGGACATCTTGTATCCTGTAGGATGCTAAAATGAAACACCAAGTTTGTATTTAATTGACTTTTCCTTTTGCGTTATACTATTCATATAAACTCTGGCGCACACACACGGGCATACAACAAATCAAACACGCACAAAAATATAGATTTTTTAAAAAATCCGTGTTCTATTATAATATGCCATTCTAAATTGAAATCGAGTGTATATTTATAGACGCACTGTGACTACTGTGGTTCTTAGAGTCCCCTTCTAAATTGGGCATAAAAATCCGCTTAATTTTCTTCACAGGCATCTTTATTAATATTGAGATTATTTCGAGTGCCATATATCTATGACACGGAACCAACAGCTCTACTTCCCTCCCGAAGGATAAGGTAAGTTTCTTCCCTCCCTCTGAGCTCGGGAAACAGAGGCTAGCATGTAAACGGCAGTCCGCGTGGGACGACATGTATTTCGAAACCTAAGTTTTGGGTGGAATACAATACGTGAATCTCTCATGCTATTATGTGTTTCAAAAGGGAAGAGTTATGGAGTCCAGCTAATCAGATGCCGTATCACTCTGAGCCTTGCCAGCTTGTTACCCCACTCCTTTTATATTTCCCTCTCTCTCGCACGCTTGGCGCAGACGTAAGGGTAACCGAATTATATTTTGCAAACCTTTACAATGATGCAGTTGTCAAATCAAAATTGGAAAAAGCATTTTCGAATATTTTGTGTATTTTAAAATACCATAACTATAATTATAGTTTATGAATTACCTGCTTTTCTAATCCAATGGAACAGCTAGTGGCTCATCCATATCGATGTCAATGTCAATTCCGTTAGCAGACAATACGTCATTGTCACTGTCTTCATCGTCTGAGTTTTGCAAATTTAATTATGGGTTCCAAAATATTGTCATGTGCTATTTCTTTCTTAAAATCTGCATGCCTAACGCAGTTTTCTCAGTCCTGTTATGTTACCTTGTCAATTTCTTCGTGAACAAGTCGCTTAACGTCCGTCAGTTTTTATTTGAGCCCACACCAACTCAATTGGATTATATTAGCATTGGTAAGATGGGAGGCGTATTACCTCGTGTCCCGTTTCAATTCCAAGACGATTTAGCTGATACACTTTTTCGGTGTCTTTAAACGGAAGTACTCTGTGCAATAGCTCATTTTTAGTTTCTGCTCCGAAATTTTTTTCAAGAACTTGTACACCTTAAAAATAATACTTCGAGCCTGACTTCGCAATACCTGCCTTTTTGACGCACCACTAAATTCACCGCATGAAGCAATTGCACTATTTAACTCTTACTCTACTGTTGTGTAAAGAACTGAATGATATTGATCTGAACTCTCCAGAGTAAATAAACACTTATTATCCAGCATTCATTCATAAACATAAGCATACAGCATGCCACAGGCTAACAGGAAATGAAGTGTTTGCCCTTTCCCGTATTTAACACCTTGACTTATTCGCAGTAATTCTTTTATCCGCCGTGTCAGTAGTTTAACTTTCAGCTCTGAGTAATTAAAAGAATAAAATTATGTAATATAATTAACGAGAACTGTTTACAAAATGTTCAGTTAGGTATACATGTATTGAGACAGGTCCACTTTAAGGTATTTAAAGTAAAATTATTAACTATATTTCTGATAGATGAAAGAACATACTTTCAAAGCGTATGAACATCAGTGATAAGCACCTCTTGAGAATTTTCACCTTATTTTTGCTATACGCTCGACTTGATTATTTACTTGGCTTCTCCTACATTTTGCTTTAAATTTATCCCACCTTGTCAAGGCACACTTGTACTATATAATGACATGTTCAACAAATGCTGTCAAGTCTGGAAACGAAAAGTGGGATCTAAATGTCTAATGTAATCAATGGAAAATCTGCTCCTCCATCTGGTTCTGCAGGATCTTGGCAAATAATGAAAGAGAAATAGCACTTTAAGGCCCTTGAAATTGTTCCGGACATAAAGGTGAAGAAAAAGAACGCATCTTATCTTCATCGCTGCATTTAAGCTATCGCTTTGGCACTCGACCTGGCTCTCGAGACCCCCAGTTGCTCGACATATGACCTTTTAAAATGTGCTGCGATAGCGGTGGGAGACATGAGCTCTGTTCACAAGATACCCAGAGTGTTTTTCTCGCCAACGCAAGCTTTTATAAACGAAAACAAAGAATGGTTTCAGTGTATAGAATTACAGATATGTTGCTGGATGCTTTGGAAAATAAAGCTAATGTGTGTTTCTCTAACTTAGCTTTGAGACTCATTTCAAATTTATAGATGATAGAACTCCATTGGATGGACGAGCACTGTGTCACGCCCAAGAGGGAGGTGTAGTACGACGTAACTAGGAATTTTTCTATTGGGATATGGCTTAATGCTAGATGTAGCTATTTTTAACAGCTGAACTAACCTGAAGTAACGAAACAAAATCAAGTCCTTTGTTTAATATTATTTATACAATACAATTTTGAACCTTAATACACATCACAATTGCTATAAGCTTAAAAGATATAAATTTAATGTCACTTATAAACCTGCAGGTGAACTGAGTACACAGTTATCTGTTTTTACAGAGTTTATGGTAAATAAAAAACATGTTGCTTCAGTGGAGATTACAAACTGGAGCCAGGAGTGCTATTCAAAGCTGTTTTGTTTCATTTTGACAAAATAAAACAAGTCATTTATTAAACCAATATCTCTCAGTGACATATAGGGGTCACCAGACATTTCAAACAATTATTTGTTGGCATGGAAACTAATTTATTTTTCTATACATGTACGTTTGTTTAGACAAGGTTCATTTGCATATATTTTGCAGATTATAATTATTTTTGGGTAGTGTTTCATGAAGTAGCAACTTTGTTAACAGTTATTGCTATTGTTCACAATTTCAATGCACTTTCACCCTTTTGTTGTTTAATGTGCTTTGTTTATGGCAGCCCTTACTAAGTGTTTTATTTGGAACGTTGAATGACTATTGTAACGTAATGAACCGATTGGACGTCATCGACAATGACCATCTTATAATTGCATTCCACTTGTTTCGCTGCCAAGAAAAGATGCATAAAACTGTTACTCACCTTGGAAGTGTAATTCGTCATCTTCATCGTCATCGTCGTCGTCATCATCATCATCAGCATCACCATCATCATCATCATCTTCAAGGATTGGGCCCTGTGACCCGTTCCGTTCTCTTCAAGAGCGTACTGATCCTTTCAATGTAGAGCTGGGCGTCCCACATCTCTCTTTCCCTTCGGCATATAATCTAAAACTCTTCTTGGAAGTCGTTCCGCGTCCATTCTTAAAATATGATTTTTCCATTCATATTTGTTCTTTATTATTTTACTATTTAAATTAAAAATCCCAAGCTCTTCTTTAATTTTTTCGTTTCTTACGTGGTCTATTCATTTATAACCTGCCACGCTTCTCAAAAATCTTATCTCTGCCGATTCCAGATGTTTGCGCTGGTTCTTTGCCAGTGTTCATATTTCGGAACCGTATGTTAACGTTGGGACTACCATTATCTTATAAAATTTTCATCTATGTTTCCTTTCGTGTGCTCCTGTTCAGCGTTCTTATTATAGTGCCACACATTTGAATGAATCTTGGAAGTGTAATTATTGGTTGAATTAGACTGAAAAGACAACAAGCGTGTTTGCGTTAATTGAAAAATTCCAGTGAAGAAATAAAAGTGATATTTGAGACATTGGACTAACCAGCCCTCTAGTGGAGCACTCCTATATGTCGCCACCACCGTACATCAGGAAAAACGCCTAAAATATGAGAACGAAACCTAATGAAAGGGAAGCGATGAAATAGAAATTTTGATAAATGAGAAACCACGCATCCACCTAATGGCCAGAGTAGATAACGAAAAACACAGTCAAAAGTGAGCAGTTATCAGGAATAAAAACCGAGAATTTAGAAAGGCATATATTCATCACCATCAATGCGATACACTACTTCAATCTGTGTACAAGAAGCTACGAAATTCTGTATAGGTAGTGTAAATTCTACGAGAGGTTCAGTGTCTTATTTTCTTGATTTTTGCTGAACAGATTCACCACCTTCCCATGAGTACGTGATCAAAATATGAAACTGATCATTCACCTAAGAACGCTTATTTTTCGCGAATAGTGAAATATTGCCTCACCACTCATAGATTGCGATGGTTTTTATTTGTTTACTGAGGTGCAAAATAAGTACACCGAGGTCTGTCTAAATGTTAAATTAGCCTTCGCTTCCATATTTCACATATTCCTGGAAATAACGTTTAATATCTCCAGTGAACGATAAGTGATAAAGATCATCCTATCCTTACACTGCCTCTACACACCATTTCAATATGCCATAATTTCCCTTTGAAAGCTCGTAGAATGTAGAAATTTGTTTTAATGAGCTCAGCGACTGTGGCAGAATTGTCACAGAGACAATGGTCGACAGTTGAAAGCTTTAAATGGGATTGTTGGTCCCATTTTCTTTGATGCGACTGTAGAAACTGAAGTTCATATGGATATCTTCAAGACATTTGTGGAGCAGCTGGATGATATGGAATTGAGAGAAGATTATTTCCAGCAAGATTGGGTAACGTTCCATACATCAAATGACACCATGGAACATGTAACCAGTTTCTTTGATAATAGAATAATCTCGAAAGGTCTGTAGCCCCCCAGATCCCCTGACCTAACCTCACCGGATTTTCTTTTTTGTTGGGGTATCTAAAATTAGAGTGTACAAGATTAGTCCACGAAAAATTGATGATCTCAAGGAACCCATTCGAACTGAAATAAGTAACATTAGCGAGGATACACTCCGTAAAACTTCAGAGAATATGGTGAGACGAGTGCAAACATGTATAATGCTGGTGGGTAACACTTCCATCACTTTCTCTGAAACGCAAATAGTATAATGTAATCTCCCAATTGTGTATTATATTCTCCCAAAGTTGTACGTGTGTCCTATTATTACGTAAAAGGTTATGACCTATTGAAGTAGTTCAGGTTTATATGTATCGCACTGTATGTGCCTGTGTCATAGACCATAATTAAGGAGAGGAATGTATGCAAACAGGGTATTACAAAAGAATAACATGGAAAATATAATTTAAAAAACATATTTCCGTGCCATGATCAAATCATGCCAAATAAATGAATATCGGGTTTACAGCTTTACGCAACTTATTGTGAATTACTTTTCCATTGTAGTGTTTTGTCCTGTTGCAGGCTTGGTTATGATTCTACTAACAATGAGATAGGAATCAAACAAAATACGACTACGAATTAATCGGCTTTGAACAATGCATTTGAATTTAAATGGATTAATACACTCGGTACTGCCATAATACAAAATGACAGCCGACTATTAATCATACACTCAGAAATAACTTCAATCAACTCAGTTTACCCAAAATACAGCTACTCAAAAATAATTACACACATACACAGTGAAAATAAGAAAAAGAAAAGAAACACCTTTAGAGTTGCGAAGACAGAGTGAGTTACATATCAAAGGTGGGGGAAGCCTTACACGAAAAGCATGCTGCGCCTGATAAGAGTATCAAAACACATTCGTTGCATCCTTTTGAAAAAACAGTACTTGGTTCCAAGCCACAACGACGGCATTAATTCTAAACCACGAGTAAGTTAAAGGCAGGGACAACACGACTAACCTCGAGTGGCTATCAGGATATTTTAAAAGATGCCCTCGTGGAAGGCAAATATATGCTGCAGTTTTTTTTTAAATTTGGCCTTAAACTCGGGTGCGGTATTTATTTCAAGTTAATAATCATAATCCTCGTGACATTGCAGTTAATCATTAGGAATCTGAACATACTCGTAGACAGTTAAGGCGAAACTTCACGATTTATGACTAGCGGTGGTTTTAATTTAAAATTGCTGTTCATTTTCTAAAAATGTAAATTTGGATTTGCCTTATTTACTACCGTATATCTCCCCCAATCTCTCTTATTTAGTTAGGTTACTACAAGCATGTGAATTAAACTGCAACATTCTTTAACTTTTGTATAATGGAGGACTTTTTTTCCATTTTATCTATTCAATTATCTCCACCGACAATTTAATTCAAGCACCAGCCAAGATCGAGCTGACTGCGAGTATCCACTTTTGCGAGGTAGTGTTCTGCCTCAGTCTTCCAGAGGCTGCGCTGAAATCCAGGTTAGGGCGCGTTATTTACTATCATTATTTCCTTCAGGGATTTACTGCCAATTTCAGATAAAAAAAAGCATGAGCTTAAAATTATTAAAACTTAAACTCAACAAATGGGCGTGAATAATCTCTTCCTACAAAGGCTACTATGGTGGCCTTGCTCCTGGAACAACTATTCGACTATTCGCTTACTTTTATCTTCGCGTAACTATTATTTATTCTATGGGATACCAATGACACAACAGTGCGCAATAGCATACGTTATGCGCATTGGAGGGCGTCAGAAGTATAAAATACGCGATGAACTCCATGAATCACCTCACCGCATTTGCATCGCAGTAAGTCTATTATTACACAACAAGCAGAAAGAACGAATTTGTATCATAAATGGGTTTTCGAGAGTTAATAGTTTATGTAAAGAGAAGAAATGTTCGACACTGCACAGTCCTCTATCCTCAATAACGCTTTAACATTAAAAACAAATATTTAATAAATTTAATATTTATTAAAATAATTGCTTGATCAAATTATACACTTTTAGTTTAACAAGCTTTCGGAAAGCTTTTACGACCTGCCTGATTGAATAAAAATTATCAGGATATCACTGTAGTTTATGATAAAATAATTGAATAACTTGTTTCTTATAGCTTATAACAAATACGTGGTTCGCTGATCCACACTGGAGGACTATTTTGGGAAAAATAATTCATTCTTTTTCCATGCTTGGGGGCAATTAACCTCAAAAATCTCCTTTAAATGCTTAAAAATACCGAGTAATAAACGTGTTTGGTGTTTATTGGAATTTCACATTTAAGTCATCGCGTACATTGTCTTCCAGTGTGGATATTAAAAGTTGAAACTAAGCATTAAATATAACACTTTATTCGTCTCTCTGAGATAAACAAAGTAACAAGTAGTATAATGAACCAGCATTTTCCTCACATATTTTATAGAAAAACAATAGTTTATCATCTCGCACGACGATGCTGCAAACTTAATTTCAGATGGCCGACTTCCGTGACCTAGGGGCAACACAATAACCTCTGGTTTCGAGATCGGGTGTTGGACCCGGCGTAAAATATCTGGTTTCATTTGGAAGGGAAGCAAAGTCAATGGTCTCCAGTATCATAAATTCGAGGCATCAAAACTACCTCAAAATTCGATACAGAGATAAAAAGTATGCGATCATCCACACCATATGTAAAATGGGGAAGCTCAGAATTTGGGCCGTTATGAACTTGCATGTAGAAAAAATTTTGATTATTTATTGTGTGTTATAAATAAAATCGCTATTTTCTGTACCACAGGGCGTTCAGAATAAATCCCCTTAAATTTTAAAATTGAATGTCTACTCCTATTTCATAAAAGATCACAGTCGTTAACAAATTTCTTACAATAATGCACATAAAACCCTTAAGATAGGGAGGACAGGACCGCGATCAGTCGTGTCGGTATCACTAAAATCAGAGTAAACGTTCCCTGGATAAATATTTCTGAAACATCGTGCAATAGTTTACTTGGCC